>OV815288.1:20688367-21922653 GCA_929108145.2 Limnephilus rhombicus
TCCTCTTCCCCACCTCCTTCCCCTCCCCACTACCTTCAGCCTCACAACATACCCCAATTGGGGATGCCATAGTCTCACGGGATCCAGACGGGAGCAGTTGAGATTCTTGTGCGGTATTCACTGTAAAAAAAAAAAAAAAGCAACCGCGATTTCTGTGCTTTAGCTATTATAACATATTAGTTCCCTGTCATCTGCGTGCGAAAGAATTTAAATTTCATAAACAGTAAACAGTCATAATCTTATGAGCTCCTAGGTAATATTTTCTGTTTCTTGAGTATGGATGGATATGCAGTATTTGTACATTTTTACTCAGCATCGCGTTCATTGGTCAAATCTTTGTACATATATTTTCGAATCAGTGATCGATGAACCGATGGATGCAATTTTTAGCCATAAGTTGTTATTAATTGTTTGTCTAGTTTGTAGTCGGAAGTAAGATTTCAGAAATATATAATAAGTTTTATAGAGCGCTCTGGAGGTGACTCTGGAGGTGAAAAGCGGCGCTGTACAAATCATCCAAATATTTTTATTATTATTATTACACCAACCATTGATTTATTTTTTCCTCAATTTGCCCTGAAAGCCATAGATCGAGATGTGAGCTCTGTCGTCTCGAAATTGTACAGCTTTTGAAGAAATCTTAATACATCACAATTAATGTTTTTTGATTTTTCCTTTATGTATTTCTAAACCATTCACCTGATTGTGGAATCCACAAATTATATAACCATCACAGCAATAAACACAGATTTAAAAAAAAATAATGGACCTATGGTTTAGAAATGTATTCGGGGCAAACAAAGAAACATTTATTTTTTTATATAAAAATTTGTTGAACCTCCAGGGTTCCTACGGGGTTCCAGAAAATACAATCTTCCGGAATTGTTCCTGTTATGTATAAACGAGAAAGTCGCGTGAACGCCACCCCAAAAATATTGAATTCAGTAAATCGATAATTTTATTTTTATTTATTTATTAATTTTCAACGCCCTGATGGGCTTTTACATGACAAGTTTATGATATAGTGACAGTTTTTTTTTTTTAATAAAAAAGATAAACTATAAAAACATAACAAGTAAACATCATATGAAAGGTAGGTATACAGATAAATTTAAGGAAAGATAGTGCATTACAATAAAAGAGAAAGTATCTTAGTTGTGAATGGCATAGAAAATAAATTAGTTGGTATGTTAGTAAATACAAAATTTACAGGTGACTGATTAAATGTCATAAATAATACATGACAAAATGCAAGATACATAAAAAGAAAACGTTAACAAGTTTTTACAGAGAGATAGAAATACACAAATAATATAGATAATGCTCTTATTCAAAAGAATCAAACCATGTTCCTAAAAATAAATCTTACAAAAATAACATCTATTCATAGAACGCATTACGTGACCAGATTTCAAAAGAGATTATATTTATGGATTATTAGTTATTTATTTGGATGGACGGCACACACTCCTCCCTGGCAATTTTTTTGCTTCATTCACATATATAACTCAATTTGTAAAACTGGTAGGATGGTTTGACCATTTATTGGATAACCAACTCCCCTGCCATAGATAAGGTCATCCCAAGTGATTCGTTACGTTTGATAACTTAGCACGGGTGTCAGGCTTCATAGGTGAGGTTTGTCTAGGTCTTGGCTACGAATAGGTTTGGGACACCCTTTTCTACTTCTACTTCTACTTCCTAACACTATGTCGGGCCGCTAGAGGTCTAGATTGGTTCAAACCTAAATGTAGCATCGTTCTTTTAAAAAAAATCCTTAAGAGTCCTTGCGAGAGCCTTGAAGGAGTAACCATCTGTTACTTATACCAGGGCGGGTAAATGGTGGATAACCTCCAACGAAATATTTCTAAAAGTCTAAAAATGTAATATTCATACTATTCTTATTTCTTATTCTTCCTTGCACTGTCGCAATCCATTGTCTAGGTAGGCTATTGGATCGGCTCTCGTTCTCAGGCTGTATCTTTATTTATTTATTACACGCCCTGGTGGGCTTTTCTTAGATAATTTTTACAAAATATTTGTATCAAAGTAAATACTTAAAAATTTAAACAATAAAGAAAATATAAAGATAATGACAAAAAACGTTGCAACAAAGTACACAACAAAACACAACAAAATACATAGATAAAAATATAAACAGAAACTAAGAATCCTCACGCATATAATTGAATTTAAGAGATTCTTCCAAACAGTATAGTAGTAGCATAGAAGTTATTTGTTAGGAACATAGGTCCATTTGTGTCTTAAAGAATAAAAGTGATAGAATATACAACATTTATACCGATTAGTTTTAATATGAAATATATCGCCCAAATTAGAATATTTATTTCCGAGACTGTGAAGTCTTGGAATAGGAGAATTTTGATAAGCTAGTGTCTTGGTGTTATTGAAGTAAAAGGGTAATTAATGTCGGCGTGATTTTTTGGGAACATGGATATTGATAAATTGGAGTAATTCAGGAGGCATGCATTATCGCGGATCTTCTTCGGTTCTGGGTATGGCTTTCATCCAATGCATCCAGGCCACGGACATATGAATATATCTGGACCTGCCCTAAGTGATAAAAAGTAATATTTCCCCCTCCCCATGGAACCGGCTATAAGCTCCGCCTTGGCGCCAGCTCGCTCCATGGGGAGGAGAGAGAATCGAAAATATGTGACGTCATCATTCTTGTAGTGACCAACGCGAAAGTAACGTCTATACGTTTTACGAAATATCACGCCGAAAACGGCAGCTTGCGCTATACATTATAGGTACATATTATATAGACATAGCGAATGTGGGCGGTTCTCCAGTGTCCTCGTCGCTGGTTACAGGGGTAAGTAAATTATGAAACATTTGTAAAAGTGTCTTAACTAAACACGGCAACGAAATATTGCTATGTGAATTGCGGCGAATGTTTTTGGGGCAAGCATTTGGCCTTAGCAAATATGTTATTAACGTGGCAGCAATTCGCGCTTCCATGTAAAAAGGTCTATTCATTCAAAGCAGATTTTGCTTTTAAGAACTAAATGGTGATATTATAATGCGAGATGCCTATATACTGACAGATTGATTTTTCAACGAATCACAGTATCTTTCCTCTCTTCGCCCCCCATAGTTTGGTTTTACCCCTCACCTGTCTCTTCAGGTCTATTCATTCTGATGTCTATGATCCAGGCCGTTCCTCAGTAATATTTTGGAGCATTGAGTCATCCAGGAGTTCTTTGGTCTTCCTCTGGATGACTGTCGATGAAGCTCCATAGACATTGCCTGCTTCACTGTGTGATCTGGTGGTCTCCGTCGTACATGTGCCCATACCATCTCAACTGTCGTTCCTCTAGCTTACTGCTTATGTCCTTGACATCCAGGCTACATACCACGAATGCGTGATCTTGTCTTTTAGTGATACCCCTGCCTACAATCCATGGATCCATGCATTTCTACTGTTTCGAGTTGCCTAGAGTAGGAATTGTACTAGTCAAGCATTAAGAGCCATGCATTATTGCGGGTCTAACAATAGTCTGGTATATCTTTCCTTTAAGTTTTATAGACATTTTCGGGTCACACAAGATACCTGTTACGGATCTAAATTTCACCAAATATTGATTCTATTATTGTCCAGTAATAAGAAGTATCAGTGGCCGAATTGGTTAAGACGTTCGTCCCGGTAAGACGAGAGATCCGGGGTTCGAGTCCCAATTCCGACTTTTAGCTTTTTGTTTTGCTGGGTCTTATTCTTTTTCATTTTTCGTTTAGATTTGTTAGTATTATCTTCTTCGATCGTATTTCATTTACTAGAAGATTAATGTCAAAAGTATGTATAGTTGACATTCATTTAACGTATAATAATTTTTTATTTAATTTTAGAAACTGAGATTTATTAAAAAATATAACTATATTTCTTAAAAATATGTTCATAAAAGACTTATAAATAATACTTAGGTTTGTAGACTTGTACAAATCAAGAGCAGTCGTTACCATTCAATTAACCTCCTTCAAATAATCATTCTTCGTGATAACTTTATGAACACATTGTCATAATAATCGATGATCCATGACATGACACAAAGGATGCGAGCGAGACGTAAAATAACAAATCATTATTACCTTTTTGTATTCCACGAGTCATCCACACGATTCACGCTAACTGCAGTTGCATCTTGCATTGAAACCTGCATATTAAACGGGATATAAAGTGAAAGGATGACATTTTTCGTCTATGCTAGGGATGTCCCTGTGCTGTGAGCTGTGAGCCACGGATGATAGATATAAAGTGAGATATGGTATGGAAGCGTCCCGACTATCGTCGAGGTGGTGACCAAACAACCGCACGGAGTGTCAACGTCGTTGTAAAATGAAAGATATGTGTTATGCCTCAGTTTTTTCTTCAAGTGCAAGAAAGGATTGTAAGGAGAATCAATGGTGCGAATGTGAATGATAGAAGAAGTCGGGGGACATCCGAGGAAGGTATGGACGATCAATTGGACCAAATACTTGGGTTGGGCCATGTCGAAATACAGTGTAGCAGAAGAGTATGTTAGAGGCGACGTACGAATGTGAATCTGGCAAGGAGTTTGTGCCAAGACCGAGTTGTTTGGCCGTCAGTCCTCTCTCTTTTTTAACATTAACGTCACACAGGAGGCCCTGAGGAACATAATTTCCCCTCGTTTTCATGTGACAAATGTCAACCGCTCACGTTTGGCGTTTCCTCTGACTATGCACCGATGCCGAAGGGACCAATCACGCTAGTTCTTCGAAGCATCTTCCATTGAGATTTCGGTAGATTTTTTTTTAATTTTTATTTTTTTATTATTGAGTTAGTTTATACTACACGAATATAAACTAATAAGCACAATGTAACATTTCATTTGATAAATTTAAATATTTTTACAGTAAGCATAACATTTCTTTTTAAATACATTCATTCTTTCTTCATTATTCATACTTTCAGGCATTTCATCATACATCTTTAGTCCTCTGTACATTAGACAGTTCTGTGATTTTGATTTCTTCATTTGTGGCCATCGAACTCTGTTTATATTTCTTGTTAGATTAAGGAAAGCAATCACACCCAACGCCTGTGCTCTAAAGATTGCAATCCATTGGTTAAGATGGGAGAATCTATCAAACAGACCGCCTGTTTCTGCACAGAGTCGAGGGTTTATATCAGGTATTTTGGAGCTTCAGACCAACCTACATCTGAGGAGAAACTGCGGGATGATTTATTCCAATTTGGGAGGCGGGTAAGGGTATCGCCGCCCCGGGTACAAATTATTGGATAACCAACACCCTTGCCATAGGTCACCCCAAGTGGTTCACCTACACCTACTGCGTGGCAGGCTGCATCAGGAGGAGACCTTTTAAACTCTCCATTCGGACCCTCTCGACCCATCACCTTGCACTGCAGTGGGAGCGATGGATTCATACGTCCGTCACTCCAGGGTCTCTATTCCCGAGCAAACGATCAAACGTTACTCGTTATGCGCCTCGCAGCGACCAAAAATTACTCGTCGTCGCGACCAACTTTGTCGAATCCTTCAATTTTACGTATTCTTGAACGTCGAACGATCGAAGAGATGATTATATTGGCAGCCCTGTGAATATTGTCTATGTTCTTGATGTTTTTGAGATTTCTATGGTGTGAATGTCAAACGTCAAACAGTTGATATTAGTCGGGTTTAGCATATTTATGAATTGATATGCTGATAATATTTGAAATGGCTGCAGGATACAAATGATTGGTTTATTTATGCATTACAAACAGCCAAAAGCAATTTCTAATAATCGAATTAGTAAGTTCGGAAAGTTTTTGTCGTCACTCACCTTCGGCGAATCTCGACGGAATTCAAACACTGGAGAAAGGTTAGTATTTATTCATGTCCATTAATTTGTGTGTAAAGTACATTTAAAATGTCTACTTGTTATCCTAAAGCTTCGTTCGGATGAAGCTCCGCCTTTGATGAATTTCTATTCAACAAAACGAACAAGATGCTCACTCAGAATGAAGTCAACTGCATCTCTTTAAGAAGTCATTAAAAGCTATGAAACAAATTATTTTGAAATAGCCCTTAACCTATTTTTTATATTTTTGTATCATCACTTATGACTTCATCGCTCACATGATGTTCGTTTTAAGTCTTAATTTGTATGTTAAATATCACAATATTGAAAAGAATTATAATGGGGCTACGTTACTTCAAAGCCAATCGTTTCAAAATTCAAGTAAAATTGTGTGATCTTGACGTTGTCCTTCTTTTTGAATACTCTACGATATAAGAAAGTCTCTTTTCACTAATATTTAGTGTAAATAATTAATATGATTCAAAAATATTTTCAGGCACGGCAAGATTTACGCTCAAAGGCCGAAATAAAGAATGCCTCCTTGAGGCGGCTTGCGGCCGAGACTAGAGGTGGACCACCGCCACCGGCACGCGGTGCCAGCAGCAGATGTGATGGGCTGATACTACAAGCAGTCAACCCAGTGGGATTACAGTGTGGGCTGTACGGAGATCAACTTGGACTTTTCCTTTCTCGGAAGACCCCAGCCTGTTGCTGGCTGCAGCAGCTGACAGTCTGCCGAGGTGCCCTGGAGGTGCTCTTGAAGGCCACACCTCCCCTTGTGGAACCCCCTACCATTGAGCCTCCACCCGTACAGACTCCGAGGTGTACTGAATCTCTTCAATACCCTCATTTTAAATTTGATTAAAACCAAAATCATACTTTATTGTCAGTACATGTATTCTTCTTCAGCTTATAATACAAAATATGTTGAAATAATTTCAATTGTAATTACAGTTGTTAGTTTTAGTTTTATCGTGGATAAATATAATATTTTTCTTTAAATTTAACATTGAAGATAATATTAAATAGGCAATATCAGACTTGTTTCTTATTCTTTAGCTCATAATACAAAATATGTTGAAATAATTACAATTGTAATTAAACAACTGAAACTGTAATGTTTTCTGTGTTATACGATAAAAATTGGGATACTATCTAGAAGCAGATACGTTTTTAGATTTTCACGGCCAAAAGTATTTTCGTTATTAGTTTTTGGGGTGTTACGCTTTGCGCTACCTCCTTTAGCCAACGTTTCGGGCAGCGTTGCAGTGTCCATCATCAGGGCAGAGCCGGCAGATTAGACATATCTGCCCTGATAATGCAACGCTGTCCGAAACGTTGGCTAAAGAAGGAGGTAGCGCAACACGGCATAACACCCCAAAACTAATAACTAAAATATTTAGAAGATTTTTAGTTTTATCGTGGATAAATATAATGTTTTAATTTAAATTTAACAATGAAGATATTTAATAGACAATATCAGACTTGTTTATCATTCTTTAGCTTATAACACAAAATATGTTGAAATAATAATTGTAATTGAACAACTTAAACTGTAATGTTTTCTGCGCCATGTGATAAAAATTGTGATGCTATTTATTAGTAGCATTTTAATTTTATCGTGGATAAATATAATGTTTTCATTATCATCGTATCAGCGTAATGAATGAGAGTGTTTTATTTCTATCATGGATAAATATAATGTTTTACTACTTAACACCAGAGTTGTTTTTTTAATTTACTAGAAAATATCATACTTGATTATTTCATCAGTGTACTAATTCTTTATTTTTAGCTTGTTTTACAAAATATATTGACATTGTACATTGAAAACTGTCTTGTTTCTATATTACTTGATAATAATTATAATATACTTAATATTAAATACAGTTTTTATGATCACACCATTGTTTTCTTACATTTTACATCACTATATTATCACAAAATATATAAAACCTTGTTGAAATTCACTTTTCAAATTACACAAATATACTGCATATGGGGCGAGACCCACCCACAAGAGTCTGGCGTCTACCGTTGGTGATGGGGCTTATTATTTTGTACAGCAACAACTTAGATGGTATTTTGTTGGCCTTAAATAAATCAGTTGGCTTGCAACCAAAATAAGGTGATGCTTTCAAAATTACTTATAATAATAAAAAAACTGGGCGTACTGTACAGAGCCCGCAGATACTTTAATAGTACACAACTGCTAACCCTGTACAAATCGCAGATGCGCCCCACGGTTGAATTTGGCAGCCACCTCTGGTCTGGAGCTCCAAAATACCTGAAAAATACCCTCGACTCTGTGCAGAAACGGGCGGTCCGTTTGATAGATTCTCCCATCTTAACAGACGGATTGCAATCTTTAGAGCACAGGCGTCGGGTGGGAATGCTATCCTTGTTCTACCGGTATTACAATGGAAGATGCTCCGAGGAACTAGCATCATTGATCCCTTCGGCACCGGTGCATAGTCGGGAAACACGCCAAACGCGTGCCCAACATTTGTACACAGTTGACATTTGTCACATGAGAACGGGTCGTTTCTTCGACTCGTTCTTGTGTTCAACAGCTCGGCTGTGGAATGATTTGCCGGCCTCTGTGTTTCCTCCTTCCTACAACATGGGTCTCTTCAAGACCAATGTTGTAGGAAGAGACCCACCCACAAGAGTCTGGCGTCTACCGTTGGTGATGGGGCTTATTATTTTGTACAGCAACAACTTAGATGGTATTTTGTTGGCCTTAAATAAATCAGTTGGCTTGCAACCAAAATAAGGTGATGCTTTCAAAATTACTTATAATAATAAAAAAACTGGGCGTACTGTACAGAGCCCGCAGATACTTTAATAGTACACAACTGCTAACCCTGCACAAATCACAAGTGCGCCCCACGGTTGAATTTGGCAGCCACCTCTGGTCTGGAGCTCCAAAATTCCCTCGACTCTGTGCAAAAACGGGCGGTCCGCTTAATAGGTTCTCCCATCTTAACAGATGGATTGCAACCTTTAGAGTACAGGCGTCGGGTGGGAATGCTGTCCTTGTTCTACCGGTATGACAATCGAAGATGCTCCGAGGATGATGATCCCTTCGGCACCGGTGCATAGTCGGGAAACATGCCAAACGCGTGCCCAACATAATGTACACGGTTGACACTTGTCACGGGTCGAGCATGGGTCTCTTCAAGACCAATGTTCATTCCTTCCTCTCCTCAAAAAACCCTCCACACAGCATCCCATATGACATAGGCCCTGAGGGAAATTATTTTCCTCAGGGCCTCCTGTGTGGAGTTAATGTAAAAAAAAAAAAAATCATGGGCATTGAAGTATTTGTTGTAACGATTTGTATTTGAAGTGTTTGTTATAACGCAGCTTCATGTAGCCTCACCTCTCACCTCACCACTCATTATTTGTGTGTGGCTAATATCATTTAATAATATGATCTAGACACTTTACAAATGATGTACAGAACAACAAAAGGATAAAAAGACTAGGTACTTAGTATAAACACAGAAATAATTTTGAACTATCCTATTTCGAACAGCTCTACCAGCCACTAAATCTTCTACCAGCCACTAAATCTGGGTTTCTAAACAGCCTCGGGCTCAAGTGGAGCCATTCCTCCAGCAATCAGCCCTAAATCTAGATTATGATCGGTCAGGTATTCTGGAAGATCAAATTTATCTTTTACACACATTTTGTGAAGCACCAAACATGCATTGATAAATAATCGAATTGATCTGACGAAACATTCTTGTCAGTCTCGAAACAGTTGTTTCTTGACAGTCGACATGGTTAATCAAGCCAACATCGCCGGCAAATCAGCCATTCTAAAATTGCAAAATGACTTTACAAAAATAGACGATGTCTCTGCGGGTGCGAAAGTTCGCGCGGGAAAACAATAATGCCAGATTTTGACAGCTAATTGCGTAGATACGCTAACAACCTACCACTCGCTGCTCGTTTCGACTGGTATACCCCACTCGTTGTTGTGTGGAATGACTTTTGACGTTTTGCGTCTAAGAATGTTCCTTCGACCAAGCTCAAGAATAACCAAGTCGACCAACGGACGTACTTTCGACGGCGATTACGAGCGACGACGCTTGGAGAATAGAGACCCTGAACATATTGACCCCCTGATTCCTACCTACCTCTATTATCATTTTCCTTACCAGAATATCCTCTCGTTTCCCTAAAAAGAGATCTGATGGATTTTTTCCGCAGGGCCTCCTGTGGAGCTAATGTAAAAAAGATAGTTAGTTTGCTAGGTGGGAGTGTTTTGTACAACTTCACAAATTCGGAGCTTCCTCATCCAAAGGTAATACTTGTTACACCTAGATATAATAACCTTCATACTTACCCCAATCTCCGTTGCATCATAACTCTGATATTAAAGTGTGATTCGGTATGTTATTTCGGTCTGGAGACCTCTAACATACTCTTGAGTACACATAATATATCACTTCAGATTGTACGTGTTCGTATCAACTTCTATATTATTTTTATTCGATGGAGCATTCGTGAGATTTGACTTCCTGTGGGTTTTATTTTTTCCCCGAAGAGATTATGTTCGGATCACAAGTCTTATTGTATTCATGACAACATGCGGTTCGTGTTCTCCTTTTAAATTACATCGAAAACTTTTTTTACTTGAAATAAGATTAACAAAGTACCTTAATAATATTATATAACGTTTCACTTGTGTCTCCATTTGTGGATCTTGTGTCTCTTGCATCTCTTTGTATTATTTGTCACTTGAGAGATCTTTTATATAATTACCTGTATCTTTTGACTGAGTAGATCTTTGTAATTTTTTGTACCTATCTGAGATTTTATTTCTGGATTGTTTTCATTTGAGTGAGAACACGTGTAAAACCCAATATTAAGGGTCGGGTATCAAACCGCGCTGACGCTGCAGTTAGGTATTTCTTGTACTTGTAGACAAACACGGCCGCAGCTGACCGGCTGCGTCTGACTAGAGGAGATGTGGGTATACTAGACACTACGGACTTAGGAAATAAAAATACACTTGCCTTCTAAAATTAAAATTTAGTTCCTACTATAATAATGGATACAGCTTAACATACTAAGAATCATATTGTGGAATAGCGTGGATAGCTCATAGAGACATTTGCGCCTGGGTCAAACTGCCCATTCACTGCAGTTAGGTATTTTTGGTAGTTGCAAACAAGCTCGGCCGCCGCGATCTACTGTGTATTTTGGTTAGATTCAGGCACGGCTGCTCAGCATTTTGATAAAATACGGAATAAAAATACACTTGCTTTGTAAAATTTTAATTTATTTCCAACATAATTGATACAGCTCGACAGACTATAAATCATATTATGCAAGGGCAAGGATACATAGACTTTTTTTAGCCCCTGGACCTTTACAGACGTCTTAGTTTTTGACTCAATGTGACATAGAATCTAATGGTGTTTTGATGTAGAAAAAATTTCTGGTTCATATATGGTTTGTATAATGTTATTAATTTTTTTTATAATTTTACCAGAAAATAATGGGTGTGAATAAGTTACGACAATCAGTTTTTACTCTGTGCCTTAGAAATTAAAAAACAGGTAGTTTTGTTTTTGAAAGTTTATTTATATGCATACAGATACCTAGTAAGAAAGAATATATTTTACAATTTATCTTTGATATACATAAAGTAGAACGAAGCACATTTAGAAAAAGACAGTCAAAAATATAAAGAAGTTCAGACAAATTTTTATAAAACAACTAAATGTTTTATTTTTATTTTTATGTACCTTACAAAGTCCCAACTGTTATCAATCGCCTGGGGCCAGTGATTGGGGTATGTTGTGAGGCTGAATAAGGTGGGAGGGGAATAATATAGGGGAAGTACCTGGCTATTCAGATTTGGTCACCACACACGGCTAAAGCCATTTCAAGCAACGTTTCAATTCTGAATAGTGGTCTTACACCAGGGCGATACATAAAGTATCTTCCACTCTGTTTTTTTATAGAAGGCTATTGAAAAGTTTTTTTTTCTTTGTATAAAACACGCTGTAACTCGTGTTGTGCGTGTTACAGGTAAAATTGCAAATGTTATATGTAAGTTCAAAATAAATTAATTATTACTTACAATTATTATAGTTATTTCACAGCATTATCCAAAAATAACAAAGTTACTATTATATACTTGTTTACTATTATATAATTTTAAAATTGAAAAATGTCCTCCACAACACAGGTGAATTCCTAGCGTGGAGGACATTATACTATACATTTGTAATGTAAACTTATTAATAAAAAAATACAAAACAATGCAGAGTGATAAGTGTTAGCTCCTCATTTATTCATAAGACTGTCATTTTGTAATGACATCATCCTTTCTCCAGGTCTATTATCGATAATTCTAAACATTCACAAAAAGTGTGGTAGATCATTCATTATAGCAAAAAGTTTATATGGAAGGCCATTACTCAGGCCGCTTATGTTTATTTAAAAAACTTACATGTTCACTGATAGTTTCTGTTATAACGACGTCATTTATATTGCTTCTGCTGCTTTTCTAAAAAAACATATAAAATAAATTTATTTGTAATAATACAACCCAGAATTTACCCAACATCGAAATTCATTCGATTTATCAATGGATGTTGTCGTTGTTTTCAATAAAACTTAGTGACAATTTGAACGGAATCGGTAGAGAACTCAAAATGGTCGTCGAAATTATGCATTTTGACATTAAATTCGAGTTCGGTGAACCCCAAACTCCTTAAACCTGATTTTGAACCAAATCGTCAAAGTACTTAAGATATTCAAGATGGATGCCGAAATTTTGCATTTTGACATTAGATCCGAGTTCAGTGCACGTCCAAACGCCCTAATCCTGATTTTGAACCAAATAGGTAGATAACTAGTGAAATTCAAGATGGATGCCGAAATGTTGCATTTGGACATTAGATCCGAGTTCAGTGCTCGCCAATACTCCCCAATACTGATTTTGAACCAGATCGGTAGAGAACACGAGAAATTCAAGATGGATGCCGAAATTTTGCATTTTGACATTAGATCCGAGTTCAGTGCACTTCTAAACGCCCGAATTCTGATATTGAACCAAATCGGTAGATAACTACAGAGAAATTCAAGATGGATGCCGAAATTTTTAGAAGTCAAAAAGCAAAATGACTTCAGTCCACCTTAAAACTACCTTTGATAGAAATCAGTAAAAAAAAAAAAAAATTGACATTATTACCTTATTCTCCTTTTCTTCCAGTGGGAGGGTCTATTTTTTATGGCACGGTAAGCAAGAATTCCTTTATTTTTACCCATTTTGAAGGTACCTGAAGTTTAAAAATAAAAATAAAAATAAAGTCTGTAAAACTGTAAATCAAGTTAAAAATAATTTATTAGATATATTTTATTTCTACTTACCCGGTTACTGTAACACCTATCTCCTCAATGATTCCTTCAAAAATCGAATAAACAGCGAACAAAATTGCTGCGAAAAAAATATGCGTGGTCCCACCTTGACCGCTCTCTCACGACTGAATGAATTCTGTGAAATTCAACCGTTATATAAGACATCGCGCGGCGTATTATTTTGCCATACATTTTTGTATGGCGGAGAATAGTTGAAAAATTCAGAAAGTTTAGGCGAATTACAATAAAAATCTAGATACACTGAAGCACTTTTAATTTAATAGCATGTTTTAACATAATGTTTACTCTGAGATTACGGAAGGATTTTTGGTAAAAATGTTTACAACAGGTTCAGGAGAGATAATCGCGAAGGCCTTTTTCAACGTTTTAACTAAAGTTGCAGTATGTATAACTTATAGAATTTGTAAGATTACAGTAAAAAAAATTTAATCACTAGTAACTTTACACATTTTTCTAACTACCCGTATATAATTTTCTAGTATTGCTGCTACGAGACGCGGATGCTACTGCTAATGCGGAGCGATGTTTTCCAAACCCGACCCTTAATACATATAAAGAAAAAATAAACAAAATTTTTAACAAAACAAAAAAACGAATGCACTAAAAAGTAAAAAAAATAATTTCGTATTCTTCTACAACTTCATAATCAACTTACTTTTACTAATCATCAATATGTAGGTACGATTGTTACTTTTGGAGTCGGTGTCAGTAAAGGTAGGTTTGTAACTACATACATAGTTATAGGTGAGATGTGCTTGTGTCGCACAAGCGACTTGACGAGGCGAGAGGCGAGAGCGGGGTCGCGGCGGCGCGGGGAGGTATCAAGTGAACACGCCGGGCCGGGTACCTTTGCTGACACCGACTCCAAAAAAACAAACGTACCTACATATTGATGAGTAGAAAAAGTAAGTTGATTATGAAGTTGTAGAAGAATACGAAATAATTTTTTTACTTTTTAGTGCATGTTTTGAAGTCGTTTTTTTGTTTTGTTAAAATTTTTGTTTATTTTTTTATTTTTAGTGAATCCGAAGTACACTAACTAATTTGTCTGAATATGGGTAAACCTACTAAACATAAATGCTCATATAAGACAGACATAATTTGACCATAGCGACGTTAGGGTCAAATTAAGAGATTCGGCCGAGTTTCGTTAATTTGTCATGGATCCAATAATCAGAACCCAACGAAACTCTCATTAAATTACCCTTGAAGTACATCCTTTCCAATAAAAAAAGAATCATCGAAATCGGTTGGCGTGATATTGAGTTATTCGTCCATTTGTCGCGCACATAATTAATGCAAATTTAAGACTTATATGGTTTTCTCATGGATGCCATTGTCGGAACTGGACCAAAATGGGACCACACGGGAAGCACCAGCTTTCAAATAAAAAAGAATCATTAATATCGGTTCACCCAGTCAAAAGTTCTGAGGTAACAAACATAAATTTTTTTTTTTTTTTAAATACAGTCGAATTGAGAACCTCCTCCTATTTGAAGTCGTTTAAAAAATAATTACTACAAAACGCTCGCCGGTTGGAAAAAGATTGCAGGTTAGGTATTCCAGAATATGACAGTTTTTTTTACTAATTTTACATGAATAACGGAGTGAGATAAACAATTTTTTTTTACATTTTTATTATGAAATAATGGAATTGGCTGAGCAAGTTCGTCTGCTGTCTGATTGAAAGTCTGAATTATATTTTATGTGAATACCTCACAAGAGTCCCAGCTGCTCCCGTCTGGAGCCAGTGAGATCATGGCATCCCTAATTGGGGTATGTTGAGAGGCTGAAGGTAGTGGGGAGGGGAAGGAGATAGGGAGGGGAAGGTGGGGAAGTACCTGGCTATTCATATCTGGTCACCAAACACGGTTAAAGCCATTTTAAGCAACGTTTCAATTCTGAACGGTGGTCTTACACCAGGGCGATACTGAGAGTATCTTCTTAATTAATTGTGAAATTAGAAAAATAAAATTTATATGCCCAGCCGGTATTCGATCCCCTTCGTATTGCGAGTCAAGAGCCTTATCCCTATACTACGGAGGACGTCTGTTGTAGAGATGGGATCCCCGAGACGATTGTGTGGCAAAACCATTGAAGACCTTATAACGATCTTCCGTGCTGTAATTGGGTAGGTATTTAATAATCCCACTGACCTAAGAGGAAACCCGGTCGCCGAGAAATTTGAACAATGCGTATTTTACCTATATGTTGCTGTCACTGTTGCTCTTTCTCCTGCGAATACCAAGCGACAGGGATAACTGCACCTCAGGCAGATAATACCTAAATAAAATCGTCAAAATCGAGGTTTTGCATTCCACATTTTTCTCCTCCAAAACTGGACCGATTATTAAGATTTTTAACTAACTGTATTATACGAAAATATTTTGATTTTTAAGTAAATTTTGAGGTAATTTAAAATACATTGTCTTATAGTTTGTTTACTGAACGTCTGTTGATGACTTCAATTTTAACGATTTTAGCTGATAGCTTGATAGCTTCAGATCAGCAAAGGAAGTCATGAGACATTGGCAGCCAACATTGAGGATATTTTGGCTTATGAATGGAGAGCATACACAACAGGTCCTGGAGTGCTGGAAGGCTGCCAAACCAGGAAATGGAGGCACTCCATCATGAGGGACAAAATAGACCAACTGCAATTAGATGCAAGTGTTGTTTTGTTTAATGACAAATAGGGGCTCGTAATAGAAGACATTGGTCACTTTGCCAAACAACGTTTTACTATGAGATAATTGCGTGAACATTCCAATATTAGGAGACTTGTAAAAATGAAATGCTTTCGAAATTAAGTTTTGGAGTGGAATTAAACATAAACATTTTTTTTTAAATATTTGTGAGACTATGGCATCCTCAATTGGGATATGTTGAGCGGCTGAAAAAGGTTGTTGGGAAAGGAGATGGAAAATAGGAAGGTGGGGAAGTACCGGGCTATTCAGATAATTTTATGCGACGTTTTAGTTCTGAATAGTGGTTTTGAACCAGGGCGATACTCAGAGTATATTCCACTCTGAAATTTGCCGCAAATAAAACTCATATTATTATATTAAATTGTGAAATACCACAAATCGGATATTTAAAACCCTTACCCCTCGACCACGGAGACTATTAATGATTGTCTGCCAAGCAAGTTAACATGATATTATTTAAGACTGTGTGTATCTTTATCTTTACTTATATATATACTAAGTATAAAATGAAGTCGCTTACGCTGTGCGTATGTGCGCTTAGATCTTTTAAACTGATTTAACGGATTTTCACCAATACATGGAGTGATTCATGAGGAAGGTTTTTGGGTATATAATTTGTCAAGGTTTTGTGTAAATTGGTTGAAGTACATAATATATCTGGCCAATCGGCAGCGGGCAGCGGACAGCGGGCAGCGTGGTGTGGATTTGATTTAACCGATTGCGTTGGATATAAAGGTTTCGTTATCCACAGCAAGTGTGACCGGGTCTGCTAGTAACTGTATATTGCTTTGAAGCTAACTGCATATTGAAAAAAAAATTGTATGAAGTTAAATCCGCGACTCACGCCTCGTGTCGTTTAATATTGTGCTACTTAGGAAACCCTTTTCGATTATGGTTTTATTATATAATGTGAGAAATTAAATTCTTTAGAAATTGATAGTAAGATATTTAAATATTTGTGACCGAACTCCGCAATCATTACATTGTA
Organism: Limnephilus rhombicus; assembly: GCA_929108145.2. NCBI lineage: Eukaryota > Metazoa > Arthropoda > Insecta > Trichoptera > Limnephilidae > Limnephilus > Limnephilus rhombicus. Next base: position 20,705,315 of record OV815288.1, read on the forward strand.
TAAAATGAAGTCTCTCAAAATGTATGTGCGCGTCAATCTTTTAAACTACGCAAAGGATTTTCATACGGTTTTCACCAATAGATAGAGTGATTGAAGAGGAATGTTTATATGTATAATACATGTAAATTATATTAGAGGAAAGCCGAGAAGTTCAAAGAAAACATATTTTCGTGCGATTTAACGGCTGGCGGGCCGTCACAAATTCGTTCTACGGAAGAAATTGGAAAATAGATGTCCTAGATAGAGTAAGTAGGTATTTGATTTTCCCTTTTCAAATATCCAGTGTTGCAAGCATTGTATAATTAGTGGCGATGGCTAACTATATTATTATATAAATAAAAAAATAATAATTATAATATAGTTGATTTTAGAGGAAGGTTTATATCTATAATACATGCTTATTATAGTAGAGAAAAGCCGAGAAATTCAAATATTCAATTCAGGCAGCGGGCAGCGGGCAGCGGGCAGCTGGCAAACGGGTGGTGTGAATTTTATAGAGGTTGGGTAATGGCGTTGTGTTTCGTTAGCCACAGCAACGTGTGGCAAGGTCTGCTGGTATAAAATAAAACAAGTTTTTTGGCGTTGTTTTTTCCTGAATAAATCAAAACAGGAGGTTGGTGTTAAACGTGAATTTAAACCTTATAGCTATCTACATAAGGAGTGTTATTGTTAGCGGCCAGATCCCGAATTATACACGACGTGATCACGATAGCAAATATTATATCGTGGGGTAATTACTACAACTAGGTTGACTCTGAAATCAGCTTTGGGGAAAATTAATTATACGACGGTAAATGATGGTAAATCGGTGGTTATCGGTGTATATTTATACTATAGTTAAATCGTAGATTGATGTTTTTTTTTTCTATTATTTCTGACTTTCACATTTCAATGGTGTTCTAGGCCATCATTTAAAATTACAGAGAAAGGAAAGGTGAATTTATATATTAATTTTATTTAAATGAGCAAATTTCAGAATTATATGGATGATTATAGTCGAGTTCAGACTTAGAAGATATGAAATGTTGAATGGAGGGGAGGCAATTTTAGATAAGGCTTGATAGAAGAGAGGATATTTATTTAGAGAGGGACAACCAATAAATATGTTATCTCAAGTTCCTACAACTAGACCAAAGAATGTATAATCTGGGAAGGAATGGAACCATGTCCAATTCTCATTCGAATAAGTGAGGAAATTTCATTTTTGGAAAAATGGGGGAATTTTTGAAACCACGGTTTTGATGGGATAGTCCTTTGTACTGAGGCGTAGCGGGCACCCTTGGATTGACTAGCAATGCTCCAACACTCTGCCCAAACATTGCGGGATCTATCTTTGATGATTGAAAAAATATCAGATAGGGGAATATGGTTTACGAGGGTAACAATAGGGTTGGACGCTCCTTGTTTTGCCAAGGAATCCGCAATATCGTTACCCACTATGCCAACATGTCCAGGAATCCAAATAAGATTTATGGTTTTTCCAGAGCTTTGAATGGAGGCTATCAGCACTCTAATAAGGCATACAAAGTGATCATCAGGATGAAGAAGAGGACTGGATTTAAGGTTTCGGAGGGAACTGAGAGAGTCAGAGAGGACAAGGAAATGTTCACAATTATAACTAACTAACCATCACGCCGTTTTCCCGCAGGGGTAGGCAGATAGGACGGAACGCCAAACAACTCGGTCTTGGCACACAGTCTTTGCCTCACTCACATTCATACATCGTCTCATACATACTCTTCTATTATTCTGACTTTTGACATGGCCCGACTCAAGTACCTGATTCACTTGATCGTGCCATGTCTTCCTCGGGCGTCCCCGACTTCTTCTTCCATTCATATTTGCGTCATATATTCTTCTCACACTATTTTCTTCTTTCATTCGCTCCACATGCCCAAACCATCTGAGCGTCCCATTATTAATCTTACACAATTATTTTTAGTAATATATTTGAGAGATTCAATTATTGCAATGCACTCGCAGAAAATATTGAAAATTGGTTTGAAATTGAATAAAATATTCCGTAATTAGAATTATTTTGGTAAACGTTAATACCTATTCCAGTTAGGAGAGTCTGGAGATTTGGAGCCATTAGTAAATATAAGAGAAGAGTTGGGCCACTTGAACATATTATTGAAAGAAATAATGTCATTGAACATATTATTGGCATGATGTGTTATAACCATAATTATTTGTGTATTTATTATCAAAAATAGAATGACTTTCCCAGTTGTTACATACAAAAATGCAACGAAATCAACTTCAGCAATTCCAAAAAAATGGTACTACAACGAGCTAAGTTTAGTTGCCTAATTGAAACCAGGAAAAATACTTATGGTAGTTAGTAACTATCTCTCTCTCTCTCCGATGGCGCTACAGCCCATATCGAGCAACATTCGCCTCTAACTCCTCCTGTCCTCAGCGGCTGACTTTCAATTTTGTTTCCTGGAGATGCTGTGCTGCACCCCTTCTTACCTCGTCTTCCCACCTCAGTCTGGTCTCAGTCCGTCCCACTTTTCTCCTTCCGCCTGGGTGGAAAGTTAATAACCAGAGATACCTAATATAGAATTAAACAATACCAACGATTACCAACAAAAAACATTTTAAAAAGGCACGATGATTCTAAAGCCTTACGACTTTTGTGTTTGTAGCATTCATAGACGAGGAAATAGAGATATGCTTTTAGAGTGTAACTCAAACACGCTGATTTTGAATTAACCAAATTGTATTATTTTGCAGAGAGTGAAATCATTCGCACCAAAAATAGCATTTTTTAGTTTTGATGTTTTAACCAAAAGATCCTTAGTCTGCCGCAGCTTTCAGAGACGATTCGTATTGAATAAACATGTAACTTTGAATGGATGGTTTGCAGTTGCCTCAAACAAAAATTGGTTGAAACACCAGGTATATGCACCAGCTAATATAGAGGCAAGGAATTATGCGGTCCTTTGGAGTTATTTCGGAGCTGAAAAAAGAAGGAATTGGAGAGGGGAAAGGGTCAAACGACGCAGACGGATTTGCAGACGGCTTTCGAAGGCATTTTCTGCAGTATTGCGCAGAAATCATCCAACCCACGCGTTATTATTTTACTTTGTTTTAAATATACAATATCTATTTACATTTATTGCATTGTATGTACTCCTAGGAGATAATAAAATATTACGGTAAATATCAGTTAGTCCACCTCACGGATAATACGGAACGTTCGTGTTTTCGAAGTTTGATGCACGGATAATACGGAATGTTCCTTTTTTAACTAATAAACAATTAAATATGACATTTGTCGGAAGTACCAATCTTATAAAATAAACTCGAATTCTGGAATAAAGACCTTTATTATTATTTATTATTATTATTATTTATCATAATTTTAAAAAACATCCCAGGTTTTTAATGGTTTGTTTGGCAAAGCAGGGTTTGTCTAGCGGGTTTGTGTAATTATTCTAATACATTTCTTTCCATGTTCTACTGTTATAAATACAGGTACAAACTTGTCAATGATGCGTTCACTTTGTTTTACTCAAAAATATTTTTCTATGATTGGCAGCATTGATTGTATGTCTAAGAAATGTTAAAATAAAACGATGAATAAACAATGGCGTTTACCGCATGAGTGAATTAATTTTATCAAAATTAAAATGTTTAATGCATATTTTTTTAACGTTTTTTGATACATGGAAATAGGAACATACACAATAACATAAAATATAAGAGAGTAACAAAAAAAGATCCCACAAAGGCAAAGCCTAAAGCGCGAGTATTAAAATTATGTGGATATAAACAGTGGTGATTTAAATAGAGTTCAAAAAAATAAAATTAAATAGTATCTATAGAGATCAATATGATTGACTTTACAGGAGTTACTGAGGATTTTCTTAAAATTAAAGATATATGTATATATAAACGTATATATACACCCATGTACATACATTCACACATTCATATATAGGTGTGTATATAATACACATATATTTCATTTTTAATCTAAATTTATAAAAAAATATGGAATATTTTAGAAATTTAGAAACAAAAGGTACAAATTAACGCAGTTTGTTTTTTGTTTTTACATGAATACCGCACAAGAGTCCCAATTGCTTCCGTCTGGACACAGTGAGACTATGCATCCCCAATTGGGGTATTTTGTGAGGCAGAAGGTAGTGGGGAGGGGAAGGAGATAGAGAAGAGGAAGGTGGGGAGGTACCTGGCTATTCAGATCTCCTCACCAAACACGGCTAAATCCATTTCAAGCAACGTTTCAATTCCGAATAAGACCAGGGCGATACTGAGAGTATCTTCCACTCTGGAACGTGCCGCAAATATACTATATATTATTTTAAATGAATTAATTGTGAAACAACACAATTTAATCGAATAAAATTTATTTGCTCACGCCGGGATTCGATCGGATTGCGAGTCAAAAGCCTAACCGCTGGACCAGGCCGGTCGTCAGAATGTTTAATTATTATGTAAAACTTTTTGTTTGTTTAACCTAACTTTGGTGTTGAATGTTGAATGGTACTATTCTGAATAAACTTTAAGGTTTTTTTTTCCATTTGCACGGTTTCCTTTTTAAATGCTTCCAAGTCTTTCTTCGTCTGTCTAAATTGGCTTTACTTTTTTATTCGACTTCGCGTAAACACACTTCGAGTATTTGCGAATTGTTTATTTTTGTCTCCAAAGCAGCTCGCTTTGCTCCATTGCCGTTTCTAATTCTGTACATTCACAAAAGAACGTACGTTAACCATGGAATTTTTAAATAAGTTCGAAGATAAGGTATATTCTTGCCAGTTTAAATGGACGACAAATTATTTTATCTATTTAGACACAAGGAAGGTATATTTTATTGCCTGTGATAAGGTAAGTACATTATAAACCACAATTACTAATAGGTTAACATTACGCACATTGTCGGATCTGTTAGCTGTCTGTAAGCATAATGAGTAAGATTAAGAAAGGGACCCTCAGATGGTTTGGGAATGTAGAGCGAATGAACGAAGGAAGTAGTGTAAGAAGAATATACGACGCGAATGTGAATGGTAGAAGAAGTCGGGGACGCCCGAGGAAGACATGGCACGATCAAGTGAATCAGATACTTGAGTCGGGTCATGTCAAAAGTCAAAATAATAGAAGAGAATGTATGAGACGATGTATGAATGTGAGTGAGGCAAAGAGTGTGTGCCAAGACCGAGTTGTTTGGCGGTCCGTCCTCTCTGCCTACCCCTGCGGGGAAACGGCGTGATTGTTAGTTAGTTAGTTAGTTAGTCAGATCTGTTATTTCTACATAACCTGCTTAATAATAAAATAGATAATCCCGAATTGGCATTCGTCTTTGGTTTAAATGTTCCATGGACAATTCGTTTTTTTTTCATACAGAACCATAGACGTCCATGTACAGAACCCATTAACAGTGATTTTTTAACAGTGAATTACTACAATTAGACATTTTTGATGATTCCTTGCTAACATACAAAACTAATTAATTAAATTTCTTAGTGGAATATAAATTATTTTAAACTACTTGCACTTCTTTTTCATTGTGTTTTTCAATCAGTCAATTTTATTCGTGATCGTATAATTCATGATTTCAAAATTTCTCTTTATCTCTCAACAGTCCACACACCCTTTCTTTCATTTTATTACTATTACTCGCACATTCATTAGTTGACAAGAAGACACAAGAGGAGACAAAACGAGCCAAGAAGAGTCAAGGCGAACCAAAACGAGACAAGGATCGCCACTAACGGGTGGGGAATGACAAGAATAACCATACAAGAAGAAACAAGAAGTGACAAGAATACTTATACAAGAAGAGACGAACCAGGAAGAGGCAAGAAGAGATAAGGTACAAAAAGAGTCAAGAAAAGACAAGAATAGCCAAGAGGTTCCAAGAAGAGACGAAAAGATCCAAGAAGAAGCAAGAAGAGACGAGAAGATCCAAGTAGAGGCATAAAGCGACAAAATACGAGAAGAGTCTAGAAGAGAGGAGAAGATCCAAAAAGAGCCGAGAAGAGGCAAGAAGAAGGAAGGCACAAAGAGAAAAAAAAAACGTAACGCTCAATCCATTCCTACATGACTGCCCATCCTAAATTCCAATATTGGCTTATTAGGTTGCATGGATACCAACCGGTCGATTAATCTCCAATCTCCTTCCCATCCTCAGAGCATGTGTTCCAAGTCCTAACAAAGCAGTGCGCCCTGGTGTACCGGTCTCACCAGGACAGAGTGCTCCTGGATGGAGGTTACAATAGTATCGAAATTCATAACAAATGATAAAAAAACAAAATTTCCACGGCTGTCGACCCAACCGATTAAAAACAACCAAAGATGAGAAATGTTTCAATCAGGATTTGATTTATTTTAGTTGTGTTATTATGCAATAAATTAATGCTTTTTGAAGTGCCTATTGGTGATAAGATAACGAAATGCTTAGTTGACAGATGTGAGTGATTTTGGGTTGGAGGTCGTGAACTTAATAATCTTGTGCTTACTTACGGATTTACCCACAAAATTACAGCGAAATAAACAATTATTATCATATTAATTTTATCAACAAAGATGTAACATTTTGAACCGGAAAAACATTTTATGAAAAAAAAAATAACTGTGACAGGAACGGGATATAAATATTATAAGGTTTGGAGATTTCTTGACGATATCAAACGATGCGCGACGTTTCGAGACTTGAAGACATAAATCGTAATTATGACTGAGATATTTCTGAAACTGGAACATCTGATATTTCTTGTACTGTAGGTAATGTCATATTAACCTTTGAAATTTCAGCGAATTTGTTGAACCGTGGATTTGCAGGTAACTCACCGCATTTGCCTCGATTTTGTGGTATTTTGAAAGTTAAAAAATGCTCCTAAAGAATTGACGTCTAGAGCAGTGGTCTCCAAACTTTCCAGCCTTAGGGCCATACTGATTACTCCATTAAGTTCCAAGGGCCAAAACCGTTTCAATTTTCGTGCCCTTATCTGTGATTTCTAGACTAGTTGCAGATTTCTAGACTATTTTGCAATCGGATCTTTGAGTACTTTGAAGATAAATTTTGATACTCGTTTCTCAGATTTTGATATCATTGCGAATGAAATTAAGATTTTTCAATATCTTCTTGATACTGACATTAAAACCGTAGACCTGGAACTTCAAATGGAAATTATTGATTGACGAGTCGAAGAGTCTTCCGCTGGCACAATTTCATAATTTGCATACATTTGCTCGTGGGCTGTTTTCTGTTTTTGGTACTACTTACTTGTGAGAGAAAACATTCCCCAAAATAAAATACACGAAGAATGTTTGCAGATCTAAGTTAACCGATGAGCATCTTAAATCTCCTTTAATAATTGACACAAGTAAAATTGGCCCACAACTACAAACCATTGTCAGTGTAAAATCACAATTACATTAATCGGAGGCGTCTACTAATATCTACAGGAATTCCAAAAACTGATAAAATCTAACTAATATCTATGAGAACCAAAGTGTTGACGAATATCTACAGCTCAAATTGTTGACTAATGTCTATGAGAACCAAAGTGTTGAAGAATATCTACAGCACTGGCAGATTTTTTTTTTCTTTTTTTTTTTTCTTTTTTTTTTTTTTTTTTTAGAAATTTAATTAAAATTAGATTTGATAATGTTATTATCGAGTTCTGCAAGTTTTTTGAAAAATTAAAATGGAGTTCTACGAATTAAACACAAAAACAATAAATAAATTAAGCACTGGCAGAGGTTGGATTTGCAATTATGTATAGCATATTGGAATAACGTAATATTGCGTAGACAGTTTAAAAAACTTATTTTATGTAAGTATGTATGTAAAAATCCCTAATATTGGATTATTGGACACATAAATTAATCAAATAAATTTTATTTGATTAATTTGTGTTTTCACAATTAATTAATTTAAAATAATGTATAGTATATTTGCGGCATGTTCCAGAGTGGAAGATACTATCAGTATCGCCCTGGTGTAAGACCACCATTCAGAATTGAAACGTTGCTTGAAAATGGCTTTAGCCGTGTTTAGTGACCAGATCTGAATAGTCAGGTACTTCCCAACCTTCCTCTTCCCCACCTCCTTCCACTCCCCACTACCTTCAGCCTCACAACATACCCCAATTGGGGATGCCATAGTCTCACTGGCTCCAGACGGGAGCAGTTGAGATTCTTATGCGGTATTTACTGTAAAAAAAAAAAAAGTCAACACTGGGAACGTCATAGATATTAGTCCGACCTTAGCTCTGTAGATATTAGTCAATTAGTTCAACATATGTGCTGTATTAAAATTGAAATTAAAATACTATTCATAAATAAGTGGAAACAAGTTAAAAAGTGTTTTAATTTCAATTTTAATACAATATAATTCCAAAACGTATAACAGAACAATAAATAAACTCATATGAGCTGTAGATATTCGTCCGACATACAGGCTGTAGATATTAGTATCTGGAGTCCATTAATCTCATTAGTATTTTATGTGTGATAATGTTTACATACGTTTATAATGTTAATTTTTACATCAATTTTTACATCACTTTTACTCGTTTTACATCACTTTTAATGAATTTTCGAAGGAGGGTCTGAGTTGATTTCATTCTGAGATGTCCGATCACCCGTTTCTTCACTTGTAAACATTGATTTTTTTTATCTCTGAACAAGTCGTTGCAAATTCGGAGTAAAACATCAGAAGTTTTCATTTTAAAAAGACATGGTTTATTTTCCAGTTAAAAAGTCATGGCTTATTTTCGTATTTATTCATCTTAATGTTATATATTTTTATAACATTAGAGAGAAAAGAAAACAAATGTCTGAATAAAAGTTGCTATCGGATGGATATACTCAACCTATATAAATATGTAAATAAATTAATAGATTAGACAAAAACAAGTAATTTATTACGAAAATAATGTCAGCCGGTGCTTGGCGGGCCGCGCGATTCTTTAGCTGGCGCACTGCGGTTAATTCCACCATCCAGAAATAAAATGTTGTTTGAAAACGGCCATTGTTTGGTGACTAGATCTGAGTAGCCGGGTACTTTCCCACCTTCCTCTTCCCATCTTCTTTCTCTCCCTTCTGATCTTCAGCCTTATAACATAATCTAATTGAGGATATCATGTTGGGAGCAGTTAGGACTCTAGCAGGGCCGGATCTACGAAATCTGGCGCCCTGTGCAGTAGGTACCGATGGCGCCCCCCCCCCCCTACATTTTTATTTTGTCTTAACTACCTTCTTTAACTACCTTCTCCTAGAGACTTAAATCGTACAAAATAAAACAATAGCGAGCGTACGCTAACTAAAATTGTCAGCATTTTGAAAGGCGTAAGTCGGTTTGTTTGATTCTCTAGAACAAAAATACCGCGCTGTGATTGGTTAGTGAATTTGGATCGCACCCATTCGTCGTAAAAGACGGTAAAAGATATATGGAAAAATAGATCTTACGTTTAAACTTAAGATATGGAATTTGTAAAACAATTCTGTAACTGACTATAAATTCGTAAGTCGTTGATCTGTTTCTTTGGAAAGTGTTGCTAGAGCGTAATAATTATTTCGTACTGTGGGTAATTTTTAAACGATTCAGGGAATATTATAACAAAATTTTAATACAATATTTATTTTCTCACGGCGCCCCTTCGGTGTTGGCGCCAGGTTTTTTGCAGTTTTTGAATGTATGGCAGATCCGGCGCTGACTGTAGTGAGGTATTCACAAATAAAAGAATCTACAAAAGGTTGGTAGTTACATTGCTATTTATAACATATTAATAACATCATTTTATCAAGTACCTACCTAACTAGTATTAAATATGAATAAGCAAGTGCAACTTTTTTATAAAGATAAGTATTTACAAAGTGCTTTATTCTCGTTAAATAAACACGACCGGGTAAATACTAGAAACAGCTATAAACATTTACATTATGTTTTAATGGTTTCTACAAATAAAGAAACACGGGCAACCACTTCTTTGTGGAGATGACAAGGATGACTTCACCAGGAGGAAAAACCGACAGTAAATTCATAAATCTTCTCATTTGCACTTGTACCGGGTGGTTAGAGACGTATCTGACTTACTTTCAGAGGAATAACTGCGCGGCCTTTTTCATGCAAAATTAAATTATGGATTTGAGGCCAAAACACCCAACCAAATTGAATAATGATTTTTTTAATCAAAAGATATAACAAATCAAAATATATTGGCCTTTAAGTTATTCCATTTTGCATGATTTTAGTGGTAAATTTGGCATTTTTTGTGCGTTAATTATAATTAAAAAATATTTTTCACCAACTATTGTGTTTCATTTAATTTAAGTAATGAAAATATATTAAAAAAATAAAAAGCTTTTAATTTGTAGGTATGTGAATTAAAATTTCTTGGGTAGAAATTTTAATTCACATACCTACAAATTCACATGCCTACAAATTCACATGCCTACAAATTCACATGCCTACAAATTCACATACCTACAAATTCACATACCTATAAATTCACATGCCTACAAATTCACATACCTACAAATTCACATACCTACAAATTCACATACCTACAAATTCACATACCTACAAATTCACATACCTACAAATTCACATACCTACAAATTCACATACCTACAAATTCACATACCTACAAATTCACATACCTACAAATTCACATACCTACAAATTCACATACCTACAAATTCACATACCTACAAATTCACATACCTACAAATTCACATACCTACAAATTTGCATTCCAACGTAAATCGGTCTTTCGTTATTTAACTGCGCCCATCAAATTGCTTTCTTTAATTTTTTTTTTAGGTGTGTTTCTTTATATTTCCGTTATAAATATAGTTTTTGAAGTGAAAACTTCTTTAGCATTATGATTTGAAACTCGATAAAACGGAAACGAGCGACTCTAAAAAGAGACAAAAATGTACATCATTAGGATTTAGTCTGCGAGAGAATAAGATAGACTAATCGGTGCGGTATGGCTCTTTGTGCAGTGCTTGGTAACCTTCGAGCTCCTCTTTGTGCGGTGCTTCGTAGAATAAAATGAAAAATAGTTTTTAAACGTGGTAACGATATTATAATAAATAAACCCAACAATTATCCTATTCCTGATACTCTGTATTAGTCTTATTCTCTCGAAGTTTAATTTTCTGAAGGTTTCACTTCTACCGCGTGTAAACTGCACACATGATTTTTGAAGTGAAAAGTTCTTTAGCTCCGTTGTGATTTGAAACGCGATGAAACTGAAACGAGTGACACTAAAATAAACAAACACATACATCTACATATAGTATTTTGCCTGCGAGAGAATGAGATATGTAGTATAATTGACCTCCTAATTGTGTGGTGCTTCGTAGCCTATCGGTCTCCTCTTTGTACTTTGTAGCCTCCCCACTCTTGTCTACTTTAGTTTTCTGAGAGTTTCACCTCTACCGCGTGTGAATTGAATTGCTCTGTTTTTTTTTAATTGAGGGTCAAAAAAGTAAAACTTAAAATTCATAATCTACTCTTTCACTTATAGAGCGATTTAATTATTTTAGCGAAAAACGCTTTTTACAAGTTATGTTTAAAAAAATTAAAACGAATTATTTGTTTGCGCCCGTATGTACGCAGTATGAGTTTGAATAAATGGTTTTGTCCATAAACAAACTCGAATCTTTCAAGAAAGGCAAACAAATAGGTACAATTTTGGATTGAACCACAGATATAATATAGTATTTGTATGCATTTGAAAGATTTGAGGTTGTTTACCTACAAAACTGTTTATTGGCATTCATATTGCGTGTGTACAGACGCAAACAATTAATGAACTTAAATTTTTTTTAAAAGTAGGTGTTGGTCAGGGTACCGCGCGTTTTCATCACCTGACAAAATATACTTCGACAAAATATCCCTCCACATAATATATCTACCAAGAATAAAATATCCTACGGACAAAACATCCTCCAACAAAATATCTACCAAAACCTAACATAACCTAACCTAACCCAACCTAACGTTATTCTACATTTCACTACTTTTGAGCAATAATTTATTGGCTTCACAGGTGTCTGTATTATTGATGCTGCGTGGAGGGTTTTTTTGGGGAAAGGAAGGAGAGGAGAGTTCTGGGAAGGAAAAGGGTTTAAGGGGTGGGTCGGAATCTGGGGCTCAGTGTGTCCAGGTCATCCGCCTCCAATACCTAGACAAACCTCACCCCATGAACCCGGGCACCCCTGCTAAATCACCAAACGTAGCGAACCACTTGGGGTGACCTATGGCAGAGGGGTTGGTTATCCAATAAAGGTTCCCGGGGCGGCGGTACCAAATTTAAGTTAGTAGATAAAAGTTATAGTATAGTTTTTTAGTTAGTAGATAAACGACGCGGAACGAAAAATTGCGGTCAGTGGGACGTGGCGGGGCCCTGGGCGATTACTCGGCTGAGAGACCAAAGACGACATATGCAAGAATGTCGCCGGAGACCAAAATTCTGTAAACATTTTTTACTCGAAATAAAGAGAGGAACCGCTGATTAAAATTTATCATATATGTTCCTTAACACCCTGTAGTAAAGTATAAATATTATTTTATTTCGGTGAGTTTCTCCCAAGTCTCCAGATAAGAAGATTATCTCATTCTTTGTACGGGAAAACCGTTAGTTTTTTTTTTCAGTTAATTTATTAATAGAATCATGCAACACATCGTAAACATTAAAATAAAACACCGCATAAGCACAAGGGTCCCAACTGTCCGAAGAAAGTTGTGGTATGTTAAGGATGTGTAAGGATTGGGGAAGGGAAGAATATGGGAAACGCGAAGTATCAGGCCATTCAGAACTGGTTACCAAACACATCTAAATCCATTTCACGCATTTTTTAAAATCTGAATAGTGGTCGAAAATTTAATTCAATCTTAGAAACATTTCTTGGCGGAAAAACTATGGTACACTCTGTCTCAGTAATAAATTAAGAGCTACCTTGCCTAAATAGAGCAGAGACAAATTTACACAGTATAAAATGAAGTCGCTCCCGCTGTCTGTGCGCTTAGCTTTTAAACTACGCAACGGATTTTCATGCGGTTTTCACCAATAGATAGAGTGATTCATGAGGAAGGTATAGATTTTTTTTTAAGAAAGACAAACATTCCCGGGTTACGAATAACCCATCAATGATTGAAAATTTCCTACTACCAGCACAGAATGCCGAAAATGTTCCTTGTGTTGTGATGGAGGACTTAGCCAGCCGAGGAATCGAACATGCGACGCCCGGGTGAGACCCAAGCGCTATGCTCACTCAAACACTGACCATTTGATTTAACAGATGGCGTTGGTTATAAAGGTTGGGTAATGGCGGGTCTGCTAGTCTTTACATAGTATAAAATGAAGTCGCTCCCGCAGTATGTGCGCTTAGATCTTTTAAACTACGCAATGGATGATACGTTTTTCAGATTTTCACGGCCAAAAGTATTTTCGTTATTGGTTTTTGGGGTGTTTCGCCGTGTTGCACTTCCTCCTTCTTTAGCCAACGTTTCGGACACATCTGCCGGATCTGCCCTGACGATGGAAACTGCAACGCTGTCCGAAACGTTGGCTAAAGAAGGAGGTAGAGCAACACGGCATAACACCCCAAAAACAAATAATGAAAATACGCAATGGATTTTCATGCGGTTTTCACCAATAGATATAGTGATTCAAGAGGAAGGTTTATATGTATGAAACATGCATATTAAAATAGAGAAAAGTCGAGAAATTCAAAGATTCAATTCAGGGTGCGGGCAGTGGGCAGCTGGCAAGCGGGCGGTGTGAATTTGATATACCTATGCAAATTAACAGATGGCGTTGGTTGCGATGGGTCGAGAGAGTCCGGCTGGAGAGGGAAAGGAAATAAGGGAAAGATTAAGGCGCTTGTCCCGGTAAGACGAGAGATCCTGTGTACGAGTCCCAGTTGCGACCATTAGCTTTTTATTTTTCTGTGCCTTATTCATTTTCATATTTTCGTTTAGATCTATTAATATTATCTTCTTCTTCAATGACATATTAATTTGTTTCTACTTGTACGTAAATGATTGCACCCCACTATTTAGAAGTTTTATCTTTCTAAACTTTAATAGACAATAATTCAGTCTAACTGTCAAAAACAATATGTTTAATTAACTAAAACAACACTTGTGGGACACTCATCCAGTGTTCCATGTAATAACCCAACTTTAAAGTAAACGTCACAATCTGTGTTCAACCTTTAACTTTAAATGATAAAGAGTCGTAAAATCAGTTAGACCGCCTTTTAATTGTATTACGACCGTGTTATCCACATTATAAATATTGAAATATGATATTATTGTTGTTGAATCAGAGGTGGCCAACCACTGGTGATAATAATAAAACATAAACTAACGGCCATTGTTCCCAGATTTTCGATCGACCAATCAGAGACAACTTCAGCTAAGCGATTTGTAAGAATTTTAAAGGTAACGCTCGATTCTCGTTGTTCCCAAATATTTTATCGTTGATTATCTTAAGTGACCCCGTCCAAAATGGCATCAAAGTAAAAACTTTCGATGTTCAATAATTAATATTAAAGAATTAACTTTTGTATATATTATTTACACACATAATTTCTTAAAAATATTGTTATCCATAAACTTGCATTTTATATTTTTTGAACAAATGTATAAAATATATCAAAATTAGAGTGTCAGTTTGACCTTTGCCGCCGTCGCGTCGGTACCACGTGACGTTAGCACCACTCTGTTGACACTTTTTATAACTTTGCTTTGCTCAGTCGAACTTAATCCACATGTCCGGCTTAGCCAGCCAGCGATGCTTGTGTGTTGGAAAAAGCGTAGTTGTGCATTTGAACAGTGTTGAGCCTTAGTTTCGGCTTAGCAGCTGGCTGGCTGAAGTGTCCTGAAAGGATCCAATACAAGTTACGCTGGATGGTGTTTAAATCTATCAATGAAATGGCTCTACCCTATATATCTGAACTATGCATTCCGGAAAATATTGGTCTAAGGCAGTCAACTCTTAGATCAGCGACACCATCTGCAATTGGAAGGTTGAAAGAACCTAAGCGAAATCCGAACACTAAGTTTGGTAATCGTGCATTCGCAGTATCCGGCCCTGAAGCTTGGAATAAACTTCCTATGAAATTGAGATGCATAACCAACTCAGCGGAATTTAGATCCAAAGTGAAAACTCACTTTTTTCGATACTCATTTCCATAAATTCATCATTCTATTTAAACTTTCAATTTTTTATTTTTTTTTCTTTTCTCTTTGTTAATAGTTAACTCAATCTGTTTAATGTAATCTGTTAATTGTGATACCTCAATCTGTTTAATGTTGAGCGATGAATCCCCTTAATGCGGTAAAGATCGACTATTAATTTTATTAATTTATTTAAAACATTTATACCTCCCGTAAATCCAATTAACCCATTAAGATCATTTTTGAATCCGTGTTCTCGAATTGTAATATTATGTAAAAACTTCCCACTTCTTCTGGCGCTAATCTTAATTGTAAATATGTTTGTTATTAAGTCACCAGTTTTAAGTCAGAATCTATATATCTTAGTAATAAGTCATTAACTATAATTCTTAGATGTAAGTCACTAGTTATAATTGTACATTTTGTTGTAAGCCAGTAATATAAGTAGCTATAAGTCTTAGATTTAAGTCACTAGTTGTAATTGTAAATCTTAGTTATAAGCCAGTAATATTAATTATTTTATATATTTATTTGTACTGCGCCCTTGAGGCGATTTTCCACGAAAACGGCGCTGTATAAATTAGTCAATTATTATTATTATTGTTAGCAGTTGATTAGCAGTATTGGGAACAGCGGCCGTAACTAACTAACTACCACGCCGCGCCGCCAGAGGATGGACCGCCAAGCAGCCCGGCCTTGGTATACACTCCTTGCCTCATTCACATTCATACATCATCTTATACACACTCTTCTATTATTCTGACTCTTGAAATCCATCTGGTTTATGCCATCGGGCGTCCTCGACTTCTTCTACTATTCTCATTTGCGTCATTATTCTCCCATTTAAGCGCCTCTATCTTAATCATACTCATTATGCTTACATCAGTCATGCATTCTTTGCGGATCTCCACATTTCTCACACGATCACACATGGTTTTACAACGCATTTGCCTCAGGGATCTCATTTCAGCATACGGCTAGTATATCTCTATGCATAAAGTCTGCACAAGAGTCACCAACTTCTTCCGTCCGGAGCCAGTGAGACTATGGCATCCCCAATTGGGGTATGTTGTGGGGCTGAAGGTAGTGGGGAGGGGAAGGAGATGGGGAAGAAGAAGTTGGCGAAGTACCTGATTTTCAGATGTGGTCACCATACACGGCTAAAGCCATTTCAAGCAACGTTTCAATTCAGAATGGTGGTCTTACACCAGGGCGATACTGAGAGTATCCTCCACTCTGGAACGTGCCGCAAATAAACTATATATTATTTTTAAAAATGTTATTTTATTAATAAGGTTAAATATATGGTGAAAAATTGGCTATCGGAAATAAAATATATACTGATATTGATATGTATGAAAAAATGTTAAGATTTAAATTTTAAATTTACAAAATGTAAATGAAACTAAAATATAAGCACCTGTTGACAAGCCAATTCAATTGGCTTAGCAGGACTTGTTTGTTGATTATATTATGTATTATATATTCTTTAAATAATAAAAAAATTAAATAATAAAAATAATAAATGTGAAATACCACAAATTAAACAAATACAATTTATTTGCGCACGCCGGGTTCGAACCCGTGACCTTCGGATTGTGAGTCGAGAGTCTTACATTGGAACCCGGAGGCCGTCAGTTTTCCTCTGCCAGTTCCATGCCAAAAATTATTCAAAGAAATAAAGCTAGCAATCCACAATGGAGTGCTGGTACCTAACCTAGCGTCCTCATAAGGAATGATAGGATAACTTTCTTTAACTTTTCATCGTCCTCAAGGACAACTGCTGATCGCTAACGTATAAACAACAGTTGAAGTCGAATATATTAATTGTGCACTGTTACGTATTCGTTAGCGATCTGCAATCATGCTAGGGAACGATGAGAATATCCTATCAATCCTTATCGATCGTCCATGCTGGGACGCCAGGTTAGGTACCAGCACTCCATTGTGGATTGCTAGCTTTGTTTCTTTGGACAATTTTTGTTAGCGCCAACGGCGTTCGATCCTCCATTTGCCTTACCAGTTACCCGCATTTACTCTTCTTTCAATATCTCAATCAGCATTCCATTTCTCGTAAACACACTACCCAGATGCACTAACTTATCCACCTGATCCAAGAAATCATCATTGACAACTGTATTGCAAATTATAACAAAACATGATTGACCTACTTATAAAACAATATGATATTATTTGCTGGGGAGAAACAAAACATGATAATATTTTATCCACCTAAGTAATTAATTGTTATAACTTATAACTGATATCTAATAATTCCACTATTTACTGTAGGATTATTTTTTAATTTGGTTTTATTCGTTTTGTTGTTTTTCTTTGCGGAAATCTTATTTTCTTAAATTTGTTATAGTCTGTCAAAAAAGAGTAGAAAATATAAAAACTGGAACTACTAAATTTGTAGATTGGCAACACCAATTTAACTGTCAAATATTTTTTTGAAGTGCAATGACACTGAATGTATAGAACACAGTAAACCACATTTTAAAAAAACATTTTTTCTTCATGACATAAATTTGATTAAAAGGTGATTTATAAAGCGATTTGCTTTAATTTAATTTAAAATAAGTTTGAATTTAACAATAGACAGAAAGGAAGAATCACCAATGGTGAGTTTAGTTTTACTACTTTTAGATCTGAATGAGTTAAATATATTCAGATCTAAAATTAGAGACATGATCTAAAGCCCAGGCAACGCTAGGTACTTTATCTAGAATTAAATAAATATGAGCAATTTCTAAACTGTGCTTTATATTTTATTACATTATAGTTATTCCTTATTATGTTAACACAAAATTTCAAAGGTATAATAATAATATACCTATATGCAATTCTAATTTTGAGATCGGCGAGTATCTATACTGCAATGAAAAAATATTTTTTCCACTATTATGCCTTTTTAATTTTTTATAAAAATGTAAGTTACACAGCTTCACTTTAACACCATGAGTTATGTGTTTAGTATTGTCATTCGATCAACAGTGGCGCCCTCATATATTTTCTACTCTTTTTTGACAAACTGTAAGTATTTTTTAAATACGTAGGTGGTAGGTACTTTGAAAAAAAAAACGCTCTCATATGAAAATATTTAAATTTATTGACTTGCTTAAGGTCGGTTTCTTTATTTATTGCTAGTATTAATATCATAGTACTATCAAGTGTGAGAAACGTGGAGATCCGCAAAGAATGCAAGGCTGATGTAAGCGTAATGAGTTAATAATTAAGAAAGGGACGCTCAGATGGTTTGGGCGTGTAGAGCGAATAAACGAGGAAAGGAGTGTAGGGAGAATATATGAAGCAATTGTGAATGGTGGAAGAAATCGGGGACGCCCGAAGAGGACATGGCACGACCAAGTGAATCAGATACTTGAGTCCGGTCATGTCAAAAGTCAGAATAATAGAATAGTATATGTGAGACGATGTATGAATGTCTACGAGGCAAGGAGTGTGTGCCAAGATATAATAGAAATATTAAACTAGGTAAATTTAAATAAATTAAACAATAAAAAATGGTTTGCAATACCTTACGGGGACCCCATTATTTAACGAACAATGTCATCGCTTACCATAAAATTTCGAAAAGATACGGATCATTGCGGCGCAACAAACCTTACGTTTCCTGACGTCAGCCTCATTCATCTTTTTCCGAGAACACTGCTGATGATATTAGTATTCGCATATTGGTGACGTAATTTGGCGCATGGGAATGTGATGGCATACTAAAAAAAAACTAAATAAATACTAATTAACCATCACGCCATCTTCCCGTAAGGGCAGGCAGAGAGGATGGACCGTCAAATAACTCGATCTTGACACACATAACTTGCCTCATGCACATTAATACATTGTCTTGGTGACCGGACAACTCAACAAAATGGCACTTTGAAAAGTCATTAAAGGTGAAAAATAAAACTACATAGGTTACAATACGTGCCAAGGGGTCGTCCATTAATCACGTGATGTTTTTTAACAACTTTTTGACCCCCCCCCCCCCCCCGTGGTGATATGTGGTGAGGTTTTAGACTAACCTCCCTCCCCCCAAAATCACGTGTATTTTTTTTAGTACAAAGTATTTTGGAATTTTCAGAATATTATCACGAAAAATTAATCCACGTGATATCTCATTACACCCCCCCCCCCCCCCCCGGTGATATTTTGTGATTTTTTCCGAACCCCCCCCCCCCCTTTCGAGCCTCACGTCATTAATGGACGACCCCCAACCTTAAAAACCGATCTGAATTTGATACCATCAGACCAACTAAAGGTACAAACCAATGCTTCTTGCGATCTTTTGACTATGAGATAATAGACTTTCCTTTTGATAAATGTTTTCGTAAACCAATATTTTTGGTTCGGGTGTCATTTTTAAGACCTACACGCCCTGTCTAGATATACTTGGTCGAAGATAACATGCGAAAGAGAAAAACGCAAAAACATACGTGTGACAAAGAACTCACTTATTGCGACGAAGTCTGTATCAAAGTCCGGACGGTATTAAAGTTTGGCGTTTACAATACGTTATGTTAGTTAGTTTTTGCCCTGTTATGTAACCAAACGTTGCGAATCACTGGTATTGAGGTGACCTATGGCAGAAGTAATGGATATGCACTAAATGGTAGACAACCGCCTTCCAAAATTAAAACAGTTTAATTTGTTGCACCATCTTAATTAAAATAAACTTTATTTTAATAATTTTCATTATTTAAGAAACCAGCATATTTAGTAAGAATTTTAAGTAAGCTTTGATGAGGTACGTTGGTTTTTTAAACAATAAAAGTGTTTAAAACCAAGTATTTTACTAATTTTGAAATAATATTTATATTATTCATAATTTTTGGCCCTTGATCAATATCCGCACGGGTCTGTCGACTTCAGTCACATTCAGTATTGGATTCGTACCGAGAATGAGAACGCTTTGGCAATGCGGGGAATTCCCAAATAGATCATTATTATTATTTGTGTTGTGCGCTGACAAATTAATTGTTACTCTTGAATATTAATGAACTCTATACAGTCACTGCTCAATACGGCCTATTAGACACCATCCCACAAAGTAATCTCATAGTGGTAGATATTTTAAGAACCGTTCTGACATGAGAAGCGCAAAGGTGAGCTGTGGCGCCAGGAAATTTGTTTCTGTTATTTATTTGCCATATAAGGCTTATGATTCGACAATTAACTGTCTCATCATCATTAATAGGCTAGAGACTGTACGGTTGAAATTTAAGAATCCGGCTAAGAATGCAACTCTGATGTCGCGCCTTACGCAAAACCGTTTTCGTATGTGGTGTTTGAATACAAATGTACTTTTGTGAAAGAATCGAATTAAAGCATTGACAAAAGATGGCGTCACCTACGTTGACAGTTTGCGTGATTAGCATCACTTGGCAGGCGTAAGTATTACGGATTTGTAATTTTGTATATCTCTCCGACGATAATAAGAATATTATATACGACATCATTGCTTGTCGCAGTTGCTTAGTTCCGGTGACAAAAAAATAAACAAAGTCAGTCAGAAGGAAAGAAGGAAATAAATACAGAAAGAAAGAAAAAGGAATGAAAGAAAGAAAGACAAAAGAAATAAAGACAGAAAGAAAGAAAGAGAGAAAGAGATACCTAGAGTAAGAAATACAGACAGGAACACAGAAATAAAAATAAAAGAAAGAAAGGCATAAAGAAAGAAAGAAAGAAAGACAAAAATACAGAAAGAAAGACAAAATAAAGAAAGACAGAAAGAAAGACAGAAAGAAAGATCAAAGTCAGACAAAAAGACGGAAAGAAAGAAAGACTGAAAGAAATACAGAAAGACAAACAGACAGACAGACAGACACACAGTCAGACAGAAAGACAGAGAGAGAAAGAGAGAGATAGACAGATAGAGAGAGAGAGAGCGAGACAGCGAGAGACAGAGAAAGAGAGATATAGAGAGACAGAGAGAGTTAGAGAGACAGAGAGAGACAGGGAGAGACAGAGTCAGGTTACTGTAGTTCACGCACTGACACCCTGATCCCTACCCACCCCTCATACACTTTAAAAAGACCCTCCACACTGAAAATTAAATTCGCCTACTGTGTGAAACTAATTTAAAAAGAAGAGCAGGTATGACAAACGTTTAAAGCAAAATTTTTGTATAATGTTCACATGGTGTTCGCTTGTCAGGCGTTGAACGCGCGTTGCCGCAGCCGCCCTGGTTCAGTTTGCGACGTTTGCGTTCTACATTTGTCGAAGATGGACGTAGAAACAGTTTCGGTGATTTTATACCGACGGCAAAAACGACGCGACAGAAGACAGAGATATTGGGTCCACCCAATTGTTTCGTACAGGTTGACTGAAAGCCAGTACATTACCTTGTATCCTAAGCTAAGGCAATACGGATCCAAATTTTGTAACTATTTCAGAATGTACATCAAATCATTTTATGATTTAAACGACGAACCCATAGCAGATAAAAACGCTATGCGATATTGTATTTCACCAGAAAAAAAACTCACAATTACATTGAGGTAAGTTTTTTTATTAATCAACACATTTATTAATCAATACTTGTTTAGGGAAGAAAATTTAAAGAAAAAAGAACGTTTTATTACTCACAGAATAACTATAACTCCGATTCACTGCTGTCATTGGTTGCTGCTGGCGATGGAGTGTGTGTTACTGGTGATAGAAGTAAGTAAGTTCCATTGCTGTAGTATAACTATAATATGTTAAATTATTTGGCACACAGACTGCTGCGATCTATAATCATGATATTGAAAGCCTTCGGCAAAAGCTTGACTACGCTGCTCTTGATGTTGCGGTCCTTGGAGGAAAATTTATTTTGCAAGATTAAATTATAAAGGCTAATTTTAGCATGAAGCCGTCTATATTACGGGAATTTTTATAATCTCTTTAACGAGTGACAAACGAAACAGCTCGTCTTCATCGTCATCTTCTTTTGGTTCCGAAACATTTTTCTGTGCTAAACTTTGCTCTAATATGCCTGCAAATCTTTCGTCAGCAGAGCTTTTTTTTGTTTTTTCATGGAGTTGATTTAGGACTCTCCTCTCAAAGGCAGAACTTACTTCTACGTGAGCAACTTCTGATGAAGCTGATGCATCATCTGCATCAAAACTATGTACATTCTGTATCTTTGTTGGCTATAGATGCCTATAGAAATCGTAGTCTATTATATGAAGCTCCTGATCCATATTTAACAGTCTTCATTTTCTTTACTTCTCTCATATAATTATCTCGTAAACTCTTCCATTTCTTTTGCAGGGATGATGCTGAAAAAAAAAACAGAATTTAGTAATAGTAGACCAGCCTCTTAGTCTCTTTTCAAATATTTAGATGTTTATGTTTTTTTATGTCAGATATTTGGCCACAGGATGTTCACTTGGGACATTAAGCTACGATTATAGAATTGGCAAATCTACTGCGGCGACTATAATACCTCATGTATGTGAAACTATTTGGAGAAAATTGAGACCCATTGTTATGAGTGAACCAAAGAAAGAAAAGTATTATAAAATATCCACGATATTTGAAAAGAACTAAAAGTTTTCCAATTGTTTGGGAGCCATGGACGGGAAACATATACGGTTAATTCAACCTGAACTAGAAAAATATTTTTCTTTAGTTATATTGGCGCTAGCGGATGCAAACTATTGTTTTGTATGGGTTGACAAAGGTGCCTATGGTAAAAACAGTGTATCAGGTATATCCAAGAATTCTTCATTGTACAAGAAGTTTACAGAAAGGTCATTAGACCTACCTGAGCCAAAGGCATTGTTAATACAAAATAGACAAACAGTGTTGCCATACGTGATAGTGGCTGATGATGCTTTTGGCATGATGGAGAATTTGATGTGGCCTTATGGGGGAAGGTCACTAACTTATGCTAAAAAAATATTTAATAACCTTTTGACATTATGTCGAATGTAGACGTATATATTAAATTAACTTCCCTTCATACTTTATTCAGGCCTAGGACTGACTGGATTAAAAAATGTATTTATGATTAATTATTTTTATAAGTTTTTTTTATACTTCACTATATTTACACTTTATTTAGACTTATTACGATCCACACTTGTGATGAATGCTAACCTTCAACCTACGAGAAGCCCACAACGATTTTATTTTTCTCCTTAATACTATGTAGAGAATTCGGTACATTCGGCGACATCTGTCCGAGCAGTTGGGAACTATTACAGAGATCTGTATAAAGACTGAAGCGAGGGAAGCCCCGTATCATAATTGTCTCGAGAACAAAGAAAGTTTAAATTTTACCAATAAGAGATTGTGTAAAGCGATTAATATGATCTGAACCAATCAGAGAGATTAGAGGCGTGTAGAGTTCTGGTGGACTTTGATCAGATTGAGCGGCCTTGAATAAATTCTCACAGGAACAAAGGGTGAACGTACTGTATAATAAACAAACCCTTAGACAAAGGATTGGAGGATTATTGACCCCGGATCGTGTTTACATAAGGCGAGATCGAGAACTGGAGGTTTTGGGCGCCAAAAGTTTCAAATGGAAACAAAAAAAATCTTAGACGGGAATGTTGAAAATAAATATCACCGATAAGGGCACGGAAAACGTAACATGAATGGTCCCAGGGGACGATTTAATTAAAACCGACCTGAAATGATCGCAAAAAACGGGTGGAATCTCGGAAAATTTCAAAACTGAAGATAATAGCCTGGGAAAGGGGGAAAACCCTTTTTATATGGTGATGGAACGGTGAAACGAAGTAATTAGAACCAAATATCTCAAGAGAAAACTAATTGGAACTACTTGAATAGGTACCGATATAAGGATTACTCTGTTCTGACAACACCATTCACAACAAACAGGAGATTGAGAAAATTATATATCTAAGACCGCAGTACATTTTGGTCACTCTACAATTAAAGCAAATCGCAGGAAAAGATACTTAACGTAGTCTGACGAAAGGAAAAATGAAAAATATACATAAAACAGTGGAAAATTATTGTTATCAATTCTAAATGAAGCGGAGATATTAGAAAGACGATTTTTAGAAGAAAATTTAATAAAAAGATGGTGGTTTCGTTGGGGCATGTTGCAATCTCAAAGGAAATACAATTAGTATTGTTAAGTGTCTGGGGTCAAGTAACAATACCGGACAAATTACGGATGATTTTATTCAATAGAAATGGTTGTTTTATGTCATTTGTGCCGTTGAAATGATCACATAATTGAGCTTGGTTACTGACAAAGTGGACGCAGGAAATGGTTGTCGACCACACATGTATTTTGTTTTCAAAAACAATGAAGATCCGAACATGCCTTTTATTTACACAAGGCCCATTAGCGATTAAAAAGGGCCATAAAAATTATCATTGCTCTAACGTAATGTTTAGATTATAGAATTCCCATAAAACTTTATTACAAACACATTAACAATGACTTATTACCAAAGTACATAAAAATTTTAAATAAATACATGTCAATGAGAAAATTTATGTGATTTCCTACGTGAGAGAGATGTTAGGCTGGTTTCGGTCTAAAACATGAGATAGGAGATTATCAGAGATTTGACAAAAGGTCGTATACGGAGGAACCGAATTTGGGTTTTTTTCTATGAAGGTCTGGGTGATCAGAAGTCATTTTCCTACGAAAGGAGAGCTTTAAGAAGTCTTTAAAACGCCATGGTTTGATAAAGAACGGGGAGTTTTTTTGGGAGTTGGTTGATAGTCCGTTGGCAGTTGGGATACAGACCGGGGTCCAGGAACAAACGTAAAACTCTTTATTAAAAGTTGAAATTTCTACAAGTGTTTGCAAAGGAGTAAATTCGGAATATAATCTCCTTTTAAATTGAGGAATAAAAAATCCGAAAAGTGCTTAAAAATAATACTTCGTGAAAGTTCGGGTATTTTGTTTTATAATGAAAGTGTTTAAAGTCAGTAAATAAGAATTTAATAATATTCGGGTTTCTTTTACAACATATAGTTATTGACTTTCTAATATTTAACAAAAAAATACAGTGTCTTAAAATAAATACAGTTTACCGGATAAAAGAAAACACATGACGCGATTATTTTTAAAACTAACTAAAGATGATATAAAAATTAAAACTATAATTTTACTTTAAATTACTTAACATCGGTGAAATAAATAACAATAACGAATTACTCGAGTCATGGTTTTGCGACAGTGTTTCCATAATAATATGCCTTAAAATTTCATTGTGAATTAAATAACGAATTATAATAAACAGTAGTGATAATAATCCGAACACTTAGAAAACGAACGTATCTACGGTTATTAATTCTAAAGTGATATTAAAATATTGAGAATAAATAATAATTTACCTTATTCCGGATTTTAAAATTAAAACATCTGAATTGCAATTTGATAAATCATTTTTCGAATCGAATGAAATAAAAACAATAGTTAATACGAGGTTAAGAAACTAAGTGAAATACCGAAGTGAATCTTAAATAGACAGATATTTGATGAGTTTTTTCATCATCAGAGTCATTTCTCAAGAAGACCGATAGGAATCCGTTAGCTAGGAAACAAAAAAAGGAAGCCTTGATCACAATGTCGTTGTCATAAAATTCCCGACTTGAAAAATTGTAATCGATCGAAGCTGGTAAGATTTAACCAATTATTAATTATTTTCAGAGACAGAGAAGATAGGAACGAGCGGCATCACCATAAAATCAATCGGAGCTTTAAATTTTTGTCACTAACACACTGATAACAATTCTCACTTGCTCGAAAGTAGGTCAAATAGGAAATACCTGCTTTAGAAATACGCTAATTTATTATAGCTCATATAAAACGAATCGAGGCGCGTAGAACGTAATGAATGACTATTGAGGAATCCCCTTATTCTATATTTCGTATGCGGGAGAAACCGTGGGTCTTAAAATCAGGTCAAACAGGAAATACCTATTTAAAAATTAGGTCATACAAGTACTTGTTTTAGTTAGGTAGGTCCATTGTTTATTTAAGAGCGCATAAGGATATGGCGACATAAGATATCAGTTTGATTCGTAACCGAAATACCTATATTTCTCAAAACTAGGTCAAGCAAATTATACCTTAGTTGAAACTAGGTCATCCAGATACCTCTTAGGTTAGCAAAGTACCTGCTTAAACGACCAATGTTTGGGTAAAAACTAGGACAAATAAAATATAAAAGAGTTAGTTAAACAATGAATCGTGTTTCAAAAGGACAATGACCGTAGAAATAAACAATCTCCAAAGTAGGTCAGTATACCGAAGGTCGTCTATGTGAAGTGTAAACAAATAAACCATAAAAAATTATGTATCTATCCCTTATCGTTCATTCGTTCATCGGAGTTAATGAACTATTGGCGCAATGTAATTAGGTATTACACGATTTGATAGAAATGTACCTCTCAATCAATTTTAGGTAACTACATTGGTATACTTGTATAATAATAATAATAATAATAATGATTTATTCCAGTATGTATGCAGGGGAAGTGCAATGCAATACATTCCATATTTTAAAATTACAAAATAAAGACAATAATAAGATGAGGGAAAAATAATTAACAACAACACATACATTAAATAAAACAAATACGTAACACATAATTAGATAGAAACGCATCACTAAATCAATTTTGGCATCCTAGCGTACTTGAAAAACAAATACCTATTAGCTTCCTTTCACCGGCATGATTAGGGTTTATATGACCTTCGATTGTGTATCTAAAATTCCGATTGGAGTTCAATGTCACCCATTGACACAGTCAACTAGATTCCATCAACAAATAAATAAAACAAGGCATAAATGCCAAGGGACAAGTTTATCAATTATAGCTTACGACGAAATCTGCATTCAATACGTGAAAACAATATCGGCGTTAATTCACCCAATTCTAAACAACTTGATTATACTAGAGCGATCGCCAATAGGTAGCATTGATTCAGCGTGCAAAATTTCGCAAAGTAAAATACTGCGAATAGCTCCAAACTCAAAAAGAGCTCATCATAATTATTCAGGAGGTCATTGATTCAATGACAACAGGATTTATTTCATTTTATAAATTTCTCTTATAAGAAGTAGGTATCCAGGAATCCATAATCATCCACAATCCTAAATACCTAACACACGAGGAACTAGTGACCTCATTTAAAAAACACTGGTGTTCAAATACTCATACAGTCCTAAATCCTGAATTTGCACACGTATCTAGACTTCAAGGCTTCTGTATGTGAGTATGAGCTATCCGGAAATGTAAGTGTCAACCTTTCTGGTCGGAGAGCTTTGATCTTGTGGCGGTATTGTCGAGGTGGGCATACGGGGAAGAGGAAGGACGTATGCGGACAGTACGCTGACGCGGCATTAAAGCTGCAGGTTATTTGCATACCGTAAGTCCTTGTCGAACCTGAAAGCAAACATAAGGCTCACGAGGTGCGTTTTATGTCAGTTAGTCAGAGGTGGAGTGTAACGCTGGGTCGGTCACGCGGGAGGATGGATCTGCCCGTCACAAGCTTACGCCACATTCAACGGATAGAGGCATGATAAGGGAAGACATGTAATACCCCTTCTAGACTCAGTAGAGTTAAATTCAATCCGGAGGAGACGGAAGTCGGAGTAAGACAGAAAAACGGCATGAAGACTAGGTATTCCCCCTGCTGGCGTGAAGGGCCCCTTTCATAGCATGAGACGCCCGTTGAAGAGGGTAAAACTCGGATCTAAGGACAAGCCTAGCAAACGTACTGGGGAGAATCCGGTTTGTAATTGTTGTTCATCGGTTTTCACTTGGATAGCGGAGGAGCCGACTTTTCAGCAAACATATTATCCCCATATCCATCCATGTCCATCCATTCCTGCTCTTTCAACAATTTTGCGAATATTAACCATGAATACAAAACACTATGTTAGGGGAAGTTGCAGACAAGGACTTCGAGTGATAAAACTGGACCTTCAAATACGACCATCCTACAAAGGTAAGGTTTTTTTTCTTGAAATGTTTAATTTATTAACTGTTGGTTTATTTTATCGACGCATCAGCGGTGATAGGAATAATTAAATAAACAAACAAAATTCCTACGGAAATCAAGTAGACACGAGGTTTAAGGGTGAGGCTATTTTATCAAACTCGGGTTAATATACTAAAATAATAATAACTAAATAGATCGGAAAATTCTCACACTTTCTCTAAAAGAATCTAGGGGTTACCACACGTAATACATTATCTTCTCTACATATGTGTGCATATTAAGTATGCAAACAGATGTAAATTCTAAAACAAAAAAATACACAACGAAGAATATAGAAATAATGTGAACAAAAAATCTTAAATCTTGTTTACTGCGAGAAAATCGCAGGGATTTGAGAAAATAGGGTAGGTTCAGCTAGATTATAAAGTATAGGGGTTAGAAAAATCACTAGCCTGAGGTAGAAACAAACCGCTTATAGAACGGAAGATAGGTACTTGAAATGATACTAAACTGGAAGTTAATGGCTCGAATATCTACAGTTATAATTAGGAGACTACCTTGGTCATCTTGAGGGATTGTGCGGTGGAAGGTGCCGGCTAAGCTCATGCCTGCCGGGCAGAGTCCTTAGCCGGAGACAGGAATCAGTCGCTGGACATCGCGGGCCAGCATTCAACCAGGGCGAAGATGGACATGCTGCTCCACTTCCAGGATCAGGGCTCCAGGATCACAGTCACTTATTATACCGAATCTACGGCCAATGCAACGCCATTGTCTCAGGTATCCAAACGGGGTGCCCGCGAGGCTATCGCCTCGGGCGAGAACTAGGTACACGATGTTACTAGTATGAGCTAGGCGGAAGGAAAGAGGGCAAATTTAAGTGCGTTAGCCCTTTTATAGCTTTCTTTCTCCGGTATTGCTAAGCGATGGTCGCGCCATTACGATAATTTGCGAATCCTTCGACAGACACACTTGATTGTCAACCTGTGGGAGAGGCGACGCTTCTTTAACTGTTTTGTCGTATGTGCGAACATAACACTGCCTTCTCTGTCCAATATAATGTAAGAAGATTGTCAGGTCTATTCTGGCTTGACTTGGGCATTTACCAAAAATGTGGTATGTTGTAAACGCAGCATTATTGAATTTGCAGGACTGTTGAAGAGTGTTCCTTTAATTCTTTGAAGTAATTTTATTTATGGTGCAAAAGTATTCATATTGATTTCTTGAAGAAGTATCCATTCTAATTTGTGTCATCGTAAGCTTCCATTTAAGTTCTATTGAAAAATTGTTCCTTGTACCCTGAAGATATTTTCTCGTTTCTTGCAGACATTTCTGGATGTGCTGTAGGTTATAAGACATATAGTTGTCATTATCACAACTAATTTAACACTCCCTACCTACTGAGCCAAGAACGAATTTATCTACCTGTGAGCCAAGCTAAACAACCCTATTGCAAAAGAACTTGTACCTTTCCCTTTTCTCCTTTGCGATACAAAACACGCTACTCTCGCGATACAAAACACGCTGATCTTCCAAATTTGTTAACATAAATTGTTAAATTATTTGCTGTAGCAGCAAATCATCACCTTCTTCCTCGCAATAATTTAAAAAAACTTTGCTGAAAAGAATCTTGGTACAGGATTCTATACATTATTCTTTTATCTTATCCATTCAATGGATATTTTAATGCGATTTCATTTTTTTTCTGAACAACCGAGGTCGATTCCTTCGCATTTTACATACATTTTTATGCCAATACCAATCGTTTGTCAGTTATATTCATTATGTAATGTTTAATAAAAATAATAAAAAAAATTTCAAAAATTTATGCTGACTAAACGTCATGTAATCAATCGAAATTGATACATATTCGCATTTTACACCTTGTGTAGAGGACAATACAAGACATGAACCTCTTGAATATTTACACTTTTTATTTACATTTTTTTTTTCTCTCGCCCATTAAATGGACATTTAATGCCGACTTAATGTCATGTAATCAATCGAAATTGATACATATTCGCATTTTACAACCTAAACTAAAGGGTTACAATACAATACATGCACCAATTAGAGTAGTATTTTTTTTAAATTTGCTGTGTTATTGTAACTTGCGATTTATTCCCTTTTAACTTTATTGATGAATTTCTCTTAAGCCATCTTCAGTTCTGTTTTCATAGTTTACAATGGGTATAATTATGAGGCTATACGGATCCTATCATGTTTATAATATAATTATAAGGCATATATTAAATCCTGTAACGTAGGTATAATTCTAAGGCTATACTTTAAATCCTATCATTTTTATAGAGATCCAATCCCTTGTATGCATACACTATCATGTTAAAGAACAATGATCTTGCCTCACTAACCAATCCACAGGAAACTCCCTTTCCAATGATTGTGCTCGGCGTAAACACAGGTGACACACACCTTCCTCACGTCATGTTAAAAAACAATGACCCTGTCTTACTGACCAAATCAAATGAAAACGCCTTCGAACACATAGTAATCCTTTTCAATGATTGCGCTTGACAGACACATATATAAAACAAATAACCAAAAAAAAACAGAACATCACTAGAAAATTAAGATCTATGATAGTTTTCAATGTAATATATATTCTCTCTCTAAGTTGTTTAACTTCATCTTCAACCGAATACGCTTTAAATTTCAATAACACAGACTTTTTTTACAACAACACCGATATACGGTGAATTACACGTTGACTTTCGTCGCTGAAATACCGAAGTATCCAATTCGCGTGTTTTCATGTTATAACATTTCAATCTTACAAGCTAACAATTTTTAAACATTTCAATTTTTTAATCATAACTGAATTTGCTAACGAAACTTTATTTTTTTTTCATTTTTAAAATTAATTTAATTTATTTTCTTTTTAAAAAAAAATCTTGACTATGTTTTTAATTAAATTCAACTTTTTATTACCAAACTCAATTATTTCCAATAATTTTATTAAGATTTGAATATTAATACCAATTAACTTTCTCTTCATTACAAAATTTCCATGAACCTTTAGATTTTAATACAAATCTCAATTTTTCGAACCTGTTTATGTTTTTCTCTTTCAAATACTCTAAACAACCAAAGTTTATTTTATCTCTCTGTATTCCCAATTAGGGTGGGTACATACCCGATTCAAAAACACCTACATGTTCCAACACTAACCCCAGGATAACTCCACAGGTTATACAGAAATTTATTATTAAACTTCAATCAATCAAAATACTTAAAAAAACTTTTATTTTAAAATTTAATATTTGTTAGTTAACTGAACGACTTTATTTGTTTGAAAGCAAATCAGAGAGATATAAACATTTAAATTAACAACAAAAAGATATATACAATTATATACATTTCTTCTTTTCTTTCTGTTTCTTAATTTTTTATTCCAAATTCCTTTTAATTAGTATTACTTTCTTATTAAAGATTATTTGACAGGAATTTTCAACTTATTCTCACAACTTGATATAATTTTTTTTGCTTCAATTTCAATATAATACAACATTAAGTCCAATTAATACTCCTTCTATTGTGACGTCACGGACCTTTTGACCTCACAATACATCTCAATGTAATATTCCCTTTTCAATATCTATGTTTTGTTTTATTTACGTTGTTTCCTTACAATGTTAACTTTGTTTTATTTAAAATATGTAAATACATTTTTCTGTTCCTTTCTAACTTTGGGCGCCATGGTCTTTTTCTAGTTAGACCCAAACTAAGTATATAAATTTCATTATTCGATTATTATTCAAAACTCACTTGAAGTGTTAAAAAAAAAAGTTCGTATCTCTTCTTGTATTACAAATTTTCTTTTTTTTTTTTTTATTGCCCAAGATTACTCTCTTGGCAACCCCACTTGTCTTAATTCTAAGGAAGACTTTCCTATAACGTTTTGAAACTAGAAATGTATACGCTGATACCCGTACCCGTATTACATTTCTTGAGCTCACTTAGAACTCAATATCTGCGCAAAGCACAATATAATTTCCGAACAACGATCACACGTTGTCTTTTCTGTAACACAAGTCAAGAAGAATAAAACTTTATTCATTAAAAATCCTTTTCATTTAAACTTAAGTAAGAAATGATTATCTTTTTTGTTTTAAATTCGTGTACTACTTTCTATTTTTTAAAATGGACACTAAAAAATCTCTACGAATGTTACCAATTAATCCTTACGAATGCTCGTGATTTATTCTTTCTTTATTTCGTTCTTGCTAAATTGTTTATCCATTTGACAAAATATTAAAAACATTTATTTTTATTACTTTTATTTATTTAATATGTAAAACATATTCCGTTTTGTGTTAAACAGCTTTTATTAACGAAGGCCTTTTTACTTCCGCATCGTTACAAGAGACTTAGTTTTATTTTTTAACTGAATTATTCAACATTTTATTTTTCAATACTAGCTCAGGACAATTGTTATAACTATGCAGAATCTCTCTACCTTTTTTCAAATTCAATTTATTTTTTTTTACAATCTGACTATATTTGAAGGTCTATTTCCGTACTTATTTGTTCGACTTCTTGTTTACTTTTCGACGTATTGTATTATTTGTCACAACTTTTATTGAAAAAGAAATTTAAAGAGAGATATATTTTATAAACAACACCGAAAAATTTATATACATAAATATTTACACAAAATGGGTTACCTTTATTTACAATTATATACATAACATTTATTGTATAGTTTATTTATAATAATCTCATACAAAAATGGTTACCTTTATATACAATAATATACATAACATTTATAGTATAGTTTATTTATAATAATCTCATACAAAAATGGTTACCTTTATATACAAAATTTTTTGTTTTTCTTTCCTTCCCGCCTTTTTTAATAGCAAACCACATTAGTCAAGTATTCCTACTTCCCTTTTTTTCAAACCAGGTATGATCTTTATTTTTTATTATTATACGAATGAGAACGTATCATTTTAATTTAATTCTTTATTATTTTCATATGAAAAATGTTTATTTTAAACTTCCAAAACACAAAAAAAATATTTTCCTGACCGAAATCTGTTTGTTTCGTAATAGCTGTTCAATTGCACTCTCTCCTGTTTTTTTTTCAACCCGATTTCAGTTAGCTACTCTGATCTCAGATTAAATCAACATTCTTAACTCTCAAATAATTAATATTAGAATCACTAAGAGAGCTAAAAAGAACTAACTATACAAGAATTTAATTATTTTTCTACAAAAAAAATTTCAATACAAATTATACCTTTTCTGAATTTTATCATTTTTGCCGTTTTGTACAACGCTTTACCTAGGTACCGTATTCTCTCATATACAAAATTTCTTTCCTAGCCGGGCCATCTGTTACTGCGTAGGTACTTATGTCTGTTGTTATGCATAACGCGCGTGCATTCGTTATTTCTCAAACTTTTCTCTACTTTCTATGTCTCATGAACGAATTTAACTTTTAATTTGTAATTAATTAAAATTTTAACCTTTTCCTATTACTTTTTATTACTTCCGTTAAATTTAAATTCTCTAATATTTATTTACTTTTCATTATTTTAAATCTTTTTAACTATTCTGTTTTCAACTTTTTCCTCTTTTTATAAATAAAAATTCGTGGAAATACATATATATTTTCATATATGCGTCTTGCAATATTGTTCAACTTGTTTTGGGGTCAATTACGGCACTTGATTGATGTACAATCTCAGATTACTTTTCAATTAATTACACCCGGGCTTGTCTTATATATTGAATTGTGACAGTAAATTTCGCATCCGCCTTACTTACCATCACTATCTTTTTTCATGATATATAAGATTAGCCTTCAAAATGACAATGATTTTACAACTTGTGTATTTCAACTACAATTTTCTTTGTGGTTTCTGATTTATTCCACCAAAAAAAACATTGCAACTAAAAAACCAGTTTGATTTGATTTTTTTTTCTCTACCACATGATCTTACTAGTTGAAATCTGTTCTTAACTTTTTTTTTTCCACTATTATATTATTTTCTATAGGAAAATTAGTTTCTAAATAATAACGTCAAGCAATATTTTGGAAATATACATATGTTTATATATGTTTTTCTCTTTAACTTGTATTAGGGAGGGGTTTTTACGTTCGCAATCTTCCTTGTCCGGTTGTCCTAAGCGGTTCTGAGATTAAGATCGTCATTCACAACAGAGTTTGGATTCCAGAGATATACGACTGCGCGAGCATACTTAATCACTCAGAGGTTAAATTATGGGTCGCATCTGCCTTCCATAGTTTAATAGATCTCTTTGTAAAAAAGTCGCTGTTAAGGGATCATGATTTTATATAACTTGCCGTAGGTATGCTTGTTAGACAATTGTATTTTTTTTTTTTTGGACTACATCTAAATTCCAAGATACGTTAGTCAGGTGATACCGTCAAGTTATTAACTTTTATCATATACACGATTTTATACAAGTCACTATTTTAATTTATTTCCAATTTTCACTCGAATTTGAAACCATATTATTCATGAACTGCATATTTTCTTTTTAAATCTCAATGTGTACTATCCTCTTAAGCATTTTCAATTCTCTAGATCTATTGTTATCCAACAATACTAGACATGCTACCATGAAAGATTAAAAAAAAAATTTATAAAATTTTCAATTCCGTAATTAACTCAAGCATTTAAAACTATTTCACTTCCTTGATAATGTAAAAATTCATTTAACAATGTTTCGTTTTAATCTAATAAGAATTCAAAAATTATTCCCGACAAATTTACCTCACACTTTAATATTCATTGGATTTTGTGTTCTGTGCACGCGACGCGCTTCGAAAAAATGCAAAACTTGGACTAGCCCGTAAAATACCTATCACGAGGATCACGCGTGTTCGAACACGGAAGGGATTCCGTGGCTATTACTAGAGAGGACCTCCTATTAATTTTAACGCATATAAAACATTTCTCTTTCTAAACAGTTTATCATTTCATTTTTTGTTATTCTTTGTAATTTACAAGGATTATTATTATTCATTTCCTATTTATTTTGCTTTCAATTTGTTATTACAGAATATAAATTATGTTTTTCTTATTTTTCGCGCAATTCTTTTTGAAATAATTTAACGGCCGTTTCTAATGCTTTGTTTGAAACAATATAATAATTTTTCATTTAAAATTTATTTTATTTTTAAATCTTTTGTATTTCTTAATAAAATGTATTCATTTGTCTTTAATTTTACTTTTTTGTTTTTATTTCGTGGGCTCAATTCTTATGGACTTTATTATTTACGGTGACCAATCTATACAATTTTTATTGCTACCGCTTGCACGCGTCTTCGTTCTGTTTCGACTTGCTGACCGTTTGCCAATTTGAATACCTACATGACGATTTATTTTTTGCGCGGGATAACTAAATTCACTTTCAACACTAGGAATTATATTTAGTTAATTACCTATTAATTTGTTTTGAAATAACAAGAAGAGTTATTAATATTTTCACAACGAAATATGCATTTTAAAATGTATTGAAATTCAAAACTTCTTTTATATTGCTTTCGCGGCAAATTTACGAGTTATTTCTTTCGTGCTTCTACCGAAATATTCTGACTTGGACGGGTCCAATTTGTGATGAATGCTAACCTTCAACCTACGAGAAGCCCACAAGGAAATTTTTTTTTCTCCTTAATACTATGTAGAGGATTCGGTACATTCGGCGACATCTGTCCGAGCAGTTGGGAACTATTACAGAGATCTGTATAAATACTGAAGCGAGGAAAGCCCCGTATCATAATTGTCTCGAGAACAAAGAAAGTTTAAATTCCACCAATAAGAGAGTGTGTAAAGCAATTAATATGATCTGAACCAATCAGAGAGATTAGAGGCGTGTAGAGTTCTGGTGGACTTTGATCAGATTGAGTGGCCTTGAATAAATTCTCACAGGAACGTAGGGTGAACGAACTGTATAATAAACAAACCTTTAGACAAAGAGTTGAAGGATTATTAACCCCGGATCGTGTTTACATAAGGCGAGATCGAGAACTGGAGGTTTTGGGTGCCAAAAGTTTCAAATGGAAACAAAAAAATCTTAGACGGGAATGTTGAAAATAAATAACATCGATAAGGGCACGGAAAACGTAACATGAATGGTCCCGGGGACGATTTAATTAAAACCGACCTGGAATAATCGCAGGAAAAGATGCTTAACGTAGTCTGACGAAAGGAAAAATGGAAAATATACATAAAACAGTGGAAAATTATTGTTATCAATTCTAAATGAAGCGGAGATATTAGGAAGACGATTTTTAGAAGAAATTTAATAAAAAAGATGGTGGTTTCGTTGGGGGCATAGAGTGTGCTAGTTGCAATCTCAAAGGAATACAATTAGTATTGTTAAGTGTCTGGGGTCAAGTAACAATACCGGACAAATTACGGATGATTTTATTCAACAGAAATGGTCGTTTTATGTCATTTGTGCCGTTGAAAGGATCACATAATTGAGCTTGGCTACTGACAAAGTGGACGCAGGAAATGGTTGTCGACCACACATGTATTTTGTTTTCAAAAACAATGAAGATCCGAAAATGCCTTTTATTTATACAAGGCCCATTAGCGATTAAAAAAGGCCATAAAAATTAACATTGCTCTAACGTAATGTTTAGACTAAAGAATTCGTATAAAATTTTATTACAAACACATTAACAATGACTTATTACCAAAGTACATAAAAATTTTAAATAAATACATGTCAATGAGAAAATTTATGTGATTTCCTACGTGAGAGAGATGTTAGGCTGGTTTCGGTCTAAAACATGAGATAGGAGATTATCAGAGATTTGACAAAAGGTCGTATACGGAGGAACCGAATTTGGTTTTTTTTCTATGAAGGTCTGGGTGATCAGAAGTCATTTTCCTACGAAAAGAGAGCTTTAAGAAGTCTTTAAAACGCCATGGTTTGAAAAAGAACGAGGAGTTTTTTTGAGAGTTCGTTGGGAGTCCGTTGGCAGTTGGGATACAGACCGGGGTTCAGGAACAAACGTATAACTCTTTATTAAAAGTTGAAATTTCTACAAGTGTTTGCAAAGGAGTAAATTCGTTATTGACTTTCTAATATTTAACAAAAATACAGTGTCTTAAAATAAATACAGTGTACCGGATAAAAGAAAACACACCACGCGATTATTTTTTAAAACTAACTAAAGGTGATATAATAATTAAACTATAATTTTACCTTAAATTACTTAACATCGGCGAAATTAATAACATTAACAAATTGCTCGAGTCATGGTTTTACCACAGTGTCTCTATAATAAGATGCCTTAAAATTTCATTGTGATTTAAATAACTAATTTCAATAAACAATAGTGATAATAATTCGAACACTTAGAAAACGTGCGTATCTACGGTTATTAATTCTAAAGTGATTTTAAAATATTGAGAATAAATAATAACTTACCAAACTCCGGATTTTAAAATTAAAACATCTGAATTTCAATTTGATAAATCATTTTTCGGATCGAATGAAATAAAAACAATAGCTAATACGAGGTTGAGAAACTAAGTGAAATACCGAAGTGAATCTTAAATAGACAGATATTTGAAGAGTTTTTCATCATCAGAATCATTTCTCAAGAAGACCGATAGGAATCCGTTAGCCAGGAAACAAAAAAAAGGAAAGCCTTGATCACAATGTCGTTGTCATAAAATTCCCGACTTGAAAAATTGTAATCGATCGAGGCTGGTAAGATTTAACCAATTATTAATTATTTTCAGAGACAGAGAAGAAAGGAACGAGCGGCATCACCATAAAATCAATCGGAGCTTTAAGGTTTTGTCACTAACACACTGATAACAATTCTCACTTGCTCGAAAGTAGGTCAAATAGGAAATACCTGCTTTAGAAATACGCTAATTTATTATAGCCCATATAAAACGAATCGAGGCGCGTAGAACGTAATGAATGACTATTGAGGAATCCCCTTATCCTATATTTCGTATGTGGGAGTAACCGTGCGTCTTAAAATCAGGACAAACAGGAAATACCTATTAAAAAATTAGGTCATACAAGTATTTGTTTTAGTTAGGTAGGTCTATTGTTTATTTAAGCGCGCATAAGGATACGGCGACTTAAGATATCAGTTTGATTTGTAACCGAAACACCCATATTTCTCAAAACTAGGTCAAGCAAATTATACCTTAGTTGAAACTAGGTCATCCAGGTACCCCTTAGGTTAGCAAAGTACCTACTTAAACGACCGATGTTTGGGTAAAAACTAGGA
The DNA here is from genome assembly GCA_929108145.2 of Limnephilus rhombicus. Classification (NCBI taxonomy): domain Eukaryota; kingdom Metazoa; phylum Arthropoda; class Insecta; order Trichoptera; family Limnephilidae; genus Limnephilus; species Limnephilus rhombicus. Next base: position 20,743,697 of record OV815288.1, read on the forward strand.
CAAATAAAATATAAATGAATTAGTTAAACAATGAATCGTGTTTCAAAAGGACAATGACCGTAGAAATAAACAATCTCCAAAGTAGGTCAGTATGCCGAAGGTCGTCTATGTGAAGTGTAAACAAATAAACCATAAAAAAATGATGTATCTATCCCTTATCGTTCATTCGTTCATCGGAGTTAATTAACTATTGGCGCATTGTAATTAGGTACTACACGATTTAAAAGAAATGTACCTCTCAATCAATTTTAGGTAATTACATTGGCATACTTGTATAATAATAATAATAATAATGGTTTATTCCAGTATGTATGCAGGGGAAGTGCAATGCAATACATTCCATATTTTTAAATTACAAAATAAAGACAATAATAAGATGAGGGAAAAATAAACAACAACACATACATTAAATAAAACAAATACTTAACAAATAATTAGGTAGAAACGCATCACTAAATCAATTTTGGTATCCTAGCGTACTTGTAAAACAAATACCTATTAGCTTCTTTTCACCAGCATGATTAGGGTATGTTTATATGACCTTCGATTGTGCATCAAAAATTTCGATTGGAGTTCAATGTCATCCATTGACACAGTCACCTAGATCCCATCAATAGATAAACAAAACAAAGCATAAATGCCAAGGGACAAGTTTATCAATTATAGCTTATGACGAAATCTGCATTCAATATGTGATAGCAACATTGACGTTAAATTCATTCAATTCTAAACAACTTGATTATACTAGAGCGATCGCCAATAGGTAGCATTGTTACAGCATGCAAAATTTTCGCAAAGTAAAGTACCACGACTAGCTTCAAACTCAAAAAGAGCTCATCATTATTATTCAGGAGGTCATTGATTCAATGACAACATGATTTATCTCATTTTATAAATTTCTCTTATAGGAAGTAGGTATCCAGGAATCCATAATCATTCGCAATCCTAAATACCTAACACACGAGGAACTAGTGACCTCATTTAAAAACACTGGTGTTCAAATACTCATACAGTCCTAAATCCTGAATTTGCACACGTATCTAGACTTCAAGGCTTCTGTATGTGAGTGTTGGCTATCCGGAAATGTAAGTGTCAACCTTTCTGGTCGGAGAGCTTTGATCCTGTGGCGGTATTGTTGAGGTGGGCATACGGGGAAGAGGAAGGACGTATGCGGACAGTACGCTGACGCGGCATTAAAGCTGCAGGTTATTTGCATACCGTAAGTCCTTGTCGAACCTGAAAGCAAACATAAGGCTCACGAGGTGCGTTTTATGTCAGCTAGTCAGAGGTGGAGTGTAACGCTGGGTCGGTCACGCGGGAGGATGGATCTGCCCGTCACAAGCTTACGCCACATTCAACGGATAGAGGCATGATAAGGGAAGACATGTAATACCCCTTCTAGACTCAGTAGAGTTAAATTCAATCCGGAGGAGACGGAAGTCGGAGTAAGACAGAAAAACGGCATGAAGACTAGGTATTCCCCCTGCTGGCGTGAAGGGCCCCTTTCATAGCATGAGACGCCCGTTGAAGAGGGTAAAACTCGGATCTAAGGACAAGCTTAGCAAACGTACTGGGGAGAATCCGGTTTGTAATTGTTGTTCATCGGTTTTCACTTGGTTAGCGGAGGAGCCGACTTTTCAGCAAACATATTATCCCCATATCCTTTCCATGTCCATCCATTCCTACTTTTCAACAATTTTGCGAATACTAACCATGAATACTAACCATGAATACAAAACACTATGTTAGGAGAAGTTGCAGACAAGGACTTCGAGTGATAAAACTGGACCTTCAAAACGACCATCCTACAACGGTAAGATAAAGTTCACTACCTAAATGTTGAATTTATTAACTGTTGTTTATGTTATCGATATCAGCGGTGATAGGAAGAATTAAATAAACAAACAAAAATTCCTACGGAAATCAAGTAGACACGAGGTTTAAGGGTGAGGCTAGTTTATCAAACTCGGTTTAATATACTAAAATAATAATAACTAAATAGATCGGAAAATTCTCACACTTTCTCTAAAAGAATCTAGGGGTTACCACACGTAATACATTATCTTCTCTACATTTGTCTGCACATTAAGTATGCAAACAGATGTAAATTCTAAAACAAAAAAATACACAACGAAGAATATAGAAATAATGTGAACAAAAAAATCTTAAATCTTGTTTACTGCGAGAAAATCGCAGGGATTTGAGAAAATAGGGTAGGTTCAGCTAGATTATAAAGTATAGGGGTTAGAAAATCACTGGCCTGAGGTAGAAACAAATCGAAAGAGGGGGGGAGGGGTTAAGTCAGGCCATCATACCTAGGGGTGTGATCAGTAGGACATAAGGGTAGAATTATGAACGTAGCTACGAGATTTAAACTACGAGGTAGAAGCTTAGAAAAGTTAATCAATTAGGTAGGGTTCATCACAATTGGTGTCAAAGCCAGGAGTGGCGGACCATTACAAATTCAATTACGCCGCTGTATTTTGGAACTATTTTGTTCAAATAACCGTATTTAATTATGTTGTAATAGAATTGTTCTCGTTAATTTTATCAAAATTACACAAATAACTGTTTTGAATTAGTATTTAACCCGATTTATGGTTTATTTGCATCAACATTTCAAATCAACAATGGACTCGCCCTAAAATCTGTACATTGTTCCCGCGTCAACTGAATAACTATATTTTGAATATGTTTGGCTTTATTTAAACGAACTTAATAAGATATTTTACATTTATCTTTTTAAAACACAATATAAGCACAAATTTTTTAGCATATTATATAGAAATATATATTCATTTTTCAATAACATTATTCATTTCTTGTAAAGTGTTCAAGCGCCAGTGTAATATTAAATAATTCTCTGGGTTTAGGTTCGTGCACTCTTGACAAGATGAATGAATGTAATTGAAAGTCGGTTTTACATAGCATATTTATTACAATAAAGGGGTTCAAGTTGTACAATAGGACATTACGATTTAAGACCTAAATGATAGCTTTTAGAACGGAAGATAGGTACTTGAAATGATACTAAACTGGAAGTTAATGGCTCGAATATCTACAGTTATAATTAGGAGACTACCTTGGTCATCTTGAGGGATTGTGCGGTGGAAGGTGCCGGCTAAGCTCATGCCTGCCGGGCAGAGTCCTTAGCCGGAGACAGGAATCAGTCGCTGGACATCGCGGGCCAGCATTCAACCAGGGCGAAGATGGACATGCTGCTCCACTTCCAGGATCAGGGCTCCAGGATCACAGTCACTTATTATACCGAATCTACGGCCAATGCAACGCCATTGTCTCAGGTATCCAAACGGGGTGCCCGCGAGGCTATCGCCTCGGGCGAGAACTAGGTACACGATGTTACTAGTATGAGCTAGGCGGAAGGAAAGAGGGCGAATTTAAGTGCGTTAGCCCTTTTATAGCTTTCTTTCTCCGGTATTGCTAAGCGATGGTCGCGCCATTACGATAATTTGCGAATCCTTCGACAGACACACTTGATTGTCAACCTGTGGGAGAGGCGACGCTTCTTTAACTGTTTTGTCGTATGTGCGAACATAACAGTACGTTACACAATTATGTCAGAATGAGGAATGGCTACAATTATGAAGATACTCTTCATACTCCACCACTGGAAAATCTAGTCTCACATTACACCGGGCGTGCTGTGCGACAGGCGGACAATGTTCGAGTACATTTAACAAATTATTTCATCAACGAAGGAAAATTTAATTGGCTAGATCCCAATATTTCATTTGTAAGAAAAGACTCACATTAATAATTTATTCTTTTCTTCATTGTCATCTCCTTTACAGAACATGAGAACGTGTTCTTCCCAAGCCCTTCTCCAAGTTCTTATCTGAATAAATGCTACTTGTCATGTTCCATATCGCAGGACGTTTCTCTATTTCATCTAAATATAAATAATTCGGTATTAAAAGCCTCCGTTTCCATTTCGGACGATTTCTGGATGAACTGAGCGAACCTAAAACACGTCTTTCGCGTCAAAAGCGCCAGACTTTTTTTTGTGCATCCGTTCTGTCTGCACAAACCATACAAGAATCCCTTTCTTAATATTATCCATTAGGCATAAATCAACCTTCAACTGCATCCGGGATTTTTAATTTTTGCACTCCACTTAATCTTTGGGGATACTGTGTGGAGGGTTTTGTGAGGAGAATAAGGAGAACATGGTTCTTGAAGAGACCTTGGTTATTGGAAACACGGAGGCCGCAAATCGTTCCACAGCCGAGCTTTTGAAATTAAGGATGAGCCGAAGAAACGACCCATTCTCGTGTTGCAAATGTCAATCGTGTGCAAATGTTGGGTGAACGTTTGACATGCTTCATGACTATGCACCCGTGCCGGAGGGATTAATGATGCTTGTTCCTCTGAGCATGTTCCTTTGAAATACCGGTAAAACGTAGAGCGCATTTCTACTCGACGCTTTAAAGATTCCAACCTGTTTGTTAAGCCGCGGCATTCCGAATTTCTACCGTTTTATAACGAATTTCCCTTAAAAACGTTTTTAAGTTCTAAAAATATACTGTGGAGGTTGCTTATTTAGAGTCGTCGATATACTTACTCAACTCCAGGGAAGGATATTGCGTGAATTTATAATAATAAAAGAGTTCTCCACGTTTTATAATTTATTTCGTCTTTGTCAGACACATTTACAAGTTTATACATCACGGGTAGAAATGGAAATGAGATTAATTAATAATTTAGAACGTGCTCTCGAGCCCGGTCCCGTAACTGGATGCCGCTTCTGTATCAGCGGTAGTTGGAGGAACTACATTGGTCACGTGACCAATGTTGCCACGACACGGTTTAACTATAGGTTTAAAGGAATAATTAATCGGGTACTTAATCGCATTTCCATAATACCTAATGATATTTTGAAGATAATAATTATAAATTTGCTACGCCTTAAAGGTAATTTTATAAAATAACATCGATTAAAAAAAAATCGCAAAATATGCTCCGAAAATTATTATAAACGCGTTTATTCTGTTATTTTACAAGTTACGTGTGAAAAAAATTCAATTTTCTTTAAGTACTATTTACGACATTCCCACTTTATTCATTTTGCTCTATTTTAAACGAGTTATGTTTTTTATTAAACTTTTTATTAATTTTAACACGGTCATTATTTTACCACACGTGGGCGTCGGGAATCTCGATTCTACGGCATTCAGTCTATCCTTCCTCTGCCTTCTGCCAGTTTCATGCCTCACTGCCATACATAAAGGTTGGTATCAGCACTCCAATATGGACTATTAGCTTCGCTTCTTTGTTTAATTTAATTTACCTGTCTACTAGTAAATGTGTAAAAAAACTACTAATGTAATGCTAACTACTTTGAAAAATGTGTCGATACTTCAAAAAAAATAAAATGACTGCGTTTACCTCTAGGATGTCGCAGACTTCATAATATGCCTTCCATTACATTTTAAAATGTTAGGTCCCTTGCAGGGTAATGAAATAAATCACTTGTTCCACTTTGCCGTGTCCCCGAGGGCGTAACCAGCGAACAAGAACCGATCGTACCTTCATCTGAGATCGATTATATAAATGGCATAAGGGCCTACCGATCTACATGAATAAAAGGTCTCAATTCGCCAAAGGGCTTTTTAGCATTGGCGTACATTACTTTATGACTAAAGGAAAGCTGTGTGCTTTTTTCAAAGTTCGGGTGGGAATAAATATGAGTTGAATACTTGTAAAAGGCTATTTTAATTAATTCTGCTGATAGGTGCCGCTAACCGGATAATTTGCGTATAACCTATGTATAGAAAATCGGTTATAAAAACTCAGATAGATTATTACTCAAATTACCAAAAAATACCCAGACGAATGATACACAATATTTATACAAATTCAAATGTATGTAAAATACTAACTCAAAAAAACATGTGTTTAGTTCACACGCGGTAGAAGTGAAACCTTCAGAAATATAGTAGTAGATAAGAGTGGCGAAGCACCGCACAAATAGGAGACTGATTATTATTGTATCTCATTCTCGATGTATGTGTTTGTCTCTTTTTAGTGCCGCTTTTTCGTTTCATCGAGTTTCAAATCACAACGGTGCTAAAGAAGTTTTCACTTCAAAAACGGAGCTTGCAATTCATCCATGCGGTAGAAATGAAAACTTCAGAAAACTTAAGTAGACCAGAGTGGGATCGCTACGATGCACCGCACAAAGAGGAGACAGATTATTATATCTCATTCTCTCGCAAGCTAAATCCCATAGATGTACAGACGTATGTGTTTATCTCTTTTGAAATCACAACGGTGCTAAAAAAGTTTTCACTTGAATGAAGTGTGCAATTCATCCACGCTGTAGAAGTGAAACCACCACCGTTTCCTCGCAGTATAACTAAAACTTTCTAAAAAAGTAAAGTAGACAAGAGTGGGGAGGCTACGAAGCACCGCACAAAGAGAATACCGATTACACTATCTCATTCTTTTGCAGGCTAAATCTTGTGGATATATATATGTGTTTGCCTCTTTTAGTGTCGCCATTTTTCGTTTCATCGAGTTTCAAATCACAATGGTCCTAAAGAATTTTTATCTAACAATTATTATAAGCAATAATTATCAGCCTGAAACACTCATCAACATTGAAAAATCTTCCGAGAAAAGATACTTGCCGCCAACGGGACTTGAACCCGTGTCCTTCTGATTGCCGGTCAGCTGCTCTTGACCACTGAGCTATGGGGGCTTATCAAATACCCGCCAAATAATTCAATATATACTAGTGTTTCATTCAACAATTACTGCTTATTATATTTTTTCCACCTGAAAACAACCAACTTTATTTTTGCGAGAGAGACATTGTAAGTGTTAAATCCCTCACTAGGTGGCGTCGAGACAAATTATGACTACATTTATTGGGGAAATACTTAAACTTGTCAAATATTAATTATTGTTTTTAATTTATAAAGTTTTATCTACAAAAAAATATTACAAAGGGAGGCAAGAGACTCACAGGCATACAAATGACACATAATATACCACAGCAAGTGTTACCTACATATATTTTATCAATAGCAAGACATATTTTATGAATACTTATAAATTATCGACGAAAATGTCAACTTTTCCATATTCTATCTTATTATATCGTTGACACATTTGGGTCAGAGGGCTGAAATAGGTGAAATTTTTTTTAAATGTGTTCAGCCACATGTCTTAAGAGGATACCAGGGCGCTCAGGAATTTTAATAATAGTTATTTCACCAAACTTTTGCTATCCATTTTCATTTTTTATTATTCATCTTTATAATTTTTGACTTACAATTTGTTTTATTCCATGCCTGTCTCACTAGGAGAACCTGTGTTGAGAGCAGGCGCTTAGCATGAGCAGTTTATAATAATAGCACATACAAAGTACAAATAATAACACAATATTATAAGTTTTAGTTAATCATCAACGTAACATTGAAACAATAAATACTTATAAGTTAGTTTTAATAAAATCTTTGATGTTGGATCTGTTTTGGCTGGTAATCCAGGACTTGGATTATTAGATCAGATTAATATTTAAGATGAAGCTAAATAATGCAAAATCGTACAAAATCATATATTTTTGTCTTGAAAATTTGATGGATTAGAAGTATTATAGATGCTTCAATTAAATACTGCGCATAGAACACAATTTGGCCCTTAAAAATATCGGTCATTTTTTATAAGTCTTTTAATAAGCCTATACAAAAATAAATTAAACGGTCTATAAAAAACACTTTCAAGTCCAAACTCTCCTATTTATAAACCCATTTTCGGATTTCGTTTTATTGTATAATGTGCCAAATTTAGTTTCTTTTATAATAATCGCAAAAAACTTCACAAAATAAAATAAAATATGTATTTTCTCGTTGTTATTTTTGACATTTATTTATTTATCTATATAAGATATGTTTACATTACATTATTCGATGCCTGTTTCACTAGGGTATACCTGTGTTGGACATCAATCAATACGGCGCGCGCTCTACGAATTTGGATTCTTGAAGTGACCCTTATGGCATGGGCACAAGAACCATGCCCTGGGCCCTCCTATTTCGTATCAGTCACGCCCCGGCTGGAGCGGGAGACAGTCGCGTGACTCCGCGTCGCTTAGTTTCGTGAAATCAATTTTAAACTTCGATTTTCTTACAATAAACAATGCGTAAAAAAGGAATTAATATTTTTTATAGGCCTTTACGTTATCAACCTGTAAAAAAAATTCTCAAATACCTTTTCTAACCTTTCCAAAAGCTTTTTCTCAAGTATTTTTAAACTCCTCCCATAACTATTGGATCGCCTTAAGATACATTGTGTTTTGTCTAATTGCCAGTGGAAGGGTATTATATAGTTTTGTTGCAAAGCATCTAAAATTTCTTTGGCCAAAGGTTGTTTTAGCAAAAGGGATAAGTAGGAGATTATGCCTTTTAGTATCTCGAGAAGTTTGGACATTTTCAAAGGTAGTTCTGTGTTTGAAGAGGTATGCTAATATGTTTTTGGCATAAATTTGCCTAATGTCCAAGACACAGATTATCCTAAAGATTTCATCCGAACTGCTTGTGATCGGTAGTTTTAATATAATCTTAATAATTAGTTTCTGGGCTTTAAAGATCGGATGGCGAAAGATCAATTGCGACAGCGTTTGCTCCTCCCCAGGCTATAATACCGTATTCAATTAGAGATTGACATAGAGCATAGTAAATTGTTTTGAGTTAATTCAAGTTTAAAAAGTTGCGAGTATGTCTAGAGAAGTATATTGATTTTAAAAGGGAAAACTGCACCTAAGGCTGATAATACCTAAATAAATCGTCCAAATCGTAGTTTTGTATTCACCCATTTTTCTCCCCCGAAACTGGACTTATTTTAAAGATTTTTTTTATAAACTGTAAACTAAGATTTAAGAGTATCCATGCGGCATATTTCATTTCGGCATGTCTTCAGTCAAAGAATTGTTTTCATTATTTTTCAACAGATGTCACTACTGTACAAAATTTTGGAAGATAGCTTTCAAACCTTTGAAACAAAGTTGGAAGATAGCTTTCAAACCTTTGAAACAAAGCCGTGGTGGATTAAAAACTAAAAAAGCGGACAATTTATAAGAAGTTAAAAACATTTTGGTTTATGGTTGTTTGGGCAACAAGTTTGGGGGTACTTTTGAAATAGGTGGTACTATGAGTTGAAGTGTAGGTAGATATAAATGCAGTATCGGGGCAGAAACTGAATTTTATATTGCCAAAGTTAGGTTGAAAATTAAAACATAATTTTTAACGGAAATTTTGTCTTATTTTTGTGTTATCTAATATCTATTGCGAATTTTAATTAATCAAAAAGTTACCCAACTGCACAAAATGAACCCAAAATGAGTTTCTTAACACTAAAGGTAACAAGGTATACTTTGTAAATATGTAGTATATGTGTTTATTAATAATAATAATAATAATAGTTTTTTTTTTTTTTTTAATATTTATATTGAGGGATCAGTAGGATTTATAGGTCAAATTAGGAATTCCACAGAACCGAACCTTCTGATATGAAAATATCTGGAGTCGGTGAATTATTTTCCCATTTGATCTCTGGTAGGTTGCAATGTTGTTCTTGTTTTTTTTTGTATTTATAATACTTATATAGTGCAATTGCATAGCGTGGTTTAACTAGATGATCAATTGGGGAAGTATGTGAAAGGGTTTAGTTTTTCCTGTGGGGAAAATTTAACCCGGACATTTAAATCTGGTGCGTAAATGATGGTGTTAACTCCAGGATGTGGGGAGGTGAGTGCAATTCCACACATCCCATAGAGAGTGTAAGTACATAATATTATCTGTACTGAGAACATAAGTATTTATAAATAAGAGTAAAGATGGAACAGAGTCAAGACTAAAAATAATAAAAAAATAAAAATAAATACATAGTAAAATAAAAATCAGCGAAAAAAAGAGTAGTATCATTAGAAGTACCAATTCAGAAAAATATGATAAAATCATTATTGAGCTCTTATTGAACTCTTATTGTGGGGCTTTCGTCTATCTCCAATGTTCTTCAATGCCTGATTCTGAAGTCAGACGTGATTCTATGATGAGAATATTTCTGGAGTGGCTTATCCTTCCCCTCAGTCCTGCAATCCTGGTTCATAGAGATTTAAATCTAGTCTTTTAATTTTTTTGTTCATTTTCTTAGGTTAGAAATGACTTTACAGTCAATTTGGACTGCACGTCACTGTTTTTTTAGTATTCTTTTTATTATACCTCTGAACCATCTTCCCAAGCAGCATTTATTTATGTAGGTATGTATTAATGTCTCTTATGAGAAATGTAAAACAGTTTATGCGGGTTGTTTCAATTTTTTTACATGTACAAGAGTTCCGATCATGGATAATAGAAACAATAGAGAAGTGCCATGAACCACTATTAGTATGAAAAGACGAGTACCATAAGTGTCGTCAACGTCGTTAACCCAATCACCCGTCATCTTTGGAGATGCTGTGGGGGGATCGTTTAAAGGAAAGGAAGGAGAGGAAGTTCTGGGAAGGATAAGGTATGAGGGATGGGTAAGAATCTGGGGGTCAGTGGGTCTTGGAGTAACGGACGTATGAATCCATCCCTCCCACTGCCGTGCAAGGCGATGTTCTAAAAAAGTTCTGCCTAAGAGGTCACAAGATTTCCCTCAACCAGTCTTTCCCGATCCGACCTGCCACGCAGCTGGTGGGCAGACACATCCACCGCCAAGACCCGGACAAACCTGACCCAAAAGTAAGTCACCAAACGTTGCGAACCACTTGGAGTGACCTATGGCAAAGGTGTTGGTTATCCAATAAATGGTTCCCGGGGCGGCGGTAACCACACCCGTCTCACAAATTGAAAAGCAGCTTTGACTGTACGTGCAGTTTAGTCGTAGACCTTTATAATAATAATAATATTTGATTCCAGAATGTGGCTAGGATAGTGCAATCCCACGCGTCCCATTTAATAGGCCACTTACATGGATTTCATAACAACTTGGAAAAAATCGTGTGGCTAGATTTTTTACTAAGATTACGAAAATGTTAGTAAATTTTTTTAGAAACAAATAGTATTTTTTGAAATAAATAAATCCATTATTTGGGTTTGTGACGTCACTACATGAAAATGTCCCGTTTCCGAAAATGTTCCGATTAATTTTGTATAATTAATCGGAACATTTAAAATTTGACATTTAACGTTCACTAGATTTATTGTTTGTTCTCTGTGAACTTATCATTTGGTTTGACTTTTTGACAGATGTTATGAAGAGAACCCCGTACATTTTATGCTGTCTGTACGTGTTTTAGAGGTATAATGGTAATGGTGCTGATTTTCACAAAATCAAATTTTATAATATTCTTATTATTATTATAATTAACAAGTACAAGTGTATTACATTGGATTTAGTAATATAGACGTGAAAAATTATAATGATTTGTGATCAATAAGACGGATCAAGGAAAAAAATATTTATGAGATGTAATATTTTTGGTATGCCTCGTTATTCTCCTCTGCCATTCGTGTAGAAGACGTTTTTTTAAATGATATTCGGCTATGTAATAATTATCGTTTTTTCCCACCCATACAATTATGTCTCTCTTTCCGGTTTATAAAAATTGTCTGATTTCAAAAATACGATTAAAAAAAAATTCATGTCTTAGAATATTTGCCTAAACCGGATTTTTTTAATATGATGCAAGTGGCCTATTATGTAGGGCGTGGTTCTGAGTGACCTCGGGACCGGCGCTCACTAAGGATTGGCGCTTGGTGCAGGAAGGCTGAGGTCACCACCGTGTTTTCGGAGGCCATTAGCAGCATCCTGGCTCCAGTGACCCGGTGTCTCGTCAGGCCGGCGAATCCATTCAGTCCTAGTTCCGTTCTTATTTTTTTAGCAAGATATGCATTCAGGATGTAATTACGTGTCGTCATTGTGCCGAAAGTGGTCACGGTAATGAGGATTGCCCCAAAAAGGCAGAGGCCGCTGTCTGTGCTACTTGCAGACGTTTTGAAAAAAAAATGATCACCCCACGGGTGATAGAAACTGTCCTGCACAGCGAGCCGCTATTGATATAAAAGTCAGTATGACCGATTATGGGTGTCCTTAATCTTCCTTTCGAGTTTAGGTATGTAATATAAATAAAAATATTTTTCTTTTTTCATTGTTCCTTATTGTGATCTTTCTGTGTGTAACTTTCTTTTTTATTTAATTTTTTAAATTTAAATTTTGTGTAAAAAGATTTTTTTTTTGTTATTTTTTTCCTCATTTAGTTTTTTTTTGTGATATCGCTGTGTATCATTCTAGTTATGTTGATTTTGGTTGTGCAAAGTTCGTAGAACTTTATATATTGTGTTTTGTCTACTTCACCTCAGTCCCTGTATCTTTCAGGTGACTTTACTTGTAATCTTTAGTATTTTTGTTTTTTTGCAGTTATCATTTTTTCTATTGTTTTGAGTGATGGCATTGTTTTTGCAGTTATCATTTTTTCCATTGTTTTGAGTGATGGCATTGTTTTTTTCTTATATTTTTCAAAACACTTTTATAAAATAATATTAATCATATTCTCTGTATTTATCTCATATTATGTTCATCATTCATTACACTAACCCGTCATCCCATTTTCAGACTAACTAGAGTCCTTGTGAGAGCCCTGAAGGAGTAACCATCTGTTACTTATACCAGGGCGGGAAAGCGGTTGGATTACCTCAAGTCCTAGTTCCGTAAACATTATTATCGATGCACTGCTGTATCGAAAGGTTTCTAAGTAGAGCATTCAATACCGTAATATTTACGTGTTATACTCGTATCCGTGGATCAAACTTATTTTTGTAAAAAATAAATACCTACTTCAATTAATGGTGTTGAATTCAAAGACTTGAAAGTTCTTATATAGTGTAGAAATATTTTTTGCGATCTATACATCGTCAATCAGTTATTATAGTTAGTTTATGGCATACTTATGCCGTTTGTATTAAATAAATTATTAAAACTAGTGGACGATCAACAAGGGGACTACATACTCATTTGCGCACTAAGCACGGAATTGGAGCTAAAAATGTTAACTCCGACGAGGTATCAGATGAAGTTGATTGTCCTAGCGCAACACCAACTACGAGCTGCAGCCAATCTACCGAGGTAGCAGCTACAATCTCAACCTTAATTGACGAAGATGACCACTTCTAAAAACTAGAGTCACTGGCGAAAAAAACTAGATATCACACTATTTCGAAAAAACTGATTCTTTTTCTATGAGTGTCCCGTATGGTGGCAAAAGATGGATAACCATTTAAAGTGTTCATAAGTTCAGAAGATATAAATACGATATTTGTTACTAATTTCGCAATATCGCAAATTTTGCAGTATTACATGTCCGATACCACAATATCGCGGTATTGAATAAATACTGCATGCTCTCCGTTCGACCTATCTCTGGGACTACTATATTTTAGTGTAGTAAGTAGTGATGCAACGAAAGTGTCTTAACGGAAGCAGAAACGGAAACAGAAGCAAAAAGTAAATCTTAGCGGAAGCAGAAGCGGAAGCGGAACCGGAAGCGGAAGTGTTAATACTATGAAGAAAAAGCCCAATTTAATTTTTTAAGAATTGTTTCATTAAATTTGTATTTTGTACTTTTAGTACTCGAAATTAAACAGAGGTAAATTATATTTAATAAAAAGTTATCTGGCCGCTTTTACATCTTTGAGTCTGTTTCGGTGTTTTTCATATATTAAACCAGCTCCACTAAATAATTGGTCACTGGCTACACTGCTGGGGGGAGCTGATGAGTATTGGCGAACAATTGGCAACGGATGGGGTATTTGTGCGCATTTACTTTCCACCACATAAGGGGATCCTCATGGAGAGGTAGTCTCTTCTCTTTCTTGTACTCCCGAAGTTATGACTGTATCTCTAAAAATAAATTGTCACCATCGTCAGTTGTAGAAGGGTTCTCCTCCTGGTCTTCATTTACACTTAACATCGATTCCAATATTTGTAATGATGATGATGATTTTGAAGTAGAAGGCTGCACTTAGATATCTTCAATAGCAAATTATTCTCCGTTTAGAGTTCTGTTATAAAGTTTGCGGAACCAGAAACGGAAACGGAAGTGCAAAAATTTGCGGAACTTCTGCAGAAGCGGAAGCGGAAGCAGAGTTCTGTTGCAACACTAGTAGTAAGTGTTGGTATTTATAAACCGAGAATTCGGTACATCTATTTAAGTCATACAAATTGTCGCAACATAACATTATGTACCTACACTTGCAATATTATCAGCTAATCCAATAGTTATAATCAACTATATGTACCTACCTATTAAGAGAATCGTAATAATATTATTTTTATTTTACTGCATACTTTCAACTGTCTAATCTAAACTATATGTATATCTAGTTTAGTAACTGCTATGTTAGTAAATTTCTTTATCAATATTTGTTATCATTCATAAGTTTATTTATTTCTTAATTAAAAAAAAGTCTTTCTTCTTTATCTTTTTCTGTAATGAAACGACTCCCCAATTCAAATACGAGAAATGTTTATCGCTTTTAAATTGGGTAGATTCATTAACAAGAAATAGCTTTATTTGCAATTAGTTTTAAGAACTATATTTTTTTTCTGTAAATCTGTTGTATGTATGTATATTTCAAATAAAAAAATTATATCAAATAATATACATTTTAATTTGAACTATTTTTCAATTATTTTTTTCATATGCTGTAACGACTTTTCAAAGAGGTGTTGATTTGACGTGATTCTGAGTTGGCATGGAACCCCTACAATTTATTCATTTAAAATTATGGGTGCGTAGTCGGGAAATACGCCAAACAAGCGCCCAACATTTGTATACGGTTGACATTAGTCACATGAGAACGGGTCGTTTCTACGACTCTTTCTTGAGTTCAACAGCTCGGCTGTGGAACGATTTGCCGGCCTCTGTTTTTCCTCATAACTACAACATTTTATGGGTCTCTTCAAGAACAATTTTCATTTCTTCCTCTCTTCAAAGGGACCCTCAACCCAGCAACTCAGATGACATAGCCCTGAGGGAAATTATTTTACTCAGGGCCTCCTGACGGGGGCATACATTAATTACGTTAGCTCAAAAGGGGGGGGGAGGTCCAGCAATATCTCACGTTAGTTGAATAGAATATACGAAGTGGCCCAAATTTGTCTCACCAAGGGGGGGGTCTAGATTGAAAACCTGCTCACGTAATTAATGTACGCGCCCCCTAACCTCCAACGCCGACTGAACGCTGTAGAAATGAGATCCCTGAGGCGTATGTGTGGTAAAAGGTAAAACCATGTATGATCGTGTGAGAAATCCGCAAAGAATGCAAGACTGATGTAAGCGTAATGAGTAAGATCAAAAAAGGAACGCTCCGATGGTTTGGGCATGTAGAGGGAATGAACGAGGAAAGGGTGGAAGGAGAATATATGACGCAAATGTGAATGGTAGAAGAAGTCGAGGTCCGAGGACGCCCAAGAAATACATGGCACGACCAAGTGAATCAGATTATCAGATACTTGAGTCGAGCCATGTCAAGAGTCAGAATAATAGAAGAGAATGTATGAGACGTTGTATGAATGTAAACGAGGCAAGGAATGGCGAAGGTCCGTCCTCTCTGCCTACCCCTGCGGGGAAAAACGGCTTGATGGTTTTAGACCCCTGCTTCCTGAGCAGAACTACGGACTAGTAAATAAATACTACATACGTCTTAACGTAAAAGTTAAGCCGCCGGTAAGAGGTGACTCAGGTGACAGCTATTAATTCTAAGGAACGGGACAGCGCGTACGCAGTCCCGACTACCAAAAATTACGCGCCCGAGTTATCCGCATTAGGGATAATCGCAAGGGTCAGCCGAACCGGAGTGCAATGGAACAGCCTCGCCCTGGGGGTACCGCCTTAGTGATCACGGTGTCCCCTACGCCAGGTAAGTATGCTAAAACCGACTAAACTTCAACTATATATTGACCTGTTGGAATTTTCCTATTGCGAGCTGCCAGCGGAGGTGTCGCCATCTCTACTACTGAAATTGAACTAAAGATTTCAATTGAAAGCCCTCAATTTTCTTCATTATTATTCTCTGCAAATCAGGAGGCACTACAATAGATAAAACTAGTTTTTATTAACTATAATTCAGCAATTTTTAAATGCCTTTTAAAACCTAATCCTCTTGAATCAGCAGATTGAACCTTCCTACCCAGAAACTGAAGTAGCTAAATGCCAATTGGGTAAGACGGACATTTATTTCATCTAATTTCAGAGAAATGCGTGTAAACTAGTTTGCTTGTGTGTGCTTGATTGTCACCAAAGTTGACAGAATGCATTGCCATCGACAACGAGTCTATCTGCCGAATTTCAGCTTGATTGAGTGTCGGGAAATTGGTTAATTTCAACTTTTTAGATTCCTCTTCCATACATTCATTCGATCCAGAAAACAAAAGTAAAATTCAAAACTCTACAAATTACAAATTTTTTTCACGATTCTTTGGTAACATACAAAGGGGGGGGGGGGGGGGGGGGGAATAAAGGCGAAAGTTTGTATGGATGTATGTATGTATGTTTGTTACTCTTTCACGCAAAAACTATTGATTTTTTTTTACACGAGCTCCACACAGGAGGCCCTGAGGAAAATAATTTCCCTCAGGGCCTATATCATCTTTAGGGATGTTGTATGGAGGGTTTTTTTGAGGAATTGATTTTAATGAAACTTTACAATAATATAGCTCATTCATAAGAATAACATATAGGTAGGCTATGTCTTAGAGCTCTGGCGTTATGAAATTTGTATAAAAAATTGCAATAGATGGCACGCGAGCTGTTTGAAAAATTAATGTAACGGGTATGGAGGGAGGGGTGAGGGGGGATAGGGAGAGGTGTGGAGAAGGGTAGGGGGGTGGGGAGGGAGGGGTGTAGGCGAGGGGAGGGGGGATTTGTGGGAGGGGGGGTGGGATGAGATGGGGGAGAGGGCGCAGGGGAGGAGGGGAGGGGGGGGGGAGTGGTGTGGTGATAGGGAAGGTGGAAGAGGCGCTGTGGGAACCCCCCAATACTATGCGAGCGAAGCCGGGGGAAAAGCTAGTACTTAATATATAAAAATGAATGTTTCTTTGAATATCCCTTATGCGCTCCTACACCATTCCTCCGATTGAGATGAAACTTGTGAAAGGAGGTTTTTTTTACATTAGCTCTACACTGGAGGTCCTAAGGAAAATAATTCCTCTCAGGGCTTATGTCATCTTCGGAGATGCTGTGTGGGGGGTCTTTTTATGAAAAGGAGAGGAATTTTTAGGAAGAGAAAAGTTATTAGGGGTGGGTAGGAATCTGGGGGTCAGTGTGTTCACTACGGACAAATGAATCCATCCCTCCCACCGCGGTGCAAGTCAATGTTCCGAGAGAGGAAACCGACCAAAGGGACTCCCTCAACCAATCTCTCCCGATCCGGCCTACCAAGCAGCTGGTGGGCAGACGCAACTACCGCCAAGACCAGTACAAACTTCACCCCTTGAACCCGGGCACCCTTGCTAAGTCACCAAACGTATCGAACCTCTTAAGGTGACCTATGGCAGAGGTGTTGGTTATCCAATAGGTATATGGTTCCAGGGGCGGCAGTATACCCGCCTCCCAAATTGTCGGAGATGGGGCAGAAGAAGGTTGGGAAGTTCCTGACTGTTCAGATTTGATCACCAAAAACAGCTTGGGCCACTTCAGGAAACGTTCCGATTCGTGGCGGAGGTCTTTCACCAGGGTGATTACACAAATTTTCAAAAGCATCGTCGTCAAATGAACAACTCGTTGCTGTACGCCTATAACTCCAATGTAACCTTTCCAACGGCCTCATAAACGATGCATGTAGAGACTTTAAATAAGTTGTGTTGGGTTAGGTTAGGATGGGAGCAGTGTAGGGTTGCCAACCGTCCTGTTTTCCCAGGACATGTCCTGCTTTTTGGGGTGTCCTGGGCTGTCCTGGATAGTTTTTAAGCATCGTCCTGAGTTTTTAAAGAGTCCTGTTAAGAACCTATGTTTTAAAATTCGCGCGCCACTACTCCAATCGTTTTGTCACTGGGCTCGCGCCGCGCGTGTGAAGGTCGAGGTTTTTTTCACTTATAAACTTTTCACTATAAAGTGGTCAAAAGAGAGAAATCGGTTACTTCCAGCATACGGGCATGTGCCCAGCGTGGTAGTCGAATCACCTGTAAAAACTGTATTAAAAGTTATATGATGAATAAAGAAAAGAAAAAAAAAACAAATTGTCTACAACATGTTACATTAATATGAACTGTGAAACATTGTCTTATTGTTAACTCAACCACAAATGTTGGGGGACAATTGTGAAGTTGAAAAATACATTAAAAATAAGTAATTAAAAACAAAAGACTAAATAAATATTAAAAAAAACAAAATAAGACCTAAAAATTTGTCCTATTGCATTACTCACTTAGACTTGATTATTTTATGATTAAAAACATCATTCCTCCATTTGATTCGATAATTTAGTAACTAAATGTTAGTTGAACACTTTAATAAAAAATGTGATTTCTATAAGTTTTATTGACCCCGTTTTCAGTGCAATTAACTATAACAATTAGGTGCTGCTCTTATTACATATATAGTCCTGGTTTTAAACCGGAATGTCCTGGTATTTGAACCTTCAAATCCTGGATATCAAAGTTTAGAGGACTACTTTAATCATGCACAGTCTTGTAATTTACAATAATAATTAAGTCCAACGAAAACAGCTTTTAAAACTTTTGTAAAACTTAAAAAAGTGTAAAACTTTTTTATTTATTGTTTGCACTCATCCCACATCATCTAGTAATCCTGTCGGAGCCAAGCAGTGTTGTTCCCGCCGGGTTAAGCAGTCATTGGGTAGCTGTCGGACTGTCGGCTCTTCGAGAGAGTAATCCCATCCGAGGTAATCAATTTGTCACGAGGAAATTATAGCACGCCTGTCCCATCATCACTGTGCGCGGTGATGTGGAATCTACCTTCTTAGAGATTGGCAATTACTGCTCTAGAAGGTAAAATCTTTGGCGAAAAGCTCGACGACCCGAGGACAAAACTTATATTACTTCTGAGCACTGGAATCACCAGCAACCAGTAGCGCTCCCAACGCACGTCGCCTCTTCGATATTTTCGCAATCTTCGTCGTCAATATCTTCCTTTCAGTTTCCAAGCAAATGTATTCCTTAATTCTTTATATATATTAAACTAATCCCATCGAAAGCACGTACGGACCTCAAAGAGGTTCGTCCTCTTTCCTTTCACACGTCTTGTTGGAAAACGAGAGTAACAGAAGATACTAGAACGGTGAAGTCACTTAATAATCGCTGGGACCAGCATAATAGATCTTTTAATGATCTTCACTGATTTATAGTAGTTCTGTGAATGAATGAAAAGACCTTATGTTTTTTTTATTTGTTTGCGGATGCGGACGCGGAAGTGTAATTTAATATTGGAAATTCAACGAGTGCGGGTAGATGCCAAAGTCATTAAAATGATCTCCTTGTAAGACGTGTTGGAACAATAATATATTAAAAAAAAATATATATTTAACGAAATATAATTATATTTAACAAAAACTACTTAATTTAAAATTTTCACCTTTTTTTTTCTTTATTCACTGTTTATTAATTACGTTAATTTGTTGATAATTTATCGACCACCATGCGAGGCACATACACGTGTTGTGGTGGTCGAATTATTGTAAACAACATACACAGGAACATTAACTAATTAATAATAAACAGTTAAAAACCCGCTCCGCAGGTTTTTACTACGAATAATTCATAATAATAATCCATAATGATAATTCAAAAGGAACTGGTTCCAAAAATAGCCCGTTCCTCGGATTCACTGTCATCCAGTATAGCTAGTCCCGAGGACCAAGTAACCGAGACAGGCAATGACGTTATATTATGTAATATTGTTAAAAATATATTGTTTATAAGAAGTATTCCTTTGACAATAGAAAAAAATAAAGCTCGTAATGCTGTCACAAATTACAGAAGATATATTAAATCTAAATATTATACAAAATTGCTTGATGAAAACATGAATAAGCCACAACGTACCTGGAAAACAATCAATTCCATTCTCTCAAATAGCTCGCGAAACCCAAAAATAACTTGTTAATCTCTAGTCATAAATGACGAAGAAGTAAAGGGACAAAAGGAGATTGCAGCTGCATTTAACGCATTTTTTCTCTCTGTTGGGGAAAGTCTAGCATCAGCAATAAAAACGTCAAATACTGATGTGAACACGATCTACCCGGAACTTCAAGCAAAACAATATTTTAACATGATCAGGGCAAATAAAAATGAAATCCTACGTGTCATATCTCACCTTAAGTCCAAAGTGGCAGCTGGTTCCGATGGGATAACCTCTCTCCTTCTCAAAAATTGTAAGGAGGAACTGGCGGATGACCTTGTATTCTTAATAAATCTCTCTCTATCAAAAGGTATCCTTCCAGACAAACTAAAAATTGCGAAAATAATTCCTATTCGTAAAGACGAATGCAAAAAAAATGTCCAAAATTATTGTCCAATTTCTATACTTCCAGCTATATTAAAGAAAGACCATTGAAATATCTCGAACACAACACAATTCTAATGTCAAAACAATATGGTTTCAGACGACGATCTAACACTAAATGTGCAGCTTTCGATTTTATATCAAATCTACAGAAACAAATTGATCACGGGGATTTTACGGCGGCAATATTTATTGATCTAAAGAAGACGTTTGACACGGAATAAACAAACTAACTCTTAACGTAAAAAAATCATTATATACTTTTTGGCAACAAGAAAAATATCAGCCTCAATATTAAAGTTGGTGACAACTGCCTCGAAAAAAAAATGAGCAGAAAATATTTGGGCCTGATCGTAGATTCCCAACTTTCGTGGGATCTCCACATAAATCATGTAAATGATAAAATTACACCCATAACTGGTGCACTATATAGACTGCAAGGATTACTACCCATTTCTTTTACTAACATCAGTTTACTACGCCATGGTACATTCACACCTTTTTTATCTCTGCTGCATCTGTGGATTTGCCTCAATGATCGCAGGTGGTTCAAAACCGAGCTCTCAGAAATGTTTTTGGACTTCCATGGGACACCCATGTCAGAGACATCTATTCAGTTTCCGGTATTCTTCCAATCACAGTCCTTCCTAAACATGAAATCACAAGCACCATTCGACAAATTACCCAACAATCAACTCACACTAACATCAAGCCACTTTATAAGACATCCACACTCACAATACTCGAAATAGCAATGAAATCCGCATACCTCAAACACACACTACAAAATATGGGATAAAATCTCTGAACTATGTTGCATGTACACTATGTAATTCGCTACCAGATATGTACAAGGGATTCCAGCAAAATAAAAAAAAATCAGAGTAGTCCTATAAAAGAATTTTTTTTAATTACGTTTAAGGATGAAACTATGTAATTTTCTTGTGATGTTCAACTGTCTTGTTTCTTTTCTTTTCTATTCAGTTGTATCATTCGTATTTGTATAACCTTTGTCTTATTTTCTTTAATTGTTTTCTATAGGGTATTTTCACAAACTAGGGATACTGTTAAAAATATATGGAAGATTTAAAGTTTATTTTTCTGATTACGATTATCATACTCAAAATGATCAATTTTAATATTTTCATTCATAATTATTGATTTGAAAAGCAGCCAAATATTGTTCATTTTGAAACGGCCCATGATTGGTTCATAGAATCGTGACGTCACGCCCGTCAACCATTACCAGCTGATTCGCTCATTGACATATTATTGTTAAGAGTCAAAACATTGTGTCTTGTTATCGCCTGTTTTGTTTCATTTTTTTAAGACGTTTGTGTTATTTCATAATAGTTTAATATAATATACTGTTGTTATAATGACTGACAGCGGTTTTTTACGGGCGCAGTCCGACAATTTGCCCAAAGTAGATGCTATAATGATGGCATCTTTTATTGCTGGTAACAGTGATTTTCTAAGTGCTGAATTTAGAGGTTTTAAGGCAACCAGGTAAGAAAAACATATTGTATAACTCTAATCCTATACGTATATTTCAACATTTTGTAAACATGCGCACATAATAGTGTTTATTTTTGCCCTTTATTGAAATTGAAACAAGTGACAGTTCGGTCACCTAACCTCCATGTCGAAAGATACTTTGTAAAACTTTGGCCATTCTCAAAGTAAATTTCCTTATTATTGTGTAGATGCCCTCCTTACAACTATACACAAAAGGTGTAATATCGTTTCTACTATGAATATAATTAGTTAATATCTTTATGCTGTTATTGTAATGTTAAATGTCAAATCTGCAAAAAAACATTACCCCCTGCCTGCTAATAAAGCTATGTTTTGGTAGATTAATGTTTTGATGTGTAGGTATTAATGTTTTTGTGTGTATTACAGATCAGCACGGGAGAATTATGGAGACAGTGCTGTGGGATACGTCCAAGTAAAACGAATTGACAATGTTTGCACTGTGAAAGCTCGAGTCACTCCGGAGCACAAAATTAGAACAAAGGCTTACGCAGTCACACTGATTTGCAATGAAGCACTAGAGGTTATAGATTCGTGCAAGTGTGAAGATTGCCCTGCATCCCAAGGTTAGTTCCTAATTTGTGTATTCTTCTCACCTTCAATTGAAAGCAATCTTTCCAACACGCCCTCCAGTGATATGCTTGGTGCAACTCTGTAATTAGCTCTGACAGGGGGCTCCATCGAAGCCAGAGTCAAGTTAGCCTCTCAGAAGCTGGGCAGCTGGGTGTACTGTGCAGGACCCGTAGATACTGCAGATAGCACACAACTGCCGACCTTGTATTGCAATATTTAGAGCACATGTGTTAGGTAGACCTGCTTGTTCTACTCGTCTTTCAATGGAAGATGCCCCGATGAACCTAGCATCATTGATCCCTTCGGCACCAGTGCACTGTTGGAAAACACGCGCTCAACAATTTTACACTATTGACATTTGTCACATGAGAAAGGGTCGCTTCTATAAGCGACCATTAAGTTCAACTGCTCGGCTGTGGAATACATACATACATATATTGGTATGTACATACCGGAACAAAAATATCTCAGATTGTGTATCTTTTCATTGTTCCAGGTGGCTGTAAGTATGCACTTGCTTTCTTATCATGGCTCCACAGACGCAGTGAAGAACCTCCAAAAACTTCAACTCAATGTTATTGGAAACGCTCCAAGATGGCAGGAATCGGTACAAGTCTGAAGTTTATTAAAGCCAAAGACATGGGGACCCTGGGACGTGTGGATTTGCCAGAGGATGATGGGAGTTTCATAAGAGAGCTGCTAGATGCTAGTACATCTGTAAATACACAGTTGACAAAGTATTATAGACCCCCAACACCTCTTGAAAATATATCAATCCACAACATGGAATGTGATTTTTTTGAAAATAATATGGGCTCGACGCCCAGTGAATTTATTGAATTCTGTAAGAAATCAATGACCATTGAGGCATGTCAGAAGGCAGCCTATGATACAGTCGGCCAGTCTAATAGTCCACTATGGCATAACCTACGTTATGGTAGAGTGACAGCCTCAAAGTTTCATGAAGCAGCTCACTGCTGCACACTGGACGGGTCACTGGTGGAAAGCATCCTCGGTGCTAAAGTATTTGAAACTAAAGCCATTCAGCGTGGAAGAATTCTGGAAGCGCAAGTTTTGAAAGTGGTTGAGGCTACTAACAAAATTAAACTTAAAAAGTGTGGTCTCATTTTGAGTAATGAGTATCCAATTTTTGGTGCCTCTCCAGATGCTTTGGGAGATGATTTCATCGTTGAAGTGAAATGCCCAGCGAAGGAGTCTACGATGAAAAATTATTTGACAGATTCCAAGGAACCTACACCCAAAGTCATGGCACAGATGCAACTACAAATGTATTTTGCTCAGAAGCCGACTGCACTTTATTGTGTTGCCAACCATGATTTTGAATCATCTAAAAAAGTAATGCAGTTACATGTGAAATACGATGAAGATTTGTGTAAAGACCTCATTATGAAATGTACTATGTTTTGGTCTAATGCCATATTTAAAAAACTGAAATACAAATGGGTAGATGTATGACATGTATAAAATGTTTTAATTACCTTCCTTGATTCCTCCATTCCTTATGAGTTCTTACTTATAACTATTCAATTGAATATAGAGTAACATTTTTTAATTTATAGAATGCAGATATAATCTACTTTTTATATAGGTGAGTAAAAGAAAAACTATATTCCAGTAGAGAACATTGCTTTTAATAAATACAGTGATATCGGTTATATTATTTATTACAAATAGAATTTTGATACACAATAATTTCAAAGTAGTTATTTACTATAAAATAGAATGTATGTACATATGTGTTCAAACATCACAACCATTTATTTTTATGATAACTGTTTTGTGGACAGATTTAAAAAAAAAACTTATTATATACTCTGCAGACAAAAATAAGACTTAACTTCCCTATAATTTTGACTTTTTGGAAATTCAAATAATTAACTCAATGACCAATCACTGAACTGATCCGAATATAATGACACAAATATTTTTATAATGTATGTACCTTCTACACTTTAATAAGAGCACTTTGTAGATTGATCAAAGCGCAAACGATCCTTATGATTTGATCCATGAAGGGGATATGGTTGTGGTGTGTAGATGCATGCATTTTGCACATGTTAAATTCCCGTATCCTGCTAATAACACGTTCTACGTGGATTCTTAATGCTGCTATCCTCTTTGCTTGTTTTACTTCTTCCGCTGTACAGAGCACATTTGTAAATACACTAGGGGGACGTATTAGCTCACACTGTCGAATTTGAAGAAGATTGCTTATATTCTTGAATCCCCTGTCGGCCATTACGAACGTGCCTGGCCGAAGAGCATCCAGGTATCCACAGTCCTCCACAATGGTAGCGTCTGAAGCGCGTCCACCATAGCCACAAGAAATGTAATTCACCAATCCGTCTGGAGTACACGATACAAGGTATTTCAGTGTGTTACAGCTCTTGTATTCGGACCAGGTCAGTGATTGGTGTATTGGATTATTGGGTTTGTTTATTTGAATTTCCAAACAGTCAATAATAGATTGTACCTTAGCATATCTTGATCTAAAACTTATAGGTAAGTTAAGTCTTATTTTGTCTGCAGATGGCCATACAATAAGGCTTTTTAAAAATCTGTCCATTAACAAGACAGTCCTCATAAAAATCCGGCTAACAGATGGAACAGAAATTCCAAACTGCAGCGATAGTATGGCAAATGAATCATCCAAGCGGATTTTCTTTAGAGTTATTAGGACATTTGTTACCGAAGTGGGTATTTTGTTTGCCAAAATAGAAATTATTTGGAACATTTGTTTTGGGATACCTAGGCATAGCCTAGGACTCCTTTCAAGGGCCATCAGGCTTGACTTGCGCATTTGAGCTTTAAAACTTTCACTCTCAAAGTTGTCACCTGCAAAGTCCGGTGAGTTTGAACGATACATAAAATCCTCTGGTATGGAATCTGAATCCGATGAAAATTCCTGAGGTTCCAAACTTGTCGTGCCAGCTTGTGTATCCCGAGGTTTCACACGTGCCGCATCAGCTTGAGTATGTTGTGTACTTGCCGCCATTAAACTGATATCCCACTTCATTGGTGAGCAAGCTGTGTTAGTTTGTCGCCTTGATGTGGCTGTTGCTTTACTACGAACTTGACGCTTTAGGCTAACTTGAACAGCCTTGTCCTGTATTCCAAGTGAGCAAGTTTGGGTAGCAACATGAAGAGGTTCAGTCACAGCTTGCTCTTCTGGCAGTGCCGAGGTGGAAGATTGTGATTGTGGCTCTGGTTTTGGCTCTGCTTGATTATACTGTACTAAAGTGTTTTTGATGATTTCGAGGCGCGAACGCTTCAATCCTGTCTGTCGAGGAGTGGCTATTTTTTTTTTCTGGCATTCGAATTTGTGAGGAATTACGCTCTTTTTCAAGTGCATGACACCACCCATAAACCTGACCCTCATGTAGTTGTCAACGTCTTCTTCAAGCTGAAATATAAATAAATGAATATTAAAGACGTATGTACACTAAAGTCATTGATATACCTACATAAACCTCAATGACTACAGCAGATATGTTCATTATTTGCATAAAAATCGTAAAATTTGAAAAATAAAACAACTGTCATCAATGACACTGACTGTCATGCTCGCAATAACTCATCGTTTTATACTGAATTAATCTTAAATTATGAGAATTACATTGCTTAGAATATTATTATTATATAGGAACTTACATTAAAATGGTCTTCGCAACAATGAAGATGGCTCTTCAAAGAAATGGTTCGATTTCTTTTCGGATCTCGTTTCATGGCATTACACCATTTTTTCCTCATTTTCTCGTTCTTTGGAAAACTTAAAAACACCTTACTTGGTGTATTTACTGTGGTATTTGTACACATAGGTACTAAACAATACTTGTATCGCAAGTGGGAAGACATCGAAACAAATATAATGATATTAATCGAGCAATCTGGAGGTTCACAATCAACTCAACTGCAACTTACGTACTGACAGATCTCACTTATGGCGGAGATTGGCGGCGCTGACGTCACAGCTCAGCGACAGTACATTCAGAAAATATCGTTTTGGCGGCATTTTAAAAATGGCATACTTTAAATCGTTGTAGAAAATTTATACATCATCATAAAAATAAAAAATAAATTTCGTTTTTCTCCTAATTTTTTACTTAATTTTTTCGGCAATAAAAAAAAACTGTGAAAATACCCTATTGTTGTTTGTTCTACTCAACCTATCTTTTATTTGTCGTCAATATTGTATGTGAAACTTATATTTTTAATATATTCCGATGTAAAATTTTAACTATTTCCTCCCACCCATGAATCTTATGTAAAATTTTAACTATTTCCTCCCACCCATCAATTCCTATGTAAAATTTTAACTATTTCCTCCCACCCATCAATTCCTATGTAAAATTTTAACTATTTTCTCCGGTCCTAAAATGAGTTCAGTAACTCATCGGGTTTGCTCTAGCAAGAAATAAAAACAATAAAAAAAATTTACAGCCGCTTGATACAACTATGTATTATGTATTACCATCAATCTTTCCATATCTGGAGATATACTAGAAATTCACAAATTCGTAGCAGTTATACCTAGGGAGGACACGTCCCCATCCGACCTGCTGACGGAAGTTCCTACCTCTGAGGTTCCTACACCTTGTTATTGCTCGAATTAGTGTAGGTAATGTGTTCACATTGAGTTGTAGGTACATGTTATTAGGTATTATTGCTGTTGTGTAGTAAGAATAAATTTCAGAATACTTTATTGTTTAAATTTATGAAGCAGGTTTTTAGTTTATATTTGTGTTCATGTTCTTATTTACATGTTCTTTATTCTTTATTATTTTCAATGTTGTATTTTTGTGAACTTATCAGTTTACGGATACAGGACCCTTAGCTTTTTATCAGCGAAAACATGTTTTTAGGCTTACTGTTTTATTTTTGCACTATTTTTTATGTATCTTTGTAAAGCTGTTTGTTTTCAAAATAAAGATATTATTATTATTATTATAATTTTTAAGTTACGTTAAAATCTTTTATTAGTTTTTATGTATTTTAATTATTTTAAATAATCCGTTGATTTTCCTAAATAAATAAAATAAAATAAAATAAATAAAATAAAATCTTGTGAGAAATTCTTGAATTCGAAACCGAATTACAACGGTAGCTTTGTTTGAAATTCCACGTACACAGTATTTTCTTCATTTTTTCTTTATTCATTGCTTTGAATGGTCACATCATTTGTGGTTTTCGACCACCGTGCTAGGTTCATTCCCGTGTTATGGTGGTCGATTACATTACATCACTAATTAACGCAAATTCAGAAATAATATTATCCACTCACAACAGGGAAGAATATATTTTGAGAAAGCTCCGTAAGTTTCCACTCACCGACATGCGCATTTAATATCATATTTAATAACCGGTCCGCCATTTATGGCTATATAATGAACGCGTTCTCCACTAAATGGCCGCGCGGAACTCAAAAATAAAACAAACCCTTTCATCTCTCACCTTTTCCAAGAATCGCATTAAAACGCCTTCATCTTTGGACCACTTTGTTTACGGTTGACCTCAAACATTGCAGGACCGTTAATGCGCTTGTAAACAGATGTTTATGAAGTTTATTGTTGGGAAGAACATAAATTCATTTGAACTTTTAGTGATGTTTTCACCTTGTGGTGTTTAGTGCTCTTCTCATGAAGGAAATATTGATTTACAAATTAATATACATTTTAAGTAGCTCAAAACTGGGAACACGTTAATGAAGATTTAGAATCTTCAAATAAATAATGCTAATAAGAGGGATCACACAAAATCTAATAGGTTCTATCTATTAAATAGTGGTAAAGGGATATAATTTAGTAAATTCTGCGTAGAGGATCGTTTTTAGAAAGAAAGGAGAGGAAGTTCTGGAAAGGAAAAAAGTGTGAGTGTTGAGAATCTGGGATCCGTATGTCCAGAACAGACGAACGTATGAATCCCTCCAGTGGTGCAAGGCGAATGGTCTCCCTCACCTGGCCTCTCCCAATGTGCAATACCTGGATAAACCTCATCCCATGAACTCAGGCATGCCAGATAACTCACCAAACATAGCAACCCACTTGAGATGACCTATGGTAGAGGTGTAGGATAACTCAACAATTGGTTCGAAGGGGGTAACCTGGAAAAATGGAAAATACTACACCAAAAATATCCAAATTTCAGAGCATCTCGAAAATCTTCAATGGTTCAAATGTCCTGAAAGAATCCAGTTCAAGTTCTGCTGGATGGTAAGTCACTTAACGAAATGGCTCCGAATCAGTAATCGGAATTGTGTATTCCTGAAAATGTCATTTCACGACAGTCAACCCTGATCAAAGCGTACACCATATACTAAGTTCGGTGAGCATGCATTCAGAGTATCGGGACCTAAAGCCTGCCAAAACTATAAAGCCTGGAATAAACTCCCACAGACTCCTATTAGGGCTTTAATATTGTGTTGCGAAAACTGAACGTTTGTATATTTTTATTTATTTATTTATTTACCACAAGATTTTATACATAATTTATTAAAAGTTTTTGACTGCCCAACTAGGAGTACGCCCGTTTTAGGACAGTCAAAATATTATGGGTATGAACATGTGGAACATGATTTGTACAAAAATTGTAAAGAAAATTGATGAAATAAAAAGAGGAGAAAGAATATAAAATTAAATTTAAAAAAAATATTTGTTTAGCATAGTTATTAAAATAATATTAATTTAAAAAGGAAAAGGTAACTAGGTTCATATAGGTAACATATAGATAACTTAAGAGGATTAAAACATCTAGGTAACTTATGTAAGCATTGCATATTATAGTCCTACAATTATTATGTATTTCTTTCTTCTTTAAAAAAATAATGTCTATTTTTTAAGCCGCCATAGCTCAGTGGTCAAGAGCAGCTGACCGGCAATCAGAAGGACACGGGTTCAAGTCCCGTTGGCGGCAAGTATCTTTTCTCGGAAGATTTTTCAATATAGATGAGTGTTTCAGGCTGATAATTATTGCTTACAATAATTGTCTATTTTTCCTTTTTGTCATTTGTAATATAATATGTGGATACAAATACTAAATCCACATTTAACTTAATGGAACGTAATTGGTTTAGACCATACAAATGTTTGTTGTTTTTAATTAAATTTACGACTGATGTTTCCTAAATAAATAATACAAAAAAATAAAGTCTTATCTTTCACCATTTTAAATAAATATGTGTAAAGATGTAAAGAGATATTGATAATTACACATTTAAACCTTTAATGTTAACCCGTAAATGTTAAATGAAAACAAATTACTTTGTATAGGTGCACCACTTATTTAATCAAATTCATAAACATGCTTAGAAACCAATGGTTTCTTCGTTAGGATAAAATGAAATAAATAAAAAAATCTTTTTAAATGTGTTTATAACTGTACGTAATTAGAAAGAGCCTTAGAAGTCGCATTTGTACAGTGCCCTTGAAGTATTTTTTCACAATAGCGTGTTCATTCTCCATCTATTATTATTAGTAAAATTACATTATTTCATATTGTTATTTCGGACCTGTTTATTGGAGACAACATGTCTACCGTTTTAGAACGCTTCGATTTCAGAATACAAATAATGTAAAGCGAAATCGGATACTTGATGATGGGGGGTCCAGAAAGTGGTCCTACCGGGAACTAAGTGCCGGGAGATGAATGTAAAGAAGAGGAAGTGATGTGTGAAACCAAGTGGGACACTTTCACTTCCTCATTCCTCTCACTCAATGGACCCAGTTTTAAGTTTAAGACACCATGCAGAGAAGAGTATGCTTTTAAAATCTGGGAGAGGTATTAAAATTGACACCAGGCAATGTGTCATTGGAAGATTGTCGCACAAAGACGAAATGTGCTGCAGACATCAAGAAAACTACAGGCAAACTGGAGAATTAAGTAATTTGAGGGTGGTTAACGTTCAAAACTGAACGACCTTGGGAAAAAGATATTATGGTACCTAGTTTTTTTTTTTTTTTTTTTTTTTTTTTTTTTTAATTTTCGCCACACAGAAGGCCCAGGGGGAATTTTTCTTATTTACCATCTGTGTGGAGATATTGTACGTCGAATTTGGGGATTCTGTGTGGAGGGTCTTTTTAGGAAAAGGATGAAGAGGCTAGTTCTGGGAAGGAAAAAAGGTGGGTAGGAATGTAGCGTTTATTTAATTTATACCTTCCGTTGCAGTGCAAGGCGATGTGTCGAGAGAGTCCAGCTGAAGATACCAAAAGGTTTCCCTAAATCTGTCTATCCCGATCAGGTCTGCCACGCAGTAGGTGGGCACAGCCGTCCGCCGTTACGTGTTTTGTCCTAGACAAACCTCGTCCCATGAACCAGGACACCCCTGCTAAGACACCAAACGTAGCTAACCACTCGGGGTGATCTTTGGAAGATTGGAAATGGTTCCCGGGACGACGGTACCCATACCCGCCTCCCAAATTGGAGAAATATTAAAAATTAGATCAATGTATCCCATTTTGAAATTAATGTTAATGTAGTCCGATCTGTGCATATAAAACAAGCTGACTACTTC
Source organism: Limnephilus rhombicus (assembly GCA_929108145.2). Lineage (NCBI taxonomy): Eukaryota > Metazoa > Arthropoda > Insecta > Trichoptera > Limnephilidae > Limnephilus > Limnephilus rhombicus. Next base: position 20,774,860 of record OV815288.1, read on the forward strand.
TTGCAGCCCCCTTTTCAATACTGCTTTACTTTCAATGACGTATACGTAATTAATAGGTATAATAATAATAACGTTATATTTATATAGCGCGGTTTTGTGTCATTTCACTTCAAGTGCGCAAATATTGTCTTGTAGAATAATACCTATTGGTCTAAGACTACTAACGGTAATAACACTTATCTATTTATTTCTTTCAATTTTTTTTCATAAACATAAATATTGTACTTATTGACTCCTCTAAACATCAAAACTGCGAACCGTGTGCGTGTGCAGGCTTTGACATTGAGCTAATGCGCCACGTCGTGTTAAATTCTCCTCAATATTATACCCTTATGTAGATGACGATAAGGTATAAATTCCCGATTAACACCAGCCTTATGTTTTGATTTATTCACGAAAATAACATCGCCAAAAAGCGTATTTTATTTTATTTTGTGAAGCTCAGATACAAATGCTTACATAAATGTTTTACGATCATTTTCTAAAAAAAATAATTTGAAGGCCACATTTTTTTTTACCTGAGCTCCACACAGGAGGCCTTGAGGAAAATAATTTCTCTCAGGGCCTATTTCATCTTTGGGGATGTTGTGTGGGGGGTTTTTTTTAGAAAAGGAAGGTGTGGAGAGTTCTGGGAAGGAAAAGGGTTTAAGGGCTGGGTAGGAATCTGGGGTTCAGAGTGTCCTGGTCATCCGCCTCGAAGACCTAGACAAACCTCATCCCGTAAACTTGGGCACCCCTGCTAAATCACCAAACGTAGCGAACCACTTGGGGTGACCTATGGCAGAGGTGTTGGTTATCCAATAAAGGTTCCCGGGGCGGCGGTACCCATTCCCGCCTCCCAACATTATATAATAAAACAATAACCGAAAAGGGTTTCGTAATTCGGAGATTTTGAACTTTAAAGCAGTTTTTAAAGGCATGGTAGATTTTTTTCTGGGCTTGTAAAGGAAATAATCGTTAATTTCAAAGACGAATATGTGTTTTACTCGCAGTATTAAATTAAAACATATAAAATATTTCTAAGCGATCTAATTTTCAAACCAAAATCACACGATTTGCATTATTTATTTATTTATTTATTCATTTAATTTACGCCCAGAGGGCTTTTACATAAATATGTTATATGTATAAAGACAGTACAATTTAAACACGAGAAAGAAAAATATTATATAAATAAAATTACTATAGAAATCAAAAATACATACACGAAATAAAAACAAAAAAAAACAAAAATTTAAAAGTACAGTGTAAAATAAAAACAATAAAGTTGCCATAAAAAAAGTACATGCATGATATAAATATACAAGGAACAAAAATTTTAAAGTACGTTGATCAGATGTATTTACAAATTTACAACAATAATCATGAATAACACCTAAGTACTTATCTACTTATGTATATTAGTAGTGCATCGCTGCAAGGAGAGCCTCCTAACCATTGATCTATAAACAACCGACTTAGGTTTGTTATTCCCTTACCGCATGAATCACATTAATGACACAATCTAATTTAGGTTGTCTGTGCTGATGTGTGCAATTTATTTCTATTCTTGTGTGAAATTTTTTACATAATTTTTCGCCAATAAAAAAACCTATTTAGGAGAAAAATACAATTTTATATTAAGATTTGTGTGCAAAATGAAAAATAATAATTGGTTACGCTCATACACATACCTACACAGCACGCATACATACTGTCACTGCTTGGGATTGGTATTAATTATTGTTGCAAGTCCTTTGTCCTACCTATTCCCAATTGCCTACCCGTTAATCTTACCCACAAGTCTACCCATCAGTCTGTAATAAAACTCCCGCCGCGAGACAACCATTGTGCTCCGCCGTGTATCCGCCATTATAAATAACTCCGCTGTGTACTATCAAAATAACGAACCTCATGCTTATTACTGTGATTGTGCCTGTTGGATGGGGAAAGGAAGCAGAAAAGCGCATTGCCAGACTACAAGTTCTTATCCTTTTTCGGTGAGTCCTTTTCCTTTCTATGCAACATGTATTTTTATCATTTTTAAGCGATGATAGTAACACAAAATCAAGGTCCTTCGCCAGTCATTCTTTGACACAAACACATAAATCCACTCTCACAAATAAATACCATTCAATAATAATATTAAAATTATTTTAATGTATAGGTATTTAAGATAAGAAGCGAAACATGTAAATTTCTTTGAAGAAGAAGAAAATACTAATAAATCATGATGATAATATGAAAAAAATCAAGACACAGAAAAATAAAGTAACGATCGTGACTGCGATTCGAACCCATAATCTATCGACACTATCTTGGTTACAAGCCAGTTCTTTGAACATTTGTGATAATTTTAAAAAGGTAGATCCCAAATATATGAGAAAAAATTAGTCGAAGATAATATTTTCTTATTCTAACTTTGCAATCATATTTTTTGGTGTCAATTTTAATTAGATGAAACCAATTGTAAAAACCACTGTACCTGTAATCAATTTTAAATCGAAAAATATGTTTTCTTAATCAGGATAAGATTAATATTATTATAGATAATATTACTAATTCCCAATTTGGATTACCAGATTGATAAAAATGTCTTAAAAATAAGAGGTCTCAATGGCCGAGTTAGATGAGTCGCTTATCTCGGTAATAAGAGAGATCCTGGGTTCGAGTTTCAGTTGTCCTAATATTTTTCATATTTTCGTTTATATTTATTAGTTTTATCTTCTACTTTATTGATACATTACATTGATATGCGATGCGATGCGATTGCACCCCCCAGCCAGGAGCACTTCTGTCCCGGTGTGACCGGTACACCAGGGGGCACTGATTTGTTAAGACTTGGAATACGTGCTCTGAGGATGGAGTTTAATTGACCGGTATACATGGCAACTTAATAAGCCAATATTGGAATTTAGGATGGGCAGAAATAAAGGAGTGGATTGAGCATAATGATTTTTTTTATCCCTTCTTTATGTCTTCTTTCTTCTTGTATTTTCTCAGCTCTTATTGGATCTTCTTGCCTATTTCTGGCTTTCCGTGGCAGATCTTGTCTCTTCTTGGATCTTCTCGTCTTTTCTGGACTCTTCTTGTCTTTTCTTGCTTGTTAGGTCTTTTCGTCCCTTCGTGTCTCTTCTCACCTCTTTTTGGATGGGAATAAACTTCAAAAGTTTTTATAAAAGAGAGTTGCTCTAATAAACATTTAAGTTATAATATAACTTTTTATAAGAACATGTATTTATTTTAACTTAGTAAACAAAAACAAAAAGATTCTTTACTTCAAATGAGTATGGTTATGTTTAAATTCACGACAGATTTGATGATTTTTCTAACGGTATTCATTTGAAAATTTCTGATCGTCCCTGAAATTTATCAAAAAATTTTAACAAAAAAAAAAACGACTTAACCTAAAAAAATGCACTAAAAATAAAAAAAACTATTTCGTATTCTTCTTCAACTTAATAATCAACTTAATTTTTCTACTCATCAATATGTAGGTACGATTGCTATTTGTGGAGTCGGTGTCAGTCAAGGTAGGTTTGTAACTTCGTACATAGTTATACATGTGCGATGTGCTTGTTTCGTACGCGGACTTGACAAGGCGATAGGCGAGAGCGGGGCCGCGGCGGGAGGAGAGCTGTCAAGTGAACATGCCGGGCCGGGTACCTTGGCTGACACCGGTAATAGAAAAAGTATAAACAAAAATTTTAACAAAACAAAAAAACAACTTCAAAAAATGCACTAAAAAGTAAAAAAATAATTTCGTATTCTTCTACAACTCAATAATCAACTTACTTTTTGACTGAGTAGAAAAAGTAAGTTGTAGAAGAATACGAAATTATTTTTTTACTGTTTAGTGCATTTTTTTAAGTCGTTTTTTTGTTTTGTTAAAATTTTTGTTTATTTTTTGATTTTTAGTGAATCTGAAGTGCACTAACTAATTTGTCTGAATATGGGTAGACCTACTAAACGTGCCGCTCATATAGACATTACTTGACCATAACGACGCGACGTAAGTAGATGATTAAAAGATCCGGATAGCCTATAAAAGATTCTGCCGAGTATCGTTAATTTGCTCCTAAGAATTGAAGACTTCCGTTACCTTGTCATGGATCCCATAATCAGAATGTAAACAAACTCTCATCAAACTACCCTTTCAAAAATAGAATCGTCGAAATTGGTTGGCGTGATATTCAGTTATTCGTCCATTTGTCACGCTCATACTTAATGCAAATTTAAGACTTATTTGGTTTTCTCATGGATGCCATTGTCAAAAATGAACCAAATTGAAATGGAATCACACTGAAAGCACCAGCTTTCAAATAAAATAAAAAGAATCACCAATATCGGTTCACCATGTCGAAAGTTCTGAGGTAACAAACAAACAAAAAAATACAGTCGAATTGAGAACCTCCTCCTTTTTGAAGTCGTTAAAAAAAATATAATCGATCACCTAAAAAAGAAAATCAACAATACATAAATATTTTTACAAGGCCAGAGGCAAATATTTTATAAATGGTTTCAGCTTCTCAAATCCAACATTATCATATTAATTATGTCCATATTATATTTTTACTGGTCTGCGCTAGCGATGTGTAGATTCAGCTGGAGTGGGCTTGAACTCGGGTTCTTCGCGGGAAGCGGATCCTACTCCATTATCAAATTGACTACTCCCAGAGATCCCGGTCCAGGACTAATATCACAGGAGTACCCGTGTCTGCGGTTCGAGCCACTCGTGATTCGTTTGTTCTCCTGATACTAGTGAGTGGTGAGACTTGGTGACATGTCACTACTTATCTAGTGGTCAATTCTGTTACCAATTCTGTTTCAAATATCTAGTATTGGAATTATAATATGGGGTTGTGGGTTTTTTTTCTACACCTACAAGTTAACTAGTTAAATAATAATACCGACTGGCATGGACTAATACTTCAATACTAGCAACAAATTATATTAATGAGGGATAGTACAACGTACGAGAGATGGGAAGGCTGATAGAGATATTGAAAGGAGGGTAAATGCCGGTAACTCCATTAATGTACAACTTACGAGAGATGGGAAGGCTGATAGAGATATTGAAAGGAGGGTAAATGCCGGTAACTCCATTAATGGAGGACTGAATGCCGTTGGAGCTAATAAAAAACTTTCAATAAAAGCGAAACTAGCAGTCCACAATGGAGTCCTGGTACCTACCCTGATGTATGGCAGTGAGGCATGGAACTGGCAGAGGAAGGATGAAAGTAAACTGAATGCTGTTGAAATGAGATCCCTGAGACGTATGTGTGGTAAAACCATGTATGATCGTGTTAGAAATGTGGATATCCGCAAAGAATGTAAGGCTGATGTAAGTATAATGAGCAAAATTAAGAAAGGGACCCTCAGATGGTTTGGGTACGTAGAGCGAATGAACGAAGAAAGTAGTGTTAAAAGAATATATGATGCAAATGTGAATGGTAGAAGAAGTCGGGGACGCCCGAAGAAGACATGGCACGATCAAGTAAATCAGATACTTGAGACGGGCCATGTCAAAAGTCAGAATAATAGAAGAGTATGTATGAGACGATGTATGAATGTGAGTGAGGCAAAGAGTGTGTGCCAAGACCGAGTTGTTTGGCGGTCCGTCCTCTCTGCCTACCCCTGCGGGGAAACGGCGTGATGGTTAGTTAGTTAGTTAGTTAGTACAACTTATCAGGAATATATCAAGCTATAAGGGTCGCAGGAATCTATGAATAATAACACTTGGCGATAGTGATTGCATTTATATGTAACTTTAAAATATTAGGCACAGATTAAACTATCGACAATTATCAGAAGGATTTAGATTAAAAAATTACATGTGTTAATTAATGCGGGGCTTGGCGGTTTCTCCAACCTTCTAGGGGCTCCGGTGAAGCCAGTGTAAGTAAAACAATGATACCACTACGAAAATAGTCAACTAGCCACATTTTGAGTCTCCACATAGCCTTCCACCTAATTTGTAAAACGATTTGAAAAAGTAAAGAAAATGATCAACTCGCCACATTTTGAGTCGAGACAGTATTAATAAATGCAAACATATATTTTCAGTGCCAGTTAATATTGCTATTACTGCGGTTTTTAAATTTTTTTAATTGATTCTGTCCCATTAATGTCGATGGTTTTATGGGTGCGAGGAAATATTTTGTATTTTTGTCCTTACGGCCTCGCATTAGTCATTGCAGTCAGCTGGACCACGACAAGACACGAATGGATTTCGATGAACACCGCCAAAATGTACATTGCTCAACTCGCGACTCGGGTATCGAGTCCGTGTGCGGGTGCTTGTTCGGGTTCGGGTTCAAGTCCTTATGTGGGTTCTTGTCCGTGTTTGGTTCCGTGTTCCTGTGAGATTCTTTGTCCGGGTTCTATCCTGGTCCGGCACCGAGTCCTTGGCTGAACCCGTGACACACGTGAACCGTCTCGAACCTGGGACCTGCTCCTAGAACTCGAGTCCTTTTGAGCTGCCTCGGAGGCCTCCAGCAAAATGCGGAACTCACCCATCGCTAGTCTGCGCTAATAAGTTAATAATAATCATCATTACGTTATATAAAACTCTGCCTACCGAATATAAATAGCATTTATCTCTGATATTTCCAAAATCATATCAAACAAAGAAATTCTAAATTATTTATCACATTTTATCATAATCCAATACTTATCTAACTTAAATTAATCAAAAATATATACTTACGCAATAAGTGCACTAGATTTCACGCACATTGATAAGATAATCGAATAAAAGACAAAGGCGGTTAGTTTCTAAATCAGTAGTTTCCCGTGATTTCCAGGAAAATGTTCAAAGTACTCTTCCTTTTCGCGACCGTCTTGGTTGCAGCTTTCGGTAAGAAAATTTTCTTTAATTCTCTGGTCTAAAATGGTTAGAAACGAAGCATGTTTTTATATTATACATATTTCTTTTTAATGTAACGTAATACTTTATTATAATAAGTCTCGTTAAAAAATCTATATTCCTAACGATCTATAATATGAAGCACTTGTTCGTAGCATCCTAGAATACAGCTCCATTATTTGGGCCCCCTCCGAACAAAACCATATCCTAGAAATAGAAATAGTACAAAAAAGGTTTATGCATTACATACCTGTATACGAGAGAATATATATATTACCCATTCCTGTATCCATCGTTGTTCTTTTTTTTTACATTAACTCCACACAGGAGGCCTTGAGGAAAATAATTTTTCCCAGGGCCTATGTCATCTGGGATGCTATGTGGAGGGTCTTTTTGAGGAGTGGAAGGAATGAACATTGGTCTTGAAGAGACCTATGTTGTAGGAAGGAGGAAACACAGAGGCCGTTCTTACCAGGAGTGCTCGACCTTAATACCTTAGAAGCTCGCCGAAAAATATTTTTGGGGAAACATTTTTTTAAGCGATCTCCGGTATTGTACTGAATCCACCTATATTAAAGGAGATTAAACCATATGTCCCTAACTCGTATACTCGTGGGAGATCCCACGCACTTTTTTATGCTCCGAAAGCGAGAACTTCTGCCTATCAGAATGCGCTATTAAACAGAGCAATTCAACTGCTTAATGATTCTGCATTGAGCATCGACATCTTCAATGTTTCCTAAAGAGAGTTCAGTAACTATATTTTGACATACGTCACAACATAGTGAAACTGCCCCACGGACTTTTTTTTCTATATAAATTTTGTAATCTTCTCTGTAATAATTTGGTGTATAGCTGTTTTTTGGAGAACCTGAATAAAATAAATAAATAAATAATGTTCTGGGTTCAATTCATAGATGCAACCGTCTCTTTTTCTGATTTTGCTATTTCAAATTTTCGTTTCAGAGTAACTAATACAGTCAATTATTCAATTATTAAATATTACAATTTGAGCTTATACTAATTAAGTTATTCCAAAAATATTCATCGTGGACTTGCAGAAAAGTCAATAGATGCTAACATTAAAATAAAAAATGGATGTACTTACTAAGCACTGTCCATATTGCATTTAATTGATGAATGGTCCTAAAATACTTAAATATAGTATAAATAGCAACTAGTAAAAATGTGCATTATGAAAATAAAGAAAATGTTGGAAGTTCTTAGTCGAAGTACGATTAAAATGCAATAAGGCAATTCCGTATCTTATTCTGATTTTTCTGTTTTAAGTTTTCGTTTGGGAGGGTTACATTGTCCATCTTCAATGATTTTATATTACACTTTGAGGTTTTACTAACGTTAATCTATAAATAGAATTAATTAGAACAAATTATAACATAGACAAATATTAAAAAGTAGAAGTGATTGTTTGCTTAAAAAACTCATAAAAATAGTTATATAAAATTAAATTTAAAAATTATTTAAGGATGTATAAAATTGCATTCAGTTCAGATAATAAAATATTTTTAAATTCAAATAATAAAAAAGGTAGTTTAAATAACAACATAAAAAATTATAATTATATTAAGAATTAATTAGAAAATAAATTTAAAAGATGGCTATTTTAAAAAAATGTTTGTTTATTTATAATATTTAATTTACTATTAACGCTTTTTCTAATTTCTAAAATTCCTAAATTATCTAATTGTACGCCCGTAGTGTTAGTATGCAAAATTTTTAGACTTTTATTAATATCAAAAGAATGTGACTAGTTTCCAAAATATGGTTGGCAAATTGGAAATAATAATTATTATTTAAACATCTTATATATTCCTAAACTCTAATATTAAAATTTCTACTAGTTTTTCCTACATAACATTTTTTAATTGGTTATTTGTTTAAAAAGCTGGTTGGGTATTATCTGGCATATTTTTAATTATTAAATTTGAGGTGTTATTATTTAAAAATATTTTTTATCTCCAATTATTATCATTGTGAACAACATGTGGATATATATAGTTTATATAAAAGTGTTTCCACTTTCTTATAGAAGATAAATCTATCTTTTTTTGTATTTACGCATTAATTCAGCAATGTTTTGTTTTTAACACTTTTCCCAATGTCTTCTTTTCACAACACTTGTCAAAATTGGGATCACACAGTACCTACCAACAAACGGAAATTTATTTTTTTAATTCCAAAAATTCTAAAAATTAAAAAAAATTTAATTTTGCATAAATTTTATATTGAAAATGACTTAAATACCTACTGCACGATGTACAATTGACTTATTGATGTAAATTTTCAGCTGCACCAACGGCTGATGATGACAGCCACTGGCGTGTGGTTGGAGGGTCCAACGCAGCCGTCGGCGAGGCCCCCTACCAGGTGTCCCTGAGGTCCACCAGCAACAGCCATTTCTGCGGAGGCTCCATCCTGAACTCCCGCACCATCGTCACTGCTGCCCATTGCGTTGTTGGGTAACCAAACAATACTTCTGCCTAATATTTCTGCCTGGTATTTTCAAATTGTCATTAACCCAAAGACTTATTGAAAGGATAATCGTTAAGTTATGATTGCCTAGCGTCAGCTGGAAATGGGATTCAGTTCATGGTTGCGTTCTAAATTCTGCTCCGATTAACAGAGTTATAGTAACGCGCCCTTCAAATTGTTTATCTTTGCTTGTGTTTAGGAGTTCTATATAAATACGCTCCTTGGATCCCTTACTGATAACTGAAATGTTCCTTCTTTACCAACAGCCGTACAGCTGCCTCCACCAGGGTCGTCGTAGGAACCATCTACCTGAACTCCGGAGGCACCCAGTACTCAGTTAGCAGAATCACTTACCACCCCAGCTACAACGCAAACACCATCGTCAATGACGTCGCTGTGGTCATCACCAGCACCGCTATCACCGCCGGTACAGGCATTGGCACCATCGCTCTGTCTACTGGAACCACTGGCGCCGGAGTCTCCGTTAAGCTGACCGGATGGGGAACCACCAGTGTAAGTCTAATTCAAAACCAAATTATTTTCCATGATCCAATACTTCTTTTCTAATCGTTTCGTCATTGCTGTGGATTGTGACCTCACGTGCGCGGCAAATTCAATTGTTTAGAAATAAAAGACAATAATGTGTCTCGACTGTCCCAACAGCGCGAATATTGTTAAAATTTCTACTATCATCATCACAAATGTTGTGCAATAATGGAGGACTTCGCTAACAATGTTACGAAAGCCACGATGTCCTGTAATCTCCTGGTAGAATTAGTTTGATGCTGATCCTGCCTATTGAGAAGGACTGAGATTTGATCTTAATGAACAACAATTCACATCTTAATGGCTCAATGGTAGATTTAATATTATGTTGGTTTTTCAGTACCCTGGAACAGCCCCCAACACCCTCCAGAAGATCACCCTCTCCACTATCTCCGATGCTGACTGCAAGAGCAGGCTGTCCTCTATCGGAACTACCTATGCCACCCAAGTGTGCACACTCACCAAGTCTGGAGAGGGAGCTTGCCACGTAAGATATGCGTTTGATACGAGTATATTCTTTGGGTGTTATTGCACCGTCACATGTTGACGTCTTAGCTTCCATTTGCAGTCAACATTTAACGTCGGATCTATTCTAACCAAATTCTTCCATACTTTCGAACACGATGTTTTCCTGAGGGGTATACAGATATTTCAGAACACTAAAAATAATCCCCTTGGATCTATATAATTGGTACCTGTGTCTCCTTCCATTACCGCGTAACTTCAGAGAGTGATATTTCTCTAGTATGTGTCTATCTTTATTTACGCTTTCCGAGTCCGTAAATAAATATGTTTAATCGTTCTTGAAAAGTCTTTAAAATACCCACATACTCATCCACATGATTGATTGGATAAGTTTGGAGGTAATTACAATCCACACGTACGGGGGTAATTACAATAATACGTCAGTTAGTATTATTGTAATTACCTCCGTTATTGTCTAATGAAAGTGGATAATTTTTACTGGACTAAAAAAAGTCTGGAGAGGGAGCTTGCTACGTAAGCTATGCGTTTGTTATATTGTTTGGGTGTTGTTGCATTGTTAAATGTTGTCATCGAAGTTTCTAATGTTCGAGTGTTTAACGTCCAACGTATTCTAACTATTTTTTTTCATATATCGACCCTTTGGAATAGCAAGGTTATTTATATCTGTCGCTGTAACGTCATTCAATAATAACCTTTCATCCCATGATGTTGTCGCGACAGATGGAACCGTGTTATTCCAAAAGGTCGATATTCTATCAAGCCGTTTCCACCGAGTACGCAAAAAAGTAAGAGCATCTTCTGCCCCCTGGATGCATTAATAATGTGGTTCTATACCCATGTTTCTAGCTTAACTTACGCTTATCGCGTACCTTCAGATTGCGATTATTCTGTAGTACTAGTCAACCTATTCTTTATTTTTTTGGACCTTATATAAATGGATATAATATTAAATCGTTCTTGAAAAGTCTTCAAAATACCAACACATCTATACGCTGTGTTTGATGGAACCAGTATGGACACCATTGGGACCCATATCACTAGGTACGACAGATAGGAAGATAACCGATTTGGTCATATCAAAAGGGACTATTTGAAACCATAAAAATAATTTTTGACGGCAATTGGTCATTCTGATCCCCTTCCTTCTATTACCTACTTCAATAATATTAACACCAAAAGCTGGAGAAGTATTCTCATTATTGATAATTACTGATGTTTTTTTATTCCTTAGGGAGATTCCGGCGGCCCACTCGCCTCTGGAAATTCTCTGGTCGGTATCGTCTCCTGGGGATCTCCTTGCGCCAGGGGTTATCCTGATGTCTTCACCAGGGTCAGCTCTTTCGCCTCTTGGATCAACACAAATGCCCAGTCATAAATATTTGTCTTAAATTTACTAAATCATGTAAATTATTGTCACTTATAACCCAAAGATTTCAACAACGTCAACGAAATAAAGAACTCTGAATAAACACTTATTTTTTAAATTATATTTTAGAAGAATGTCCAGTCCACTTCGGTGTCAAGGTCTGGATCAAGTAACTCTCGAAACTGTCGACTGGAAATCCCGCCAGTCACACGAAGAAAATTTAATTGTTTATTTACACTAGATTCTGAAATTATCGCTTATTGTTAGAAACATTTTATTTCAAAATTGCAATGTCCGTCCATTCAAGGTTTACATCTAAAAAATCATTGGAGTGTGGCAAAGAAGGCCTAATTTTGATGATTCTCTATTCAATACTCTGAATGATTTATTGATATTCTTTAGGATTAATTTTACCCACAACCAACCATCGATCAAATACTCGTAAATGACTTGTTACATCCTTGCATCCAACCCACACGAAAGAGCATTGTATTGTTCTCCGGGATGATTTTGTTTTTATTATTTTCTATCATCTCTGAAAAATTCCTTATTATTTATTGTTATACTCATCATTATAATACGGGCATTGTTTGTTGATGGAACGGAGATGGTATCACTTGCAAGAGCATTATCACTTGTATGGACAATGTTGGAACAATATTCATCTCTTTCGAGATGTATTCACTACACGTACCTATTCCTATTATTCATCAGCTCATTTGAAAAGCCGAGGATAATGACAATACAGATATAATGAAAGTGTAATTATTATATTAATAATTGAATATTTTGTAGGGTGCCATTTTTGTGGAAAATCTCTACCTGAAGGGGGCCGTACAATTTTATTACTTACAGATACAGAAAAAAAACTTACCTGGCAGGTCACTTCGGATTAACACACTATTATTATATGATTGGAGAAGATACAACTTTGCATGTGAAGGTTACTATGTTTAAAACGCTAGACAATGCATGATTTTACATTTGCTACTCTACATTACTGTTGATGTTACTTAGTGGCAAAAGTAGAGTTGATATTCAAGTAGAATTAAGGTAATAAAATGACATTTAAAAAGCTTTCAGTCAGTTGGACCATGACAAGATACGAATGGATTTCGTTGAACTTTGCCAAAATGTACATTGCAGAACTCGCGGGTTCGAGCTCGTGTGCAAGTAAGTGCTTGTCCCGGGTCGGGTCCGAGTTCTTGTGTGAGTCCTTATGTTCTTGTGCGGGTGCTATCCAGGTGTGTAACACCTCCGAGTACCTAGTCCGCACCCACGAATTCAGACCCGGGACCTGCTCCTAGATCTCGAGTACTTAGGGCACGTCTTGGAGCAAGAAGAAAATGCAAAACTAAATGCAAGAAATGCAAAACTCAAAAACAAAACATCTCTAGTCTGGGCTTAAAATTAAAAATAATCATCTTACGTCATATAAAACTTTATTTACCGAATATAAATAGCATGTATCTCCATAATAAGATTTCCATAATCACATCAAACAAATAAAGTGCAACATTATTTATCATTTTTTATCGTAATCCAATACTTACCAAAATTAACTTAATTAAAAATATAAACTTACTCAAAAAGTAATATATAAACTTAAGCACTAGATCTCACGCGCATTGATAAGATATGAATAATTGAATAAAAAACAAATGCGGTTGGTTTCAAAATCAGTAGTTTTCCGTAATTTCCCGGAAAATGTTCAAAGTTCTTTTGATTTTCGCCACCATCTTCGTTGCAGCTTTTGGTAAGTTAATTTATTTCTTTGAAAATATTTACGTGAATATTTGAGATCACTAGAGTTCCTGTGCTGCTAACATAAGCTATACAGAGGCCTTAATTCTACTGAGATCGTTTTCTCATTTTGATGCCCGTCCTAATTACAAATTCATACCTTTCTAATTATAAACATTTCTCTCGTTTAAAAATTGCTAGAATTGATATAATATTGTGAAGATGTATAATTTGACATATATTCCTTTTTTAATGTTACATAACATTATATTAAAAATTAACATTATATTTTTAATGTTACATAACATTGTTTTATTGAAATAAACGCTATAGAAAAGGCTATAAAAGCATTAGATACTAATAAATCCGCTGGACCGGATGGTTTCCCTCCAACATATTTAAAATCTTGTGTTCGCAGTTTGACTTATCCACTATTTAAACTATTTAATAAGTCTTTGTCGTCAGGGTGTTTTCCAAATCAGTGGAAAAAAAGCTATCTTACGCCTATTCATAAAAAGGGAGATAAAAGCGATGTATCTAACTACAGACCAATATGTATATTGTCCGCTATTCCCAAACTATTTGAATCGTTAGTCCTAGATGTCATTATTAAACAAATTAATAATATTATTGTACCCAACCAGCATGGCTTTATCACAGGTAAATCCACTCTAAGTAACTTGATCATATACGAAAATTACATAACTGATTCTCTTGCCTTGAAGCATCAGGTGGATTCAATTTATACTGATTTTTCCAAAGCCTTTGACAAAGTAAGGCGACATATCCTTGTACAAAAATTAAGTATGTTGGGCATCAAGGGTAATCTATTAAGTTGGATTGATAGTTATCTTAGTAAAAGAGAGCTATGTGTGAAAATAAAATCTGTGGAATCTTACGTTTTCGAAGCCACAAGTGGGGTTCCTCAGGGGTCTCACCTGGGACCAATTCTTTTTTTGTTATTTATTAATGATATTGTTAGCATATTTAAAGATGTGGAAGTTCTTCTCTTCGCAGATGACTTGAAAATATATAAAACAATACGTAGTTTAGACGATTGTTATACTTTGCAACTTAATTTAAATAAACTATATCGTTGGTGCATCATTAACTCTCTGTTTCTTAATATTAAAAAATGTCAGGTCATTCGTTTTTGTAAAATACGAAATCATATAATTTATGTATATTCGCTAAATAACGTAAAATTGACAGTTGTCACTCAAATCAGGGACTTGGGTGTTATATTTGATGAACAGTTAACATTCAATCCGCATGTAAATGAAATCACAAATAAAGCCTTAAAAATGCTTGGTTTTATATGTAGAACCGCAAGCGACTTCAAGTCATTAGAATGTTTGAAAACACTGTACACATCTTTAGTAAGAAGTCAAGTAGAGTATAATTCGCCTATTTGGTCCCCCTTTTATAAAATACATTCCAACAATATTGAAAGGGTACAACACAAATTTCTACGATTTATTAACTTTAAACTAAATATTCCAATCCAAAATATAAATTATATCCAGCTGATGCACCAACTAAATTTGATTACGCTGTCAGATAGGCGAATTATCTCCGACCTTGTTCTACTAAATAAAATTATTAATTATAGAATCGACAGCCCTGAAATTCTGGCCACAATAAAATTATTTGTACCTTCCAAAAATACGAGACAAAATTCCACGTTTTTCTGTGACAATTTCAAAACAAATTATCAAGCGCACATATCCCTAAATCGAATACAAAATTTTGGTAATAAATTTGGTAATGTCGTTGATATATTTAGAGATTCCGTAGCAGTGCTTAAACGAAATCTACATAAACACTTTGCTGAAATGTATGACTTCACCATTCCATAGTGAAAAACCCTTTTTAGCTTCTATTTATTTCACTCTTTTCTTTTAGACTTTTAAACTTTAATATATATATGTAACTTTACAAATTAATATTGTAATTTAATTTATATTTCGATTATGCTTAAGTCCCTACTAATGCTGATTAATTTCAATCCCGTTATTTTTGTTTGTAAGTACAAAAAAAAAACTGTTCTCCATAATGGTATTCTATATTATTTGTAAAACATTTATGTAGGTACTACACATATAATAATTATTTTATTCATATATGTACTTAAACTTTTATATGCCATATAGTTAATGTAATAATACTAATAACAATGTATGTAAAAGCCCAATGGGCGTTTAAATAAATAAATAAATAAATAAATAAATAAATAAATAAATAAATAAATAAATAAATAAATAAATAAATAAATAAATAAATAAATAAATAAATAAATAAATAAATAAATAAATAAATAAATAAATAAATATTACAATAAGTCTCGTTAAACTTCTGAGAGCAGATCGCCAACAAGTTTCTATAATAATCGTTTACATTATAATGCGGTTTTCACACGAAAAAGCTGAGGATCCGGCATCGGAAAGTACTACATGTTTTACGAGGGCTTGATGTTAAC
This sequence comes from Limnephilus rhombicus, assembly GCA_929108145.2. Lineage (NCBI taxonomy): Eukaryota > Metazoa > Arthropoda > Insecta > Trichoptera > Limnephilidae > Limnephilus > Limnephilus rhombicus. Next base: position 20,790,820 of record OV815288.1, read on the forward strand.
AAAGCTAGTGGGCCTGACGGAATACCTGCCCTGGTACTGCAAAGGTGCGCTGCAGAAATATCTCCAATTTTGACGAAGCTTTTTAAAATGTCCCTGAAGTCTGGCTCTGTGCCCTCTGGTTGGAAAAAAATCGGTTATTCATCCTATTCAAAAGAAGGGTGACCGCTCCAACCCGGCCAAATACCTCCCCATAGCGATCACATAACTTCTGTCTAAGGTGGTGGAACGTGTGACCAACGACAAACTGCTCACATACCTCGAGAAGAACAAAATTATTAACGACCGTCAATATGGATTCCGGCGGAACCGCTCGTGCGGTGAACTTCTCCTGTATGTGACGCATGTTTGGGGGCGGTGTCTGGAACTTTTCGGTGAGACCTAAACAGTTACACTGTACATTTCCAAGACCTTTGACCGGGTTTGGCACCGAGGACTTGTCAACAAACTGCCTTCTTACGGACTTCCCGCATCCTTGTGTACGTGGATTGCCAACTTTTTGAGGGAGAGGTCGATTCAGACGGTAGCTGATGGTTTCACCTCTTGCTCAAACTCGATAAATGCCGGCGTCCCACAGGGATCGATTCTGTCTCCGACTTTGTTTTTGTTGCAATGATCTTTTGTCACCAATGTGCACCAATTCATTGTTACGTGGATGACAGTACAGTCCATGCTAGTTTTTTTGTTTGACAAGTTTTGAAGCAAAGAATGGACGGTTACATCGAGGGTGTTTTCTCTTTGGGGTAAAAATAATCTCGTTGAATTTAATGTTTCAAAGACCCAATCACGTCTGATTACGTCTAAAAGGGATCTAAATGAAAATCTAGTCTCCTTCAACGGAAGCCATCTTCTGAACAGGCCCTTCATTGATATGCTTGGTGTAACTCTATGTGACTAGATATGGGGGCTCCATCGAAGCCAGAGTAAAGTTAGCCGACCAAGAACTGGGCGTACTGTACGGGGCCCGCAGATACTTCAATAGTACACGACTGCTAACCCTGTACAAATCACAAGTGCGCCCCACGATTGAATTTGGCAGCCACCTCTGGTATGGAGCTCCAAAATACCTGAAAAATACCCTCGACCCTGTATAGAAACGGGCGGTCCATTTGACAGATTCTCCCATTTTAACAGATGGATTTCAATCTTTAGAGCACAGGCGTCTGATGGGAATGCTATCCTTGTTCTACTGATATTTCAATGGAAGATGCTCCAAGGAAATAGTGTCATTGATCCCTTCGGCACCGGTGCATGGTCGGGAAACACGCCAAACGCGTGCTCATCCTATGTACACGGTTGACACATGAGAACGGGTCGCTTCTTCGACTCATTCTTGTGTTCAACAGCTCGGCTGTGGAACGTCTTGCCGGCCTCTGTGTTTCCTACTTCCTAAAACATACAACTTTCAGATGACACGGGCCCTGAGGGAAATTATTTTCCTCAGGGTCTCCTGTGTGGAGATCATGTAAAAAAAAAAATACCGCGTAGGTAGATTGTATCTAGTGACGTTAAATAACGCCAACGCCTATTTAACACCGACCTCCACCGGTTGTTATACCTTTCCTCCCGTCGGCATCGTTACATTTTAAGTTCTGTATGGAGTTAATGTAAAAAAATACACAAAAATATATATATATATATATATATATATATATATATATTTATATTTATGTCCTTAGTTCAATTCGTAGATCCAATCGCACCCTTTTCGGTTTTTCCAGTTTAAAATTTTCGTTTTGGAGACGCTACTCTTCAATGATTAAATATAAAAATTTGAGGTTAAAGTCATCAAGTTAAAGAAAAGCCAGTACAAAAAACACTACACAGATTGCATTTAGTTGGCGATTAATGTTGCATTCATACATAAAGATAACCAATATAAATATGCGTTAAGAAAATAAAGATAATGTTGGTTCTTAGATGAAGTATGATACAGTTAAATGTAACCGAAGGGGATTGGGTCGAATATTAGCTCAGTTGATAGAGCAGAGACGCGGCAAGGCTAATGTCCTAGGTTCAATTGCTAGATGCGACCTTATCTTTTTATGATTCTTCTGTTTTAAATTTTCGTGAGTAATATTGTGTAATGATTCAATATTACAATTTGTTATTTAATTCATTAAATTATTTTTAATAATTATAATAATAATAAATGTTCATTACGGTATGTACACAAAATAGATACGTTTTTAGATTTCACGGCCAAAAGTATTTTCGTTATTTGTTTTTGGAGTGTTCCCCTCCGCGGCTATGATGCCGCTGCCTGTCTCGGTTATTTTGTACCGGTGACTAGCGATCATTAAATGACAGTGGATAAGAGGAACATGCTATTTTGGAACCGGTTCCTACGCCATTGCTTATTTCGGTTACTTTGTACCGGTGACTAGCGATCACTGAATGACAGTGGATTCGAGGAACAGTTTTTTGGAACCAGCTCTTATTGTATCACGCCTGATTACGGAGGCAATTGAAATCTATAACCATTTTATGGTCTACCAGCTCGTAGTGTAGTGGAGCTGGCAACACGGTATCGCTTCCAAGTAAATAAGCACACATTTCACCACTAACAATTACACACCTGCCGGATCTGCCCTGATAATGGACACTGCAACGCTGTCCGAAACGTTGGCTAAAAAGGAGGTAGCGCAACACGGCATAACACCCCAAAAACAAATAATGAAATAACACAAAATATTTGAAAGAAAAAGCAGGTTGATATAATTGAACATGAAAAAACATAATAGTGATAGTAAAAAAATAGGCTTTTAGAGTTCTGTGACTACATTACGAGATAGTATTATTCTCAAGTGTGCGGCAATGCTGGTGGATAGACTGAGGCGGGCTCAAAAAACCCATGAGGTGTTTCTTTTGGTTTTAAAATTAGAGATGTAATATTACTACGGTTACTAGTTAATATTTAACTTTTCAACTTTATTCTCTGTTAATTTGTCTAAAAATCTTTCTGATATTAATACCGATATAATTTAATAAGGCGGAAATAATACTTCGTGGAAAAGATATTAAGAGATCTTTCAATTTGAACAACCCCATCGTGAATTTCATAATCCTTTCACATATTTAAGAATCAGTTTTAATTTAAAATCATCGAGATGCATAATGCACTACTTGAGCTAGTCCAAGGAATAGAATGAAGTTTAATGTAAACGAGACGAGAAAACGAAAAAGAAAAATGTGGAATTTACGTTAATTAAAAATGGCGGAGTTATTTTTTCTCTGGTTTCCCAAAGCGTCTAATTCAACTTTTTTCACTTTCTAGTCTATCTTACTTTCATAACACTTCTCCGTTTTCAACAATGTTTTGTTTTGCACACTTTTCTTGGTATCTTCTTCATTTCACAATACTATAACATCCCACAGTACCAATAAAATGGAGGTATTTGTTTTTCATTACAAAAATTTGAAAAATTAAAAAAATTGCAAACAATAAAATCTGAAAAAAAAATTATTTGCAAAATTTTCGAAAGTAAAAATGACTTTAATACTGCGCGATGCAGAATTAATTTATTGATATGTATTTCCAGCTGCACCAACGATTGATGATGACAACAACTGGCGTGTAGTCGGAGGGTCAAACGCAGCCGTCAATGAGGCCCCCTACCAGGTGTCCTTGAGGACCATCAGCAACAGTCATTTCTGCGGAGGCTCCATCATCAACTCCCGCACCATCGTCACTGCTGCCCATTGCGTTACTGGGTAACCAAACAATACTATCTAAAGCCTGAATGGTCCTTTTTGGTATTTTCAAATCGTCATTAACCCGTAGACTTACTGAAAGGATTATCGTTGTAGTTACGTTCGGATAACTTTTCTGGCTTCAGCTGGAAATAGGATTCAAATAAATATTTTGTTTTATTGCCGCAATATTTTTATATATTGCGTTCTACTACTTTAACAAAAATACAGAAATTTACTAAATATTTTTTATGGTATTTATAATTGGGGAAATGTAAATGAAAAATGAAGTTCATTCGATTTTTTTTTATAGCTCCAAACAGGAGACCACAAGGAAAATAATTACCCTCAGGGCCCATGTCATTTTAGGAGATGCTGTGTGGAGGGTCTTTTTAAGGAAGGGAAGGATAGGAAGTTCTAGGAAGGAAAAAAATATGAAGGGTGGGTAAGAATCTGGGGGTCAGTGTGTCCGGGAGTGACTGACGTATGAATCCATCCCTCCAACTGCGGTGCAAAGCCATAGGTCGAGATTGTCGATCAGTATCTCTCATCCGGCCCTCCATACAGCAGGTGGGCAGACGCATCCACCACCAAGACCTGGATAAACCTCACCTCATGAACCCGGGCACCCCTGCTAAACGAAACGTAGCAAACCACTTGGGATGACCTATGGCGGAGGCGTTGATCAATTAACAAAAAAATTATATCCAAAAATATTTCAGTCTTTCTTCCGGTCTTTTGTTCTTAACACTCTTAACAGTATCGATTTGTTGTCATTCGCAATGTCTTTTTGCTTACAAAATTTCCTATACGGCAATATAAAAAAAGCTATTAAAATAAATCCCAATCTTTCTTTGTTTCGAAAAAAAAATTATGCATCCTATAATAATTTATTACTTGGAGTAGTTAAGCTTTCTTCTGTAAAGCACACAAATATTAGGTTTTCCAAAAGCAACGTTTGTCGACTTCATAAAAGGCGAATATTTAGTGTGAAATATTCCACACCAACAAATTGTTCGTCTTTTCTACTGTTTGAGAGTTCATTACAAAAACTCTCGTTTGACCCTTACTGACAAATGACTTGTTCTTACTTTTCCAACAGCATTACAGCTCCCTTCACCAGGGTCGTCGTAGGATCCATCTACCTGAACTCCGGAGGCACCCAGTACTCAGTTAGCAGGATCACCATCCACGCCGGCTACGACGCAAACACCATCGTCAATGACATCGCTGTCGTCATCACCAGCACCGCCATCACCACCTCTGCAGGCGTGGCCTCCATCGCCCTGTCTTCTGCATTTACTGGCGTCGGAGTTTCCGTCAAGCTGACCGGATGGGGAACCACTAGCGTAAGTCTACTTAAAAAAAAACTCTTTTTCATGATCCAATTCTTCTTCTTTAGTCGTTTCCTCACTTCTGAGGTTTGGAACCCCACGTGCTGCTTGAAATATTCAATTGTATAGAGAAGATGGCAAATATTACGTCCGGACTCCGGACTATCACTACTGGACCACACGATGGGATTGAAATATTGTTTTTCTACCATCATCACATTATGCAATCATGGAGGATTTGTCTAACAGCGGTATAAAATTCACAACATCTCCCAAGTCTGTCTGTCTGTCTGACTAATTCGATTGACCTTGCATTTTTTATGACGGTGATTCGATATTCCTGATCAACAAGCAAAATTATAATATCTCAATGATGGCTTATTTAATTCTTATTTTTATTTTAAGAACCCTGGAACAGCCCCCAACACCCTCCAGAAGATCACCCTCACCACCATCTCCGATGCTGACTGCAAGAGCAGGCTGTCCCCTGTAGGAGGAATCACCTTCGCCACCCAAGTGTGCACACTCACCAAGGCTGGAGAGGGAACTTGCTATGTAAGCTATGCATTTATTATATTCTTTGTGCGTTGTTGTATCATCACACGTTGTGATCGAAGCGTCCGAGTCCTACTTCCCAGCTAGTATTTAAGGTCCGATATATTCAATCTACTTTCACATATTCCATCAAACTGTTTCCACTGAGTTAACAGAAATGTCAGGGCAACGGACCTGACACCCTTTTTCTGTCCCCCTGGATGTATAAATAATAAGGTATTTTACCCGTGTACCTCGTTTTTACCGCGTTAGTTAAGATTGCGATTGTTCTAAATTTCTAGTTTATATTTATTGTGGTTTTTACAGCCTATAAATGAATATGTTGAATCGTTCTTGAAAATCTTAAAAATAATAACACTTATAAACGCTGTGCTTGTTCGTATAAGTTTGGACGTCTTTGAAACCCACGTCGCGACGTTTTTACGCGACGCTTTTGTTGTCATGTCAAAATGGACTATTTTGAATAATTGAATTGAAAAAAATATTTCAACAAAGCTAAAATACAATAAAAAATGTATTTACATTTGGTAAAGTCAGGCGGTTGCAAACATTTTTTTTAAATTAGACGGGAAACAGCCATTTTTATCTCTTCCCCAGAATTACCTACTTCAATAATTCTACCACCAAAATCTGGAGCACTTTTCTCGTCACTACAATTTATTGTTGTTCTTTTTTATTATTATATTTTTTATTATTATATTTTTTATTATTTTTTATATTTAGGGAGATTCCGGCGGCCCACTCGTCTCTGGAACTTCTCTGGTCGGTATCGTCTCCTGGGGACTTCCTTGCGCCATGGGTTATCCTGACGTCTTCAGCAGGGTCAGTTCCTACATCTCCTGGATCAACAGCAATGCCCAGACATAAATATTTACCTTAAATTTACGAACCTTCAAATAAATTATGTATATTTTTGCCCAATTTGAAATTCACCTATAACCCAAAGAATGCAACAACGTCAACGAAATAAAGAACTCTGAATAAACACTTATTTTTTAAGAATTATTACAAGCAATAATTGTCAGCCTGAAACACTCATTTACATTGAAAAATCTTCCGAGAAAAGATACTTGCCGCCAACGGGACTTGAACCCGTGTCCTTCCGATTGCCGGTCGAATGCTCTGACCACTGAGCTATGGCGGCTTATCAAATACCCGCCAAATAATTCAATATATACTAGTGTTTCATTCAACAATTACTGCTTGTTATATTTTTTCCACCTGAAAACAACCAACTTTATTTTTGCGAGGAAGACATTGTTAGTGTTAAATCCCTCGCTAGGTGGCGTCGAGACAAATTATGTCTGCATTTATTGGGGAAATACTTAAACTTGTTAAATATTAATTATTATTTTTTAATTTATAAACTAACGTTTAGACAAGATTTTTATGCATAGCACAAAGGGTAAGAATTATTACAAGCAATAATTGTCAGCCTGAAACACTCATTTACATTGAAAAATCTTCCTTGAAAAATCTTGAAAAATAATAATTAATATTTAACAAGTTTAAGTATTTCCCCAATAAATGCAGACATAATTTGTCTCGACGCCACCTAGCGAGGGATTTAACACTAACAATGTCTTCCTCGCAAAAATAAAGTTGGTTGTTTTCAGGTGGAAAAAATATAACAAGCAGTAATTGTTGAATGAAACACTAGTATATATTGAATTATTTGGCGGGTATTTGATAAGCCGCCATAGCTCAGTGGCCAGAGCATTCGACCGGCAATCGGAAGGACACGGGTTCAAGTCCCGTTGGCGGCAAGTATCTTTTCTCGGAAGATTTTTCAATGTAAATGAGTGTTTCAGGCTGACAATTATTGCTTGTAATAATTCTTACCCTTTGTGCTATGCATAAAAATCTTGTCTAAACGTTAGTTTATAAATTAAAAAATAATAACTTATTTTTTATTATATTTGAAAAAAAATACAAACAAAGGGACATTATTCAGAATAATATCCGGTCCACTAGTACCCTAGAGCTGAACCAACTAACTCCCGATGCTGACGACTGGAAATTCTCCAAGTAACGAAGAAAATTTAATTGTTTATTTACACTATATTCTGAAGTTATCGCATATTGTTAGAAACATTTTGTTTAAAAACCGTAATGTCCGTCCATTCAAAGTTTATATTTAAAAAAATCATTGGGGGTGTGGCAAAGATGAGTAAACATAAATACCTTATTTTGAAAGGGTCACTGTTCATTATTAGGTACTGAATGATTTATTGATATCCTTACAGATTAATTTTACCTATAACCAACCATCGACCAAATAAATGACCTGATACATTCTTGCATCCAAACTACACAAAAGAGCTTTGCATTGTTCTCCAGGACCGTTTTTTTTTTTTTTTTTTTATCATCAGCTCTGAAAAATTCCTTATTATTTATTGTTGTAGGTACTCATCCATATAACACGGGCATTGTTTGTTGATGGAACGGAGATGGTATCATTTGCAAGAGCAGTAACAATTTTATTGTTGGAACAATGTTCCATTATTTTTATCTCTTTCGAAATGTATACTCTCTTTCTTGTACCTGCACCCCAATGTACCTATTCCCATTATTCATCAGCTCATTTGATAAACCGAGGATAATAAAAGGGTAGTAAGAATAAGTAAGTAAGAATAAGGCTATATCTAATTTTATTATTTACAGATAGAGAAAACATACTAACGTGGCAAGTCACTTCGGATTAACACACTTTTATTAGAAAATTTTGTTTCAAAATTGATATGCGGAGGACATTGTATTTAAAACAATTGACATCGGGTGATTTTAGATTATCATCCATATTAGATTATCATCATATTACTGTTAATTTTACATTTATGAGAAGAGTACTAGTGGCAGGTAGAGTTGATATATATTTTGAAGGTTTGAAGAATTTAGGACTCTTTAGGACTGGAGTTTTTTTTTATAAAATGACCTTTCTACAAGTTCTTATTTTGCTTACATTCGTGTACAAAGTTATTTACAATGCCGCGGGCTGTGAAGGTGAAGGTGAATGATTTTATGGATACGACTGACTGAAAAGGTGAGTTTTAAGTTAAACTCTAAATTTCGCCGATTGTGTGATCATTATTAAATCATGTGGCAGTCCATTCCAGGCTTTTAGGTCCTGACACTCCGAAAGTACAATCAACGAACTTAGTATCTGGTGTGCGCTTTGGTTACTTCAATCTTCCGATAGGTGATGACGCTGCTGACCTGAGGGCTGACTATTGAGATTTAGAATTTTCTGGTTTACACATTTCTCATAAATTAGCCGGAACCACTCCCTTTAGACGCTTGAACTGGATTCTTTCAGGACAATCGGTAAAAATAATAATAATACTTTCATTTGTACAGATCCGTTTTTGTGACAAACCACATCAAGGACTTTATACAAATATTACGTGCAAACAGGTATCTTACCTGGCAGACCACTCCAGGTTGACACGTTACCCAAGTTTTTGCTTGGGAGGATAAGATTTTGCACCCACTGGACACAAGTATCTGAAAATACCTTTAAATTTGGTTCTTGTAGTTACTACAGGGTTTTCTCAGTAAATGGCGTCACATGACAGAAATATTATTTCTAATTTTGAATGGCAGGTATCTGGAAAAGTAAAGTAATCTGAACGAGATTTTCAGATCAGCAGATGGCGCTGGTGTGCTTTTGGGTCATGACAGCTGTCAATCTGTGATTTTGCAGTGAAGAAAGTTGATTAACATTTATAATTATATTCATCATTGTTGAATTGCGACTTCGAGCTCCTCGAGCACGCCTGGACATACATAGGTTTAAAAGACAAATATAAACCGATAAAAAAATCGTATTTTCAATAAATATTTCGTTCTATCAGACTATCTAACTATCAAACTTCTTATCAGACTATCAAACTTCAATATTATACCTACCTACCACAATATTCCTGCAGCTCTAAAAAGAATATTCGTTCCATATTAAATGTATGAGGAAATGAATTTTCGTCATAACTTTCTTTTACGTGAATTTTTGCGATGTTTTAATAGTTATTATGTTATCCTAGGCGGAGACAAATCCAACAAATTAAAGATCATCAAAATCGGTTCAGCCGTTCTCGAGTTATAAATAGTGTAACTAACCCGACTTTGTTTTATATATTAATTAAGAAGATTACAATATCGTTATTTTATGTTAACATAAAATTGTAAAGATATAATAATATTATACCTATATGCAATTCTAATTTGAGATCAGTGGAATGAAAAAATACTTTCATACCTTTTTAATTTTTAAATAAAATGGAGGTTAGACAACTTTAGATTAACACCATGATTATATTTTTAGTATTGCCATTTGAACGACAGTGGCGCCCTCCTATGTTTTCTACTGTTATTTGACAGACTCTACAAGTCACGGGCGTTTTAGCGGGCATTAAAAATGAAAATTATGAAAATGGTGTTCACTGTTCAAATAAAGTATAAACTGGCATTTAAGTTAGAACGCCATTAGTCATTAAAAAATAATGAAAAATATATTGCAGTTCCTTATTTGAGCAAAAAATAATTTCGTATTTTAATGATTAGGTACCATTCTCTGACCGGGCGCACATGCCGCTCAATAAATCAAATGCGTATTTTAAACTAAGACTCCACAAATCAATCAGAGCTATTAAAACTTTAACCCCCAGACAAAAGTCATTATGATTTCATACAAAAAATTACACAAAAAAAACTACGCCATGCTTTTAGTCCCCCTTTTCCAGGGTGGCTTAACTGAGGGCTTAACTAAATGTTGGTCTCTTTTTAAAATCCTTGGTTCATAGTGCAACACGAAAATTACAGCGTTCTAAAAGTAAAAGTTTTCAAAGGAAGGTAAATAATAACAGTGACGTAGCTTCAAAGATGCAATAAATTAAAAGGAGTTAGATGCCGTAGTTTTAAGATAATCGCTGAGGGCAAGGAGATATGTCCGGTAAATAACTACGCCCTAATTTTTAATTTATAGGCAATGCCTTTCAGCGTTCCAGTGGCGTACCCGGCAATAAATAATAAAACTAATTTAAAAAATAATTTTGTTAAGAGCACGCATTTGGGTGAAATATCATTTCGGTTGGGGTATTTCATCTAATCAAGTAGTTTTAAAAAAAAATTGTTTATTTGTTTCCCATTAAACGCGGATCCTAGGTACGTTTCGATAGCATTGTGACCGTACACCATAATCACATTGACACATAAACTTTCTAGAGACGTGGTAAGTTTTCGGTAATAATGACTAAAGGACTACAATGTAGTTTCTGGCTGTAGGCGACGTTGATTAGGTTTACCGATTGAAATTACCACTTTATTTATGGGATGGAGCAATAAAAAACAGCAATCTTCTCAAAATGTATGTACGCGCATAACAGAGAAGAGAACCAACTGATGACCTCTGCAATCTCTACATCCCTAGCTGCCCCCGCTGCCAACCGCCCGCGCCTGCCCCCCGCCCCCAAGCACATGGACTAGGAAGTCATCAGTTTCTACCAGTATGGAGTGATAAATGAAAAAATAACATACCTAAGAGAAAGTGTATAAAACAACAATCAATAATAATAAACAGTTCACAGTGACAATTATTACAGTGTATTACGAGTATATACATTTTCATTAGCGTTGATTACATGTTATTTTTATCGTTTCTTTACAATTGTTGTTATGAACTGCAGATTTATTAAATATAGGTTTTGAGTATGTGTGAGTAAGATTAAGTTAGGTTAAGTTAGATTAAGTAGATTAAGTTAGATTAAGTTAGACTAAGGATGTTAAGTAGACTACTAATGATCACAAGAGTGCAATGCTTTTGCATTACCTCTAGTAAGACTGCAATATAATTGTGTCCGCAGCAGGTATTATTATTAGTTTATTAAACAAGAGCGGTCGGTAGCTAATTCTTATTTCTAGGTTCAAATGTTGAAGCGAGAGAGTAATTATGTATATTCCGATAATCTTGATATACGTACATATGAAAAAAAAAAAATTATTTAATTTAGTGGGGGGCAAGAATTCCAATAATCCATGCGCTTGATAGCTGCAAGACGAGTTGTTATCTAGCCTCCTACATAGTTAAGTAAATTAAAATATGTACATATAAAAAGATATTTTATTGTATTTATTGGGGGGCTGGAATTCCATCAATCCATGCGCTTGATAGCTGCAAGACGAGTTGCTATCTAGCCTCCTAAGTTAGTAAATTCTAATGTAAAATCCATGCTAATTTGTACAGCGCTCTTTAGGCGATTTTTCGCAAAAACAGCGCTATATAAGTTGTCCAAATTTAAAATTTATTATTATTATTATTCCAAACGACTGCACCAAATTGGATAATTCTTTTATTGTTGTGTTCGTTATTGTCAGTACAAAGTTTGTATAAAGCAAATTGGTTAGCTCTGGCATTATGAAATTTGTATAAAAAATTGCAATAGGTTGCACGTGAGCTGTTTTAAAACTGAATGTATCGGAACAGAATGTATGGTATGAGGTAGCGGGGAGGGGGGAGGGGGGAGGGGGGAGGGGAGAAGGAAAACTCGGGAGGGGGCTTCACGGGATGTGTAAAAGGGGGAGTGGAGTGGGGAGAGGGAAGGTTGAGGAGGCGGAGTGGAAATGCGAGAGGGGCAGGGGACGCGGGAGAGGAAGGGGAGGCGAAAGGGGAAAGGACACGCAGGGAGAAACAATTTCTTTATTAAATGGCATAGCAACGCATGCCGGGAACCAGCTAGTTTTCAATATATTGGCTTGGTATTGGTATTTTCAATATCTCTCAACAGATAGCGTTAGTGTAGGTATTCGTAATTTCAATATCTCTTAACTAACGCCAACAGATGGTGTTAAAGTATTCGTAGTTTCAATGTCGCTCAATAGATGGCGTATATATAGGTATTCGTCGTTTCAAAGTTTCTCAACAGATGTCGTTGGTATACCTACCCATTCGTAGTTTCATTGTCTCTCAACAGATAACGTAAGTATAGGTATTCGTAGTTTCAATATCTCTCAACAGATGGCGTTAGTATAGGTATTCGTAGTTTCAATATCTCTCAACAGATGGCGTTAGTATAGGTATTCGCAATTTCAACATCTATCAACAGATGGCGTTAGTATGGGTAAACGTAGTGTCAATATCTCTCAACAGACGGTGTTAGTATAGGTTTCAATTGTAGTTTCAAAGTCTCTCAACAGATGGCGTTAGTATTGGTATTCGTATTTTCAATATTACTCAACAGGTGGCGTTAGTGTAGGTATTCGTAATTTCAATATCTCTCAACAGATGGAGTTAATGTAGGTATTCTTAATTTCAATATCTCTAAACAGATATCACCTGTGGTTACAATATTTCTCAAGAGATGGCGACATTATAGATATTTGTAGTTTCAATATCTCTCAACAGATGGCGTTAGTATAGGTATTCGTCGTTTCAAAGTCTCTATCAACAGATGGCGTTGGCGTACCCATTCGTAGTTTCGTTGTATCTCAATACATGGGTAAATGGGTATAGGTATTCGTAGTTTCAATATCTCTCAACAGATGGCGTAGTTTCAAAGTCTCTTAACAGATTGTACTGACTGAATCCAGTTCAAGCGCTGCTGGATGGTATTTAAGTCCCTTAACGGAATGGATCCGGCTTACTTATCGGAATTGTGTATTCCAGAAAATTCCAATTCTCGACAGTCAACCCTGAGGTCAGCAGCGTCATCAGCTATCAGAAGAATAGACTCGGCGGAATTTAGAGCTAAACTAAAAACTCACCTTTTCAGACAGTCGTATCCATAAACTCAAAATCTTTCACCATCGCATTCAATGCCCGTGACACTGTAAATATCTAAACTGTAAAAATGTTGAAAAAAACCTATTTGAACCCTAAAGAGTCCTAAATTCTTCAGTTTTTTTAAATAAATATCAACTGTACTTTTGCGATTAATCTTTTCATAAATGTAATACTAATAGCGATGGGGGTATTAAATGTATAATCTTGCAATGTCCGAGTGCAAAGCCGTATCTTCTCCAAGCATAAACTTTCTAATTAAAGTGTGTTTATCGGAAGTGACCTGCCAGGTAAGTATGTTTCTGTATCCATTTGTAAATAGTAAAATTAGATGGAACGTAAGAATTATTAATAAATTGTACAGCGCCCTTGAGGTGATTTTTCTCAAAAACAGGGCTCTATAAAATATCCAATTATTATTATTATTACAATGCAGGGAAAGATTTCCGGAAATCGGGGCCTTGGAGAAGGAGAACATCGTGGCTGAAAAACCTAAGACAGTGGTTTGGCCAGTCTACTGTAGAGCTGTTCCGGGCCGCAGTCCGCAAAGTAAACAAACTCCGCATAGCCAACATAATAGCCATCGTCCGTTCAACGGACACGTCATGAGAAGAAGAAGAAGAATAATACTCGCATGACGTGTGCATGCATTTTGCATATTTAAAATTCGCCTATAGTATTTTATGCATATTTTTTAAAGAGTAGATAATTGACCTGACAATACTTTTAATTTTATGCCTACCTGGTCTTGGCGGCGGAAGCATCTGTCCGTCTTTTTCAGGCCGGATTGTGAGAGATTGGTTGAGGGAGTCCTTTTGACCTCTCCAGCAGGAGTCTCTAGATCCATCCTGGAGAGTTGGATTCACATGTCCATAGGTACTCCTGGACGCACAGACCCCCCCACCTACCGTAACTTTTCCCTTCCCAAAGCATCCTTTCTTTTCTTTCCTAAATGACCCTTAACACGTTTTTGCATCCCGAAAGATGACTTAGGCCCCGAGAGGGTCATTTTTATTTTCCTCAGAATGTTCCATGCAACCTTAAATAGAATATGTCTACTAAACATAGACATTTATCAAATATAGGCGTTCAAAAAAGTATTTTAATTTCACATTTCTCCGCTTACATTAACCCGATTAAATCACACTTTTATGTTTCCTTGTCCATTTCATCGTCCCGGTTTCGGACAGTCATTAGCCCCGCCACTGGCGACGATATAATAACTTAGAAGGAGATAAACGTTTTTTAACTAACATAATTATACAATCTGTGTTTACCTGCCGGTCGTAAATTTGAAAGGGAAAATTATCTGAAAATAATAAATAGTCTCGTTAAAAGGCACCGCCCATTAAATTGCTGGCAATGAAGACATTATTATTGTGTCGGTAGACTCGTGGATAGATAAATGAAGGGAATAGTTTCTCTTTTACCGATTAATTAACTATTTTGTTATGGTTTTGCCGTGGTTAACTATCCAAGTCGGTAATTAAGTCTCTTGTATTAATAAACTACCTGAATTCAATACCATTTTCAAACTTCTTTCGATGAAAGTAGTGATGAAACATGTACGAGCAAAAAAAAAATTTTTTTAGCAGTCGGGGAGGGCCATGGTTGGAGTTATACAGAACCGAGGAAATTAAATCGAAATACCGGTAGCAGGCGCCCCCCTGCAGCGCGGTTCCAAAAAGGTCATACCAATTTACCAAAAAGAAGCGAAGTTTACAATAATTCACAATTAAGTAACAATGGATGGCAGACACAAACCCTGGATTCAAGCACAGAGAAATCGTTATCTTTACAATATCGGATCGATAGGAGTGGCTTTCCATAATTTTATATCGAAATTTCCAGCACGGTTTCACTGTTGACAGCCGAACAGACGTTGACAGGGAATAAATAAGAAATCGATATTTGATATAACACTGGCGGATATATCTTCGAATTCACATTGCAAAAAGCTGAAGGTTGTTAATTTGGTGGTTTATCCTAATCTAAAAAAAAACAGAGTGTGCAATTCACACGCGGTAGAAGCGAAACCTTAAGAAAACTAAACTAAACTAATCTCACCTAATAGGAGCCTTGAAAAGCGAGATCATGCTGCGGGCACTTTGACCATTGTACAAAAAACCTCGGTTAAGGAAACAGTGAATTTAATATTTTTTTAATATTATAAAAAAAACAATGCCGAAATGATGAAAAATCACAGAGAACAAACACTACCACATGTAAAAATTTCGTTGCTTTTTACGACGAATATGTTTTTTCTTCCGGAACGTTATTTAAAATAAACAATAAGTGTTTCCGTTATTTGTTTTTGGGGTGTTATGCCGTGTTGCGCTACCTCCTTCTTTGGCTAAATAAGGAGGTAGCGCAACACGGCATAACACCCCTTTAAAACAAATAACGAAAATGCTTTTGGCCGTGAAAATCTTAAAACGTACTAATAAGTCGTTTGACTCAGTGAACTAATTTCGTTAATAAATTATCATGCTAGTAGACCAACTCGACTCAAAATACCTTGTCATTGCAACAAAATTGGCACCAATCAGAACAAAATTCAATAATACGTCGCTTCATACTTTGGGTAATGAATTTGCTAATATAGGTCATGCCGGAAGTCTGACATCATATAAAATAGGTATGCAATAAAGAAAATTTGTCTGCTAATCATAATAAAATCATGTAACCATAATTATGTCTTACCAGTACGCACTCTAATATCCATGCATTCGACATACATCATAGGTTATCGTATTGTATTTATCATACCCGTAAAACCTACGAATATTTATTTTTTAATTTAATTTTATTAATTTTTCGGGAATTCGGGAGGCGGATACGGGTGCCGCCGCCCCGGGAACCATTTATTGAATAACCAACACCTCTGCTATAGATCACCCCAAGTGGTTCGCTACGTTTGGTGATTTGACAGGGGTGCCCGGGTTCATGAGGTGACTTACGTCCGGGTCTTGGCAGTTGATGCGCCTGCCCACCTGCTGCGTGGCGGGCCGGATCGAGAGAGACTGGTTGAGGGAGGCCTTTTGACCTTTCCAGCCGGACTCTCTCGACCCATTGCCTTGCACCACAGTTGGAGGGATGGATTCATACGTCCGTCACTCCCAGACACACTGACCCCCAGATTCCTACCCACCTCTCAAACCTTTTTTATTGAGTGTGTAAGAAAGAAGGGCAGCATTATATGATTAAAAACAAATGCACAACAATCAACGCATTGACATTTGACGTTTTTGAATGTTTGGAATTCACGTACAGTTCAATATTATACCCCTCACAATATTGCTGCAGTTCTTTCAAAATAGGAGAATTCGTTCCATACAAAATGAATTGGGAAAATAATTTTCTTTATAACTATTTATTTCGTTAACTTTTGTGATGTTTTAATAGTTATTATCCTATCCGGGGCGGAGACAAATCCAACAAATCAAAGATCATCAAAATCAGTCCAGCCGATCTCGAGTTATAAATAGTGTAACTAACCCGATTTTGTTTTATATATTAAGATTTTTGTACTTCTATTCTTTTTAAGATATCTTTTTGCCACTTTTGAATATTATTGTATTATTATTATTATGTAGATTTAAGTATTTTAATGGCACATGTTGTGGTTGTTGTGCCGCGTGTCTTGAAATAATTTAATACTAGTAATATCTTTGTAAACACCACTTCTATTTTTTATAATTTTATGCCGACCGGGTTTCGCTACAACCGTAGCTTCTTCAACCGTTGCTGTGGCTAACGAAACACAATGCCATTACTCGACCTTTATAAAATCCACACTACCCGCTGTCTGAATTGAATATTTGAATTTCTCGGCTTTTCTCTCATATAATAAGCACGTATTATACATATATCTTCCCCTTGAATCACTCTATCTATTGGTGAAAACCGCATGAAAATCCGTTGCGTAATTTAAAAGATCTATGCGCACATACATTTTGAGCGTCGTCATTTCATACTACGTTTTTTTTTTACATGAATCCCGCTCAAGAGTCCCAACTGCTCCCGTCTGGAGCCAGTGGGACTATGGCATCCCCAATTGGGGTATGTTGTGAGGCTGAAGGTAGTGGGGAGGGGAAGGAGATAGTGAAGAGGAAAGTGGGGAAGTACCTGGCTATTCAGATCTGGTCACCAAACACGGCAGAAGCCACTTCAAGCAACGTTTCAATTCTGAATGGTGGTCTTACACCAGGGCGATACTGAGAGCATCTTCCACTCTGGAACTTGCCGCAAATATACTACCTAGGTATATATTATTTTAAATGAATAAATTGTGAAATACACAAATTAACCAAATTAAATTTATTTTACACGCCGGGATTCGATCCCGCAACCTTCGGAATGCGAGTCAAGCGCCTTACCGCTACACTACGCCGGCCGTCAGCCGGCCAGCATATGTAATGATAATGATGATTAATAATGTCGCATCACAAAGTATCCGCTTCATATGAACAAAAAAATAAATAATACGTTCACTGCTACTGCTATCTTATTCTCTTGCTGGTTAAATCCTATAGATGTATGTGTTTGTCTCTTTTTATTTATTTATTGATTAACGCCCTTTTTCGGGGCTTTTAAATATGAGTGGTAAGAAATATATGTATAGTATTTATTGTACATAACTGAACTGCCTCCGTAAGAATATTTTATATTTGTTTAAAAATAAATTGAAGAATTGTCCACTGACTTGGTGTAATTGTTTCCATCATTAGTATTCTGGTCAAAGAGGAATACATATGTTAGTTAGTCCCAAAATTTCTACAATGAAATAAATTCTGACTTCTAGTATTACGTAGTGGTATCAAGCAATACCGAACTATTAACTAAATCGTTTAGAATTTTACATAGAAATGCCAAGTTAGTGAAAATTCTTCGGTCCGACATTTGAGCATATTCATATTATTTAACAGAGTGTTTATAGTTCAACATAATTGCAGGAAAACCGGTTTAAAATTTAGAAAACTTAAGAATTTGTTTTATATTCTTTCAACAGCCTGTGTATATTATAATGTGGGTTCCAGACGGGAGATTTGTACTCAAGTTGAATTCTTACATAGGCAAAATATGACAGTTTAATAAAATATATATTGTTAAAATTTCTAATTAGCCTAGTTACGAATCCCAACATTTTTAAGCCCTTATTACAGATTTCTGTTATGTGGAACAAGTGAAAGATTTGATTGAAAAGTGATGCCTAAGTCTTTAATTTGTGTTAATGTCTCAAGAGCATTGTTATTAATAATGTAACTAAAGATCACTGGATTTTTCATTCGCAAAAATCTAACTATTTAACAATTTGAGATATTTAAGTAAAGTCTATTTTCATTACACCAAATTAACAATTTACTGATATTATCTTGAAGAATGTTGCTATGGTAAATATTTTTATAAATTTGGGGTCATCAGCAAAAAGTAAGATAGATACATCATGAAATATTTTTGTAGGATCATTTATAAACAAGATAAATTTGATCGGGCCAAGGTGTGAACCCTCTGGAACTCCACTTGTTGAATAATTTTTTTCCGACAGGGAGGATTTTATTTTAACAATTTGTTGTCTTCCAGTAAAATAGCTTTCAAACCAGGCTAATATACTGCCACGTATACCAAGCTTTTCTAATTTCCAAATGAGAATTTTATGAGAAACTGAATCAAAGGCTTGGCTAAAATCAGTATAAACATAGTCTACTTGTTTTTTTCTTTAAAAGCATTGGTTATAAAATTTTCATACACAATTAAGTTGGAGAGAGCACTTCTACCTGGCATAATTGGTAATAAATCACTGGTAAAGTGATATTACATTTCCATAATTTCCAAATGAGAATTTTATGGTAAACTGTATCAAACGCTTTACTGAAATCAGAGAAAACAGAGTCTTTTTGTTTTTTTTTCTCATTTAAAGCATTGGTTATAAAATTTTCATAAATAATTAAGTTGGAAAGAGTACATCTACCTGGCATAAATCCAAACTGATAAGGTGATATTACAGGTTTTATTTAAGTTTGTCAATTATTAGGCTTTCAAAGAGTTTCGGTATGGTGGATTAAATGCATATTGGTCTGTAATAACAAACATCACTTTCATCACTCTTTTTGAAAATTGGAGTCAAATAACTCATTTTCCACTTATCTGGAAAAATTCCACTGGGTAAAGATAGATTAAAAAGTTTGGGTAATGGGAGAGCAAATACTTTGATACATTCTTTGATAAATATTTTAGTGGTATTATGGTCCTTCAGATTTGTGGATATCTAAGGATTTAACTTTAGTAATTACATCAGAGAGACTTATGGTATACTGTGAAATATCAAGAGTTTCATCTAGAGTTGTTGTTGGAACAGGAGATTGTTTGAGTCTGTTGAATAAATACTTTTAATGAATTTTGCAAATTAGTTAACAATACCATTAGTATTATTGCTATGGCTGCCATTTAGGTGCATAATGCTCGGGAAATCAGAATCATCTTCTTTAAGAGATTTCGAGTATTTCCAAAAATAACTAACATTATTTATTATGGAGTTTTGTATTTCATTTATATAGTTACGGTAGCAGATCGTAGACGTGATTATTTACATGAAGTTTTTAAATCTTTAAATTCAATGTAGTCTGATTTTTTTTTATCATAATTTATATTTTTTATGTTTAAGTTTTTTAGTGATAAGTACATTCATAAGTTCTTTGGAGTATCATTTTGTATAGGTTAAGTTAAGGTTAAGTTAAGTTATAGGCTTACAAAGTATAAACTTTTTTTCATTTTTCTATAAACTTTTAGTTTTAAGAAGTAGTATAGTTTAGTTTTAAAGAAGTTTCACTTCAATAAATCAGTCGAAGTCATCGGGTGTCAATTGGTTCAGCACAGGGGAACTGGAGGAGAAGATATTTTTCTGCGATGTATTCCGTAGTTTGTATTTGTCAAATGTAAACATAAAGGTATTTTGTCTGTTCAGATTTCTTTATTTCGTTAACGTTATTGCAGTATTTATATCACACAGTGGTTTTCAAATTAGGCAAACATGTAGGTACATGGTGTAGTTAAAGGGTAGTAAATATTAGTTAAATATTTATTACTGGGCGTTGGTGTTGATCCAGGAGGCGAAGGAGCTGACCCTGGTGAAGACATCAGGATAACCCCTGGCGCAAGGAGATCCCCAGGAGACGATACCGACCAGAGAACTTCCAGAGGCGAGTGGGCCACCGGAATCTCCCTAAGGAATAAAAAAGGACATCAGTAATTTGCAGTGAAGGGAAAAGAGCTTTAGCTTTTATGACTAGAACTATTGCGGTAAACAAGTAACAGGATCAAAATGAGCAATTATTCCCTCCTGATTTTTAAAACACTGTATATCGTCAGTATTTATCCGCTTTAAGTAGACTGTCGCCTTAACAAAATTTATTTTGTTGTAGGGTTTTTTTAGTCCAGTAAAAATTATCCACTTTCGTTAGACAACCTAATCGTTTATTATTCTAACTGACGTATTATTTATTGTAATTACCTCCGTACGTGTGGATTGTAATTACCTCCAAACTTATCCAATCAATCATGTGGATGAGAATGTGGGTATTTTAAAGACTTTTCAAGAACGATTAAACATATTTATTTACGGACTCGGAAAGCGTAAATAAAGATAGACACATACTAGAGAAATATCACTCTCTGAAGTTACGCGGTAATGGAAGGAGACACAGGTACCAATTATATAGATCCAGGGGGATTATTTTTAGTGTTCTGAAATTTGTGTATACCCCTCAGGAAAACATCGTGTTCCAAAGTATGGAAGAATTTGGTTAGAATAGAACCGACGTTAAATGTTGACTGCAAATGGAAGCTAAAACGTCAAAATATGACGGTGCAATAACACCCAAAGAATATACTCATATCAAATGCATATCTTACGTGGCAAGCTCCCTCTCCAGACTTGGTGAGTGTGCACACTTGGGTGGCGTAGGTAGTTCCGATAGAGGACAGCCTGCTCTTGCAGTCAGCATCGGAGATGGTGGAGAGGGTGATCTTCTGGAGGGTGTTGGGGGCTGTTCCAGGGTACTAAAAAACCAACATAATATTAAATCTACCATTGAGCCATTAAGATGTGAATTGTTGTTTATTAAGATCAAATCTCAGTCGTTCTCAAAAGGCAAGATCTGCATCCTTCAAACCAATTTGTCAAATTAATTCTACCGGGAGTTTACGGGACATTGCACAACATTTGTGATTTTGTTAGTAAAAATTTTAACAATATTCGCTGTGTTGGGACAGTCCAGACACATTATTGGCCTTCATTTCTAAACAATTGAATCTTGCCACGCACGTGGGGTCACAGTCCACAGCAATGAGGAAACGACTATAGAAGAAGATTGGATTATGAAAAAGAATGTGGTTTTAAAGTAGACTTACGCTAGTGGTTCCCCATCCAGACAGCCTGACGGAGACTCCGGCGCCAGTGGTTCCAGTAGACAGAGAGATGGTGCCAATGCCTGTACCGGCGCTGATGGCGGTGCTGGTAATGACGACTGCGACGTCATTGACGATGGTGTTTGCGTTGTAGCTGGGGTGGTAAGTGATCCTGCTAACTGTGTACTGGGTGCCTCCGGAGTTTAGGTAGATGGTTCCTACGACGACCCTGGTGGAGGCAGCTGTACGGCTGTTGGAAAAGAATGAACATTTTAGTTATCACTAAGGTTCTAATGAGCGTGTGTGCAGTGAACTCTCAAACAGAAGCAAATATACTTAATACATATTTAAAACCAACTCAAACTTTTGTCTCATTAAGTGAAAATGAATGAAATGTTTTTCTTTTGGCGCAGCCGAGGCTTTCCTTCGAGGACATTTGAAAATTGTCACTTTCTCATAACATACGAGTATTATTTATGTGCGCCACAAAAATTAAATCTTATTTTAAACTGATTTAGGGGATCTTTTCTCAATGCATAACCATTAATATCCCATAAATAAGCGGCAAAAAGCTTAGCGGAAATATTAGGTTTTTAGATTGTATTGTAAGGTTACCCAACAACGCAATGGGCAGCAGTGACGATGGTGCGGGAGTTCAGGATGGAGCCTCCGCAGAAATGGCTGTTGCTGGTGGACCTCAGGGATACCTGGTAGGGAAACTCGCCGACAGCTGCGTTGGAGCCTCCGACCACACGCCAGTGGCTATCATCATCAGCCGCTGGTGCAGCTGGCAACACGAATCAATATTAATAACACGTAAGTAGCAAAGTATTGAATTCATTAATTTAACCTGTGGAGTTTTTTTTTAATTTAAAAAATTTTTGCATTTTACAAATTTTGACAATTTTTGAAAATTTTGCAATCGTTGTATGATTTTTTTTTCAGTTTTTATAATTTTTTTAAAATAAAAAGATACTTCAGATTGTCGGCATTATGTGATACGAACTTTGTTTTCTTTGTAGAGTTGTGAAATGTAGAATACGTTCGAAAAAGGATAAAAATCAAAATATTGTTTAATTATTGGAGAAATTTTATGAAAGTAATATAGACTAGAAGTGGAAAACTTTTTTGCAAAAGTGTTCAAATATTGCAGCACTCGTTTTTAATTAAAATGAACGCCTTAGGAGTCGAAAGGAGGAAAAAAATTCCACCAGTATTAATTAACATACTGCCTAATTAATGGGCTCTAAAATGACGATACAGTACAATCGATTTTTGCATCTAATATGCCTTTTGTAAACAGGAACTGATCACAAGTGTTTATGTAAACAATTAATTAACTTACCGAAAGCTGCAACCAAGACGGTGGCGAAAAGGAAGAGTACTTTGAACATTTTCCGGCAAATCACAGAAAACTACTGATTTAGCAACTGACCGCGTTGGTCTTTTATTCAATTATCTTATCAATGCACGCGAAATCGGGTGCAATTATTGCGTAAGTAAAGTAACTTTGATAAGTATTAGATTATGATAAAATTTGAAAAATTAATCTTCGACTTTCTTTGTTTGGTCGGCATTTCTAAATCTGAGCGATAAAGGTTATTTATATTTTTGTAAGATAACGTCGATTATTATTAATTTGATGATGTGATTCAGGTGGTAAAGGAAAAACCGAGTTATTAATGTAATTGATATCCAGGTGGCTAGGACGCTCGGTTTGCAGTTGGTGGTATTTAAAAATACTAAGGCCCGTTCTTTTCACTATTTACATAAATGAACTTTGCAGTATGGATATAGGCGGTAAAATAGTTAGTTACGCAGACGACACAGTTTTACTGCTTAAATCTAAATTTTGAGAAAAATGTGTGTAACATAGGGGATTTAGGAATCAAGCGAGTGAAAATATGGTTAGACACAAATATACTTACAATAAACACATTGAAAAAAAATCCACAACGTATAATATAAATAACACGAGACAGCCAAAAAATAATGTAAATACCAAAAATACACAAATGTGCAAACACCAACAACTGGGATTGTGCTACTTTACGAAAAACATACCAAATAAAATATCTAGGAATCCATAATTGACCGTTACCTCAGATGGACACATCATTTTAAACAAATCACAAATAAACTCTTCAAAACATTACACATTTTCCTAAACATAAGAAACATGTAAGCATGCAATAAAATCAACCGACAATCAGTTTCATAATTCACTTGATATAAAAAAATGAGAGTAACAAAAATAAATTCAGACACAAAATTAAAAGTTGGATTAAAGAAAAAAACACAATATTCCAAAAAAAAAGTTTACATTAAAGAATATAGCATATTCCCGTAACATTCAACTACCTCCATAAAACACACATAACTCATAATATATGGCGATTTTTATTTTTTTCATTACCGACTTTATATATTTTATTAATGTACTTCATCTAACTAAATTTTGTCTTCTAAAATGGGGGCCTCAGTATGGATAAGACACCCAGTGAACCGACATTATTTAATTATATTATAAAATGTAAATTACTGTATCAAATAAAAAAAATAAAAAATTAGTAAGGCTAAGTGAGAGAGTCTTCCGTACAGTAAATTTAACCCTTCAAAAATTGGGCATACTTTGTCAGCAGGTTAAAGTATTTCCGTATTGGAAATAACCAAGTAATTTTTGAAATATAATTTTTTTTAATGGAAACTTTAAAAAAGCCTTAAAAATGCCCACTTTAGGTTTTTTCTAAAAATTACCGGTAGGTAAAACTAAAAATACACACGTACTTTAATAAAACAAATGTTTAAATAAATGAAGAAAATATAAGCGAAACTCAATCGAAAATCTGGAAACAGAAAAATCAGAAAAACATATTGACCCCTCTGGGACTCGAACCCAGGACCTCTTGCTTTCCGGGCAAACGCGCTAACCACTACGCCACGGTGTCGATGTGTCACGGTGTGTGTGTCGACACGTTTTGTCGATGTGTCACGGTGTGTGTGTCGCCACGGTGTCGGTATCGACACCGTGGCGCAGTGGTTAGCGCGTTTGCCCGGAAAGCAAGAGGTCCAGGGTTCGAGTCCCAGAGGTGTCAATATGTTTTTCTGATTTTTCTGTTTCCAGATTTTCGATTGAGTTTCGCTTATATTGTCTTCATTTATTTAAATATTACAATTTGAGGTTTTACTCATAAAGTTAAAAATAAAAAATAAAAAGCAAATGTTATTGGCACTTCCTAACACTTTTTTTATTGTTTCATGTGAAAATAGTGAATTAAAAAATCCAAAAGTTTCACGATATATTTTCAAATTGCGTTCGGAAACTTTGGTTTCATAAATATGTATGTACATTTTAATTATTTGAGGTTAATTTTTAGATTTTGAATGTAGAGCGTCTTCTCTTTCTAGATCATATTTCTCATCACGATAGTAAGGGAGACACTACGATTTCTATGAGACCTGTACCAGTTTTTTTTTTTGTTTTACATTAGCTTCACGAAGGAGACCCTGACGAAAATAATTCCCCTCAAGACCAATGTCTTCTTTGAGGATGCTGTGTGGAGGGTCTTTTCAGGAAAGGAAGGACAGGAAGTTCTGGAAAGGAAAAGGGTGTTAGGGGTGAGTAGGAATCTGGGGTCAGTGTGTCCAATCCATCACTCCCACTGCGGTGCAAGGCGATGTTCCGAGGCTGGAGAAGTCAAAGGGACTCCCTCGACCATTCTCTTCCGGTCTGGCCTGCCATGCAGCTGATGGGCAGACGGACCCGGACAAACCTCACCCCATGAACCCGGGCACCTCTGATACCATACGTAGCGAACCACTTGTGGTGGCCTATGGCAGTTGGTTATCCGATAAATGGTTCCAGATTGGTTAAATCTTAAGGTTTCTTTACAATGCCAGGGAAGGAAAAAATCCAGTAATTCTAGCCCTCTCTGCATAAATATAAAACCAATTTAAGTTTATTAACATAATATACTTAAGAAATGAGAATATCCTTATATTTTATAATACCCTTATATAGGATATCCTTATACATATCCTTCAATATCTTTAAGAAATGAGATCCCTGAGGTGTATGTGTGGTAAAACCATGTACGATTGTGTGAGAAATATAGAGATCTGCGAAGAATGCAAGGATGATGTAAGCGTAATGAGTAAGATTAGGGACGCTCTGATGGTTTGGGCATTTAGAGCGAATGAACGAGGAAAGGAGTGTAAGGAGAATATATGACGCAAATGTGAATGGTGGAAGAAGTCGGTGACGCCCGAGAAAGACATGGCACGACCAAGTGAATCAGATACTTGAGTCGGGCCATGTGAAGAGTCGGAATAATAGAAGAGCATGTACGAGACGATGTATCAATGTGAACGAGTGAAGGAGTGTGTGCCACGATCAAGTTGTTTGGCGGTCAGTCTTCTCTGCCCACCCCTGCGGAGAAAGGGCATGATGGTTAGTTTTAGTTATATTCTTGCGTGGTGCATAAAATTTTTGAAGTTCAATGGGCTTTTAATTTTCATTCTTGGATTTGATAATAAGCATGTAAATCATATCATACAAGCGATAAGTAGGTACCAAAATAATTTTATTATTTAATAATTCTTTATTCGAGCCATTGGACGTATTTTTAGCGGGCCGTTCACACAGCTATTTCACTCGTACACACGTATTAATTGAAAGGCTATCCTTTCCATAAGCGGTGCTATATTTTTTGTTCGATTAGTATGAATATTTAATTTAATTTTTATTAGTTGTTTCACACAACTGTAGTAATTTTATATTGTATAGGTATCTATAAAAATTTAAAATTAAAAGAACGGAGATTCATTTTTTTCCCATCAAAATTCTGATTGAGCCTGCTTTGAGAATAAACACGAACCGTCTCTGGCCAGCAACCGCAGACGGGAAGTGTGAATACCGCACAAGAATCCCAACCGACCGCAACCGCCAGGAGCCAGTCATGCAATGGAGTCCCCAATTGGGGTATGTTGTAAAGCTGAATGTAGTGGGTAGGAGAAGGAAATGGGGGAGAGGGAGGTGGGGAAGTAATCAAGTTCTGCAAAGGTTCCATTCAAGTTCTGTTACTTTATTATTATTGGCCAGTTGTTTCACACAACTGAATTATTTAATCTATGAACATATTTGGGATGGGTAGTTTAAAAAAATTTGAATAATTCATAAGTTAATTCATTTTTAAGTTTATTTCTGTGATTATTTCGTGAAGAAAATGGCCTATAATTATATAAAAACAGAATTGGAAAAGAACTTACACAGAACATGAAAATTAACTTAAAAAAATTAATGAATTGTCACTTTTTTTAAACAACCAGTATTTAATCTATTTCAAATTGAAAATTAAAAGGACAGAGATAAAAAAAGCTTATTTTTCGTATCAAAATTTTGAATGAACCTTCACTGATAATGACCACAAACCGCCACTGGCCAGTGGCCACCAACCGAAGACGGGAAGAAAGGCAGAGATTTTTTTAAAATGTGAATATTGCGTAAGAGTCACAACTGCACCCAGCCGCCTATAACCATTGAGTACCATATCTTTTAAAGATAATTTTTGTATACGACTATAATATATGACGATAATTTTGTATTCGACACATAAACTAGGTTACAAAATACAAACCAGTTCTTCGAACAATTGTTTCCAATTAAAAAGGTAGCTGCAAATAATATGATAAAAAAAATAGTCGAAGAAAATGTAGTTAATTACAAAATTTTAAATATCGGATTGGCAAAAATTTGTTTAAAATCTCGGTAGCCGAATTGGTAAGGCACTTGTCCCGGTAAGATTGAGCTACGAGAGATCCTGGTTTTATCTTTTTTATTTTTCTGTATATTATTATTATTTTCACCATTCATTATATAGGGTATAACAGCACCTACCAGAAGGATTTTAACCACTGATACCTGATCATATTTGGAATAAAAAATGTAGATGTCATTTTGCTCTCCGATGAAATTTTTATTCAATCACACGTCACTACTGATCCTATCCCTGTTTGTGAGATACGCGCGCTGCTTCGTGTGTAACCGTGCTGCTAGAACGAGACGCAATGCTTTTTAAGTGATCCGCTAGGCTACAAACCCTCGTTGCTACTACTCAGTTGCGACGCATGATCACCGGAACAAGCACCGGACAGCAAAATGGCATCAACATTTTTTACTCCAAATATTGTCAGGAGTCGCCTGTTAATCCTTCGGATACGTACTGTTACAACCTGTGTACGTATTGTTGTTCCTCCTCTTTTCAAATGATCTGATGAATAATGGTAATAGAATGGTACAGTGCATGTATCTTGAAAGAGATAAAAATAATGGCACATTGTTCAACATTGTCTGTACAATTATGACTGCTCTTAAAGTGATGCACATCTCCGTTCCATCAATAAACAATGCCTGTTACTATAATGATGGGTGCACAAATAAATATGAAGGAATTCATCAGAGCTAATGATTGAAAATAAAATACAACAAACAGTCTTGGAGAACCATGCGGCGCTTTTTCAAATGGGTTGGACGCATCGACATGTCAAATCGTTTGTTTAGTTTAGTCGGTGGTTAATAATAAGTAATATTTAATAATAACAATATTAGTTTATTACTACTATGTATATAAAGGAATAAAATTATTTAATCAATTACCCGCCGATATGAGAACAGAAAAAAATTACAACAAATATAAAAAAAATCTGTGGCAGGGTATTTATAAGAAAATAGTCTTTCAGCGTTGGTCACTTTATTTCTCTTATATACAGGGGTTCACAGCTTATAGTAAAAAACAGAGTACAGGAAAGTTGTAGCGCAAAGTAAAATCACTTACAGCCTTACTAAAAAAAAACCACAGCGCGATTGATTAACTGTGTTATTGCAATAACATAAATAAACCTCGTATACACTAAAACACGTTTTATTACCAATAACGTTTCTTACGTGGTCACGCTGTTAAAACGCATTGAAGATGTGACAACGTTGTATATGGTTTTAATTTACTAGGAAACAATGTTGTTTTAATTTTTCTCCGCAAGGGGCATTATTGGCGCGCCTATGCATTAGTTCTTCGGCCCGCGACAGCCCTCGATGACAAAACAGCTCGGTGTGTTTTATGGCGGGATATCGAAAATTTTGTGATTTTACTTAATAATTTCTATTGTAGTGACGAATTTACTCTTCTGTTCACATAATTGATATAATTACCATGTTATTTGTGTGGTTTACATCAGTTTAATCAAATTATTGTACAAACGCCGTACTTTCAAAGTTGAACTGTCAGAATATTGTTTTTTATAGGTTACTTAAAAGATAAAATTTTCATTTTAAGATCTTTATTTTAAGAGAATTTCTTAAAAGTGATAATTTTTTATAATATTAAAATCTAATACATGTGTTCGTAAACGTATCAAAAAAATTAACGTCTTTAAAGATGCAAGAAATCTGTTTTAAATTTCGGTATTATTTCTAAGTTATTTTTTTGGCAATAAAAAAAACTTTGAAATTTTTTATTATTTTTTTATTGTATACACGATGAAAAAGTGAGGTGTTAGTTTCCTTCCAAATTTATTACATAAAAGGACTGTGTTTTTTAAATTTTGATTTTATTTAAATTTCTCCACATTTTGGTCCAAAATGTTGTGGGAGGAATTTTTTTTCCATTTTTTTCCGAGTTTGAATCTTAAAATATGGCAGTTTTTGAAAGCTAAAGTGTATTTAAAATACACAAATCTGAAAAGTAATTTTATCTAGTTTTCATATATGGTATTTGTTTTTACGACACCTTAAAAAATAAGAAATATATAGAACATTCAAAATACTATGGAAAAATTACAAATATCGTTCGGACATCAATGGTTAAAACAGAGATAAACTACCCTCTCAGGCCGTGGAAACCATGTGTATTTCTTTTAAAGAACAAATTTTTAATTAGTAATGTTTTCAAATCCGCGGCCGTTTGTCAATTGAATAAAATTTTCACTGGGTTTTTTAGTAAGGCTGTTAGAGTTTAAACAATGTTCACTAACGTTCTCGCTAAAATCTTTAAAAAATATGTAAGTCTAAATCTCTTCATCAGGTAAATTCTTAAGTTTGTGATAACGATTTTTTAAAATAATTCTTAAGTTATTAAAAAGTTGTCCTGTCCTAAACACAAGCATTTGCTTTTTTAGGAGAGTGTATAAAATATGAAAGCTTTATTATGTCATTTGTGTTTTTAATTTTTGTGCCCCGGGAACCTTTATTGGATAACCAACACCTCTGCCATAGGTCACCCCAAGTGGTTCGCTACGTTTGGTGATTTAGCAGGGGTGCTCGGGTTCATGGGGTGAGGTTTGTTTAGGTCTTGGAGGCGGATGACCAGGACACACTGAACCCCCCATTCCTACCCACCCCTTAAACCATTTTCCTTCCCAGATCTCTCCTATCCTTCCTTTCCTTTAAAAAACCCTCCACACAGCATCCCCAAAGATGACATAGGCCCTGACGGAAACTATTTTCCTCAGGGCCTCCTGTGTGGAGCTCATGTAAAAAAAAAAATACAAACATCCTAGAATGTATGCATGGCAATGCATAACGTAATGCAATGCATATACGTATAACTGGAATGATATGACAAATGAAATTGAAAAATTTTATTAATTTATGAGTTTATGGAGAATACTTGACCGTCTCCCGTCTTCAGAGGTCCATCTGATTTGCAAATTGGGACGCGTGTATTTTTTTAAATTTTTTTTAAAACTTTATTTATTCCCATTTCTTTGCACATATACAGCCTTACTAAAAAAAAACCACAGGGCGACCGATTAACTGTGTTATTGCAATAACATAAATAGAGCTCGTATACACTAAAAGACGTTTTATTACCAATAACGTTTCTTTCGTGGTCACGCTGTTAAAACGCATTGAAGATGTGACAACGTTGTATATGGTTTTAATTTACTAGGAAACAATGTTGTTTTAATTTTTCTCCGCAAGGGGCATTATTGGCGCGCCTATGCATTAGTTCGTCGGCCCGTGACAGCCCGCGATGGTTTATTTATGGCCCGCGATGTCAAAACAGCTCGGAGTGTTTTATGGCGGGATATCGAAAAATTTGTGATTTTACTTAATAATTTCTATTGTAGTGACGAATTTACTCTTCTGTTCACATAATTGATATATTTACCATGTTATTTGTGTGATTTACATCAGTTTAATCAAGTTATTGTACAAACGCCGTACTTTCAAAGTTGAACTGTCAGAATATTGTTTTTTATAGGTTACAAAAGATAAAATTTTCATTTAAGATCTTTATTTTAAGAGAATTTCTTAAAAGTGATAATTTTGTATAATATTAAAACCTAATACATGTGTTCGTTCGAGATGCAAGAAATCTGTTTTAAATTTCGGTATTATTTCTAAGTTTTTTTTTGGCAATAAAAAAAACTTTGAAATTTTTTATTATTTTTTTATTGTATACACGATGAAAAAGTGAGGTGATAGTTTCCTTCCTAATTTATTAAACAAAAGGACTGTGTTTTTTAAATTTTGATTTTATTTAAATTTCTCTACATTTTGGTCAAAAATGTTGTGGGAGGAAATTTTTTTCCATTTATTTCCGAGTTTGAATCTTAAAATACGGCAGTTTTTGAAAGCTAAAGTGTATTTCAAATACTCAAATCTAAAAGGAAATTTTATCTAGTTTTCATAAATGGTATTTGTTTTTACGACACCTACAAAAATAAGAAATATATTGAACATTCAAAATACTATGGGAAAATTACAAATATCGTTCGGACATCAATGGTTAAAACAGAGATAAACTACCCTCTCAGGCCGTGGAAACCATGTGTATTTCTTTCAAAGAACAAATTTTTAATTAGTAATGTTTTCACATCCGCGGCCGTTTGTCAATTGAATAAAATTTTCACTGGGTTTTTTAGTAAGGCTGAATGTATAATAGCAAATATTATAAAATAACATAATATATAATAACAATTATGAACAAGAAATGAAAACCCACTAAGGCACTGCCTGAGTGTGGGTAATAGTAAAACAAAATACTATATTTCCAAGTACCCAAAGTATAAATTAGACTTAAAAAAACATATAAAATATAAAAATAGTATAAAAATTAGTATTACATAGGTAGAATAAGTGATAACGGTTTTTTCAGCTATTATAAAAATAAAATAAAAATATGGAGAAAAACATACAATTTTTTTTTTTTTTTTTAGTTATTATAAAAAAAAAAAAAATAATAAAATAAACAGAAAACATATTGTACTACAGTTTAGAAGTTACAGCAAATGAGTTGTAGAAGGATGGATAAATTTATAGAAAAAGCGTTTCAATATCTACATTAGTCAACCATAATTTTACCTCTTTTACATATTTTATCATTTTATTTATCATTTGAGTTTGTAGTGGTAGAAGGTTAAATGTACGAGGACCAATGAAACTGCTATGTGTCTGCAATAATTTAGTATTGGTTTGTGGGGTATAAAATATATTATTTATTCTTTTGCTAGTTCTGTTTTCATTTATTTCAAAATTATTTTTTTTTAAACACATATTTCAATGTTTGTAATATAAATAATTTACGTATATTAAATATTTTAGTTTCTTTGTATAATAAGTTGGTCGAGAATGTTTTATTTTTGTTATATATGACTTTAATTATGTGTTTTTGAATTATTTGTAGAGGCTTTATAAATGTATCAAGTGCACCACCCCATCCTATAATGCCATAAGAGATTGATGATTGCACCAGGGAAAAGTAGATCATTTTCAATTTTTCAATGTTTAGTACTTCCTTAAGTCTATAAAATAGGTAGGTCAGATATCCTAATTTAGAAGTGATTTGATTAATATGTGATTTCCAATTAAGATTTATATCTATTGATACTCCTAAATATTTTATATTTTCGACATCAGTGAGTTCGTTGCACATGAAGCACATTTCTTGATTGCAACTAGTATTATGGATTCTAATTTTAAGGTTGTCTTTAGGTTTATTTTTAATGGTTTTATAAAAAGGTAAGTAAAATATTTTGCTATAGTTTAAAACGAGTTTGTTGTATTTTAGCCATGTTGAAACCAATGAAATACAATCAGTTGCTTTCGAAAAAGTTTCTTTCCAATGATTACCATCCACTATTATTGCCGTGTCGTCTGCGTAAGAAACAATTTTACCAGGGATTACAAAATTACATAAATCATTAATATACATTAAGAATAAAATCGGGCCAAGCACAGTTCCCTGTGGAACCCCATTTTTATCTTTGACTCTGAACTGTAATTATTCCCAATTTTTGTTTTTTGTGTTCTGTCTGTAAGATAGTTAGAGAGTCGTTTTAGTGTGTCTTTTTTGAAACCTAGTTGATTTATTTTTGTAATGAGTAAATTATGATTTACGGTGTCGAAAGCTTTTCTTAAATCTAGGAATATGGCAAGACATTTCTTTTTTTTATCAATAGATGAGTATATCTTTTTTGTCAGTTCATATATCGCATCCTCGGTGCTTAGGTCTTTACGAAAGCGAATTTTATATTTTTCTAAGTGTTGAATGACTCTAAACTTGATGAATTTTTGTGCATCTAAGTGTTGAATGACTCTAAACTTGATGCATATTAGCTTGTGTCGCTATCCATAGAGAGAAAAAAAATGATCTTATATTTAAACGCCCGGGGTCTCAAAAGTTTCGTATGATCTGTAGCTATTCGAAAACGTAAAAATAAATTAAATTATTGTTCACTATTAGCCCGCTAAAATAGCCGGAAGTTTTGAAAAAAAAATAGATTTCGTGATTTGGAAAAAAAATAAAACAAAGGGTTCATATTTTATATTTTGTACCAAACTTATTTTTCATTCCATAACTACAGTACAAAGAACATAACAAATAATTTATAAACATGTGTGATGTGTTGGTTAAAAATATAAAAGGGGAAAATAACACTTTTTCTGAATAAAATCAGAATTCTTGATGACTTACTTGTATTCATAAACTTGAATTTTTTTTTCATTTTTGTCAGTTATACGCATTTTTTAATAATAACCACACGTTTAAAGGTGAAATTATTGAAAAAAAATTATTGAAAATTAAAGAAAAAATGGTTTTAGGTTTGTTTTCTGATTTTCAATGCATTTTAGCGGGCTAATAACCATTTAAAAAATATTAAATGCAGTTCTCATTTTCTTTATAAGACGCAACTTTTGAGACCCCGGGTGTTTCTAAATTCAAACGTTGAAATAATTGACACACCCTAGCGTGTATGGGTACCGCCGCCCCGGGAACCATTCATTAGATAACCATCACCTCTGCCGTAGGTCACCCCAAATGGGTTTGGTGATTTAGCTGGGGTGAGAGAATGGTTGAGGAAGTACCTATGACATCGCCTAGCACTACAGTAAGAGGAGTGGATTCATATGTCCGTCACTTTTGGACAAACTAACCCCCAGATTTCTACTCACCCCTAATAACCCTTTCCTTCCCTGAACTACCTCTCCTTCTTTTCAAAAAAAGACCCTCCACCCAGTTTCCCTAAAGATGACATAGGCCATGAGGGGAATTATTTTCTTCAGGGCCTCCTGTGTGGAGCTGATGTAAATTTTCCAAATAAAAGTTTTAACTGCTGTTGAACCTTTAACACCCTAAAGGCAATCTAAATTTAGACAAAGTTGGATTATATTACTCGTATATTTATATTTAAAAAAAATCGGGTTATAGACGTCAGATGGCACTGAATTTTATTTTAAATCAGTTAATCGAAAATAAACTCCCTTGTCAAAATCTCAATTTTCTCCAGTCGGAACCATTTTATTCTTATGAAAGGAAAAGTTGTCAAATGTACAAATGAAAATTGTGGTTTATTCGGAGTTCTTTATTTTGTTTAGATCATACAGTGAATTTCAAATCGGGCAAAAATTTACATAGTTTTATTAAAGTGTTATAAATATCAATTAAATATTTATTACTGGGCGTTGGTGTTAATCCAGGAGGCGAAGGAGCTGACCCTGGTGAAGACATCAGGATAACCCCTGGCGCAAGGAGATCCCCAGGAGACGATACCGACCAGAGAATTTCCAGAGGCGAGTGGGCCGCCGGAATCTCCCTAAGGAATAAAATAGGACATCAGTAATTTGCGGTGAAGGGAAAAGAGCTTTAGCTTTTCTAGTAACAGGATCAAAATGAGCAATTATTCCCGCCCGATTTTCAAAACACTGTACATCGTCAGTCTTTATCAGCTTTAAGTAGACTTTTGCATTACCAAATTAATATTTTTAAGTCCAATAAAATTGTCTATTTTGATTAGACCACCATATCGTTTATTATTCTAACTAGTAGCTATTCGTGTGGATTGTAATTACCTAATTACAAATTTATCCGATCAATCATGTGGATGAGTGTGTGGGTATTTTAAAGACCTTTCAAGAACGATTAAACATATTTATTATGTAGGCACATTCAAGAGAAATATCACTCTCTGAAGTTACGCGATAATAGTAAGAGACATAAGTATAGCACGCATCAAATATATTGATCCGTAGGACAGGATCGTTATTTTTAGTGTTCTGATATTTCTTTACAACCTTCAGTGACAACAGCGTGTTTGAAAGTATGGAAGAATTTTGTTAGAATAGATCTGACGTTAAATATTCACTGCAATTGGACGCTTATTAGACTACAAACATGTGTACGGTGCACCCAAAGAATACACCCAAAGAATACAACAAATGCATGGCTTACGTGGCAAGCTCCCTCTCCGGACTTGGTGAGTGTGCACACTTGGGTGGCGTAGGTAGTTCCAATAGCGGACAGCCTGCTCTTGCAGTCAGCATCGGAGATGGTGGCGAGGGTGATCTTCTGGAGGGTGTTGGGAGCTGTTCCAGGGTACTGAAAATATAAATTAAATTAGCCAAAATTAAATTAAATTAGCCACAATTGAGATATTGTAATAATATATTGATTGTTGTCTAGGAACATCGAATCACTATTAGCTGGAACTGCACGCTTCAATCAATTTAGTCAAACTAATTTGACCTGTCAGTTGCTGTTTTGAAAGGAAATTTTGCTCCATCATTCAGATGCTGTTTTGAAAGGAACTTTCAAAACAGCATCTGGAGCAAAATTCTCCATCATTGCACAAATAATGTTTTCGGTTTACAATGTTGGCGGAAGGTTTTTTCGATGTATATAAATGCTGCCGCAGGGTTGCTGTAGTCCGGAAACATTTTTCGATACCGTTATGATTTTATATTTTAGATTTTTCGATACCTTTCAAAACAATTGTACTTTACAAACAATTTAGGATCAATCAAATACGCATAACAAACGTTTTTATTAAACTTTGCTAGTTTGCTTGCGTAATGCTTTGGCGTGCTGGCTCCGTATGTAAATCGTCTCTGTGTGTCCTAATCACAGATGTTAGTGTGAAAATGACTTAAATCACGTTGTTATGAAATTTTTTTTAAATGCATTTCGTGAAACTCTTGGTTACTGGCAAAGTGGGAGGCAAGAGGTGTTGAAGTGATCAAATATCTCAGACGTCCGGATCGTCGACGTCCTTAGCTCTCCGTGAATACCTCAATGAACCTTGAAATTGGAGTAACCATGAGTAACCTCAGAAGAGAGGAAGAATTGAATCATAAAAAAGAGTGTGGTTTTGAAGTAGACTTACGCTAGTAGTTCCCCATCCAGTCAGCTTGACGGAAACTCCGGCACCAGTGGTGCCAGTAGAGAGGGCGATGGTGGCCACGTTTGAGGAGGTGGCAATGGCGGTGCTGGTGATGACGACAGCAACGTCATTGACGATGGTGTTTGCGTTGTAGCTGGGGTGATAGGTGATCCTGCTAACTGAGTACTGGGTGCCTCCGGAGTTCAGGTAGATGGTTCCTACGACGACCACCGTGGACGCAGCTGTACGGCTGTGAGTAAAATAAGAACATTTTAGTTTTTGGTTAGGATCATTGATTGCTTTCTGGATGGAGCGTATTTTCATTGATATCCCAAACAGTAGCAAAGACGACCAAGACTGATTTTCTGAATATTTCTGCATTTTGAGCAGCGCGCCACAAAATCTCCATCCGTAGGAATGAAATTCGGAATGCGGAATGGCAGATAAATCTGGAACATTTCATAAGCAATCATATAAGCCTAGTAAAGTAAAAGGTGGCGTATCTCTGTATCCTCACAGCCGAAATATACGTTTTTGGCGTACCGAGTTCTTATAAAATTCGCCAAATGCGAACGGATAAAGTAACGTGTGCGCCATGAAAAAAATCGAATCATAATAAATACGATTTTTTTTGATGCACAAAACACTTTAATGCATTGTTGTTGTACTTTAAAAAAATGTGAGATTCTTAAATCACTATTCCTATGTTTTCAAATCAATTAAAAATTGAAAATTACAAAAACACAGATTAAAAAGCATTAATTTTTCCTATCTAAATCCTTATTGAACCTGCATTGAAGAACCAAAAACTGCAACCGAAGACGGGGAGGAAGACAGAGATGTTTTTGTAAATTAGTAACTTTATTGGATTCTTACAAAATACCAGCTTGCATGACAATTTTTAAATAAATGTCGAGCATTATTTTTAAGCCTATAATTGAAAATCTGGAATGAATTGCTATGTACTCGTACGTATGTACGATATATCTGTTAAAACAGTTGAACGGGAGTACAGTTCGATTATAGTTCTGCAATAAATACAAATACTTAATGAAAACTTTATTTAATCAATATATATCTACGGATATGCTTTAAAAACTGTGTCTCTGCTTTGTTAAGTTATTCAGGAAATGCCCATCAGGGTGTTGAAAATTAATTAAAAAAAAAAAAAAAATTTGCAGCTGAATGGCAATTTGAAAATACTAGACAGAAATATGAGATTTTAAAATTGAATTGTTTGTTTACCCAACAACGCAATGGGCAGCAGTGACGATGGTGCGGGAGTTGAGGATGGAGCCTCCGCAGAAATGGCTGTTGCTGGTGGACCTTAGGGACACCTGGTAGGGGGCCTCGCCGACGGCTGCGTTGGACCCTCCGACCACACGCCAGTGGCTGTCATCATCAGCCGTTGGTGCAGCTAGAAATACACATCAATAAAAATCTTTCAAGTAATAAAATATGGAATTCATTGAAACCTTTGTTTATTTTTTTAAAGAAATGTGTTCTTTCGTTTTAAATTTTAACCATTTTTTTAATTTTTTAAATGATTTTGTAAAATTTTCGAAATTTTAAAATTATCTACGAAATTCTAAATTTTCAAATTTTTCATATTTTTGAAATTTTCAATATTTTGTAAAAATCAGAATTGAGAATTTTTTGTAATTTCTGATGTTAAATTTGAAAGTAAGGTAAATCTAGATAAGTTTTAAGATTTACACGGCCAAAAGCATTTTCGTTATTTGTTTTTGGGGTGTTATGCCGTGTTGCGCTACCTCCTTCTTTAGCCAACGTTTCGGACATCGTTGCAGTGTCCATCATCAGGGCAGATCCGGCAGATCCGGTAGATGTGTAGCGCAACACGGCATAACACCCCAAAAACAAATAACGAAAAAGGTAAATCTAGCTTTAATTCGCAAGTGGATTAAGATGAAGCCATAGTAAATAATGCAAAATCACACAAAATTATAAGTTTTTGTTTTGAAAATTCGATCGCTTAGAAGTATTATAGATGCTTCAATTAAATACTGCGTGTAGAACATACCTTGCCCTTAAAAATATCGGTCAGTTTTTTTATAAGTCTTTTAATAAGCGTATAAAAAAATAGAATATAAAGTTTGTAAAAAACGCTTTTAAGTCCAAACTCTCCTATTTATAAACCCCTTTTCGGATATGGTTTTATTGTTTAATGTAGCGAATTCAGTTTCTTTTATAATAATCGCAAAAAAATGATTTTTACGCCCGAAGTTTCCAAAATAAAATAAAATATGCATTTTCGCTTTGTTATTTTGCAATACGGCCAGCAGTCGACGAATTTGGATTTTCAAAGTGAACACTATGCCGTCCACCGAAGGGACATAACTAGACACGCCGGTTTTTTTTATCAGTTCGCCCCCGAACGGAGCGGGAAACGGACGCTAGGCTCCACGTCGCTTTGTTCCGTGAAATCAATTTTAAAATTTTGTTTTTTTGCAATAAACAATGGGTAAAAAATGAGTTCATGTTTTTTACAGGCCTTTTCGAAAGCAACCTTTAAAAAAAAATCTCATATACCTCTTCCGTACCTTTGAAACTTTTCCAACCTTTCCAAAAGCCTTTTCTCACGTATTTTTAAACTCCTCCCATAAAAGGGCGTGAATTCCGATTTCGATTTTTTTCTGAACTATTGGATCGCCTTAACGTTTACATTATTTGAGAAGTATTAATATATTTAAGTATTGAAAGTATTAAGCATTGAAATTTGGACGGGCAGCAAAATGAGGATTTTAGCAGAGTAGAATATCTAGCAATTTTAAAAATTTATGTAAAAATTTTCAATAAATTAAATTAACTTACCGAATGCTGCAACCAAGACGGTGGCGAAAAGGAAGAGTACTTTGAACATTTTCCGGCAAATCACGGGAAACTACTGATTTAAAAACTACCCGCGTTAGTCTTTTATTCAATTTTCTTATCAAAATTCGCCAAATATTACGCATTTTTGATAGTTATTGTTATTAGTTTTGATAAGTAGTAGATTACGATAAAATAATATGATAAATGTTAGACGATTTAGTTTGATACGGCTTTAGAAATCCAGACTTAAATTTTATTTATGGTACACGAAGGTTTATGTAAGATAACGACAATTATTATTAATTTATTTTTGTGATTTGAAGGGTAAAGGAATTGCAAAGTCATAAAGAGATTGGTATCCCAGTGGATAGGACGCTCGGTTTGCAGCCAGTCAAGCAGAGTATACAGGCTTCTCGGCTTCGTAATTAGAAACTCATATCCGTTTCGTAACACAAAAACACTGACGTTATTATATAACACACTAGTCCTGAGTGTACTTGAATCAAATACGATCATCTGGGCCACACACGAATTAACATACACTTTACGCATTGAAAGAGTCCATAAGAAATTTTTCAGGTTTTTATTCTCGCGGCTCTATGGACGTTACCCTTGGCTTTACCCATCGATTTATATATTAGGCATGACCAATTACCACTCCCTAGAGACACGTAGAGGAATCGCTTTGCTTAAATATTTTTTTCAACTAATAAACGGTCACTTATCTAATAATGAGATACTGGCCCAATTATTTTTTTTTGTACCAGAGTCTCACTCTCGAAGACGTCATCACAACCTCCTATTCCTATATAGTAGAGCAAGCCGCACTAATTTTATGTGGGAAGAGCTACGTGCTTTTTGAATGCGGTGGATAAAAAAATAGATTTATTTTTTGTGTCCCGTAGCGCATTTGTAAGATTTTTGGCATTGCATATACACTGCATAAATGGTATACTTATAACGTATTAGGCTATATTGCCTGTAATTGTTATAAATAAATATACAAATTATATATAAATAAATAAATTGTTTTTCAATATAAGGTTACGTAGGAAAGTCTGTACCCTAAATTTGAGGGTTATTATAAAGATTAAACAGTAACTACAAATTTTGTAGATTATTTTTTACTACTCACCGGGCAACTCCGATTAACACAGAATTTGAAAAAAAAGTATTTTATTTATAAATATTAAGGTATGTTGAACTTCCGAACTTGATACGATCACCCGACCAAACTAACTGTATGTAAGCCAAAGTGCTTATTTAAAGAAAGCTTTTTTATTTCAACCAATTTTGGTTTTGTCATTTAAAACCATACGATCTCTCCATCTCTCCATCTCTCCATCTCTCCATCTCTCCATCTCTCCATCTCTCCATCTCTCCATCTCTCCATCTCTCCATCTCTCCATCTCTCCATCTCTCCATCTCTCCATCTCTCCATCTCTCCATCTCTCCATCTCTCCATCTCTCCATCTCTCCATCTCTCCATCTCTCCATCTCTCCATCTCTCCATCTCTCCATCTCTCCATCTCTACGTCTCCCCACCTCTCCACCTCTCCATCTCTAAAACTCTACATCTCTCCAACTCTACATCTCTCCGTCTCTCCTTCTCTCCATCTCTCCATCGCTCCATCTCCTCTTCATATCTACATCTCTTTATCTTTTCCTGTCTTCATCTATTCAACTCTTCTATTTTTCTCTTTATATCGTCGTCTTTTATCTCTTCTTCTGTTCACTTCTTCATCTCTTCATATCGTCGTCTTTCATCTCTTCTTCTATTCACTTCTTCCGATCGTCATCTTTCATCTCTTCACATAATTTATTCATCTCATCACCTCTTCATTACTTCATCGCTTATCTCTTCATCGTTCTTTTCATCATGGGATGACCTTCGCGAATCTTTGATGGTATTCTACTGACCGGAAAACAGTGCGCCTTTATTAGAATGAATTTTTCGTTTTTGTATGGGACATTTGCAGTAGTTACATCTTGTATGAGGTACTCGATACTAATTTCCTGCATTGCAAACAATAAAGGTTGATTGAATTAATCAGGTGTTCGTATGATATTACGAGTGACATGAAGTTTAATGAAGGAAAACCATTTTCTCGTGATTGAATGCATACTACAAAGGGTTGGTTCTGAAATGTATCCCTGTGTAACACTAGCTTATTACGTAATATGGATCTATACATGTTGTTTCCAGTTATCAGTGATTAATAAAACTAGTGGCTTTCATCTGATTCCCTTTACCTCCATT
Source organism: Limnephilus rhombicus (assembly GCA_929108145.2). Taxonomy (NCBI): domain Eukaryota; kingdom Metazoa; phylum Arthropoda; class Insecta; order Trichoptera; family Limnephilidae; genus Limnephilus; species Limnephilus rhombicus. The sequence goes on from OV815288.1 coordinate 20,832,326, forward strand.
ATTTCTAATAGTTTATTTGTAGCAATAGTATCAAATAATTTAGAGTTATCAATAAAAAAACCGACAAAGTTTTTTTTTAAATTTTTTTATTTAAAGAACTTGAAAACTCCTTACCACACTGGTCTAAAAAAGAAAAGGTATCTAAATATTTGAAGCACGTTTTATTCTGCTTTCTTTTATCCTTCATGAGCCTTCTTCGGTTCAATTTTGTTGCCTGAAATATCTCCAATTTGACAACTATTTGCATCTCCTACCACCCCAAATGAGGCGTGTATATAGAGGTAATACATTCTTCAAATCACAAAGAAAACAATATAAAAGTCAGCGCTGTCGGTATGTTATGAAATGTTTATTTTTAGGTTGGATAACAATTTAGAAGTTTTAAAACTGCCACCTGGCTGAAAGATATGAATACCTACGTAGGTTCGTGATGAAACAGATATTGGTAAAAGACTTTATCATAAAACTTTAACATGAACTTATTTAGAACTGTCCATTGTCTTCGATCCAGGGGACAAAGTAGCTAACCCTGGTATAGACATCTGGATAGCCCTTAGCGCAAGGAGGTCCCCAAGACACGACGCCGATCAGTCCAGTTTCGCCAACCAATGGACCGCCAGAATCTCCCTAAGACAAACAAATTTACAATTAGAAGGTGCACAGATAGTACCCAGGTGAAATCTGTTGATTGAATTAATTTGACAGTTGATGTCACCGGAGGAATCTATATGTCTTCAAACGCAATGATAAAATATAGGTACTGTGCCCTCAACCTTTTTTGAAGTAAATATACATATAATAAATAATCTACGTTTGAATGGTTCCTAAGCCTTTAAATAATAATATCCATTAATGAATGATACCAGAGAGTTATTCTACTTTAGTCGTTTCCTAATTGCCGAAGAACATGACCCACACTCCAATTACCATGGTGGACACGACTTCTCCACTTGTTGCGGTCCTGTACTGCATGGAAAGCCAAGGAAAGTCAAGGAAAGACACCAACCTGCCTGTGATCAGGGCCGGCTCTGAGCCAAACGGCGCCTGGGGCTAGTTAAAACTTTAACTTGTATTATGCTAAATTTACTTGCTGCTACATTTGCGAACCGAAGCTTGAGTCGAGCCACGAATTATGGGAAAGGAACTAATGACCGGAGCGGAGTGCTCCAATTGCGCCTGCGCAGGGTAGGCTCTTCCTGTGGTATTTGTTCACTAAAATGCATTAGTGAGCTGACTCTGCTTCTCCCTCCTTCCATTTTGCTAGTCACCACGAGTTCCCCCAGGTTTCTCCAAGTTCATAGGCTGGATACACTCACCGTTTGTAAATAATTAAAAAAAACTTACATAGCAAGCCCCCTGTCCTAGCATGGAGAAGGCGCAGATATGTGACTCCCTAATTGTTCCTTGTTTAACCATTATATCTTTGCAATCCGAGTTGTTGAGGGTGGTCAAAGGGAGTTGCTGCAACGTGGGTGACATGTTTCCTGGGTTCTGTGAAAAAATATTTTTAAATCATTTAAAACTCAACCATATGGTGCGGACTGAGCCAATTGAAGAATGCGATCATCACCGCCACGATTGCCTGGATGGAGTCCCGCCTTATGGCCCTCTGGAGACCGGAGATGGTGAAATACCCTCCATAAACGGCTGCTTGCATTCAGTTTAGTGTTTAATATTTATTTACTTTTTACCTCATATTATTATTAGTCTTTCTTTTGTTATTTCGAAATATGGAATGTATTGCATCGCACCATTCTTGAATATACTATTATTATTACAAAAAATTATGTCAAGTCGCATTTAAAGTGCGTTGGTTTTGGTAAAGCTGCTTTTCTTCGCACCGTTTTAGGGTAGATTTAGCCGCCCTGTAAATTATAATTTAACTAACTGGTTCCGGCATGCGTTGCAATTCAATATTCAAAGAAATACATTGCTTCACCCCGAATCACCTTTCCCGTGCGTCCCCGTTCTCCTACCGCGTCATCTTCCTAGCTAGCTTTATAAATTACAGCCTATATGTTATTATAATGTATGAACTATACTATTGTAAAGTTTCATTAAAATCCATTCAGTAGTTTTTACGTGAAAAAGTAACAAACACACATACATCCATACAAGCTTTCGCGTTTATAATATAAGTACGATTATGTAAATATTTCAGGCAAACACCTCATATAATCATAAAACCAGAGCAAAAAATACACGCTAAAAACGATTTACTCTAATACTACCTTTGGACAAAAAATATCTGAATTTTTAGCTGTAAAGGTACATAATAAACTCCAATGCTGTGAAAAATTATTAAAATAATGCATTGTTTTAAGAAAAGACAAACAACATTGTTTACATCACTTTTATTTGTACATAATCTACATGTTTCGTGAACGATGTTCACATCATCAGGATCAAATGTATACTACAGTACACATTCAGTATACATTTGATCCTGATGATGTGAACATCGTTCACGAAACATGTAGATTGTGTACAAATAAAAGTGATGTAAACAAAGTTGTTTGTCTTTTCAATAAATAATGTCATCACAAAGTGAAAACCTTTCCGAAGAAGTTTTCTTCGAAAAATTAATATATCATATTAAAATTTAAAAAATATATAATAAATTAAATATAACAAGATGTATTAAGTGCATTAAATCGTTGCATAAGGAATTATCGGCCAAAAAACTGACTGGTATTTTAGAAACATCCTCTATCCAAATCCAAGTTCCCCCAGCACACGATCTCCCTGAGAGGACGGCTAAGAAAATATTCTAAGTCATATTTCACATGTATCTACATTTAAAATGTCAAAATAATAATGTAGTAATAAAATAAAAATAATATACATTACACTTGGCTCTCTCATTCAAAATTTAGGCATATTATATTTGTCTATAAAAATGCAAAAATCAGTCATTTTAAATACATGTAGGATTACAAAAGATTTTTAAAATATTTATATTGAGGGAACAGTAGGATTTATAGGTCCAATTACGAGTTCCACCGAGCCGAACCCTCTGATATGAAAATATCTGGAGTCGGTGAATTATTTTCCCATTTGGTCTCTTTGACATGTTGTTCTTGTATTATTTTGTATTTATTATTATTATACTTATATAACGCAAGTGCATAACGTGGATTGACTAGGTGATGATGCCTGCGGGAACGATTTAACCCGCACATAAAATCTGAAGCGTAAATAAATACGGACAAGACAAACTTATCCGTTATGGTGCAAAGTTACCCTTTAGTGGCAAAGTACGGTATTCAAATTTGTTGCATTATTTAGTTATCTTATCTTTGTTATTTATATTTTTTTTTACTTTACCCCCACACAGGACGCCCTGAGGAAAAAAATCTTTCAGGGCCTAGGTCATCTTTGAGGATGCTGTGTGGACGGTCTTTTTAGAAAAAGGAAAGAGAGAAAGTTCTGAAAAGGAAAAAGATATAAGGGGGGGGGAGGGGAATCTTGAATCAATGTGTCCAGTAGTGACGGAAGTAAGAATCGATCATTCCCATTGCGGGGCTAGCCGAGTGGTCGAGAGTAGGTTAGGTTAAAGGTCGACAAATCTGTGTAAAAACTATCCTCATACATCTCTTTAAAAATAAACATGTGCTTTACGAAAAAAAATAAACTTAAGATTTACACGTTAATTCAAGTTCCAGTGCTCTCTTCCATCTTTGGTCAACGTAGCCCTAGATACTTTGCCACAAAAATATTCAACATGCTCCCAGAAAACATCAAACTGAGTCAAACACAGAAAGAGTTTAAAAAATATGTTAAATTTTGGATATATTAAACTAAAAATATTGTATAATTATGCTACTTCTATATAACCTTTCTTACATTACTTTCTGTTTATTATTTTTTTATACTGATGTAATCTATTTTTAAACTATATTGAACATGTCCTTTTTTTGTTATAATGTTGCCAATTTCATTGAATAAAGATATTATTAAAAAAATAACAAAAAAAGGTTAGGTCTCCCTCGAACACTCTCTCCCAATCCGGCCCGCCATGAAGTGACGTAGACAAACCTGACCCCATGAACCCGGGCATTCCTGCTAAGTCACCATCGCAACGAACCACTTGGGGTGATCTGCGGCAGAAGTGGCGGCTATCCTTACACGCCTCCCAAATTCTATATATTCTGTTTATTAATGTGTGTTAGATACTCACGCCAATCTGACCCCACCCGCTCAACAATACAGGAACATCACCGCCGGTTACATCAAGCGACAGTTGGATGGGCTGTACCGTGGCAGAGAATTGGATGGCTTGATCTGTGATGACGAGACCGATGTCGTTCTGGAGAGACTTAGAGGAGAAGTTTTGATGGCAAACAGTCCTGGCAGCATCGTACCATTGGCCTCCAGAATTCAGTAAGTTTGTTCCTGTCACGACGTTTATCATTTTGACTGGCACTCTGAAAAATGAAACATTTTTCATAACAAAATTTTTCAGAAATAATTTAAATAAAGATTGTTTATAACTGATTCCTGCAATCTCAAAATCATTAATCATTCTGCACGCATGCTTTTTTCAGTTATGTATATATTTATTTCAAATCAGTTTATTTATTAAGAAGACGGAACTAATCGCATTCCAAAAATCCTGCCTGATCTGTAATGTTTTCTTCTTTTAATAAATATTTTTTTAAATATAAATATTTAGGCCGCTTATTTTGTACTGTTTATGATTTACTCCTTCTGTGTACTCCCTGTGTGTAATAAAAGTTTATTATTATTATCATTATTTCAATTGATTTAGCTACAAAACGGAAAGGGTTAAAAACAGCAATTTTTAAATTCTTCAGAGCTCTGCCGGCACGGGTAAAATTTTGTATTTTAGTAAGTCTGGGTAGTTCAAAAAGAAATAGTGGGTATGCATTTTGATATCCAAAAAATTTTTTTTTCCAACCATATAAAGGACACCCATATATATATACATATCTGGATATTTTTTATGTCAATAAATATAATGATTCAATTCTCTTACTCATAAATACAGTGAGCTGCGGTGAGTGCGGTGCGTGCGTTTATAAGAGTAGCTCCGCATATCTGCCAATTGCCGTTTGTTCTCAGTGCAACAGTGTAAGGGACATCAGATAGAATGGCGTCGGTACCTCCAACCACACGCCCGGCTTCATTGTTAGCTCCAGATATTTTTGCATCGCCAAACTCGGATGCTGGTGCAGCTGAAACATATTTAAATTTGTAAATAATGTAAAGAATACTTATAAACAGTGACATTTTTCCGTGCCGAATTCTCAGTGATGAAATGAACCTAGACCTTACTTAATATTTTTAGAGAATCAATATTTATTCCTCCCTTTTACGAAAAATGATAATAATTTTCAAATATATAATTTAGATACAGAAGTGTACTTCTATCGCACTCAAATATTTATGACATGATTCGAAAGGCTTAAAGTTATGAAAATAATTTAGCATTTATTAAAGATAAAGCTTTGCTAATAGTTCATAGGCTTAGGGTAACTAAGCCCCCTAAGTCCCCGAGTTATTTTAGTTAGAAATAATGCCAAATGACTGAAAACCAAAAATTGTAACCCCAATAAAAGAAACCAAGACCCTCCAGACCAAGGATGAGGCAGAATGACAGTGCGGAAGAGGATTAGAGCAGAACAAGGTGGCGAATGGTAAGGATGTTTGAATGGAAATTTGTGGAGGCGACTAGATTTCACCGTGGGATGCTGATTAATTTATTAAATGATACAGGTGTATTTTATGACTCAAGGATAGGGAATTAGCCAAATAGTTAACGATGTTAACGAAGAAAAAGAAAAGGTGCTACATGCTTAAGAAAAAGAATAGGCTAGTATTTAGTATTCAGAAAATAACACACCCAAAGCTGCAGCCAAGAAGATCGCGAAAGTAAACAGTCCTTTTAACATTTCTAGTGAAGCGTAGGTTAGTGTGACTGAAATTCGAAAGTAGGCGATAGGTCTATATATTGTTTTCTACTATCAGGAGATACACTTCAAATATTTCAACATCGTCAAACAATCACCGAAACGCATCATAAGTCAATAATGACGAAGAATAGCAACACTCGGATAACACAATTATGCCTAAAAGCTTAAGTCAAAATTTTTAGACAGGTGTTAAATTGGGTTACAGATTTAAAAAAGGCATCACATTTTCCATATCAGCTCTAGATCTTTTAGATATAATCATTTGCCGCTTTGCTGCTAGTAGATTATATGGCAAGAACATTGTTTATTTAACAAAATAATTTCAATTTTGTTTTGTTTGTCAAATTTTTCTGTTTTTTTTTTGGTTTATACGTCCATACATATGTACTAGCTGACCCAACAAACGTTGTTCTGCCATATACATTATTTCTAGTGAATATTTTAGTTGTTAAATAAAAATAAGTGTGTGGGGATGGGATCTATGACAGAAAGAGGAATGGAGCACCGTAGACGATGACCGCCGATACAAACAAAAAAAACACTAACTAAAGGAGGAAAATGAAATATAGAAAATCAATATGAATTTCGAAGAGCAATTGAGTGCACGATTATTTTTGTCAGTCCGTCTTTAGCCAACACAAATAAGCTCGATGGTTTGCCCACGCGAGAACATGATGCCGAATGAAATATCAAAATGACATTCGTCTTGCGCATGGGTGGATGAAAGCTCTATGAGGCGGACGTAGCGCCATCTGTCATTCAACAACATAAATATTTTTGTTCTGTTTGAAATACGAATGACGGTTAAATTTGTTCATACAAAAATACTAATCGCAATTAAAAAATAGGAGGGTGGGTTGGGAGGGTTAAAATTTGGGGTTATAGATATTTTTGATGCAAATAAAAAAAAAAAAAAAAAAAATTTGTCAATTTTTTTTTTCTGGATAGGAACACTCTAATCACCTAGCGGTATGAAATTTATTTTAAAACCTATTCACATACCTTTCAAATATACATACAACATTTAATAAAAATCGATTAAGCCGTTTCGGAGGAGTACGACCACAAACACCATGACACGAGATTTTTATATATAAGATATATACTACTCGTACCTATGTTTTACAACACATAAAATATGCATGTCTGGCAATATTCTATAACGTAGGCTAGTTCTTATATTCTCCTGACGAAAGAAGGGTGCTTCCGAAACCGGTAGAGTGTGAACAAAAATAAATGTTGCCTATAACAAATTTATGTGTTTTTATTGTAAATTATGGCGAGACACAAATTTAATGCTTTTTACAAATACGTTAAATATATTTTATTTATATTATAGAAACAACACACCACACCAGTATACTTTATTATACATTAAGGTGGGTCACGACTGTGTGGGAAAAATAATTCTTGTTTTGATTTGTCTAATATTGAAAAAAGAGTTTTAAATGCGATACGATACGATTAGATTGTACCACCCCAGCCAGGAGAACTCCTGTCCCGGTGAGACCGGTACACCAGGGGGCACTGATTTGTTAGGACTAGGAACACGTGCTCTGAGGATGGGAAGGAAGTTGGAGTTTAATCGACCGGTATACATGGCAACCTAATAAAGGAATGGATTGAGCATTACGATTTTTTTATTTTTTTTTATTTCTTTATGGGTTCTTTCTTCTTGCCTATTCTCGGCTCTTCTTGGATCTTCTTGTCTATTTCTGTCTTTTCTTGACTGTTCTTGACTCTTCTTGAATCTTCTCTTCTCTTCTTGATTCTTCTTGTCTCTTCTTGATCCCAATTATTGTCTCTTCTTGGATCTTCTCGTCTCTTCCGGCTCTTCTTGGCTCTTCTTGACCCTTCTGGGATTTTTCTGTCTCTCCTTGGCCCTTTTTACTTATTCTACTTGGATCTTCTTGCTATTTCTCGTCTCTCAATGTCTCTTCTGGGCTCTTCATGTTTCTTCACAGATCTTCTCGTCTCTATATCTCATCTTGGATTTTCCCATCTCTTCTCTGCTTTTCTCATCCCTTTTTGCCCCTTCTTGGATCGTCTTATCTCCTATTCTTGGCTCTTCGTGGCTTTTCTTGTTTCTTCGTGGCTCTTTTTGCATCTTTTTGCCTTTTCTTGCATCTTTTAAAATTTCGCCCCATCTTGGCTCGTTTTGTCTCTTCTTGAGTCTCCCAACTGCTTACCAACCCTTCTTGTTCATTCTTGTCTCTTCCAATTCACAATTTCTTATCACTTTTCATTCCCACATAATCCCATATCATTCGTATGAATGCATAAAGGAAGAGAACTAAACTAATTTCTGAAATACACTAAAAGTACTGATTTCAAACTGTTTTCAAACAATTAGATAAATCAAATGATCCTTTCTCAGACCCTCCCTTTGTAGTATCCGTCAAATACCTAAATAAAACAATAACCAAACCACGAAATCAACATATCTTATCCCTACATAAAATCCATGTACGAACAAAGGACATTCCTTTGAATTGCAATGAATAAAAACCGACTGAAAACAAAAAAACACAACAATTCTGTAATTGGAATTGTCTCGACTTAATCCATCGATGTTTCTTGGTAAATGAATAAAACCTTTATTGGATAACCAACACCTCTGCCATAGGTCACCCCAAGTGGTTCGCTACGTTTGGTGATTTATCAGGCGGATGACCAGGATACACTGAACCCCATATTCCTACCCACCCCTTAAACCCTTTTCCTTCCCAGAACTCTCCCCACCTTCCTTTCCCTAAAAAAACCCTCCACACAGCATTCGCAAAGATGACATAGGCCCTGAGGGAAACAATAAATCGAGATACTCAAGTGCTCTGTAGAGGGGTCATATCATCCGTGAAAAGGAACAAAAAACTTATCTGAAAGCAATAAATATTAATTTGTTAAAATTGTGTTAATTAAAAATGAAAAAAAAAGACTTATCTTCTGCTTTGAGAGCTGGCCGGGATCCACTTTTTGTTTAGTCAACAGACATATTGTAACAACAATATATCAATTCACACTTATTATGAAGTTTTTTGACACGGTTTAACCTAAACACGTGAAGCTTCGTATGATTTTGTTAACTTCAAACTAATTTTGAATGCGTTTTTAAAATTATTTAAAAAATATCAAACATAACTTTAAAACGGAAAAGGGTAAAATTAATTCGCAAAATAAAACAGATTGCACTGATTCTATCGCGTGTGTGTAACACTTTTCATGAAAATCGGTACATGAAAACGACGGATAATTTAGAAAGAGTTTTAAATGCAGATATAAAATCAATATTATTTTAATAATATTTGGATATCATCTTCTTCCTCTGGATTGACTTTGAAATTTCACGTAATAGAGAAAAACCCACCTTTGTTATCTTTAAAAATGTTGGATAAATCATTAAAAGTGTACCAGTTTTCAATAAAACATGAAAAAGAGGGAATATTTCGATTTATTTATTAAAAAAATATATGAATATAATTCAAGTCAGTGTATTCAAATACCAGCAAAATCCTTCTTTGCAAAATTCAACTTTGGGACTTTTTGTAAATGATTTCGTAAATATATACCTACTGCATTTGCTAAGGAAGATTACAAAAATATGGTTTAAAAGATTCATAGTCACTTTTATATACACCAGAAATAACCCCATAATATGAAAATTTTCAAAACTTTAAAGTGAATTCGGAGGAAGAAGATCGTATCAGAAATATGAAAAATTTTAAGCATGTTGTTTTGAACCCATTTGGCACCCTTTCACGCTCTTAGAATTTAGAAATCACATTTATTTTTAAATGACCCATCTTATTATACATTTCATAGTGGGTACCTAGAATATGTTACCTTGTAATTTATTTATTTATTTATTTATTTACGCCTCTTTAGGCTTTTACATACAAATATATAACAATATTAACGAAATTATACTAGTAAATAGTGCAGGAAACTACTGTTTAAAACACTTGCACAAAAATAAATACAAAGTAAAAATATTAGGTTTTGAATTTGAACCACACAGTATGTAGGTACAAAATACAAAAAATCCGAAATAGTTTTTATTCTTTCAGCCAACAAAATACTGTCAATGTGTTAGTCAATTTTAATAGCTTTAGCAAAATATTCCCATATTTGATGAAAAAAACTTCAATAAGGTATGCTTATATAATAAAATTGATGTACTAAATATATCAACAACATCGGAGTATTTGTTTCCAAGCTGTTGAATCCGTCGCATAGGAGTATAATATTGACTTGTTGACTTAGAATTGCTACAATAATATGGTAGGTACTGTCTTGTGACTGACCTGCCTGGAGTATGAAAAGAAATTACATATAATAAATCAGGGGTATCAAACATTGAATTTATGATTTTATACAAATACGGTTAAATCGGAAATGATTCTACGATTAGAAATGAAATGTTTTGTATTTTAACTTAGCTTTCTAAATAGAATTTAAATGGGAACTAGCATATTTTAAATTTACATCCTTTAAATTGATCTTAAAATATGCAAATTGTTGGTTAAGTTTGGTCGGTAGTGCCTCAATTGATTCCAATTACTTATATTTAATATATTATTGTATTTTATACCTACAAAAATAAAAATAAAAGTCTGCAGATAACTTGTGAAAAAATAACGGGAAAAAAAGAAGATTTAAAAAAAGTATGATTTGTGATAGTAAACAACTGGGAGAAAACAAGGTATCAAGTTATATCTGTACCCGGGAAGCATACGGATGCAAGTCCAAAAAGTTAAATGTTCAGGAGAGCCAAAAAACTATTTTTTCTGTAACTATGGTCTCATAACTTCTTCGGATATCCATGATGATATATAACAATAAAAGTAATTATTAAATCAATTAATTTTGTTTTAAAAATAATTTTTTTATATGTAAAGTGTAAAGCCCTCTAATAATATTATTTAAAAAACACGAACTTGAGTCCTTCTGCTTCAAAGTGAAATAGAATATTTTGTTGTGACATGTGGTGTATTATGAAAGGATCAATGTTTGAAAATTGTTTAATTACATAGAAAGCGTAGTAATGTCAGAGGCGGAAGGATGTAAATGGATTTGAGTCATAATACTCATAATGCAACTAAATCATAAAGATGCAAGTCCATGTACATCTTTCTGCTTCTAAGGTAGAAAAAGGTAGTTGCATCCGTATACATTTTTGAAAATCCTATATTTTTTCACGATAGAACTTGTATCTTTCTGCCACTGATAAACATGATAATTTACTTCAATTCTGCATCAAAAACTCATTTCTTCAAATTTTGGACCTGCATCCGTATGCTTCTCTGGTACAGATTTATAAGTTATGATATGATTTTGGTAAAGCACATTTAGACAACAAATGCAACATTTATTTCAACTATAATAATGTTGAACTCGTCGGTGGATGAAAAATTCCTTTATTTGCATTATCATGGTCATTAAAATTAACACTCCTCTCCCTGATTTCTGATTCTGGTGAAATACCTCGATTCTAACAATTGTTGGTTGAATCAACGCCTCTTTTAAATCTATTATAATCAGCTTGCCACTATCTAAGCTTAGACGTTTGGAGAAAAGTTCAAATAATAATTATTCATCTTTAATTATTTCCCCATTATTAAATTTTCTTAATTTTCTGTGCTGTATTTCTTTCCAATATTTTTACATTCAATATATTTTTTAAATAGTTTAAAAATATGGTAATAGATATACGCTGCATGTTTGTGGGAAATATAACTAAACATATTAAAATACATCAACGAATACCTAAATATTAAGGTTACGATGTGAAAATAGATTTGATTGTAAATTTTACGCGTTCTTTGTTTTTAAACTGTTTTTATATTTAACTAGTAGACCCGGCCACACGTTGCTGTGGCTAATGAAACACAACGCCATTACCCAACCTTTATAACCACCCGCTTGCCTGCTGCCCGCTGCCTGAATTGAATATTTTAATTTCACGGCTTTTCTCTACTATAATAAGCATGTATTATACATATAAGCCTTCCTCTTGAATCACTCTACCTATTGGTGAAAACCGCATGATAATCCGTTGCGTAGTTTAAAAGATCAATGCGCACATACATTTTGAGCGAATTCATTTAATGACCTTCTTCTTAATGACCTTCAAAGCATTGCAAGGAATGGCGCCAGCCTATATATCGGAACTATGTGTCCGACAAAACTTAAGCGATAGGCAGCTTACTCTAAGGTCAGCAGATCGAGATGTTACTAATCGTTTAATCGAACTTTCTAGGTCAAATCGAGCCGTTTACTATGATCGATCTTTTCGTGTAACTGGCCCGCTCATTTGGAACAAACTTCCCTCAGCTCTTACTAATATCCAGAACTTGGCTGAATTCAAAAGAGCTTTAAAAACAAACTTATTTAAAAAATCATACCTTTCATGAATTTTAACTCCCTTTCAATCTACTATAATAAGCCATGTTCCTCAAGTTTCTGGTAATTGTTTGGTTTCGATTACCTCCTTACTATAGTTTTATGTGCACTCTGAATTTGTATTATTTCTAAATGTTAACTGCCTCCTGTTCTATATAATATAGTTTAAATGATTCTTGTTGAATGGCACCGTAATGGTTTATAATTATATATTGTCCTGTGCCAAAACAGCACTCACTATTGTTGTTAATATTGTTCTTTAGGAATTGCTTTGTATATTTTTGTATATTCGTTATTTCACATTATTTAATTAATTTTTTAAGGAATCGTAAGGAACACTGTAGGTTAATTTTAAGTTTATTATAATTAAGCGCACTTGAAGTGAAACATCACAAAACTGCGCTATATAAATACTACGTTATTATTATTATTATTCATTTTATACTATGTAATGATGATGGTTCGTGGAACATCATCTTTTTTTATTTTTTATTATTGTGACAGCTGTTTCGGTTTACACGGCCATTTTAAAAATGTTGTTAGACCACTTTGAGACGACTTATTAATTTGCTTCTAGATTTCAATTTTGAAGGTGCCTAAATTGATTTATTACCGGTATAACCGATTTATTGAGAAAATAATGGTGACAATAGATTTTCTATTTTGTGGGGTAGTTTCATATCTGTTTTTCCCACATTCCCAAAAGTTAATGTGTTCTTAATTGTTTAATACTGATGTGACTGCTTTTGAACAATTAAACAATTATAAAACAATAACATTGAATGCGGGGAAAACAGTTTTCAAACTACCAAACAAATATAAAAATTAATTGAACAATTATTTTCTCAATTAATCGCTTTAACAGGAAATCAATTAATTTAGCCACCTTCAAAATTGAAATTTAGAATTTTATATATAAATCGTCCCAAAGTGGTCCAACCACAGTTTGAAAATAGCCTTGTAAGCGGAACAGCTGTAATAAAAATAAAACTATAATACTTGCGAAACTTAGTAATAACATTATTTAATTTAAATTGAATTTAAAAAAATAAAAAAATAAAAAAACTGTGAAAAAGTTAAATAAAAACTTTTATATTTTGACCACCCCTCCTACGAATCTCCCCCCTTCATACCCGCCGCCCCTCCCGGATTCCCCTGCAATTTAATTTTTTCTTTTCAGTTCAATTTTTTTCACTATGAAAACCATATTGGTTTCACAATAAAACTTTATATTTATTATTTATGCATTAAACCGCTTACTCGTTAATACGGAATACTTTTTATCCAAACAGTTAGATTTAGCTTTATTATTACGAAAAGTGAGTATTTATGTCGGGGGAGACCAAAAAACATGCAAAAAATATGCATTTAACATTTTGTTAAAATGAATTCAATCGCGCGGCAACGCCATGTTTATTCATCGTTTTTATTTCATAGACATTTCATCAATGCTGCCAATCATAGAAAAAATATTTTTGCGTAAAACAAAGTGAATGTATCATTGACAAGTTTGTACCTGTATTTATAATAGTAGAACGTGGAAAGAAATGTATTAAAATAATTACACAAACCCCGCTAGACAAACCCTGCTTTGCCAACAAACCATTCAAAACCTGGGATGTTTTTTAAAAGTATGATGAAAAGCGAGTTTATTTTAGAGAATTTATTTTATAAGATTGATACTTCCGACAAATGTCATATTTGATTGTCTATTAGTTAAAAAAGGAACATTCCGTATTATCCGTGCATCAAACTTCGACAACACGAACGTTCCGTGTTATCCGTGAGGTGGACTAACTGCATGTTTACCTTATATTTTTCTAAGTGACCACGGCGGCCGTCCTAACTTTCTAATAACATAAATATCAATGAGAAAAAATTTTACCGTGTGTTCTCCAATCGGATTCGTTAAGGCTCTGCAACCGGGCCCGAAAAGAAGAAGATGGAGAGATACGAAATTACGAATGTTAAAGGAGAACGCTAACATTTACAGCGACAAAATCGATGCGAAAATTGCGAAAATATTTAATAAAACACGACTCGTTTAAAATAGAGCAAAAATCTTGCGGGCATTATCTTAAACAGCATTTAAAGAAACACTGTGAATTTTTTCATACATATAACTTGTAAAATAACTGAAACAAACGTGTTAATAATAATTTTTGGAGCATACTTAGCGATTTTTTTCCATCGAGGGAATTCGACAAAATTTGCGTTTCAGGGCGGGAAAAGTCTTGATATTATCTTCAAGAATAACATATATATTTTTTAAGAGCTTTAAAACTTACCGTGTTTAAGGGAAATATGTAATAAATCGGTACAAATCCGGGTTGTGGGCCCTTAAGGTAACACTAGTTGGCTTCAAGTTGTGAATGCAGCATTATATTTTATAATATAAATTACTTAAGTACCTAATACTTACGCAATTAAATTTTTTAATATTCCTTCCATGATAAGAGAACAATCTTTGAGTCACATTACAATACTTACGTCATGTAATGTCCAGTATTTCCATTTGAAAAATGTATTTTAGTCTCATGTTTCACCACGGTACAACTGCAAGTTGTCATTGTAATCAATATGTGCAGATAACTCTTAATTTTCCCTGGTTTGCCAAAGTTATCGATGACGGCATGGGTAATGGATGGATACGTCTGGGAGGAAAACTATCCTCAAAAACCATCGCCAGAATTTGCTTCAGATTTGTTCTGGAAATTTATTTCGGCTCCTGTTATCCCATGTCCTGCAGTTCTATATAATTATGTTTTTAACAAAGCATCCCAAAGACCTGGTTTAAGGAATTAGATTGGGGTAAGCACGTAATTTCATGTTTAAAAAAATGCAGTACAGGAAAAACATGAAATGCACGATGTAGTTTTAGATTCTCAAATTCTGATAACTAACCAAATAACTGATCACATTTTAATTTAATTCCGGATTCGGCCCTCCTGTTGCCATCCACTGGAGTGGGGCCCCTTAAAATTTATTACACATTGCGCATACGCAGGCTTAAGGCTCAGAGTAACAATATAGCTTAAGGGCACCCGCCCTTCTTCAATACATTGCATAAAATACTGTATAAAAAAATCACCAATGTATAGTTAGAGGTATATTTCACAATTAATGTACAAGGAACATAAATTAATAAATTGAAACAAAGGAAATTCTGTTTAGATAAGTATTAGATGTGTATTAGAAATTCGGTTATGCTGGAATTTGTGAATTTTGTATGATCCAGGTGGAGAAATAGCTGATTCTGGAGTAGACGTCTGGTAAACCCTTGGCACAAGGCGCTCCCCAGGAGACGACGCCAACCAGTCCCGTGTCGCTGACCAATGGACCACCGGAATCTCCCTGAGATAAAGACAAGCACGATCAGTATGTTTACAAGTAAAATCGTAATACAAAGCACTTAAAGGAAAGAAAGAAAATGTTGTTATCAATCCATCCATTATGATCCCGACTTAAAATTGAAGGTAATCACTGAGGCTTCGATTAAAGGGCGCAAAATTGTTGCATAATTTGGTAACAATTTAAGAAATTCAAAATTTTAATACTTTTGTCCGAAGAAAGGGAGAGAGATGACACTTGGGATTTCAAATAAAACACAATTGAAAATAGCTAAGAGTAAAAAAAAAAACACGTTAAACGAGGAAATAATACATCGATAGCTTTTCACAGCAAAGACAAAAGGTTATGGTAAATGAGTCTAGTTTTTGAACTGTTAATTCGTGGTGGAATTCCATTTTTCAGGTATTATAATTTGAAATTAAAACATTTTTTTACTATCTTCCATTTATTTATTTTCACCAGGACGGGTTTCATCCTATTACGGACATTTTCAGACTGGTAGTTGAAATTCTTATGTTACGGTATTTATACATAGGCAGGGTACACAATATTGTCTCTGTATAATGAATGTTTCTATTTTGATAAATTGTGGTGAAAATAAATAAGTGGAAGAAAGTACAAAAATGTTTTAATTTCAAATTCTAAGTTATGGTAAATATTTGCAGAGATCGAAATAGAGATGTATCTCAGGAAATATGGTAAAAATAGTGGTCTTAAGTAGGACAGAGCCTTGGAAAAGGAAGAAGAAAAAATATTATTGCCCTATAAAACGGCGTTATAAAAAAAATCAAAATATTATTATATTATATCCTTATAGACATATAGACCACTGTGAGATTATGGTCCCAAATGCTACGATGGGCTGGTGGGCGAAGAATGCCACATGATTAGGACGCAGATAATTAGATATGACTAATTGAGTTCCCCAATGGAGGCAACCCAGAGGCAGAACGAGGAAGAGATGGATAGACTTTGTGGAATAGGATTGGAGCTGGATGGAAAGGACGGAGGACTAAGCGACAGGCAAGGGACCGCAGTCATTGGAGAATATTTGTGCAGGAGACAAAATCCCATACTAGTATATAGCGCCGTGATTATGATTAGGTATATTAGGAAATTAATAAGGTATTAGATTTTTTTCTTACGTGACAAGCACCCTGTCCAACTTTAGTGAAGGCGCAGATTTGAGAAGAGTTGACTGATCCCACACCCTTCAGCCGGGTCTTGCAGTCGTCGATGTCGAGGGTTTTCAGGGTGATTTTCTGCAGCAAGGGAGCCATGATTCCTGGGAACTGCACGATTTTGTCAGTAAGCGTCAATTTAAATGCTCAAAATTTGTCATCTTAAAGGTGCCTAACCTTGCTCCACCCGTATTTTTATGAACTCTTACAAAATTTAAAAAAGTTCTGAAACCACGAAATTTATGGCAAAATTTGCGATATTTATTTTTAAATTATATCTGTTTGGAAATCGAGGTGATCCTATGATATCTAAGTATGGGGAAAAGTTCAATTTGTGTATTATTTTTTGCAATCTAGGTATGCTTAAAAGCAAGTAGCAAGAACGATGGAGCAATGAAAGCTCCATATTTCGCAAAGCTGATGAACTACATCAGTTCAGCTAGATACCTCTTTATTAAACGCGATAAAAAATTATTAATGGGTCAATGCCCATTCAAGGGAGAATGTTCCACAATGCAAACACATGGAGTAGTAATACTAAAACTTGAGAAAAGTTAGGAAAACTTTTTTCGTGAATTTAATTTAAGGTGTTTTGATCAAAGGTGATGAAAATAGTGTAAACCTTCTTGTATTTGAGTATTATTACACCAAATTAAATTAACTTTCTCGATATCGCCAAAACATAGTCGATAATTGCCCATTACTCTGAAGCAACAACTAACTGCAAATACATTATACATACATTTGACCTAAATTGTCTCTCACTTAATACGGAGAAAACTTATTTTATTCCTTTTTCTTTGAAAGAAAAAAATGTCGAGAACAATATAACTATTAAAATCCATTCATCACAGTGTGAAAATAAAAAGGAATGCAACGATGAAAATTGCCTACCAATAACTTGCAAAAATAGTATAAAGTATCTGGGTGTCATAGTAGATAGACACTTAAAATGGAAAGAACAAATCCAAAATACAGTAACCAGAATAAGAAAACTTATATACATATTTATTAGACTGAGAAACATCTTATCATCCAATATGATCAAAACTATCTATTTCTCTCTTGCCCAATCTATACTACAATATGGTATTATCGGGTGGGGTGGGACTTTCAAAACAAACCTCTTACCTGTAGAAAGGGTACAGAGGTTGATTTTGAAAGTCATCTTACGAAAACCATCTGTATTTCCAACAACACAGCTATTTGACTCTTTTAGGGTTCTCAGTCTTAATAAAATTTTCAAAAAGAACTCATTATTGCAAACTCATAAAGATCATTTCAATTCATCAACAATAACATTCACAAACATAAACAACCGACCACGATCACAGGGCAATTTAGAAATTCCAAAATTTAAAACGAGTGCTTCCCAACACCATTATGCTTATCAAGGTATAAAATTTTTCAATGCTCTCCCATATAAAATCAAGTCTGAAAAAAATTATAAAGTTTTTAAATCCCAAATAAAAACACTAATAGACCAACCCGACACTAATTATAAGTTTTAAATTCACCATCACAATAATAACAACAAAAAAAATAAACTAGGACATAATCTCTAAAAATATTTCATCACCATATCAAATTGAAAGCTAGTACATACGCATTATTTGCAGGCACCAAATTGTTACAACTTTATTATATGTACCTACTCTGACAATATTGTCAGTTATTATGTCCAATTGTCTTCATGAATATATATTTTATTAATATAAGTACTTGTAATAATATACTCTGTGTAACTATGCATTTTACAATGGCACTCCAAAATTCAAGCACGAGAAATACTTTCTCTTTTGAATTGTGAAGTTTCATTAAAAAGAAATTTACATATTGTTATTAGCCTTAAGAACCAAATGTTTTACTACGAATCTGTATACGTATGTATTTTTTTAAATAAAAAAAAAAAAAAAAAAAAAAAACATCTACAAACATTCACAAAAAACATATCACAGCCTGGATCAAAAATCAAGATATTCACTTTTTACAAAATACTTTAATCCCTAACCAAACTTAACCAAACTATAAAATAAATAAACATGTCATTCTAGAATTTACCAACTACTCATATGTACATATACCTTATACGTTTTTTTTTTCTTCTAAATAATCAATGTACATTTACCATTAAAATGTAAAAAAAAGAAGTTAAAAAACTAACTTTCTACTACAACACATAAATACCTGTACCTGTCACACTTAATCATAAACACGTAAACACCTCAGCACAGATTCTCATAGTGAGGTGTCCACGAAACATACAATATTACTAACCAACAGTTTCACCTTCTCAAACCTACCTTACACCCAACCCAACATAATGAAATGTAATATTAAATTGTAAAAATTTTTTTTTTTTTTCAAAACATTTTATGTAAAAATGTTTATAATAAGGTAAAAACTATAATATATATAGATACAAATAAAATAAAAAAAAAATAATAAAATTTCAAAAAACCTTTCCCATTTTGGGTAATTTTGCTCCACATTCGGCTGACCTTGAACTACGTTAGTAAACTATGTACTATCCAGTTCTGGTAATCATTGCGGGTAATTTTCTGCAATGAGTGGTAACTTTGCCCCACAATTAATAATTTCGCTTTAACAACAAAGTTACAAAATATTTTAACATCACAACTCACACTAGTTTGACCCCAGCCAGTCAGCAATACAGACACACCAGCGCCAGTAGGTTGGAGTGACAGTGAGATTGGTTGTACAGTGGGAGAAAACTGGACGGATTGCTGTGTGATGACGATGGCGATGTCGTTGTAGAGACTACGGTTGTTAAAGCTCGGGTGAACTAAGGTCCTCAAAGCATCGTACCATTGGCCACCGGAATGAAGAAGAAGTGATCCCATCACGACGTTTATCATACCAACTGGAACTCTAGAACACAAATACCATTTTTTTCGAAGCTAAGACAAGATCCAAGGCAAAATACTAACTAGTATTAAAAAAAATATGTATAATCGAACGCTGAATCTGAATACACAAGTTTTTAAAAATATTAGGTCCTTACATATTAAATTTGGCTTTTTGCAGTACTGGCAAATTTGATCTCAATTATATTCTCTTTGGTTAGGAATTCCATATTCAAATTTATACAGCTATTTACTCATGTATTTGTGTTTCGAAAATTATAATTCATTTGTTTTTTCCTTAATTGTTTTTCTTCTTTGCGTCATGTCATTTGGTTTACAAAATGGAAAACTTGAAATATCGCGTTATTTACGAGTACGAGTTCCAACGTGGCACCAGTGCTGCAGAAACGGCTCGAAGGATTAATGATGTGTATGGCAACGGTGCCGCAAAAGAAAAAACAGTGCGTTTTTGGTTCCAACGTTTTCGTTCTGGAAATTTCGACCTGCAGAACAAGCCCCGTGGACGGCCGGAGACCAAAGTTGATAATGAATAATTGAAAGCTTTTGTGAACGCGGATCCATCGCAAACCACGTCCGAGTTAACTGCAGACTGCGGTGTAAAAACTGTTTTAATCCACTTGAAGCAAATTGGGAAGGTGAAAAAGCTTGAAAGGTGGGTACCTCACGAATTGAGTGAAGCAAATCAACAAACGCGCGTTGACCGCTAAACCACACACTGCACTACAGACAAATTAGAGGAGCTTCAATTGGAATGTCTAAGACATCCACCGTACTCTCCTGACCTTGCCCCAACAGATTACCATTTTTTCGAAATTTGGATAACTTCTTGCAAGGGAAAAAATTCAACTCCGATGGGCAGTCCAAACCGCCTTCAAAGATTTTATTGATTCCCATCCGAATGGTTTTTATAGTAAAGGGATCGATGAACTACCTATAAGATGGCAAAAGTGCATGGATAGCAATGGTATAGATATACTTTGATTAAATAAATATATTATATTTAAAAAAATGGACTTTGTGTTCCTCCCATACAAAACGCCAATTTCATATGTAAGGACCTAATATAATTCGCACCCGGGGGATAACAATGGCACAACTCAAAAATCTCTTTTTTTCAAGAGAGCAGTTTGAATATTTCGTTTGAGTGTGTTAAATAGTTTATTAACCAATAAAAAAACATTATTTTTCAAAAGTTGAAAGGCAGTATATTAATATTTTTTAGGTTTAATTGGTATTATAATAGTGAAACAATGATCATCGTGCCATTATTTTTGTTTGAATTCAAGTAAAATATTATAATATAACGTTTTTAAGGCCACACTAGGATTTTTATGAATTGTGCGTTTTTTATAGAACATTTCTGCATACTTAACTCGAAAATGCATTTTTTGACTTGTACCACTGATATCCGAATTGTATTTAGAATTAAAATACCGAAATTAAAAACCCTAAGAGATTTAAATATCCTGTCAGGCGGATTAACATATTTTCGCTGTATAGACTCGCACACGGGTTACCACTGCGGTATGAAAATTATTTCAAAAGAAATCATATATCGGGAAATCTTGATAAATATTTTAAATGGAATTTGTTGATTTTACACCGACCCAAGTGGAATCGACCTTACCGTTAGTATTGTCTTATTTATTTATTTATTTATTGATTTATTGTGAAAAACAGTATAATCCATTTACATTTCACAAATAACAGTTTATAAATTACAGTTTATAATAAGTAAGTATATACATTTATTTGCATGGGTAAGTACATCAATACTATCTGATTAGCCAGATTTGGTAAATAGTATGCTTATTGCTGTCTTAAATTCTCTTTGGTTCAAATTGAAAATGTCAATCACAGAAGAAATGTGATTTAACAAAGTAGTTATTCTCCCCAAAGGCATGATCATTGGTAGGTTGGTCCTGCCCCTTGGAAAAATAAATAATCTGTGCTGTCTAGCTCTGATGAAATTATCAGGGACATAAAAAGAAATTCGTTCCAGAATATCTGGATTGCAAATGTGCCATCCAGATATCCATTGTCTTAAATAACTAACCATCATGCCGTTTCTCCGCAGGGGTTATGCAAAGAGGATGGACCGTCAAACAACTTGGTTTTGGTACACTCTCTTAGCCTCATTCACATTCATACATCGTCTCATACATACTCTTCTATTATTCTGACTCTTAACATAGTCCGGCTCAAGTATCTGATTCACTTGTTCGTGCCATGTCTTCCTCGGGCGTCCCCGACTCCTTCTACCATTCACATTTGCATATATTCCCCTTACACTCTTTTCTTCGTTCATTCACGATATGTGCTCAAACCATCTAAGGGTAATTTAAAAAAAATCTTTATCATTATGCTTACATCTAGTACTGTATTAAAATATAACTAGCCGTTGGAAACAATACTTATATTATTTCAACGTCCAACGCTGTTGAAAATAATTAGCGCCAACAGTTGAAATATAATACCTACATGCGAATATTATTCAACGCAGTCAACGATTCAACTGCCTAATAAATAAAAAGGGTAAAGAGTTTGTACTTCGTGAACAACATTACTCGATATTTTAAATGGTCTTTTGGTTATGTACGTACCTACTGCACGTTTTTTTTTTTATTTTCCCATCCAATACGGCCGATACGCAGCGCCATGGAACAATCAAATTTATCAACGACAAGCAAAAAAATAACCTATTGATAATTGTCTCTAACAGCTATGTTTTGTACCTATTGTTTTCAACGGTGTTGGAATGATTAAGGCAAAAGGGTCAAGAGATCACACTTCATGAACGATATTATACCCAATTACATAAGGTCTTTTGGTTATGTACATACCTACTGCTCGTTTTATTTTATTTTCCCATCCAATACGGTCGATACGCAGCGCAAGGGAACAATCAAATTTATCAACGACAAGCAAAAAATAACCTATTGATAATTATCAACGCCGGTCGCCTACAGCGAAGTTTTGAACCTATTGTTTTCAACACTGTTGGAATGACAAGTGAAAGGGTCAAGAGATCACACTTCGTGAACGATATTATACCCAATTAGACATGGTCTTTTGGTAATGTACGTACCTACTGCACTTTTTTTTTTTTATTTTCCCGTCCAATACGGCCGATACGTAGCGCCAAGCAACAAGCGAATTTATCAGTGACAAGCAAAATATATCTTCAACAGGATAATATTTTCAACACCGAAACCAACGTCTTCCAACAGTTTCAACTTTCAACGTTATTATAGGATTATTATTACGTGTGTGGGGCGTGGGGCGTAGAGATAATAATAATTAATAATACATCAATGATTCGGGGAACCACCCGTTAAAAGGGATTCCTTAATACGATTTCGATATATTTTTTGTTAGTATCGTGTCGATCTCCTATTATAGTTGCGTCAACGTCGACGTTATTTTCAACAGCTATTTTCAACAGTTGAAAAGTGACAACGATAACGACGTTGGCGTTGGATAGAATTATCGTCAACGCCCAGTACTACTTACATCAGCCTTGTATTCTTTTCTGGATTATTGTCTTCAAAGATAAAATATAATTATTTTTTTTAAATTTTATTGTATAACAAAAAAGCATATTTTATTTGTTATATAATGAATTTACGTTGATGGGAATAACCTTCAAAAGTTATAAAAGAGAGTTTTTCTTATAAAAAATTAAACATATTCTTATTTAATACATAAAAAGTGCGTGCACTTGAATTTCCACGAAGGATAAGCGTTTTGTGCCACTTTTTTTTAATTGTCAATTCGGAGTTTGACTGTTGCGAACTCCCGAGTCTAGTTATTATAAGAGTATCTAATCGAGACACTAGGTATTTCATTATCACTGTTCATAAACTGTGTAGTTATTTCGCCAATTCTTCGCTTACATGGTGTATCAATCGTACTTACAAAAAATATCAACATTTTTAACTTAACAAATTCGAGGTTTAAAACATACCTAAACAAATATTTTCTTTCAAAATATTATTTCGGTTCATAATGCATCATAATGCATTTTTTAAAAATTTTTATACAAATGTAACCGCAAGAAATCATTGTTCATTACTTATTACTAACCCTTATTTAAAAAAAATTGTAACCAAATGTACCCAAAGCAATAGTTCCATGGGGGCATAAAGGAGTAATATATAAATTGTTTTGTAATTGATTCTCTTACCCATAAACACAGTGACCAGCAGTAACGGCGGTGCGGGCGTTAATGAGGGTGGCCGCGCAAATATGCCAGTTGCCATTAGTCCTCAGGGACACCATGTAAGGAGCGTCGGTAGGTCCTGAATTATTCCCTCCGACCACACGCCACGTTCCGTCATCGATTAGCCCGTTTTCTTGGGCGTCATCAGGCTCGCTTGCTGGTGCAGCTGAAATATCATTTGTTATATATAATTGAGTTGATGATGAATGTACAGTGATTGTGATAGTCAAAATGATAATCAAAATCATAAAGAGAGAGTGGATGAGTTTGTGTATTTGGGAAGTATGCTTACGGGAGATGGAAAAGCTGATAAGGGTATTGAAAGAAGGAAACATTCAGGAAACTCGGTGAACGGAGTATTGAACGCGATTGGCACATACAAAAAATTGAGAAGCTAGCAGTCCTTAATGGAGTGATAATACTAACCCTGTGTATGGCAGTGAGGCATGGAACTGGCAAAGGTAGACTGAATACTGTAGAAATGAGATCCCTAAGGCATATGTGTGATAAAACCACAGAGAAAGAATACTGTGCTGATTAAAGCGTAATGAGTAAGACTAAGAAAGAAATGCTAATTTAATTTGGGCGGGTAGAGCTGATGAACGAAAATAGTGATGCAGTATTGCATCACTATTTTGCTTTGCTAACTTTAATGGTAGAAGAAGTCGGGGACGGTGGGAGAAGATATAACACGTTGAAGAGTCGAGCCATGTTCAGAATCAGAATAACAGAAGGGTATTTTTGAAACGATACATGAATTTGAATGATCTAAGGAGTGTGCTCGCGGTCTGTCCTCTTGCAGAAAACTTGACTAACTAGTTAGGTAAACACGTGATAAATTGGTCAAGTGATTAATTTCAAATTTTAAAAATTAAGGGAAATATTGATGAAGTGAAGGCGCAAAGAAGTGGGATACAATTTGAGAATTTTGTAATAATAGGTAACGTACAAACGATAATACTTGATTTTGCTGATTGAGAATATCAAATATCGGAAAGCGAATTACCTCAGTCGCTTGACGCAAGCCACCATATTATGGATCTAATTATTTTGGGAATAACTATTTATAAAATACGAGAGCAAACCAAAATCATTAGAACTTGGAGAAGCTTATCAATTTGGACTTGACTTTCAGTAACACTATAATTAATTAAATTTTGTTGTAAGACGATCTTAGAAGAAACTTGAATCATCAAAATGAATTAAGAATAAAATTAATAATATACGGTTCTTTCTAAAATATGACCTCAAAGGAATAGATAATATAGAATTACTTACCCAAAGCCGTAACCAAGAAGATCGAAAGAAGTAACAGTACTTTAAACATTTCGAGTGAAGAATAGGGAAGTAACGTAAAAGAATAGTAACGGAAAAATGGATGAGGAGGCTTCTTATACTATTCGATTATCAGTCGAAACACTTGAAAAGTTTCACCATAGTGCATTTATCACGAAAATGCATCAAAGTAGACCATTTGATTGACAAATAGACGAAGTGAAGGCATATGACAAAGCATTTTACAATTTGTAGGTAATCTCTTATCATCTCATCATAGATTTTAACAAGATTATCCAAAAAGAACATTCCACACACATCCATTCCGTTACACCTCGTGTTTTTTATTATGGTTACAGATTAGGAAACTAGTAGTTATTATAGTAGTACATAATAAAAGTAAGAAATAAACAATTTACAAATATTAAATGTTGATTTAAGTAGTTACATGCCATTGTAAAATTTGCAGATGCGTCCGAGTAAGGAGTTTTGTTGGCGTGAAATGTTGTATACAAAACAAGTTATCTGATCTGGTATTGCGTTCAGGGAAACGAAATACTAATAATAGGCCTGGTGAGTCCACAATGTTCTCAATTTACACAGTGCGTCAATTTTTTTTCTCCGTTTGTATTGAGCATTAGAGTTGCATTGGTGATTTTAAAAACTTTACTGCAGGTGTTTCAAAAATTTTGTTTGAATTTTTTCAATTCGGTTATTATGAGTTTGGTATTGAGGATTTCAAATGACAGATGCAAATTCAGGATCTTACATATTACGCCCTACATGGAAGTTCAAATGCATAAGGTTTGAAGAATGGTTTTTTGATGCCTAGAATGTAGCCCATTTATTTGTAGGTTTTTTCTATGATATGTTCAATATTATCTTTAAATAGTAATTTGGATTCAATTAAGATAATAATAAAATAATAGAACCCGGTAAAATCTAACTCCATAAATAATTTTGACAGGATTTACTTTACTTCATCTCTTCCAACATTTATAAGATAACTCTCTTTAAGGGATTTACCCACACTCACAATCGCCTTTTTTTTAAATTGTATTTAGAAAATTTTTAACATCGAATCTGTAATGGCCACATTAGGGTTGTCCAGGTCCATATAGTAAAAAAAAATCGAATATAGGTGTCGCCACCCCCTTGATTTGTTACACCTACCATTCCTATTATGTTTAAAAAATGTCAGCCCCCTATCTTATATAAAAGGGGGTGCTCATCGAATTAGAGGTTTCTGACAAAAGTTCAGGATTTTAAGTAAAACACGTAATTTAAGGTTTATTAATATTACAAGTATTTGAATTAAAAATAAGTATGCAAAGTATTTAAATGTGAAAAAATTTGCTCACAAAGCAATAATTAACATAATATTAGTCGCAATCTTTCAAAACTATGTTTGTTAACTCCTTTTTGAATGTTTCAGTAGAAACGATTTTTCTGTTTTGTTCAACGATGAAGTAAAAATTTGCTTTTCTTCCTCATTCTTAGTGAGTATCGTGTTGTAATCTTCAAATAGTTGAACACCACTCTCCGCTATATCATTAACAATACGCAAATTTTTGACGCAGCTTTTGCCTTGAATATAATCAACATTGTCATTCCAAGTCCTTGATATCAAGAACTAAGAGCGTTTTCAACGTTCTTTGTGTTGCAAAAGAAATTGGCAGTTTTTCATCGTTTTGAGCTTTTTCACATTTTATGCTCAAAATGGCAGTTAAGCTCCACTTTGACGTTTTGGTTCTACCTACTATCACATTTTTATATAATTCTTTTAAAACATTTTATATCTTTCATATACGTAATAAGCAGTGGCGGCTCCTGCCTTAGTGCACTTGTGCAATGCACAACCAAAAACCGACAAACGTCAAAAGTGTAAATTCGTAACATTCATTCACGAAGAATTCCCGCCAATTCGTTATAATATCCTTACCAATTAACTTTCGTACTAGACTCCATACTCATACTCGCATCGGCGCATACGAAAAAGCAATGCGTGCATCTTCCGTTGTGCCGAGACGTGACGTCACATGAAGTGGTATTTCTACTAGGGCAGTCTACAGAGGCTGGAACCGTGAAATGGGCAAGACACGAGTGAAGATATATGACACGCTCATGCACTAGCGGCGCACATGCGCAGAAGCATCCTGATTTATGACAAAACCTTTATAGTACTGGAAGAACTACCTCACAGTTTATATATACCAAGAGCTACTATAACCGATATTGAAAACATTGTTAAAAAAATGAAAAACTCTAAAAGCACAGGTATTGACAATATAAGAATGTTTGATTTAAAAAGAAATATAAAAACTCTTGGGCCAATAATTACTCATTTAATAAATATGATAATAAATCAATCAAAAATTCCACAAGAATTTAAATGTAGCATTACTAGACCAATATTTAAAGGTGGAAAACACATTGAACTGGGAAATTATAGGCCTATTAGTATTCTACCAGCATTAGAAAAAATTCTTGAAAATTTTTTATCAAATAAATTAAATAATTATATTGAAAAATTCTCTATCATTGATCCAAGTCAATATGGTTTCCAAAGAAAAAAAATACTGAAAAACTACTGCAAGATTTTTCCAAATACGTAAATAACCAATTGAATAATAAATTACATGTTATTGTTTTATTTATTGATAACTCTAAAGCTTTTGACACAATTAACTCAAAAAAACTGCTTAAAACTCTAGAAAAAATTGGAATAAGAGGAAATGTGTTAAATTTATTTAAAGATTATCTTACAGATAGAAAAATATGTATCAAAATAAATAATACTTTTAGTAAAACAAAAAATGTATCTGCAGGAGTTCCACAAGGTTCCATATTAGGACCTACACTATATATAATTTATGTAACCATAATGAAAAAACTTTTCTCTTTTGTGAAACATTTTGTATTCGCAGATGATACGGCATTGGTCATATCACATAAAGATCTAAAAATTGCAATTGAACTCATGCAAATTGACTTTAATCAACTCTGTAAATGGTCACATGATGCAGGACTATTAATAAATGCTAAAAAAACCAAAGTAATGCATATAAGATCACCTAATTCCAAATTTCAATTTAATCCTAATATTATATCTCATAATTTTAATTGCATTCATAAAAATATTCCAACTAATTGTAAATGTGAAAGCTTAGAATTAGTTTCTGAATTCGTGTATCTTGGTGTTACTGTAGATTGTTTTTTTTTAAATGGGACAAACATATAAAAAAAACCTGTAAAAGACTCAGATCGATTGCTGGCAGAATGTACACATTAAATTTTTTCCTATCAATTGAAACACTTAAAATTATTTATATGTCACTAGCAGAATCTATTATAAGATATGGATTAACAATATGGGGAAATACTCCTATAACCAATCTGAAACAAGTGCAAGTTGTACAAAACGCAATTGTAAAATTATTGGTCGTCCCTAATATTTTCAAACAGAGACAAAATAAACCGTTGCTGTTTCAAAGTGCCAAAATTTTACCTGTTAAGGCAATACTTTGGCACAAAATTATAATTCAACATATATTTACCCCGCAGCATAAAGAGAAATTAGAACATAAATACAGCACTAGATTCACGCGTAACGACGGGTTAATAGTTCCGAAATTTAACAATAAGTACGGACAGAGAACGTTTGAATATATCATACCGAAGATATTTAATTTATTACCTGACACTATAAAGCAATGTAATTCTATGAATAAGGTTAAATATATGGTGAAAAATTGGCTATCGGAAAAAAAAGATTTATATTGATTTTGATATGTATGAAAAAATGTTGTATCTGTAGATATAAGATGTAAATTTTAAATTTGAAAAATGTATAAATATGTAACTAAAATATAAGCACCTGTTGACAAGCCATGAAAACGATTGGCTTAGCAGGACTTGTTTGTTGATTATTATTTATTTATTTATTTATTTATTTACGGACTTACGTCCAATTTAAAACAAAGTGTCACGAAGTATAGAAATGAACAATGTAAGGATTCGGATGGTACATGAAAGCAAAGACAAACAGTGAAAATAGAAGAAAAATAAGTGTCAAGTCACGTCAAGACCTTGCAAAAATTAGGGTGAATATTACATATCTTCATTTGTTTAAAGAGCGACAGAAATCATTTAAGCTAATACCAAAAAAATCAAGGTCTTGACGTGAGTTGACCAGTCTACACATTCTGGACAGTGGTGAGTTATAACCATAGTTAGTCGAGTGCTGATTGAGGAAAAGCAGGTCTTTATTTCTGAGTCTACGAGAAGGTATATTAAATGTGATGAGTTTTAGTAATGTAGGCGAGTCGATTAAACAGTTAATAATTTTGAAGAAACAAATGAGATCAGATTTTATCCGACGGTCTTCTAAAGGAGAAAGGTTTAGAGTTTGTTCAATTTCAGCATACGAGTAATTGCCTCGCTCTAATCCTAGCCTCCAAGCAATTCCCTTTAGGAACCGATGTTGAACGGATTCAATATGACGAATATGGACAGCATAAAAAGGAGACCATATAATACAAGCATATTCAAGATGGGGGCGAACCAAGGAGCAGTAAAGAGTTCTTAGGGTATTTATGTTTTTGAAGTCAGAAGTGGTTCTAGTGACAAAACCAAGTAGTTTGAGAGATTTATTAACAATCGTATTTATATGTTCCCGGAAAGAAAGCTTGCTATCAAGAGAGACACCAAGATCTTTAATAGATTGAACAGTTGTTAGGCAATTATTATTTAATTTGTATTCGAAAACAATCGGATTTTTAGATCTGTAGAAGGACATAATTTTGCACTTATCGACATTTAGTTCCAAGCAATTAATTTTACACCAGTCATTGAAAGAGTCAATATCTGATTGGAAAAGAAGGCAGTCATGGTAGTTTTTGATTATTTTTAGGATCTTATTGTCATCAGCAAAAAGCCAAAAGCGTGTGTGAGAGAAAATACGAATAATGTCATTTATAAACAAGTTGAAGAGAAGCGGGGCTAAATGTGCTCCTTGCGGTACGCCGGATGTTACTTCAATAATAATAGACTCAATGTTATTTATTTTAACTCTTTGTTTTCTATTGCTTAAATAAGAATTAAAGAAAGATAGCAATGGGTTTCGTATACCTATAGCATATAGCTTGGCCATGAGGATAGCGTGTTTTACTTTGTCAAAAGCTTTAGAAAAGTCGGTATATAGAACATCTACTTGTGATTTATCTTCTAGGCCATTGACTACGGTGTTGGTGAAGGAGAGTAAGTTTGTAGTGGTAGATTTAGCAGATCTAAAGCCATGCTGTTCCTCAATCAGCACATTTTTGAAAATAGGTGTTATTTTTTTGTGATTATAGATTCAAAGATTTTAGGAATATGAGATAACATCGATATAGGTCTATAGTTTTCTACGTTCGACCTATTACCCGATTTAAAAATAGGTCGTATATAGGAAACCTTCCAGGAATCCGGAAAAGTGGCAGATGATAATGATAAGTTATATAATAAACAAATTGGCTTAGATACAACAGATTTACATTCTTTCAATAATATTTCAGGTATACCATCAGGACCAGTGCTTGTTTTGCTGGGAAGATTTTTTAAGTAATTGAAAACATCTACAAGTGTGATTTCGCAATTATTAAGGTCAATAGTATTAGCATATTTAAGTGGAGGGATGGTGCATATGTTATCAGTATAGACAGAGGAGAAATGTTCAGCAAAAAGGTTGGCAATATCGAAATCGTTGGTGGCGTGAGTATCATTAAAAAATAAACTTGAAGGGAGATCATTATCAATACGATTTTGTTTAATAAATTTCCAAAATTGTTTAGGGTTAAGATTTAATTTTGTCTCAGTGAGTTCAATATAAGATTTGTAACACAAGTTAGATTCAATTTTGGATAATTCTCTTAACTGAGAAAATTTTTGATAAAGCGCTAAGTTGTTCGTTAATTTGAATAACTTGTGTGTTTTCTTTTTTTCCATAATCAAATGCTTTAGTTTCATACTGAACCAAAGAGGAAATTTAGGCTGGGAAAAAGTTCCCCTTGGAACGAACAAATCTATAGCATGAGTTATACATTCGTTGAATTTAAATACAGCATCGTTAATATTGTTGTTTGATAACATACCTGCCCAGTCATATTGGGCAAGGTACCTATTCATGCCAGTATAATCACCTTTGTTAAATTTGTAGTGGAATGTAACTGCTGATTTCAGAGTGTCACTTTTGAAAGGATTAGTGAAGTTAATATCGAGTGGTGGATGATATTTATCTATTGGTAATATTGAGTCAGTAGCTTCACATACACAAACGCTAGGCATAATGGTAAATATTAGATCAAGACAGTAACCTCCACAGTTATTGATCGAGTTTAATTGGTACATATTCAGGAAGGCAAAGAAATTTACTATTATGGAAGCATGAAGGGAAACATTATTAGGAGTTTTCACACCATGACTATCATTAAGCCACACTATTTTAGGAAGATTATAATCACCACAAATAAGTAAGGAATCGGCCTTTATGGAAACACGCTCAACTGCTTCAGTATGTGACTTATAGATTTCAATTGAAGAGGAGGGGGGAATGTATACACAACCAATGACAAGTTTCTTGGAACCAAGTAGAACACAAATAAATAATTGTTCAGATACATTATTAGACGATTCAAGAATGTGGCAAGAGTATTTTTTTTAATACATATCATTACCCCACCTCCTCTACACTTGTAAGAAGAGGAAGAGCGGTCACAGCGAAAAATAATGTAGTCATGGAGTCCAAGTTCTGTTGAAGCAATATTGTCTGATAGCCATGTTTCAGTAAAACATAAAAAATCATAAGGGCATAAATTTATGGAGCATCTAAAGGAGTTTAGCTTAGTATTGAGACCACGAATATTTTGATAATAGGTGGAAAAGTTAGTATTAATAAGGTGTCGATTCTGATTCAGCCTAAAAAATTGACTCGAGATAATTCGCGTCTCTCAGCGGCTTGGCGGGCAGGACAGTCAGGGGAGCCAGTGTTGTGTGTGGACGGTTTTCTGAAGAACTTGCAGGTAGCACATGCTGGTGGCTTTTCAGGAGTCGGGCAAGCATCTCGATTGTGTCCAGGTTTTCCACAGTGAGAACATGTAGGCATGTCTGCGTTACATTTCGACGCCGTATGGCCGTAAAGTTGACAGTGTCCACATTTTAGACTGTCGATCCAATCCCTTACGGTGTGTATTTGCCAGTCCATAGCCAGTTTAGAGAAGCGAATGAGGGAGTGACGAACAGAAGGAGGAACTCTGAAGACATGAGTGCACGATCCGGTACGAGGTCCTACTTTGTGAGAGAACGGCAATTTATCTTTCAATTCATTAATTTGTAGACCGGTTTCTTCGTGTGTTTGCTGGTGGATTGCCAAGATGATGTTCTCGAGGGGCACAACTTGAGGTAGACCATGGATAGCTATCCGAGGAAGTTTATGTGAAGAAACTGCTGCTTTCAGACCAGCATCGGATAGGGTCGGTGCATTGGCAAGTTTTATGGCCTCTGCATCGGTACTTGGATGCACGACTACACCTCCGTTCCTTATTTCTCGTACCCCCGTGATTGTAATTCCCAAAGATGATGGGTTAGTTGAGGTTTTGAGAGTTTCAAGAGTACTGCTGGAAGGAAGTGACTTGTCATCTTTGGGGAAGATAAGTACAGCTGGTCTCGCAGGAAGTATAGGGGCATTGTTTCTTGTGTTCGGTGGATATTTCGGGAGGACTTGGTTGGACGTAATCGAACTATACGTTCTGTTCCCATTTTCGGGTGTTTGATTAGAAGACATATATTTGTAGGTCTTCAATTCTCCTTCAAGGCTCCCTAACTTTACACCCATTTGACCGACATTACCCAATAGATCGGTGAATTTAGGGGCGAGTTTCGCTATTTGTTCCTTGGTGAATTTGTTAGATGTATCCATTATGATGATATTTAATAGGTTTAAAATAGAGGTTGCCTTTGCCAGGAATTGTTGGGCAGAGTTTTCTTGTTCCATTATAATATTATGGATTATTATTAGATGTAGGTAGATGTTAGAATGGTAGAATATTCTGTTAACTTTTTGTCTATGGCTTCAAATGTCACTTGACTTCAAACTTCAAATTCAAATTCAAATGGTTTCAAATTCAAATATCACTTGTCATGTTAATTTCAAGATTTTGTTTTTAAATTCAATCTTATAATATATCTGTTCTCACTGTAATTATTTATTAATAGGAAAACGATCAACTATTTTAATGTGATACACTTAGTTTAGTGTGAAAAACACAATCTAGATATCGATTTTTGAAACTTTTTGTAGGACAAAAATATTTGGTTACTTATGAGAAACTCCATAGATTATAACTATATATTATGTATTATCTATTATTTCAATAAAAAAAAAAAATAAATAAATAAATCCGTTATATATTACCGAACGTTTGGAATGATTAGTTAGGAATAACGAATTTACAACTAATTGACAATGTTATGTATTAGCTCTACCATCGCACCGGAGCGGCGAAATCAAGCATTTGGCAGGTCACTGATCACTATTGACACATTTTTAAAGGTTTTCGGTAGTTTTGCTCCGTAAAAAACTTATTTAAAAATGAGTGATAATGAAAACATTGCGATTAACGCCGATTTTTTCAAAAGCAACCGAATTTCATTTGAGAATAAATTGTTTTTGAAAAATAATGGCCCTCCATAACTGGGCTACATATTATACAAGTAAGGTTAAGGGAAAAAACTATGAATAGAGCTTTGAAAACAAAGTATTAAATATTCGTAAGCATCTTGGCTTTGTGAATGTGATCGTTTGAACACATTTTTTTTTGTTTTCTTTGAACAATTTTCGTGGTTGATGATAAACTGTGGAGTGAAAGTTGTGTAAACGATAGCCTTTATTTTACTGAAAAGTTAATAAACATTCATACTCCCAGTACACAGACATAACGTTTTGCAATTTGGTTTCTTAGATCGAGTTGATAGGTACACGATTACAACTTGATGTTGGTTTTCGCGAATCTGTGAATCAATCAATTATATTTTCCAGTATTAATGTTACCATTTTTTTGTGAAATGCACTGCTAGCAAATTTTGTGACGGGCCACCTCTGATAATAAGATGACCATTCATTATGAGTGATAAAAAAATACTTTTTAAGTGTTTTATTCTTTGTGAGTGATAAGTTTTGTTCTTTAATTTAATTTTCAAATTGTTTTAGATACTTACATACCTGCTAATTTGTTTTTTTTTTACATTTTTTTATTAATAGTGTCACTTTTTCTATTTGTATCTAATAGATACACTAATTAACCATGTGTTATAATTTTACTTGCCTGTAATAATAATTATTATTTTATTAAAAGTGTCACACGTTTCCATACGTCATCTTATTCTTTATGAGTGATAAGTTTTTTTTTTGTTTTTTTTTTAAAATTGTATTAGATGCTTACCTGCTGATTTAGTTTTTTTGTAAAATAATTTATTAAAAGTGTCCCTTTTTCTTTTTTTTTAAATCTCAGATCAACTAGTTCACCATGGGTGATAATTATTTTTATTGTTTTTGTTACCCCCTATCAAGTCGTTTTTTAGATTTATTTTTAATAAACGATTTGTAGGAAAAAGGTACTTTAATTGTCATTCTTTTGAATTCACCGGCCAAGACAAAAGGTAAACCTTATAGAATTTCATATTTTTTTAGTTTATCGATGGAAGTATGAATTAGTATCTACTTTTTAGCATCTTGGGCAACCCTTCTTTGTTATTTTTCAGGTAGGTTGCCAAATCTGTAGCGGGATGTATATACTCGCATGGTGACCGGACAAGTCAGAATGAAACCTACTCTGAACCACCTCAGAAAATTCATTAGAAGTGATTAAAATTTTGGTTAAATAGGTTACGTTAGGTTAGGGTTATGGGCTATTTTAAAATTATTTTTTTAATAGCTTTTAATGACTTCTCAAAGAGGTGTTGAATTGAATTTATTCTCAGTTGACACGGAATCATATTTTTTTTTGCATTAACTCCACACAGGAGGCCCTGAGTCGAGGGTATTTTTCAGGTATTTTGGAGCTCCAGACCAGAGGTGGCTGCCAAATTCAACCGTGGGGCGCACTTGTGATTTGTACAGGGTTAGCAGTTGTGTACTTTTAAAGTATCTGCGGGCCCTGTACAGTACGCTCAGTACGTATATATATATATATATATATATAAATACAGATAATGTTGTTGTGGTTGGGTGAGAGTGGAATTCATCTAATATAAAAAGTACATTTCACGGTCACACTTACAGTTTTAATACAAGAAGTGTCCCGATGTAGTTTGTTTTAAATGCAAATCTACAGTTTTATTATGAAACTTTGAGAATTTTTAAATCATTATTTTTACCTGAAACTACAAAAAAGTGAGATGATGTTAACATTTGTAATACGATTGCCAAAAAAATGTGTTTTTTTTTCTTTTCGTATCAGTAATTTCAATTAGAAAAAAATGTAGTTATAAGTAATTTTAATTAGAAAAAAGGTGACCCATTTTTAAAACTGTTTTATGTTTGCAACCAAAATTTTTATATTTCAAAATTTATATGTTTTTTTTATGAATTACAAAATATGAAAACAGATTTCAATACTTCGTTTGTGAGGAACAAAAGTGATATGAAAAAAATGGGATTTTTTAATTCAATGGCTTA
The DNA here is from genome assembly GCA_929108145.2 of Limnephilus rhombicus. Classification (NCBI taxonomy): domain Eukaryota; kingdom Metazoa; phylum Arthropoda; class Insecta; order Trichoptera; family Limnephilidae; genus Limnephilus; species Limnephilus rhombicus. Next base: position 20,868,289 of record OV815288.1, read on the forward strand.
AGCCAAAGACGAAACAATCCCAAGGCCTGAGGGGTTATTGATCCTTTTCTTTGTATTGAAAATGTTTTGTTTAAGGTTGTCAGCGGGTAATGCCTTCGCCACACTCACAGCGTAATTATCCGAAGAGATCTGAGCTTGCATCTTTGGGGATGCTTTGTGGAGGGTCTTTTTAGGGAAAAGGAAGGAAAGGAAAGAAAAAGGTATAAGGGTTGTTGAATCTAGAGGTCGGAGTGACGGACGGATGAATCCAGTTCTCTCACTGGGGTACAAGGCGATGTTCCGAGAGAATCTTGCTGTAAAAACAAAAGGTCTCCCTCAACCAGTCTCTACCGATCCGGCTCGCCAAGCAGTAGTAGACAAGCCGCCAAGTCCTAAACAAACCTCACCCAATGAACCCGTGCACTCCTGCTAAGTCACCAAACCAATTTGAGAGTGAATCAAACACCCTCGCCTTGCTGTTCCTCAGGATATTTCAACAGTGCGTATTCATTTAGCTTCATTTTCCAACATTTCAATATCATTTTGATGATCATCGCGGATAACTCGATTTAGTCCCAGGGTGGTATGTGACCGCCTCTCCAAATATTCTCCACTGGCTGACAGTCTCTCGCCATTCGCCCCGAGTCGTGTTTCTTTCCCGTCCTGCTCCAATAAATTTTTAACCCCTCAGGCCTCGATCCCATTTTGTCGGAAGGTCATTATATTTCCGTTTTGCAATAAAATCCAAATAAATGGATTATTTCTGAACGCATCCGAAAACTAAAAACCATTTTCGAAAGGCGATGAAATACGCTTTCAAAATGTATAATTCAAAATAAGCATGTAATTTTTGAAATATAAAAATTTTGATGCAAATATAAAAAAAGTTAAAAAAAATAATCGGTCTTACGGTTTTTCTACTAAAATTGCTAATAAGGAAAGAACCACACATGTTTTCATAGGCAAAAGATCGTCAAGTGACATTTTAAAAATAAATTAATAAAAAAATTAGAAAGTTTTAAAATTGGTTTTTTTTTTTCAAATTTTGGATCAGAAACTTTGGTTTCATAAAGTTGTACATTTTAATTATTTTGTGGTTTTCTTTTAGATTCGAATATAAAGGGTGGTGTTTTTTTCTTTCTGACACCGAAGATTTATCATATTTCTAACCATGATACTAAGGGAAATGGGTTATAAAAAATACAGAATTTCCATGATTTAATTTTTTTTTTATTTCTATTGCATACGCATGGAGTACAGGCATTGTGAAGGTAACATGCGATGGGTACGGTACTGAGGTACATTTAATTTATTTTATTTATTACGTTACATTAGACATAAACATAAAAATAATATTACATAATAACTGAAAATATTTAAAAATGTATAAAAGTGTAATTATGTCTTTTTGGTCGATATTAGTTCATAATAAGGAGACTGCCCGTTCTAAGGAACAAAATGCAGGTGAAAATGCCAAAAAGTTATTCTTGAAAAATTGTTGTTGTCATTGTTTTTTTTTTTTTTTTTTTTAATTTATATAGGTATACTAAGTCTTTACTAAATGTGCCATTGATGGATAAACATGGAAAATTTAAGTTACATTATTTAAAACCTCAGACTCTTCGAAAACAAACAAACCCTTCGAAGGCCATATTTAAGATATTTATTAGTTTTGGGCGTAGAAGACGATCCAAGGAGAGTGCGTGGCGACCCTAGTGAAGACATCCCAGGAGGCGACACCGATCACCTGACTTCTGTCTACCAATGGGCTGCCGGAATCTCCCTAATAACAAACAATTCATAACACACATATATTAGTACTATCTAATAAAAAAAAAAAAAATACATCCCTGAAGAAAGTGTGCCAGATGACAGCAATCCAAGTAGTCCAAGTAAGAGGTGGGTAGATTGCGTGGGAGTGATTGCAGGAGTGTGAGGAGGACCGGTGAAAGAAGGTCGCTAGAAAGTTTGTATCAACCATTGTTTAAAATGCGTCAAAGCATGAACTTTTTGAACTGTTTAATGAAAGTCGAAATGCTCTAATAGAAAAAAAAGTTGAGGATATCGCTAATATACTCGATATTAGTATTGGCCTATTTATTATCCTTGTAACAGCATGAACTGATAGAAATATTTGATTGCACTTACGCTGTTGTTCAGATTGGCAGCGACTGCGCCAAAGAACCCATCTATTGATTAGTATTGGCCTATTTTGTTGAATGAATTGTTGTTGTAACAGCATGAAATGACATAAATGTTTTATTGCACTTACGCTGTTGGTACCCCATCCGGTCAGTTTGGCAGAGATCCCTGCGCCAAGGAGGGTATCATGGGACAGACCGACCCTGGCGATTGTGGTGGAATAGTTTATCCAGTTGTTCGTAATAACGAGGGCGATGTCATTAGAAACCAAGGTGGGGTCGTAGGCAGGATGGGGGACGAACCTGGCAACTGGGTACCTGAAGCCACCGGAGTTAAGAGCGTTGGTGCCAGCAACGAGGATGGTGGTTGCAGGAGTGTAGCTGGAAACGTAAATTACATACATATGATTTAGTGTCAAACTAAAGCACCACGAGAATCCTTACTGATCCTAAACAGTCAGTGAGCCAGTGGAACCGTGGCATTCTCATTTGGGGTGTGTTGTAAAGTTGAAGGAAGTTAGAAAGAGAAAGAGATAGGGAAGAGGAAGCGAAAATGTATCTGGCTACTCAGATCTGGTCACGTGGTCACCCAACACGGCTAGAAACCGTGCTAGAAATGGAAACGTTTCGATTCTGTGAAGCGATACTTCACCAGTATCTTACTACCATTCTTCTGTTGTTTCTAATCATCTCCTTATGACTAAGAATATAGTTTTCTCCAGACATCGTCCATAGTATGCTTGGGCCTCATAAACGTTCCTCATCTTCACAAATCTACTTCAAATCATGTAAACTCTATTTTCAATGCAATAACCACAACGCAAGTACAGTTTTTTCCACTTTCTTCTTGGGGACCCGAACGTATTCACTTCCTACGCATACTTTGTCAGTTCCTCATTTCCATTACACAGGGTCTTAAGGTATGAACCTGACTTATTTTAAGAAGTGATTCCTGATATTACTTGGAGCAAAAAATATAATTTTAATCTGGTGGCTTTTTTAATGTTATTTATTTATTTTTTCTTTAAAAGTAAATAAAAAAATTATCCCACATATCGCCACTGGTCACTGGGCGGAGTAACCGCCCAACCATTGACCCCGACAATAACTACTCAATGCTTCACAAATAATACTTCAGTAACAAAATTACAAGTATCTAATACTTCAAAGATAATACTTGAATAACTACAGTTTTTTTACATTTTTCATTTTTTTTTAATAATGTCAGGAATCACTGGTTAAAGTAAGTCAAGCTCGTCTTTTAACATCCTGCGTTGCTACATAGCTTGTAATATCAAACTAACGGTCATATTTGTGAAATGATCAGTAAGATAACTGAGTTTTGAAACTCGGTCCAATCTGGGTATTTCTGTTGTGATTTAAATTAAAAAAGCTCTGTTTTTATTACCCAGTCAAGCAACTGGCCGCAGGCAGCAAGTAGCAGTTACCGATTTTCCTGAAGGAATCCATGGAGGGGGCTTCTCCAGGTAAGGCGTTCGATCCTTCTTCTACACCTTCCATATATTCTACGGAATCTAGTGCAGTTGATAATAGAAGACAAAGCCATTAGAATGGAAGCGACAATAAAATTGTAGAAAGTCTATTAATGTAGCAGAAAATTTAAAAGGAATATTAGGCTTACTCGGGGATTTGAAATATGTCCCATCCAAAATTACTAACTGTACCTATGGTAATAATATATTGGTTTAAAAAATATATATTATTGTTATTACAAACATTAAACATAACAACGTGAAATAGATAAAGCCAATAAGAAGTAACGTCAAATTACACGTTTTATTCGTGTTATTGTTTCACATTGATTGAATAATTTACAGTCGATGTTACCTGATATCCATTCCATGTAATGGTCATCCTTCTTGAGAGCATATAATGCCTTCTGGAGAACTGGTGGTGATAGTAAAGACAAAGCCATTAGAATGGAAGCGACAATAAAATTGTAGAAAGCCTATTAATGTAGCAGAAAATTTAAAAGGAATATTAGGCTTACTCAAGGATTTGAAATATGTCTTGTCCAAAATTACTAACTGTGCCTGTGGTAATAATACATTGACTTTAAAAAAAATATATTATTACATACATTAAACCTTACAACGTGAAAGAGATAAAGCAAATAAGAGGTGACGTCAAATTACTCGTTTTATTCATGTTATTGTTTCAAAATTGATATAATAATTTATAGTTGATGTTACCTGAAATCCATTCCTTATACTTGGCATTCTTGAGTATTCTGACAAATGGTGAGTCATTCTCGCTTACTGCTGGTGATAAAAGAAAACAAAAACATTAGAATGGGAGCGACAATAAAATTTTGAGAAAGCGCCTATTAATGTAGCAGAAAATTTAAAAGGAATATTAGGGTTACTCAAGGATTTGAAATATGTCCAGTCCAAAATTACTAACTGTACCTGTGGTAATAATATATTGGCTTTAAACAAAAAACAATAATCATTACATAACAATGTGAAAGAGATACCTAAAGCAAATAAGAAGTGACGTCAAATTACTTCATGTTTTTGTTTCAAAATTGATGTAAAAACCTATAGCTTATATTATCTTAATAAATTTGTAATAAAATAACGAATTTATAAAGGAGCAACGAGTAAGTGATTAAAAATAAATCATTTTAATATAGTAACACACCTAGGTGCTATCGTCAAGCAAACTACATAACCTAGATAACGATTAATACGTCGATGATTGTGAATTAAAAGTTCCAACAATATTTTATGAGGATATAAAATAATGTAGTGAGTTTTTTCTTCTATACTATTGAGATCAGGGATGTCAAATATATGTTCGTAATGAAATCACATTTGTGTCCATCAAACGACCTTTCCAGAAAAAAAACTACGTAGTATATTTGTCTAAAAACCCAACATCTTTAAAAGGCATTGAATATATATTGATTGAAATGTACCTCTTTCTATAATTATGATCGTCAATAATTGCCAAGTCATAAGTTTTATATTATCAACAATTACAAGTGACAGAGAAGGCTGGATTCGTGTAAATAATATGAACCCAAGAGTCACAAAATTACCAATTAACAAGCGATTGTAGCAATTTTGGCCAAATATAAAATCACTTTTCCTATAAATTCTATGCAAACCTTCATGCAGTGGCGTTGCGTGGGTGTCAGTCGCACGGGCGGAGAAAAATTCGCCGCCCCCTTTTTTAGGCATTCAATTTTTAAAACTTAAATGTATAGTAATTCTAAAGAACTTTTTGGCAAGAACAATCATCATTGATTTGTATTGTATGGTTACAATATAAAAGAAGTCATGTACGAGTGTAATATACGTTTTACAATATAATACTCACATTTGTTAAATCTCTCGCGGACTTTACTTCCCCATCGCTACAATATTAGTCATTATTAGTATACGGCTAAGCGGTGACAAAATGAAGATTTTTAGTATAAATAACAAAAAAATACCTCCTATCTCCTTAAATATTAAAATTAATTAAAAAAATGCACTAATAAAATATTAAGGTGCTAAAATAATAACTGTCTAGCATAGCAAATAAAAAATAAATAAACTATTTAAGTGTAATAATAGATAGTAACCTTAAGTGGAAGACTCAAATTACCAATACTATAAATAGATTAAGGAAACTTATATACATATTTATTAATTTAAGAAATATACTTAACTTAAAAATTCTTTAAAATATATACTACGCTCTAGCCCATTCAATAATACAATACGGTATAACGATACCAACGGCGAGGGGAGGAGCTTACAAAACCTCAATTTTGCCATTGGAAATTACTCAAAGATTAATAATCAAAAGTATTACCAAGAAACCATCAGATTATTCAACCTCTCAACTTTTACAAGACTTTCATGTCCCTTCTCTAAAAAATACGTATATAAAAAATAGGCTGCTTCAAATACACAAAGACTATTCATTCAGTTTTGCACAACACTACTACACGTACAATGGAGTGTTGTGGTTTAATCAACTAGCAATAGAGCTGAGATTAGAACCTGTCTACAATAATAAATTAAAAAATAAATTAAACAATAATATCTTAAATAATTTAGCCAATTATAACCGCATTAGCATTTAATTAACAATACTTATTCAATAATTTAAATATATATATATATAATATATATTTTTTATACTTTTGATTTATGTACGTATATATAATGTATGTGTTATAATTTTTTAATTTTAAATTTTTTTTCTCTTCCCCTTACACACGAGTAGTTACAATCTCGTAAAGGTTATCTATTATATACACATATATGTTAACTGTTTCTAATCAATGTTGCATGTTAGTATTAATGATTTGAGTTAAATCCGATTGAAACCTAAAATGTAATTACTCATGATTATATTACATGTATATGTATATAAAAACTAATAAAAAAAAAGATAGAGCCTAAGATTCATAATAAATTGTAAAGCGCCCTTGAGGTGATTTTTCACAGAAACGGCGCTCTACAAATTATCCAATTATTATTATTATTATTAACATACTCAACTTCTCGCATGCTAAAACCGGGAAGGGTTTTTTTTTTAATTAAGTGTTTTATAGGTACCTATGCGTTTTTGTGTGTTTAAAAATTAAGTTATATTTTCCCTACAGTACTGCGACGTTAACAGGGGAATTCCTGCAATTAAGTACAGACGGTGTTGCCAATGAGCAAGATGTCATTATTATACATTCATTTAAAGAATGAGGATTCCCCTTTTTCAACACAGCATAAGTAAGGAATAATTTCGTGCTTATTTCCAACAGTCCGAATCGTAGGAGCGTCAATGTGAAATGAAATTGTTTAAATTTTTACAAGATAATGTTATAATTTATTGTGAAATTTTGCCGCCCCTTAAAATTGCCGCCCGGGCCGATCCCCCCCCCCCCTCCCCACCCCCAGGCGACGCTACTGCCTTCATACTTCACTTTTCAATACAATTCTAACTAACTTTATTTACTTTCTTGAACCTAAATCAACAAAATTTTATGTTGCACTTTTAAAATTTACCAAATTACAATATATTTATTCACAGATACGCTTTAAAATTTACATTTTTTACTTGTACTCACTGATGTAATATAGCATTTTTGTTAATACAGGGTGTCCCAAAATTAGCGCAAGATTTGAATTAAATAGAAAACACAGTTTTTAGTATTAAGATTGTTATTTTTTTATTGAATCATAAATTACATAGGATAGGGTTATTTATGGGCTAAAGGCCTCCACAGCTTTGCTGGCACGTACGCACTCTTTTGTCGAAATTTTCCATGACCATTCTGCACAAATGTGGCCGAATTTAATTTGCTGTGTTTAATCCACCCGCGCCTCCCCCACCGACATGCGTTGACCTGAGGCGTAACCACGCGGTCTCGATGTCCTTCCGTCCCCCCCTCCGGTAACCTGACGCTCATCTTTTCCTCAAGGTCTTCAAAAACTTCCCCTTCTCTCCCAAGTTCATTTCTTCGAGGCGAAATCGGGGAACCGGCTAAAGGGATTTCGAGCATCGTCTGCGGTTGGGCCGATAGCTATACGCGTTCTCATTGGGACTGCCCGGTGGTCTATGGAATACTTTCTCTGGCTTTTCTTTTTATATATTTTATTTTCTTTCCGCTATTATAGTAATTACTTTCATTATAACATAATCATTTAACTGTTTTTTCCTCATTACTTATTTTATTTATAGAAGGTTTCTTCGATTGGTCATAGCCCTTATTTTTATTTTTCTTTTTCTTTTACTAACACTATTTTCTCTTTTTGATGTTACCTATTTCAGAAGAATTATTCCACGGGCTGCTACTTCTATTTATCTTTTGTATAATATTAATTTAAGTACTTGAATACTGCTTACTAACTCCGTATGCATGGACATTGGAGGGTCTAGAGTTTTTTTTTAAATTAGTCAAAGTAACTTTTATGTTTTAAAATATTTTAACTACCCCTAAACTCTCTGCTGTCAAATTTGTTTTTTTTTCAAGGTTGCCAACAATTTACTGCACAAATGGCGTCAAATTCAAATCTTGCGTTCATTGTGGATCACCTACCTTAGTGGGTTCCCATTACCTACTTTTGTTTTATATATATTAAGAAATTATGTATACATATATGTATTTCCTATTTGCTAACTTTTACATTACTTGTATCTTATGTTTGCGTCTTACTGTATTTAGAAATTATTTAAAAAATTTCTTGAAATGTATAAATGAAATGTGACATACTGGGAAAATAAAATTTTGGAAAGATTTTTTGAGGTAATCCTCAGCGATTTCAAAGAGGTCCTGGGTTAAATTGATATTAATCTTAACTTACCAAAAGTAAATAGCACCAAAACAACCAAGATCACGATAATAAGCACTAGAAACTCAGCAAACATTTTTCTGGTGACTACAATTATAGTTTTTATAATATATTTTGTCGTATTTAAAATATTCTGTAAGGAACAAATGGTCTGTCTTGAACAGAAGTGAGAGAATACTAAGATTACAATATAATATATATAATCAATTAATCAATACTATCAATCAATCGATATAATCAATTCTAATGAAATGAGTCATTGAAAGCTTTGTTATCTCATTTGTGCAATCGTGAATTTCCTTTGAATATACTCGTAAATGGCAATTTATTAGCATTTCGACGTTTTTTGAGTTCTTCGAGAACTTCTTCAGTACGTCATAAACTGCACCTTAAAGATAAGATAAGATAAGATTTTTCCTTACCTTAAAGATAGACGCTGCAAGACTAAAGAATGACTAAAGGAGGAAAAATGACATTCATTGGGGTTACTATCAGTACTCCATTGCGAACTGCAAGCTTCGCTTCTTTGGACAAAGAAAAAAGGGTTTATTAATATTTGGAAACTCAAAATATGTTTTTTTCTCATCGTCGCCCTAGTCAGCCCTAGTGAATGATATTTGATTCATTCAACGACTTTTTTAAGCAAACCATACAGATTATATTAGGTCCTTACATATGAAATTGGCGTTTTGCCGTACTGGCAACTTTGATCTCAAATATCTTCTCTTTGGTTAGGAATTCCAAATTCAAATTTATACAGCTATTTACTCATGTATTTGTGTTTCGAAAATTATAATTCATTTGTTTTTTCCTTAATTGTTTTTTTTCTTTGCGTCGCTTAGTTTACAAAATCGAAAACTTGAAATATCGCGTTATTTATGAGTACGAGTTCCACCGTGGCACCAGTGCTGCAGAATCGGTTCGAAAGATCGAAGAAAAAACACAGTGCGTTTTTGGTTCCAACGTTTTCGTTCTGGAAATTTCGACCTGCAGAATAAGCCCCGTGGACGGCCGCAGACCAAAGTTGATAATGAAGAATTGAAGGCTATTGTGGAAGCGGATCCATCGCAAACCACGTCCGAGTTAGCTGCAGGCTGTGGTGTTAGTGATAAAATTGTTTTAATCCACTTGAAGCAAATTGGGAAGGTGAAAAAGCTTGAGAGTTGGGTACCTCACGAATTGAGTGAAGCAAATCAACAAACGCGCGTTGACCGCTAGATCACACACTGCACAACAGACGGCTACTAAATTAGAGGAGCTTCAATTGGAATGTTTAAGACATCCACCGTACTCTTCGGACCTTGCCCCAACATATTACCATTTTTTTCGAAATTTGGATAACTTCTTGCAAGGGAAAATTAAAAAAAATAAAAAAATTGTGTAGGTAATTAGAAAAGAATTCATGAATAAAAAAAAAGTTAGGTGCAGCGTTAGAAAAAAAAATCACCAAGCTTTATAATTAACCACAAAATATTTAAATTGTTTACCTTTATGAAACCAAAGTTTTCGACCGCAATCTGAAAGAAATTTTTGGAAGTTTGGGATTTTTTTACGAATTATTTTTACATGAAACGGCAAAAAACTGAGTTGACTTTGACGTTTATAAAACATTTACCTAAGAAAATATGCACGTATTTTTATTTTTTTCGTTTAACAAGTAATTAATTTTAGTTAAAACGGTAAGATGAGCAATTTTCAAAACATGGACTTTCACGCGAAAAACTATTTTTCAAAGGTGATAAAATACGCTTTCAACTTTTGTAATTCTAAAAAACTATATCTTTTTTCGAATTACAAAAGTTGAATACGTATTTTATCACCTTTGAAAAACAGTTTTTCGTTTTCGGATGCATTTAGAAATATTCCATTTATTTGGATTTTCTTGCGAAGCGGAAATATTTTGACCTTCCGACAAAATAGACCCGAGGTCTGAGGGGGTGAAGCTTTTGAGATTGGCGAAGCCAATAACATTTTCCAGTGTGCCACAGTGATGAAATCTGGACTCGATGTTGAACATTTTCGGAGATAACGAATAATTTCTGTTGTTCGAGAAATCAAGCTAAATAAATGAAGTAGTCAGTTGGAAACACAAGGAAACCATTCAAAGTAGTTTTTCAGATGTCTTGAATACCTTCAGATTCTCTTTCGGGTATTGAAAGAGTTTTTTAAACACGTTTGCGGGTAATGCCTTCCCTACACTCACAACAAGACTACTGACCGATGATGTAGGGACGTGCATTTATTTTTTATAAAACAAAAAAAAAATGCAAAACAATTTCCTCATCTTTGGGAAATGTGCGGACAGTCTTTTTAGGGAAAGGATGTTCTGGGAAGGAAAAAAGAATGAGGGGTGGTAGGAATCTAAGGGTCAATGAGTGATGGTCCGGCTGGAGAGTAAAAAGGTCTCTTTAAACCAGTATCTCCCAATAAGGTGGGCAAACGCGTATGTCGTCAAGACCTGAACAAACCTCCCCCCTGGAACCCTGGTACCCCTGCTAAGTCGCCAAACCAAGTAGCGAACCACTAAATGGTTATCCAACAAATGGTTCCTGAGGCGGTGGTACCCATACACGCCTCAAAAATTTGAGAGAACATTAGACGCATTTGCCTTGCTATTCCTCACGAAATTTCAACAGTGCGCGTTCATTTAGCTTCATTTTCCAACTTTTCAATATCATTTTCATGATCATCACGGAGCTGTAACTCAGAGTCCCAGGGTGGGATTTAGCTTCCACCATAATATTCTTCACTGGCTTATAGTTCCTCAACATTCGCCTCCAGTCCTGTTTCCTTTACGTCCTGCTTTAATCCTCAATTAATTTTTAATAAAATAATGCCAATATTACCCTCCTTTACAGAAATAATAAAATGGGTTAAAAAAAACATAAAATCCACCAATTCAAAAATTTTTAATGACTTTTATTCATTCGGAGTGGAGGCTTTAGAAGGTAACATGCGATGGGCACTAAGGTGCATATTTAAGATAGTTATTAGTTCTGGGCGTTGATGGTGATCCAAGAAGCGTAGTTGGCGACCCTGGTGAAGACATCGGGCAAACCAACGGCACAAGGGGAGCCCCATGAGGCGACACCGATCACAAGACCTCTCTCTACCAAGGGGCTGCCGGAATCTCCCTAATAACAATTCATAACATATGTTAGTGCTGTCTAATAATACAAAAACAAAAAAGAAAAAACATCCCTGAAAAACGAACGGCAGGTGTTAGGACAACGAAAACTCTGAACAAGTGGGTGCCCAAGTGATAGCAAACCAGAGGAAGTCCAAGCAAGAGATGAACGTATTTGTGGGAGGCTAAATTCCCCACCCTGTAGAGCCGTGATGTTGATTTTCACAAACCCATAATATAAACTATCAAGCCTGTAAATCAGTTAACGATGAATCTATGAATGGATGTCTTATTTTTTATTATCTTCTATGGATGGCTGGGTTATTTCACAGAATTCGGACCATTAAACAAATTTCACTTCTAAAATTCAGGTTCCGTGAAAGATCTATTCAAGTTCTGTTAATATTCTAATAATAGTGATCTGGTCGTTTCACGTTACTTTAATAATAAATAATAACATAACTTTATTAGAAATTCCGCAGAACCAGAATATTATCTTTGAAATTTGATGAATTGCTCAAATTCTGTGAAAAAACTCGTCCATAAAATGATAATGTTATTTTACTTTAATCAATAGGTATCTGAAAAAAAAGTCAAAGAAGCCGACTTATATTATGAAACAAGTGAAATCCATAAAGAGATACTAGCAGAATGAATGAGAAAATATGGAAAACAAATGTCTATAATAACCTGTAGAGAATATCGGTTATTATCGTGGGTAATAATAAGTTAAGGTGCCAATGAAGAGATTCTGATCTTTAACGAAGACGAGTAGTTTAACACATTGTAGTTAAGTTGCGATAAAGAATATATGTAATAGCGTCGTTGTTGTCTTTTGGTCTATTTCGTTTAAGTCATAAATCGATAGTAAGAAATGTACAGAAAAATGAGAACAATTTTGTAATTCACCAAATCACAAAATGTTTTTGTAAGTCCTCTTATGAAACGAATTTCCTGAAAGTTAAACATTCAACCCCGTATGACGTTTTACGTAGGGTAGGTACTGCATATTTAATATTAAGTAGCGAAACATGGCAACACTGAATTGTATTTTTATTGGTGGAAGGTTTAGAGGAAGAAAGATCCGACCGTTGCAATCATCTCTATCTAAACCCTCGACTAACCAAAATGCACGTCGGTATCGCCATCGTTTGACTAGACAATATGAAATATTCACTAACTTAAAATGTCGTACGGGGTCGAATATTTAACTTTCAGAAAATTTGTTTCACAATAGTCCGCGTACTAGAAATATAACGTATGTTTACTTGCCTTCAAACTTATCGACACTCAAGGGGCATCCCAATTAATCTTAGTTATTTTGCATTCGTTCATAATACATATATATATTATCGCTATAATACATATTAAATTATGATTACAAGGTAATTGATGCAGAAGAAGATAACCGATAAGTTAGATTGTTAGATAGATAAAATATCGTAGACATCTGAATTATCCATCTGAGTCCACGAATCTCCACTCAGGAGGATTGTAATAAATTTTTTCACCGAGGAATTTGAAGTGTGGATCTTTAAAATACTGAAGAATACATTTTGTTTTAAAAGATACATACCTGGCACATTCCTTGTCCAACTGAGTTGAGAGTGCATATTTGTGTAACGTAGATGTTACCAATGGCGGCAAGGCTGGATCTACATTGTTCCACGGAGATGGTTTTCAGAGTGATAGACTGCAGACTGTTGGTAAGGCTTCCGCTGGGGTACTGGGAAAGACAATTACATTAGTTTTCTCTTTGGTCTACTGTACACTCTACACTTTCATAAAAATCTAACGATAAAGCAGAAATTCTATTTGCTGAAGCGGAAAAGATCTGGTGGAATAGCCTATAACGAATTGAAATGATGGCATACCATAGCTCTTTAAACCAACTTCCATCATCAATTGCAACTGTTAAAAATAAAGCAAGATGCCATACCACTGACGACCGGTGAACTGCATTTCAGAAGGAATTCAAAAATCGTTGGTTCTTATTTATGTAGACAAAATCCGTCACTTATATATTCTTAAATTCTGTAATGGAGGATACAAAATATGCAAATGGCGGTAACGCGCCATAAATAAATAAAATTTATGGTTATGGAAAATGTAGTTTATTATTTATTTTATTAATTAAATTATTGTGATGTTCACTGACGATCGAAGTCACGCGAAGGGAGAAAATATTATGTGCATTAATTTTACACTTTCACAAAGGCTTTCGGTGAAATCAAAAAAATCCCTTCAAGAGCGCTGTACAAAATTATAATATCTTTCTTATATAATCTTACTTCTACCAACGTGCTAGATCAGGCCTGGCCAATACCCCATTCATCTTAGGAACTAACAAACAAAACGGAAATTTGCACTTACATATAGTATAGTAATTTAATGAAAATTTCTAATGCGGTTTCAGCCTGTTTTGTATATCTTTATTCCATGCTGAAATGCCAATTATCTTTACTCCCATATCAGTACAAATTGAAACGAACCCCCAAGACATAATAACCAAAATATACCCCTCCACCTTTCAGGTTATGTTTTGAGTCCAAGCTCACTAGATACAGATTATTTTGTGAGACAGATTATCTTATGCTATGGGCGGTAAATTAGATTTTTTTATTCGCTGGTCAATGGTCTTTAAAATGTTTGCGTTACAGTATTATTTCTAAATAGCAGGGCGTTTACCCTAGTAGTACCCTGGTAGGGGTATAGATAAATAGTAAATTCTACAAGCTATTTGTATAAAGGTAAATACTCAAAAATTAAAACAATAAACAAAAATATATAGGTAACGACAAAAAAGGTTGCAACAAAAACAAAAAAGGAAGTACGAGTACATATATAAAAATGAGAACAGAAACTAGAAATCCTCGCGCATTTAGTTGAATTTAAAAGATTCTACAAACAAAATAGTAGAACCATAGAAGTTATATAGATACAGAGGTCTATTTGTGTCTAGAATAATAAAAGTGATAGAATATACATCATATACTGATTAGTTTTAAGATGGAATACATCACCCAGATATTTAAGCTTGTGTCATGGTGTTATTGAAGTAAGAGGGTAATAAATGTCGGCATGATTTAATAAAGTTTCTAATCACAGTTACTACCACGGACATATGAATATATCTGGACCTGCCCTAAGTGATAAAAACGTAATATTTCCCCCTCCCCATGGAACCGGCTACAAGCTCCGCCTTGGCGCCAGCTCGCTCCATGGGGAGGGGAGAGAATCTAAAATATGTGACGTCATCATTCTTGTTGTGACCAGCGCGAAAGTAACGTCTATACGTTTTACGAAATATCACGCCAAAAACGGCAGCTTGCGCTATACATTATAGGTACATATTATTTAGGCATAGCGAATGTGGGCGGTTCTCCAGTGTTCGCGTCGCTGGTTACAGGGGTAAGTAAATTATGAAACATTTGTAATAGTGTTTTAACTAAACACGGCAACAAAATATTGCTATGTGTATTGGGGCGAGTCTTTTTGCGGCGAGCATTTGGCCTTAGCAAATATGTTATTATCGTGGCAAGCAATTCGCGCTCCCATGTAAAAAGGTCTATTCATTCAAAGCAGATTTTGCTTTTAAGAACTAAATGGTGATATTGTAATGCGAGATGCCTATTTACTGTCAGATTGATTGTATAACGAATCACAGTCATCTTTCCCCTCTTCCCCCTTCATAGTTTGGTTTTACCCCCTCGTCTGTATCTTCTGGTCTATTGAATTCTGATGTCTATGGTTACTACACAGCAATTTTTCTAAATTCGACTTAAACATTCCAACTTCGTACCCGATTTAATCGTAACTACAGCTAAAAGGAGGTCTCTAGAAGGTTTGTATCAGCCATTTATTGTTGTTTAAAACGCGTCAAAGCGTGAACAAAAAGGTTTTTTGAACTCTCTAATTAAAAATCGAAATTCTCAGATAGAAAAAGTTTGAAGATATCGCTAGTATACTCTATCTTTTGATTAGTATTGGCCTATTTTGTTGAATGAATTGTTGTTGTAACAGCATGAAATGACATAAATGTTTTATTGCACTTACGCTGTTGGTACCCCATCCGGTCAGTTTGGCAGAGATCCCTGCGCCAAGGAGGGTATCATGGGACAGACCGACCCTGGCGATTGTGGTGGAATAGTTTATCCAGTTGTTCGTAATAACGAGGGCGATGTCATTAGAAACCAAGGTGGGGTCGTAGGCAGGATGGGGGACGAACCTGGCAACTGGGTACCTGAAGCCACCGGAGTTAAGAGCGTTGGTGCCAGCAACGAGGATGGTGGTAGCAGGTGTATGACTGGAAACGTAAATTACATACCTGTGATTTGGTGTTAAACTAAAGCACCACAGAGAGTCCCAACTGATGCTAACCGTGTGGAGTCAGTGGGACTATAGCATTCCTGTGTGAGGAATGCTGAAAAAAGTGCTCTCCCACTTTTTTCAGCATTCCTCACATTCAGGAGATAGTGAAGAAGAAGGCGAAAATGTATCTGGCTATTCAGACCTGTTCACCAATGGTTAGAAACCATTTGAAGCAAATTGTAGTCTTTCACCAGGGCGATAGCGTCAGTATCTTCCGCTCTTAAGTTTTCCTGCCATTGCTGTTTCCAATTATATCCTTATTCTCCGCATATCCTCAATCCTAGTCTTTACAAATAATCTTCAAATTTATTTATTTTTTATTTATTTATTATGATTTAACGCCGATTAACGGCTTTTAAATGGGAATTGCAATAATTTGAAATGGATAAAGAATATAAATAGTTAAGAAAAAAAAATGACAAAAAATTAAAAAGCACAACATATTGAAGTGACAGTATAAAATAAAAATAGTAAGCTATTATAAATACAAACATGAAGAAAAAGAAAACCTCATAAACATGATTGTGTACAACAGGTGTGCTCAAACGGTCGATCGCGAGTGCTTTTTGAGTCGATCTTGAGAAAAATATGCCGATGTAAATAGATCTATTCACAGTTTTTGTTTCAGTTGATCCTCAATTAGGCCTCAATAACACTGCTCATTTTTCATGCCCTTTTTTATTATTTATTTGTAGCTTATACTGTCAATGGTCGCGCCTTTTTTATTGTTTACTCTATCCTCACTATGGTGTGTAACGTCACAAGCCCCTATAGAAAAAAAATCGTCAGATTATTGCATATTCATGGTGAAATATTGTCGAAAATTTCCCCTTCAAAAGCCCGAAGATCGATCTAGTTTCTAGTGTGTCTTTTGGTTTATTTATGAGTCAGTCAGTCCGAGTTGTAACTTTAAGGCGATATGAAGTTTATTAATAAATAATTATAAGTTTAATAAATAATTATAAGTTTGTACAGCGCCCTTGAGGTGATTTTTCACAAAAACGGCGCTATATAAATCATCCAAATATTATTATTATTATTATTTAAATAATACGAAATGAGTGCGGTGAAGAGATTCGGTGTGCGGTGTAGTTTTAGCACATAGATTTAATTTAAACCAGTATTGTGTCCACGATATAACGATTAATTAAATAACATGATATCGATTCATCGAGTACCGAGTGAGAGGTGACAGTAACACAGAATTTTTTACCTTGCAGAAGAGTTATAAATTTGTTGTAGAATTTATAAACATGATTTTTATTGGAAGAAATATGATGTGATATAAAAATCGGCATAAAATGAGGTCACAATAAAAAATATAGGATTTCAATGCCCCCCCCCCCCCCCCCCGGCGCTTAAAAATCAGAGTCGATCGATCGGAGTCTAATAATATTGAGGTAGCTCGTTAGCAATTCAAGTTTGAGCACCCCTGGTGTACAAGATATTATGAACTAAAAAGTTACTACGTAAAGTACGTAATAATAAATTTAAAAATTCAGAAATAAACATTGAATAATATAAACATTCAAAGTATAATAGATTATAATCTAACTGAGAAGCACTGACAAACAGCTTTAATTAAATTATGTTTGTATGTTGATAATCTTTCAATATTTATCACATCATCAGCAAAATATTTGTTACAAAGTATATGCAGGCGATTTATTACGGCATATAATTCAGTATTAGATCCTGTGTTGTTACAATGGTAAGGTAATTTGTGACGAACTGATCTACTCGGTAGATGAAAACATATTAACGAAAGAAGTTCAGGAGAGTTAACAAGTTATTAACAATTTACAAACAATCGAGACCCAGTAGATGTAACAGGGAGAAGTAATTAATGTTATAAATTGTACTTCGATACCTACGGATACTGTGACACTATTGTTTATAAGGATGTTAAGAAACGAACTTGAATAACTTTAAATAGTGATTCCTGACATTATTTGGAGCAAAAAATATAAACCAAATTTTGATCTCCGGTGACTCTTTTTTTTCTTTAATTTTTTTTTCTTCAAAGGGAAACAAAAAAAATCTTTTCACTTTTCGTCACTGGTCAATAAGCAGAGTAACTGCCCAACCCCTCACCCCGACACCTGTTCATTCCCTACTGAATTACTCCAAATAATGTCAGGAATCACTTGATACATAAGTTAAATACGTCGCTTAACACCCTGTTTAGCTGAAGAGCTTTGTAATATCAAACGAAATGTTGTATTTGTGAAATGATCAGTAAGAAAACTAAGTGTTGTAGCTCGGGCAAAGCTGGGTATTTCCAGTGTGATTATAAATTGAAAAAACTCTGTTTTTATTACCTAGTCAAGCAACTGGCCGCTGTGATGACTGTGTGAGAGTTCAGAATGGACCCTCCGCAGAAGTGGAAGTTACCGGTTGTCCTGATGGAAACCATGTAAGGGGCTTCTCCAGCTAAGGCGTTCGATCCTCCTACGATACGCATCCATTCCACATCACCGTCATCATTGGGAGCTGGTGCAGCTGATAATAGAAGATAAAACCGTTAGAATAGGAGCACGAAAGTGCCTAGTGTGGAGCAGAAAATATAAAGGGAATTTTAGGCTTACTCAAGGATTTAAAACAGGTCCTGTCTAAAATTACTAACTGTACACCTGTGACCACTATACTACGCTTTAAACAAAAAATAATTATTACATACATTAAACAAAGTAACGTGAAAGAGAAACACCAAATGAGAAGCAACGTTAAATTACATCTTTTGTTAATGTTGTTTTTAATTTGTTAATAATTGTTTCAAAATTGATCTAAAAATTTGTAGTTTTGTAATACATTTGAAATTAAAGATCGAATTTAAATAAGAGAAGCGAGAAAATAATTAAATTAAATTATTTTAATCTAGAATCACACATAGGTGCTAACCCCAAGCTAACTACTCGCCAATAAAAAATCTAAATTAAAAGTATCTACGATTTTTTTGTGAGCATTCAGTTGATTTTCTATCTGTACTCTTTAAATTAGCGAATTAGCGTGTGGTGAATTCATAATATGTACCTCCATCGCACGTGAATTCATAATATCTAATTTCACCTGAAAAAACAATATACGGTCTATTTGTCTAAAAACCTAAGATTTTTAAAAGGAAATGGATATTTGTTATTGACGCAATTAAAGAATCTTCATAATTGAAATATTAAACAAATTTAATTATGACCCAAAGTTGGTCAGTTATACTCCTTTCAATAATTATGTTAGTCAATAATTGTTATATCATAAGAATTATGTTATCAACAATTACACATGACAGAGAAGTCTAGATACTTTAAACACACATTAATCCAAATATAATGCACCCACGAGTCACAAAATCACCAACTACCAGGCGATTGCAACAATTACGGCCAAATTGGAACGAATTTTGGTGGTAATCCTCAGGGATTTCAAAGGGGTCCTGGATTAAAATTATATTAATCTTAACTTACCAAAAGCTGCAACCAGCACGGTAGCAAGTAGAAACAACGTCCTGAACATTTTCCTGGTGACTGCAATTGCATTTTGTTTTTCTACTTTATTTATTTAAAATCTTATCAATGCATCATCTGTGATGAACCAAATAATCTGTCTTGAACGGAAATGAGAGTATAATAAGATTATAATATAATTATCAATTCTAATGAAAAATGTGATGTGTCCTTGAAAACAACGCATTATAATAATAATTTTAAATCTTTTGCCGGAAATTCCAGGGTTATCCCATTTGGGCAATCGTGAATTTCTTTTGAATATATTCGAAATAGTTAAAGGGCTATCTAATGATATAATATTCTTCTTTAAGAACTTCTTCAGTATAACACAAACTGCTTATAGATATAAGATATATATACCTTGATGATAGACGCTACAAGACTGTTTAAAACGATGGCTAAAGGAGAAGCAACATACGTAACACATTACAAATAAATAATGACAATTCTTTCACGCAGATTAGAGCTGGAAAATCACCCAAATTTATAAAAATAACTCGTATAAATAATGATAGTTTTTACGAATTAGTTCAGAATGTAAAAGTCCTCGACTCAAGTACATTTTATAATTTTCCAAAAGCATTCACCTATTCGAGATCATTTCTGATAATGATAGGAAAGCAAAATTGCTCAAGTTCACATATTAAAACAATGTAATATTATCAAACGAGGCAACCATTTTTCGATTGTTAATCATTATAATTTGTGAAAAACACGTACAAAAATCATTCATTTAAATGCCATTAATTAAGATTTTTCGAGATAAAGCACTCTATTTTATATGAACTCAAGCTCGGAATTTTAATACACCGTCTTAGTATTATCTATAATAATTAATAACAAGACAAATTTCATGCCTTATGGGGATCAAAAGATAACGCTTTTACTAAGCTTAATCTAACGCTTGGTTGTTAAGTCAAGTTTAATCGATGATGAGGTCAAAACGTTATCATTTCTTTAAGAAAACCTATGGAATGGACCGCCAAACAACACGGTCTTGGCACACGTTTTAGCTTTATTCATATTCATACATCGTCTCATATAATATATGTACCCTTCTGTTATTCTGACTCTGGATAATGCCTAACTCAAGCATTTGATTAACTTGATTGTGCCATAACTTCCTCGGGCATTCTCTACTTCTATTGTTTGTATTCGCGTAATACATTTCGCTTACACTTATTTCGTCATTTATCCGCTCTCCGTGCCCAAACCATCGAAGCGTCCCTTTTCTGATCGTAGACTTAAGAGGGAATAACCATGGACATATGAATATATCTGGACTTACCCCAAGTGATAAAAACGTATTATTTCCCCCTCCCCATGGAGCCGGCTATAGCTCCGCCTTGGAGCCAGCCGGGCTTACGAGAGCGTCGCTTGAATCTAAAAAATGTGACGTCATCATTCTTGTCCTGAGCAGCGCGTTGGTCACATCGCATATTTTACGAACAAAAGTGAGAGCTTGTGCTATACATTATGCCCTAATATATGTGAACGTAGCGAATGTGGGCGTTTCTCGAGTGAGTTACATGGGTAAGTAAATTATGAAACATTTGTAAAAGTGTCTCAACTAAACACGGCAACAAAATATTCCCGTGTGAAAAAGGACGAACTTTCTTTTGTCGATTTCGACGACGCAAATATGACAATAACGTGGCGGGCAATTCGCGCTCCCATGTAAAAAGGTCTATTAATTAAAAAGCAGTTTTGCTTTTAAGAACTAAAAGGTGATATTATAATGCGAGATGCCTATATACTGTCAGATTGATTTTTTAACAAATCACAGTCATCTTCCCCTCTTCACCCTCCATAGTTTGGTTTTACCCCTCATCTGAAACTTCTAGTCTATTAAATTTGGATGTCTATGGGAATAACCAAACAAAACAATCTGAAATGGAAATACGTCATTTTGAAATCAAATTTTAAAAGTATTGACTGTTTTCCACAAAAAAATATAAATTGATTTCGAAAGACTGTTCTTTTTATCTAGTAAAGCCATGTTTTAAATTTTACCGTAGGTCGTCGGCAGATTTGTTAAATTTTCCAACAAAATTTTGCATTACACAACACACATTTCAAACCATAATATAATCATGCAGTAAAATAAATCAATATATTATGTGGGAAAGCTATCTTTCAGAATTTTAATTTTAGTTTAAATTAAATCATTTAAAAAAGGTCCGCACACGTGTTTTGTGACAAAAATACTTCAATTTGTCTATTTATTTACGGTCTAACAAACTAATATTTTAAAGTTTTTTTTACATTCTTATTTTGCTTAGGCGTTATTGAAAAATTATAAATACCTATGATCAAAAAATAATTACAAAAATGACATAATTTTAACAGTTTTATCATCACGCCTTTCAGCATTTTTTAATGTAGGTATAAATTAAAGCAAACTTTGAATGAAATAAAATCTATATTGAGTTATTATTTTTAAAAAGCTGGTACGGAGAATAATTAATCTTTTTCACTGGAACCGCCCTGTACGATCGTAAGAACATCTTTAGACGAAATATGAATTGTCGGCCGCTGGCTGGTTAATGGCCCTTAACGAATCATTACATTGCATTGCACTACCCCTGCTTGCATTATGGAATGAACCATCCTTGCCATTCAGCCTTGCATTCTTTCCAATCGTATTAACGCGGTCATTCATTATGTTACTTCACACCTACCTCAGGGATCTCATTTCTACAGTATTATTTATTTATTTTTTCAGGTTCTCCATAAAACAGTTTTACACAAAATTATTAGGGAGAAGATTATAAAATATATGAGAAAAAAAGGCCGAGGGGGCAGTTTCACTATGTTGAGACGTATGTCAAAAGATAGTTACTGAACTCTCTATAGGTAACATTGAAGATGTCAATGCTCAATGCAGAATCGTTAAGTAGTTGAATTGCTCTATTTAATGGGGCATTCTGAAAGGAAGAAGTTCTCGCTTTTGGAGCATAAAAAAGTGTGTGGAATCTCCCACGAGTATACGCATTTATTAATCTGCCAGTCCCATGCCTCTCTGTCATACATCAGGGTTAGTATCAACTGAACAGGTTAGTTGCTAGCTTCGCTGCTTTGGACAAAGAAAAAATGGTTTTTTCAATATTTGGAAACTCAATATACTGGCATACTATGTATATGCGATGCTAATTTCTAACAGTATGGAAGATCTAGCGTCTCTCGTGTCTAGCATGAATGAAGTATGCATGATTTAATGATGAATGTAAGTAAGTATAAGGCATTTGAAAGAGAGAGTCTGAAAAAATGATGAATACTTGGAGCAGGTGGATCAGTTTGTATTCTTGGGAAGTATGTTTTCATGGGAGATGTGAAGGTTGATATAGATATTGAAAGAAGGTTAAATACAGGTAACTCCTTCAATGCGGTAATGGAGGACTGAACGCCGTTGGCGCCAACAAAAATCTATCCAAAGAAGCGAAGCTAGCAGTCCATAACGGAGTGCTTGTTCCTACCCTGACAGGAAATATTGTTCCTAAGACAGGAAATATTGTACCTACTAAATCATTGTCCCATCAGCACAGGTGCCAATAATAAATTGTTGGTGATTCGTTTGTACTCTACCTTTTACTCATTCTTGTTCGTCATTCACTTTTGCATATTTACGAGTAGCTAATTATTACTGATATTATTTTTGTTATAATTTTTGTAATTTAAATCATTCATGTATATAAATTTTTGGGCATAATGCCTGTTTTATGTACTTAAATAAAAAATAAATAAAATAAATAAATACCCTGATGTATGGCAGTGAGGCATGGAACTGGCAGAGGAAGGATGAAAGTAGCCTGAATGCTGTAGAAATGAGATCCCTGAGGCGTATTTATGGTAAAACCATGTCCTATCGTGTGAGAAACGTTAAGATCAAGGCTGGTGTAATCGTAATGAGTAAGATTAAGAAAGGGATGCACAGATGGTTTGGGCATGTAGATCGAATGAACGAGGAAAGAAGTGTAAGGAGAATATACGACGAAATGTAAATGGTAGAAGAAGTTGGGGACGCAAAGACACGGCACGACCAAGTGAATCAGTAACTTGAGTCGGGCTATGTCAAGAGTCAGAATAATAGAAGAGCATATATGAGACGATGTATGAATGTGAACGAGGCAAGGAGTGTGTGCCACGATCGAGTTGTTTGGCGGTCCGTCTTCTGCCTACTCCTGCTGGGAAACGGCTTGGTGGTTAGTTAGTTAATTGGAAACTCAAAATTTGTTTTTTTTCTCATCGTAGCCCTAGTGAATGATATTTGATTCATTCAACAACGTTTTTTATCACATCCTACAGATAATACCATTCCTTACCGTACAGAAGTTAGTGCGCATCTCTATATTTTATGTCCAAATGTTTATTTAGAGATGACAAGATAATGCTTGATAAGAACCATATTTTAACAGTTGCTTGTTATCAATAGACATCATAATACTACATTGAATCAACGAAAGATTAACGGATTTTTACAATTTTTTTGTATTTCATGGGCATTAACTATGTAACAATTTCTAGACATTTTTGGTTTTTTGAAGAGTTTTATTAAATGTACATTTGTAACTTAAATTAAATTTTTCCGCGACCGGTTTCGATATTTTTTAAGTTAGTTTTAATTCTGCTCGTGAATGAGACGGTTGTATCGAAACCGGTCGCGGAAAAATTTAATTTAAGTAACAAATGTACATTTAATAAAACTCTTCAAAAAACCAAAAAAGGATTTTTACAATACCAACAATGCTAGTAACGATTTTCTTATCACTTCGCTTTTCTTTCTTTTTTAACAATTCGCTTTAGAGAAAAAATATGAAAAGGAAAATAACAATTATAAAGAAGTAGATTATACCAGCGACACACTTCTGTCGAACATGTGTTTTAAAAAATTACTCAAGACAGTCTGCAAAAACTGAAAAAATATTACAACCTTATCTTGAGCAATGGTTCAATGTCAGATGCCTTCCAACTTTAACGTAAGAGAATTGTATAATCAGAGTTTTAATCTTACTAAAGGTATGCGATTTCTAAGCAGACATACAATATAAATATATTTGACAATAATAATTACTCGTTTTGTTTGTGTTATAAGAGAAATTCTACCTGTGCAAAAAACCATTTTAAGAATATGCTGCGGTTGACTGCGATGAACAGGCCGTGAACAATTGGAACCATCAGTAGAAGCAACCCAAAGGCACTCATGATGAAGATGTGGATTGACTGCAGGTAATAAGATTGGAGTGGGATGATAAGGACCGATGACTGGTGTTAAGAACAAGTGTTCAAAAAAGCGTATATACATTAGTCGTTTGAGATGGTACACTTGCTTAGAGCTGAAATAAAGTTGGGTGACCAATTTCCTGGTTAAGAAAATGAATAATAGTTTGCGTTAATTTATGATTAGCTCGGTAGGACCAGGTGTTTATTATGGATGAATTGATGAATACCAGCGAATAACGTGTTAAAAAATAGAGTTCAAGAGAATGTTCAACTTATCACACAGACAGACTAACCAACCATCTATAGACTTCCCAACGCAACCCTCCGACCAACAGGCGAATTGAGCGTCCCTAAAAAAATCACTTAGCTGATCGGAGACTTAAGTAGATCGATTGAAAATTAGGGAACAACAAGTAAGTACTTTAATAGACGAATTAACAGTGCAGTGGACAAAATTTGTGGAGGGAATGATAAGACGTTTGCTGAAAGAAGTCAAGAACATTTATTTTTCTCTGTGTGTTGTCAGGAAGAATGCTTAGTAGGAGCCCTTTAAGGCTTTATATTTCTATACTTGTGTTGTTTATTACAGGAAAATTATCGGTAAATAGCGTTGTTTAATAAAATAAATTTAAAATGGCTTCCCATCTTTAACGAAATACTATAGTGATTTTAAAATCTGATTTTTTAAAATGATAACGTAAATCGGTCTCAGTATGATTCTGTTTTATTAAATTACGATTTAAAATATACATATCAAACCGATAAGCTATAATAAAAGATGCAATGTAATATTATAAAAAAGTTTTGTCTAATGTTCCCTTACAATTAGAAATGAAATGTTGCATAATCCTGATGACCGAAATATTGGAAGATAAACTTTAAAAAAACAATGGTTTGCGATTATCCACGTGTTATTAATTGTTAGATTATTTTTCTATATTATAAGAACACGTGTAAGGTTTTGATATCATTATTGACAATAGATAAGTAAGTGTCTGTCCTGATTTTGTAGGAATTTTTCAGCAATGTTCTACTTTCCACTATTTCAAGAGCCCTTGAGAAGTAACTGATATTTTTAAAAATTTACAAGTCATTTTGACGCGTCTCGTGTTTCATTGATTGTGTAATTCTTGGAGGAGTTTTTGGTTGGATTTTGTTCCTTTCAGACCCGAAATGGCCATATTAAATTTTGCTGCAGTTTTATTTTTATATGTCACGGTTTGATTGCATAACAGTAGACGATTTACTTATTAGACGTTTATTCAGATTTGTTAGTTGAGTCACGCGACAGACCTTCCAACGTTGTCATCAAGTGACAGCTGTCGTTTTGCCAACTACCATGGGCCAGTTAATTCACAGATTTGAAATAATAAATTGACTTCTAAATTTGATGAATTGTTTAAATTACGTGAAACAACTGGCCCCGAGTCTCAGATGGAGTTTCCACTTATTATTACAAATGCCATCAATTCTAAACAGTACCTTTACGTACACAACACATGGTGCCGTACCGTGGAAACTGGTACATATAGGTACACCACATTTTAAGTAGATTTTGTGGTATAATTTTATTTGTTTTTCACATTAGCTCCACACAGGAGGCTTCGAGGGAAACAATTTCCCTAGGGGCCTATGTCATCTTTGAGGATGTTGTGTGGTGGGTTTTTTAAGGGAAAGGAAGGAGAAAAAGATATGGGAAGAAAAAAGGTATGAGGGATGTGTAGGAATCTGGGGGTCAGTGTGGCCAGGAGTGACGGACGTATGAATCTATTCCTCACACTGCAAGGCGAAGGGTCGGGAGAATCCGACTGGAGAGGTCAAAAGGCCTTCCTCAATCAGTCTCCTCCGATCCATCCCGCCATGCAGTGGTTGGGTAAACGTATCAGCCACCAAGACCTAGATAAACCTCATACCATGAACTGCTAAGTCACAAACGTAGCGAACCACTTGGGGTGACCTGTTGCAGTTATTTGAGTCTTCGTTTTCAAGTAAATCGAGTTCTAAGTCGCCAATAAGTCGCCAAGGAGGTATGACTGTTTATTGTTCTTTTTTTAATTTGCAGAAACGTATAGCCGATTCCAAAGGCTTTTAACCCACTTTATAGAGCACTTTATTTTTTTAAAGCCAATTTTACCACAGGTGCCGAAAAAAACGGAAAAAAGTTTTTAAAAAATAAGTGCTTAGATTGAAAAAGAAAACATGTGTTCGGTTCTCTATGTGATGTGGATTCACCAGTTCCACTTTATTATTAGTTTCCATGGCAAATTTTGTACTTGATGTAAATATAAAGCTTAATGTTAGCATACATTTAAAGTTTTCACAGTCGACCTCACTAGTTAACACGAGTTTCCGAATACCATGTATAAAAATTAAATGTTAAAAATACACCAATAAAAAAATTTACATGTTGCAGAAATCGAAGTTAAACCAATAAAATATAAACATGGCTACAGCCCGAACAACTTGCTAGAATCCAACAAAAAATAGTGCGAAATTCTTTTTATTCGATTAAAATTATTCATTTTCGAAAATACGTAGATACCCACTGCCTGAGAGGGTTAAATATTTAAGATCAAGTATTTTGAGATCTATCATAATGTACGCGCTTGAAAATATTTCCAAATAGATTCCGATAACTCCCTTTACCTTTAACATCCCTTCACACTAACACACCGATAATTCATTTATTTTATTTATAAAACATAAATGGATCCACTTTATGTGATCAATAAACAATTACTTTTTATTTTTACTTACCTTGCTTGTTTCTATAACTTACTAAATACATAATTTGAACATTTTTCTTTAAATATATCCAGCTACATTTTTAATTTCACTAACCGATTCCGATGCCTTTGTACAGTAAACAATTTGATACGATTTTAGATTTTCACGGCCAAAAATTATTTTGTTATTAGTTTTTGGGGTATTATGCCGTGTTGCGCTACCTCCTTCTTTAGCCAACGTTTCAGACAGCGTTGGCTAAAGAAGGAGGTAGCGCAACACGGCATAATACCCAAAAAACTAATAACAAAGTAAACAATTTGTTAAAACATTTTCTTTCTGTCTTGTTTGATGTGTATGTGGAATTATTACAGTAAGCATTTCTGCATTTTTGATTTCTTAAATCATGTTTTTCTAATGTTTTCTTTCTGTCTTACGTAGTCTGTGTGGAATTCTTAGAGAATTTCCTGTGTTTTTGACTTGTCAAATCATTTTGGTCTACTGTATTCATTCTGTCTAGTATGGTGTGTGGAATTTTTATAGTAAACAATTCTGTATTTTTAATCTGTTAAATCATTTTTATCTTCTATTGTCATTCTGTCTTGTATAGTGTGTGTGGAATTCTTATAGCAAACAATTCTGTGTTTATGATTTGTTAAATCATTTTAGAAGTCTGTTTTCTATTTTCTATGGTGTGTGGAATGCTTTGTTGTAATAATTGCAGAATCTATTATTTTTTTTATGTGAATACCGGACAAAAGTTCCAACAGCAACCAACCATTAGCCTGCGATCCCCAAATGGGGTATGTTATCAGGCTGTGGGTAGTGGAGAAGGGTTGGAGATGGGGAATATGAACGTGGTGAAGTGCGTCGAAATTCATATCTGGCAGGCAAATTCTGCCATTTCACGCAAGTTCCGATTCTCAAAAGTGGTAAATTCAATGCATACATTTTGAAATGAGCGTACATTTTTAGCGACTTGCAAAAATAACATTCAGATTTTTTTTATTTTTTGACGTTTAAGAATGCGAGCGTTTCCAATTTGATTTTTGAAACATAAATAAATAACAAGAATTAGAGTTATTTTATCTGTTTTCGACGAATTGGATTCCTCTTCATAAGCACTCAAATAAATCCAGCGTTATTCGATCATGGTTTTAAAATAATCCCAAACAATTCAAAGTAAACAAACGCTGCACTTACCGCTGCATAACGTTAAACAGCCCACAATAATATTTACGAAGATATTCATCCCAAATGCACTTGACTCTCGAAATACTCGCAACTACATGCAATTTGATTCAAAACCAACTCACTCTTAATACATCAAATATTATTTCCGAGTGGAAGATGCTCTCAGTTTGCTCTGGTGAGATACCGCGATTCAGAATCAAAACCTTTCTTGAAATAACAGTAATAATATTTGTAAAGCATCGTTTTTGTGAAAAATAACCTCAAGGGCGCTGTACAAATTTATAATATATTTCTACAGTCCTACTTATAACTACAGACCAAACAAACTTACTAACTAAAGAATATCCCAGTTGTCTATAATAAAGTATTATAAATATACCTAAGTGTTTATAAAAATAATAAATTCAAGAGATGCTATTTAAAAAAAATGATTTTAACAATATTTAATTACGTATTAATTTATTAATTGTTTTTGTGTTTAATTCGTAGAACTCCATTTTAATTTTTAGAAATTTAATTAAAATTAAATTTACTAGATTCAAAGAACATATAAGATGTTCTAAAGATAAAAACACCTCTTCAAGATTCGCCGAACATCTCTTAGTGAATAATCACGTTCCACTTAAAAATAACCAGCCAAAACCATTACATATAGAACGAAAGGGTCTTAGATTAAATTTGCTTGAACAATTAGAAATCAATAAACGAACGAATGACCCCAACATAACGCTAATTAATAAAGTAAGGAAAATTATTTATTCCCCACTACTTAGTATGTTTACCAAACCTAAAAACTATAATGCACTTAAATGAGTCATAGAAATAACGTCATTGTAAATCAATTAAAAAAAGCCTTACAGTGCAAGGCAAACCAAAGGGAAATACTCCGAATCCCACATTAGCACTCTCTCAATTAGTGTCTCCACAAATTGGTTTAACCGGTAATAAATCAACTTAGACACCTTCAAAAATTGACATTTAAAATCTTATAAATAAGTCGTCCGTACGTGGCTTCACCACAGTTTGAAAATGACCTTACAAGTCGAAACAGCTGTAACTAAAACACTAACCAAAAAACTTGCAGAACTCGATAATATCATTATCAAATTTAATTTTAATTAAATTTCTAAAAATACGTATTAATTCTTTTCCTAATTTTAAGTTGTTTTATGTACCCATTCAATAATATTATTATTTAATCTTTAATAATTTTTTATTGATTAAATAATAACATTATTGAATAATAAAAGAAATAAAAATTAAAATGGAGTTCTACAAAATAAACTTGGTAACAATAAATACTTTTTCTAATTTCAAAAATTTCTAAGTTGTCTAATTTTAAATTCATTGTGTTTGTATTTTATATTTGTAATCCTTTATCTCTATCTCTACATATTATAAATTAAAGTTCCCCGCGTCGTCTGTCTGTCTGTTCGCGATAAACTCGAAAACTACTGAACGGATTTTCATGCGGTTTTCACCAATAGATAGAGTGTTTCGTGAGGAAGGTTTATATGTATAATACATGCTTGTTTTAGTAGAGAAAAGCCGAAAAATTCAAATATTCAATTCAGGCAGCGGGCAGCAGGCAGCTGGCAAGCGGGTGGTATGGATTTTTTAAAGGTTGGGTAATGGCGTTGTGTTTCGTTAGCCACAGTAACGTGTGGCCGGGTCTGCTAGTTGAGTATATAAAGAAGCACATTTTTCCTTGATGCTTTTGAATGAAAATTTGTTTTATTCTTTTAATAAATGAAACAATGTTACTTTGTTTGAACCACTTGAATATTTGTTTAAAGCCGACCGGTTTCGGAACGACCGTTCCTTCCTCAGGGCAAAGGTATACTGATTTGACAATTACAAAATATTGGTTGGTAACAATGTATTATTACTAAGGATTGTGGTAGGGCTGGAGCCGTTGCTAGGATTAATGAAGAGTGGGTGGGTAGGGGAACATATCCTTGATTGGGCTGTGAGATAATATTTTTTGTTTGTTGATAATAGATTCATTATTTTTAAGGGATTTTTTATTCCCAAGGCTTCTAAGTTATCTAAGCCTTTTTCTTTATGGTTAATATGAAGAATATTTATCCCCGTATTTTTTTCAAAACTTTGGTTATTTTCAATGATATGGTTAGCGAACTCAGAAAAATTATTATTATTAAGACACCTTAAATGTTCTTTGATTCTGATTTCAAAATTACGAGATATTTTTCCAATATAAAATGAGGGACAATCATTACATTTGAGTTTATATATTCCGGAATTAGTCAATTTATGGTCTTTATCTTCAGCGTTCCTCAAAAAATTACCGATGTTATTTCTTGTATTAAAAGCTGGTTTAATATTAGAAGGGAGATTTTCGCAACATTAAACTAAAAAAGTTATTAATTATTATTAGAATTAGATAGATATTTATTTTTTGATTTAAGATCAATTAAACTTGGTTCACATCCGTTTATATCCTTCATTTGGGAGGCGGGTATGGGTACCGCCGCCCCGGGAACCACTTATTGGACAACCAACACCCCTGCCACAGGTCACCCTAAGTAGTTCGCTACGTTTGGTTTCTTAGTAGGGGTGCCCGGGTTCATGGGATGAGGTTTGTCTAGGTCTTGGTGGCGAATACGTTTGAACAACCACTGCGTGGCTGGCAGGATAGGAGGAGACTGATTGAGGGAGGTCTTTTGACTTCGCCTTGCACCGCAGTGTGAGGAATAGATTCATACGTACGTCACTCCTGGCCACACTGACCCCCAGATTCCTACCCTCATACCTTTTCCTCCCCATATCTTCTTCTTCTTCCTTTCCCTTAAAAACCCTCTACACAGCATCCTCAAAGATGACGTAGGCCCCTAGGGAAATTGTTTTCCTCGGTGCCTCCTGTGTGGAGCTAATGTAAAAAAAAATATCCGATTATTTATTTATATTTACCTCCGTAGTCCAGTGGGTAAGACTCTTGACTCACAATCCGGAGGTCGCGGGTTCGAGCCCGGCATGCGCAAATAAATTTTATTTGATTAATTTGTGTTATTTCACAATTAATTCATTTAAAATAATATATAGTATATTTGCGGCATGTTCCAGAGTGGAAGATACTATCAGTATCGCCCTGGTGTAAGACCACCATTCAGAATTGAAACGTTGCTTGAAAATGGCTTTAGCCGTGTTTAGTGACCAGATCTGAATAGCCAGGTACTTCCCAACCTTCTTCTTCCCCACCTCTTTCCCCTCCCCACTACCTTCAGCCTCACAACATACCCCAATTGGGGATGCCATAGTCTCACTGGCTCCAGACGGGAGCAGTTGAGATTCTTGTGCGGTATTCTATAATGGATAACCACAAAGTTATAGCTACATTCAAAAGTATTTAATTTTTTTGTAATTCGGCGGTACATCAGCTCTGCACATCCCTACGGGATCACTTAGTTATAATTTTCCCTAAAGCAACTGCACATTGTATAATAAGTACGCCGGGGGACGAATTGTCGTGGAACCGTTTCCAACATGTGGTTAGCAAATTCAGTATAATACCTAAGTATTATCTAAACAATTTAGGTGCTCCTTAAATCTATCATTAAAATTAATAACTTTTCCATGCATAAAAAAAGTTGTCAAAAACTAATTTAAACCCCAGATTTGCTAAAAAATAACCATTGCACTTGCTATTTACTAGGTATATATTTATTTTATTTGTTATTGGATACTATCTGGCATGTTTTTAATTATTAAATTTGAAGTCTTATTATTTAAAAATACTCTTTTTATAATAACAAAAGTTTACACAAAGTGATTTGTTTTAAATCATAAATTTGTAAAACGCCACGAAATGAATTGAAGAAGAATTTCGTTATCTGTCCATTTTTCTAGCGGACGCAAGTTTTAATCGCGATAGATAAATAATTCAACTTTACAAATATGCGCTAAAAATACATGTAGATTATCTTATATAGATATATGATAGATTATCTTGTATGATAGATGACTTAATGACTTGTTAATTACTATTGTGTTGTAAATTATGTCTAATAGGACGATCAGAAAAACTTAGCACACTTAGTGTTGTATACGGTTATGAAAACACAGGCGTACCTGTAGCACGTCACTTGGGAATGCTGTCCTTGTTCTACCGGTATTTCAATGGAAGATAAGGAACTATATTCTGAGGAACTATCGCCGTTTATCCTTGGATACATATATTCGGCCCCGGTGCATGACGACACGCAACATTTGTACATGGTTGACATTTATCACATTCTACAACTCGTTGCCTGTTCATAAACTCGGCTGGTTCACTCATCCCCAAATAGGTCCTGAGGGAAACTGTTTTGAACAAAGTGAATACGCTTTTTTCCACTTTACGTTACCTCTCATTAGCTCTCGTTAACTCACAAGACAAAGGCCCTGAGGAAAAAATCCCTTGGGGTCTTTGTCATCGTATGGAGGGTCGTTTTAGGGAAAGGAAGGAGAGGAAATTCTGGGAAACACGTATGAGGGATGAGTAGGAATCTGGGGGTCCATGGGTCCTAGAGTGACGGATATACGAATCCATCCCTGAAAAAGTCCGACTGGAGAATTCTAGGTTAGGTCTCCCTCAACCACTCTATAGAGATCCCGCCGCCATGCAGAAGATGGGCAAAAGCATTCGCCGCCAAGGCCTAGACAAACATCACTCCATGAACCCGGGTACTCGTGCTAAGTCACCCTCTAAACGAAGCGAACCACTTACGTTGGTTTGGTGGGTTGGTTATCCAATAAATGGTTCACGGGGTGGTGGTATCCATACCAGCCTCCCAAATACTTGTAGACCGTTTGTAGGTACGTGTGCTTTTAGATAAGCTGATTTTATAACATAATATATTATTTTTATCTATTTTAATAATATTTGTAATACGCACTGTCATTACGTCATGTTTCATATTCAAAGTCCTCTACAAGCATAGAGGATAATTTGTTCGCTTTTATAAATTAATTCAGGCACCTACATCTTAGTGTATATAACATCAGTAAGCAACGTTAAACAAATTGAGAATTCAAATGAAATGCGATAAATTATTAAAAACTCATGTTTTTTGACCCCAAACCTTTGGAAACAAAAGTAAATAATATGGCACCTCGATATTATAAATTTCTCTAGTATTAGAAAAAATATCTGAATAATATTTTAATACTTATTTGTACAAGCGTACTAAAAAACGTAAGAACTCCGATCGTAAGCTTTGGACAAAGACACTAAAAATGCCAGGCAATAAAAGTATTCAACAATCATTCACTTGATGCAAAAAATATCCAGTTGATTAGTCAAACATCTTCTAAAAATCGAAATTTGAGTTGAGTTCACAGTTATATCTAAAAGTGTACAGGGGGTATCTGTTGCAATACTCAGAATACTCATAAATACCACCAAATCAATTATAATGCACAAAATAACTTGTTGTAAATTAATTATGTTTTCTGGGTCACTAGTAGGATATCTCAAAATGTCATACTAACTAACACGGGCATGCGCCTAGCATGGTGGCTGAAAAATCCACAAATTATGTAACCATCAAAGCAAACAATAAAGAAAACTTAAAAAAAATGTTTCGAGCCGTTAGGCCTCCTATTTTATAACGTTTTGAACTAAAACACAGTCACGTGTAAATAATATTTGATTTATGGTGAGCGTTCGAATATTGCTTTCCTTATTATCAGTACCGGATTATCCCTAAGGCAGAGTAGGCAACTGCCTAGGGGCCCCGCATCGGCTAGGGGCCCCGCGTCCCGAGAAAAAATTACTTGCTTCAATTAGTGAGCACAGAAGTTTCGGAAAAAGTCACCTTTCAAGATGTTTTAATTTTTTTATTAGGAACATTTTAAGGTTAATAACATTAGGTCCACGCATTAAAGAAAACAACAAGTTACAATTTATTTATTTATTTATTTATTGCTTCTTCACAATTTATGTACATATATTTTTAGCATGTAATTATAAACCCCACTAGGGTTTGCCTGTATCGGGGTTAATAATTTCACAATTTAATAAAAATAACACACGCAAATATCGGTCATGCAAAACAGTTAAGTAAAAGCAAAATAATAAAATTTAAAAATAAAAAGATAAACAGAGAAAATAATAAGTGATAAAAATATATGAATTAATAACAAAGTGTTATGAGATCAGACAAAATGTTCTCATTCATTATATCATTAGTTCATACCATTTTCAACAATAGATAAAATTTAAAAAAATATATGTCCTTAGGTTTTTTTTTTAAATATGTGTAAAAAATAAAAAATGAAACAAAACAATGATTTATAAGCGATTACATTAAAGCGAATCTTTCTTATGCAATATTAAAGTGACTCAAATAATTATGAAATAAATATGAAAGAAACCGTTTTGATCACATTATTGTTTTCATTCCATTTAAGTGACCGTTTTCATTAAAATTAAAATTAAAATTTAAATTTTCATTAGTGTAAGTGACACCTTAGAAATGCCATCCGTGTGATCGTTTAGTTTTGACAAAGTTATGGGATACGATAACCCATATATATTTATTGTTTCTTTACCTTTTTAATTTAGGTGTTATTGTTTAAATTGAAATTTTGAACTTCATTTTGACTTGAGATTAACAATTTTATAGAGTACACAAAATAATGTGTTGAAAGACAATATTGTTACAATATGTGTTGAAAGACAATATTGTTACAATATTGTCTTTCAACACATTATTACAATTACTAGGTTATAACTCAATAAATAACTAATGTTCACATCATGCACAAATAATAAATATAAAGTCTTTAATTAAAACAAATATGTAAACATAGTTGTATTTTACTTCTTTTATAGTTGTTCGTTGCTTCGCTACACCGATTTATATTTTTTTATACTCGAAATACACTTGAATCGAACATGAGGGCCGGTCGCTTGAAACGCTGTACCTTCGTTAGTTTTGCTCCGATTTACTTGAAATTTTGACGAAATACTCAATATACTGACATGTTTTACAATTCAGAAAAAAAAACTCCCCCCCCCCCCTCCTTTAAAGTCTTGTTAAGGATTTGATCAAGGGAACAAGTGCCCCTTCAACCCCCCCCCCCCCCTTTAGTGGTCCGCCATTGGTAAAGGGGCCCCGAGACGTGCATTGCCTAAGGGCCCCGACATGGTTAATCCGGCCCTGCTTATTATCTCAAACCTAGTACTTGGAGAGGTCTGACTAATAAATTGGACGATCGATATTCAAGCGCATCTCTACATAGTATAAATTAAAGTCCTTCGCGTCGTCTGTCTGTCTGTCTCTTCGCGATAAACTCAAAAACTACTGAACGGATTTTCATGCGGTTTTCACCAATAGATAGAGTGTTTCGTGAGGAAGGTTTAGGTATGTAATTTGTCAAGGATTTGTGAAAATTGATTGAAAAATAACGATAATTGTTAGAAGTGTCGGAAAAAGTCGAGCCGCCTGGTAGCTTTTATCGAAAACGCTGCCTAATCCTTTTGGGATATAATAAAACAATGCATGGTGGGATATTCCTCTTTTATAGATCTACAAAAAAGTCCGCGAAGGCATATATCTATCTTTTACGGATGGCTTACTATACCCATTCTATCTTCTAAAAAAATGGTCACGAACATTGCGGTAATTGAAAAGTTATTTAGACGGATACAGTATCAATCCTTATTAACTTAAATACGTTAGTTACCCTAAATATTTCATGCACATTGTTATAATCTTTCACACCATCTCTATGTATTATAAATTAAAGTCCTCCGCGGCATCTGTCTGTCTCTTCGCGATAAACTCAAAGGTTGGATAACCATCCATTAGATGACGTTGTTTTATTTGCCATAGAAACGCGTGGCCGGGTCAGCAAGTAATTACTAAAAGTCGACACTACGAATAAATTCGTTTGATTTTCATATCAATTTATTAAAGGCACTAAAGCCGATTTTAGTTTTGAAATTGTTAAATAATGCAAAAAAAAATTCGGAGGGAGAACTGTCGGGGGATCAACTATATCGGGTCACCCCTTTACTGAGACCTCAAAAGTGTGAAGTTTCAAGTCTGTAGTCTACTGTAAAGTACTTGTGTGGTTAAAGTGGTTGGTATTTATTACTTCAGCGGTTTTAGAAGTCTGGATGCCAAATAAATGAATTCAAATACAAATCCGTTGTACGTAACACTTTATAATTCGTGCACAATCTGTGGGGTCATCTTGCAAATGTAAATAATTGATTTCTGCTTGTCCTGCATCATAAAAACTATTATTGTATTATATTTCGGGTTTTTCCATTTCTAAAATTGCAAGTAATGTTCACATTACAAGTGCTTGATCTGTGAGATGATAATGAAATTTAAATGATTGATTAGTATTTTTTGATAGCAGCGTATTAGCGAAGAGCACACGTATGGTTCTTACGTCAAATAGATTAAGTATCTTAAATTTATTTTGAATCTGGTTTTATCCAAAAAAATGATAAAGAAAATTTCTTGTACAAATTATTAATCAACAAGAGCACCTCTAGCGAGGTGGTTTTGTTAGTTTATTTAGCAGTTTTAAGAGTTGATTTAGCAGTTTTGATAGTAAATTCATCCGTTATGATAGTTAATTTACAAGTGCAGGTAGTTTAATTAGTAGTTTTCAGATTGAATTTAGCAGTTTTGTTAGTTTATTTAGCAGTAGTTTGATGCCTGGTTCATTTAGCAATTTTGATAGTTAATTTAGATATTTCGATCTTCATTTAGCAGTTATAGGTAATTTAGCTGGTTTAATAGTTCATTTAATGGTATTTTTGATATCTGGTTCATTTATTAGTTTGATAGTACTTTTAGATGTTTTTTTAGTTAATGTAGCAGTTTTGATAGTTTATTTTGAAATTTTAATAGTTAATTTAGCAGTTTTGATAGTGAATTTAGAAATTTTAATAGTTAATTTAGCAGTTTTGATAGTATTTTAAAAATAAAAACGAGTAGAAAAAAAACAAAAATATGAAAGAAACACAAGACCACGCCCATAATTAATTTCGGACTAGTCCTGGGTCGGTCGTGAATAACCCGCTCATTGAAACCCGCTCACGGACCACCAAAGAGCGATCGGGTCATTTTTTCGTCAGCACCCGGGTCTCGCGACCTACTTCTCGCAACCGCTCTACTACTGAAACCTGAGTTTCGGGTGCGGATGTGGCGGGGCGAGCGCCGATAGATAGATGTATGAGAGATCGAACGGTTTGTCAACACCCGGGTTTCGCCACCCGCTCTCTCGACTCATTTAGTAGAAAGTAGCTGGGTGAAGCGTAATCGAGTTTCATATTTTGTGTCGCGAAAAAAGCGGGTCTTCACGACCCGCTCGTGACAGCAATGTGTCGTGAGCGACCCGGGTCGTGTAAAACGATCGATCGACCCAGTACTATTTCGGACCCAGCGCTCACTCAGCAAGTCTCTTCAAGATTCATGTTACTCCTTCCAATCCTCAAAAGACCACCCACACAGCGTCCATAAAGATGACTCCTGTCCAGTAATGTAAACAGAAACTTTTGTAAGCAAGAGTTTATTACAATATTGATATTGAACATTCAGGGCTTTTTAAAAGCGACTTTGGACGAGTTTTCTCTGATACCTCCTAGACGCTGGACGCTAGAGCAAGACAATAACATATTCTTCTGTTGTATTGTATTATGTATGTAGTTTCAATATCCTTCAACAGGTGTCGATAGTGTAATTAGTTATATATAGTTTTAGGTGTCTTAATAGATGTCAGTAAAGTAGTACCTTGGTGGGGTGGCAACTGTCGCCGTTTGCGTCTAATATCCAAACGGTTATGGAAATAGCCGAAGATAAACGATCCGCAGTACAGTCGAGTTTTTTGTATCAGAATTACACAGAGCATCCATTAGAACGGGCGTTTGGTCCAGTAAAATGTAAACCACATGATAATGTGAATAAAGTAACCTCAAATCTAAAGCAACTTATAATCTCAACGAACCTCTCGAAGACCATTACAATTCTTTTAAAACTTAGGTGCTTTATTCGTTATTAATGAGAGAGAAACATTCCCGGGTTACGATTAAACATTGATTAACCTGACAAAATTTGAAAAACTCATTCTATTTAAATAATGTTTGGTTGATAATTTAGTTTTTTAAGGGGGGGAGGGAGTCAAAATTTGCAAAATATATGACGTCAACGGGGGTCTCACAATGGTGACGATATGTGACAGGGACGGGGGAGGGGGGTCAATAATCATGAAATTCGTGTGACGTAATTTATGGAGGGCCCCTAGGCTTTGGTTATTTCTGAACCGTTTTGTCTAATGACTTTTCCGACATGAGTTTGACCGACGTGTGAAAATAAATAC
Organism: Limnephilus rhombicus; assembly: GCA_929108145.2. Classification (NCBI taxonomy): domain Eukaryota; kingdom Metazoa; phylum Arthropoda; class Insecta; order Trichoptera; family Limnephilidae; genus Limnephilus; species Limnephilus rhombicus. The sequence goes on from OV815288.1 coordinate 20,907,197, forward strand.
CAAATTCGAGTTATCAACGTTTGGGTACTTTGTTAAAAAATGAATTCAAAATGTCAATTTTCTATAGTTACTCTCTTGGAACAATTTTCATAAATTTTATTTGTACGAACAAGATAAAAAGCGAAGTGACAGTTTTCTTCCGAATTAAATAAGAGGACTGCATTTTTTAAATTTTGAATTTTCCGAAATTTTTCTACCATTTAATAGAAATATGTTAACGGTGAGCTATTTTTTTAAATTTTTTTTCATGTTTGAAGCTTAAAATATTGCAATTTTTAAACACGAAAGTATATTTCAGATAAAAAAAATTAAAAGGTAATTTTATCGAGTTTAATTATAATATTATATATTTATTCTTATATAATCGCATCCCAAAGGACATTAAAAACGAAAGCTGGGTAAATTAAAAAAAATATTATTAATGTTTATTCTTGATAAACAAAGTAATGACAGAATAACGCTGTATTGTTTTATTTAGATTAGTTTTATATGTTTAATTATTTCTAGTTACATGAGTGAAAATGTATTTTTCTTTTCTTCAAAAATAAGAAACATTCAAGTCATTTAAAATACGTTGGATAAATTCTAAAATTCGTTCAGAAATTAAGAACTAAAAGGTGTATACAGCAGATAAACTACCCCCTCTGACTGTGTAAGCAGTGTATATATCTGTTTATGAACATTTTTTTTCATTAGTAATATTTTCATATCCACGGTCGTTTATCAATTGAATAAAATTTTCACAAGTTTTTTTAGTAAGGCTGTAAGTAGTGACACCTCAGCACAGGTTCTCCTTGTGAACACCTCACTAGGAGAACCTGTCCTGTTGAGGTGTTCGCATATTAAGAATGCTTTATTCTGCCATCATAAGTAGAAAAAAAGTATCATTTTTGAGTCACTGTGGTTAAACCCATGGCGGCAGTATTGTGCATAAATCAGTAGCAGTATTAATATTACACAGACACAATGTAGTAAGTACACTGTGGTGAAAAGAGTACAAAAAGTACAGTGTATGAAAAAAGTTAAACATCATAATATTATACAGGGTGTAATAGCACGTAAACGAAGGATTTTAACCAGCGATTTCTGAGCATATTTGAAGTGAAAATGTTTATGTCATTTTGCTGTCCGATGACTTTTTTTTCAAAACATTAAAAACATTTTTCCATCACACCCGCAACTGAGTACCCAGGAGAGTAGCCTAGCGTGTCATTTGATTAACTTTGCATCTCGTTCTAGCAGCACGGTAACACGCGAAGCATCGCTTGATCGCGACGTACATATGGGATAAGAAGCGACGTGTGAATGAATTTCATCAAAAATATCATCGGAGAGCAAAATAACATTTACTTTTTTACCACAAATATGCTCGGGAATCGCTGGTTAAAATCATTTGGATACGTGCTATTACACTCTGACACAATGTATAGAAAATAAAAGAAATGGATATTAATGAGCGGTTAAGCTGAAAAAATAATACACAAAATAAAAGTAAATGATTAAAACGCCATTTTTTTTAAACTATTGTACTAACTAAAATGTGTTATTGTTTAATTTTTATACAATATAATTTAGTACGACTGGACATGATAAGATAACACTAACATAATTTTTTTATTTTAAAAGTAATATTTATTATTATATTTAGTTTGCTGACAAGAAATCTTCTTATCAGCAAACTTTTGAAATGTTTTCATAGATGTCATTGGAAACTTTTATGAACTATTCATTATTAAATAATTGTTTTAAAAAAATGTTTTTTCAATGAATTACATTAATTTAATATTTAGATTGCCCTGAAGATGTCCCAGTGATTTAATTACCTTTAACAATGCATTAATAAAAAAATCTAATTAATTATTTATTGTTAAAAGTAGTTTTGCCACTGGCACCCACTAAGGGGCCGTTCAAGTATTACGTAACTCACTTGGGGGAGGGTCTTGTGAAACGTTACTGTGGGTTACCAGGATTGGGGAGGGAGGAGGGGGGGGGGGGGTTCGGATAACACATGTTTTTCTTTATTTAGATTAAAAAAAGTAGGGAATTAAAATCTCTTGTGTTATTTATTGCCGCAAACGCGATTAAAAAGAGAAAAAGGTATTTTCCAGTACTTTGCGCAACTTTATTGTGACTTTCATGTAAAAATTGTCACTTGGGCGGTACGTAACGTTTAGGGGGGGGGGTACATAAAAACGTTACGGTGCGTTACATGGGGGGGAGGGGGGTCAAAAATCTTCAAAGAGGGAAGATCGAGAGAATCCGGTTGGAAAGGTCAAAAGACCTCCCTCAATCAATCTCTCTCGATCCGGCCCGCCACACAGCAGGTGGGCAGACGAATCCGCCGCCAAGATCCGCACAAAAGTCACCCCATGAACCCGGGCACCCCTGCTAAATCACCAAACGTAGCGAACCACTTGGGGTGACCTATGGCAGAGGTGTTGGTTATCCAATAAATGGTTCCCGGGGCGGCTGCACCCGTACCCGCTTCCTTTCAAAAATTCCCGTAAGTAAGGGGAAAAGTAAGAAAATCACAAAAAAATATAAATCCCTACACAACGCCATCTCTGATACTGATAAAATCAAAACGCGGACACTGGGGCATCGATAATTGCTTCATTGTGTAATTTTTAAGTAATATTTTTTTTAAATTTAATTCAACAGTTATTGATTCTGAGGCGGTACGAAGTTCGTCGGGTCAGCTAGTAGAGTATAAAAAATAAAGTGGTGTTTACAAAGTTATTGTTTTATTTTAAATTATAATGTCACATCACAAAGTATCTGCTTCTCAAAAACAAGTTAAAAAATTGATTTCGGTGCAAACATTTATACACATAAGCGGGAATCAATTTGATTTCTATTAATGAACACGAACAGCAACAATTTTGAATTCAATATATACATTTTTGTACAATATGAAATTTGATTTCGGTTCCTACATTTATATACATGAACAGTAAGAAATTTGATTTCAATACATACTCGTACATTTATACACATGAACAGTAAAAATAAGTTTAAATAGCCACAGATGATAAAATTTGTTTTAATTTGATACGCATGAACCGTACCAAACTTAATTCACACTTGATCGTGCCATGCTTCCTCAGGCGACCCCACTTCGTCATTCGCGTCACATTACATTCTCCTGACACTCCTTTCTTCGTTCATCTGCCTGCACACCCAACCGCACGGAGCAGGTGGCACATTTTGTGGTTTGCATATTTGTGAATAATGCAAATTTAATAATTGCGTCGAATTTATGTATTACTCGCAGAAGCTAGAAATATTTTTCACAAACCGAGTAATTCACGCCCCTCAAAAACACGATTTCAGTGGGAATGAATTACTTAAGTCAGTCCCATAGACAATCATTATATTCATGAAACCTTTTGATTCAATTTACCAAATGCATAACTTTCATTGCCGCTTTGATAATCCGAGGAGTTTGGACCTACTTAGTAAAGCCAGCCAGCTAGTCTAGTAAATTATCTTTTAGGTACCTAGTAGACCAACTCAACTCAAAAAACCTAAGTATTCCAACAATACTGGCACTAACGCAGAACAAAATTCAACATACATCGCTTGAACAGATTACTTAATGAAAAGGGTAACAATTATTATAAGCAATAATTATCAGCCTGAAACACTCATCCACATTGAAAAATCTTCCGAGATGAGTGTTTCAGGCTGATAATTATTGCTTATAATAATTGTTACCCTTTGTGCTATGCATAAAAATCTTGTCTTAAACGTTAGTTTAACAATTAAAAATAATAATACTTAATGAAAATTAAATGTAAGAAATGTATGAAACAAAATTTGTCTGCAAGTATCAAGTAACCATAATAATGATGATAACCAACAGTTCTTGCACAATGTAAAATTTATCGTATCCCACTGTCATAATCAATAATACCTACTGATCATTATTAAATACAATTCTTCGGTAGTTTACACAATTATTTATATTTTTTGTCTCCTATTAAGTGCATTACTTAATTCTTTACTTTTTTATATTCAATATAGTTTGCACTATCTATCCCTTTTTTTTAGATATTTTGTAGTTTATTCACTTCATCTTCAACTAATTTATTTCTTACCTTTTTACTTTATACTTCTTACTTAATACTTTTGACTTATTACTTTTTAACTTTTACTGTATACTTACTTTTTATGTACACTTACTTTTAACTTATACTGTTGCATTCTTTATAATGCTGTACTATTCATATGTTAATTTAATTATGTTAATGGCACATGATGTGCCGTAGGCATACATGGAAATAAATAAATTAATAATAATAAAACCGTTATTTCTTTCGTGATTTTGTTTGATTGTAATAAACAAAGTATAAATACAATAAATACAAAACATATAAAGTAGGTACCACAGTAATTTAACCAAGTTTCGATAGTACCTACCTACTAGGTAGGGTCACCATTTTACAAACTTCTAGTGTTGATATATTATTATACCTACTCTAATAATGACTTACTTATTCAAAGTCTTGCTTGAGTGGTCTTATTGACTGTCCAGCTCTTTTATCATCAATTAATATTAGAATCCCGAGTAAGAAAACTAGAAACAAGTCATTGTTTCATATCGAAAGTGCTTCAACTAGTCTCAGACAAAATTCCTTCTTATTAAGAACTTGCAATCGTTAAAAAATGTATCGATGCTGATATCTTTTCGTGTAATTTAACCACTTTAAGACAAATAGTTATTTGAGCCTTATAGTAATCAATCCATTACCAAATAACTTAATTCATTTTAACAAAAGTGGATAATTGATACCGTATTTTTTTTTTAATGTACTTTTTGTATTTGTAATTTTAAAATGATATATATGTGCTTATATGTTTGTACGTATGTGTACATACACACATATATAATTATTTTTCCACTTTACACTTATACACACGTCTGGTGTTTTCAGTTTTTTGTTGTTGTTGTGCTGTAAAAATAAAAAAAATAAACTTTTTTTTCTATGTTCTAGCCATAAAACTGGCACACTTTACTTTATTTTACAATTTTACTTTTATTTTTACTTTCTTTTCACTTTTATTTTACCTTTACTTGCTTATCTAGTTCCTAACTATATAACTTAATAATTGTCGATTTTTTAATTATTATTTGTGCATGATGTGAACATTAGTTATTGGGTTATAACCTAATTATTATATTTTGTGGTTGCCTTTAATGCATGTAATGTTCTCTCTCTCTGGTTTCAACCCTGGGATTGGTTTGCAGCAATTTCATCTATTCGTTTCTTCCACTCTTCCCTGTCTTGTGCGGCTCTTGAATTCTGCATATGATAAGCAGCGCACGTCCACCAGCAGGTCCTCCAGGTACTCTCGGCGTGGGCGTCCCCTAGCGTTTGTCCCCTCGGTCATACCCTCCATTATGGCATGCAAGAGGCCTTCTTGTCTAATTGCATGGCCGATCCATCTTCCGCGCCTTTCGGACAAGGTCCTGAGCAGGTGCCTTCCTCCTTCGATTCTTTGGAGAACCTCCTCATTTGTGATGCGGTCTCTCCAGGAAATTCCTTGTAGTCTTCTATAGGACCACATCTCAAAAGCCTCTAGTTTCCGTTTATCTCTTTCGGATAAGCACCATGTTTCGCAGCCGTACATCAAGATACTCCATGCATAGGTCTTGATGAGGAGTATTCTCAGTTTCAGGTCTATATTATTCGATTCTATTATTTTCGACCTTTTATTGAATGCAAGCCTAGCCTGGTGTATACGGCTGTCGACCTCGCTCTTAGACCGACCGTCCCATGTTATTTTGCTCCCGAGGTAGACAAACTCCTTGGTGTTCTTTAGTGGAACTCCTGACATCTCTACTCTCGTCTGATGTTGCGTTCGGCCTACAGTCAGCAGCTTTGTTTTGTCTTTATTTATCCTCATGTTGTAATTATTTTGAAGAATGCTTTGCATGGTTGTTGTAATGTTATTAACCTGTTAATTTTCCTAAAAAAAATAAGTATAAACGTCATACATCGCCATCTATCGAATATAACATGCAACCGTTTTTAAAACAACCTACTGTACTATCTATTGGAAATAATTTTATCATCTCATAACGGCTAATCTAACAGAGACAACACCCAAGATCCCAAACTACAAATTCAGAGGTTGTGGGTTGTGGGTTCAAATCCTGACGGGCACAAACACATTTTCTTTATTTTTAAATTATTTTTTTGAAACTTTATGAGTAAAACCTCAAATTGTAATATTTAATTAAATGAAGACAATATTAGCGAAATTCAATCGAAAATCTGGAAAAAGAAAAATCAGAAAAATATATTTGCACCTCAGGGTTCGTGTCTCCTAATATTGTATTAATTTAATAAAACATTTTCTTTCGTTAATTTCGCAACTACGATAATACAAATAATATAAGACTAGCCTAATTCCGACAAGAAAAAAAAATTCACGGCGATAAAAGTAACTATGGCGGCACGCTTTAGAGTGGAATCCTACTCTCAGTATTGCCCTGGTGAAAGACCAACATTCAGTCTCGGAATATTGTTTTAAATGGCTTCAGCCGTGTTTTGTGACCAGATATGAATAGCCATGTACTTCCTGACCGTTATTTTCTACATTTTCTGCCCATAGTTTCACTATAGGAGGACTAGCACGGATAATCGATAGAACTCTATATCAGTACGATTTTGACTAAATTCGTCATCCTCAGTCGGTTATCAATATTTGCGTCCACTGTCAACAATGATTGATAATTTTTACGACGATTGATAAATTTTAGCGCGGCCTTCAGACAGGGATGCCAGGTCTTTTCCAAAAATATACCGGACATTGAGCAAAAAAAAATTTCGAAGTGAAATTTCCCTAGATTTCACGGTGGTATCTTAGCAAAACCCGCGTGGGAGGGGGGGGGAGGTTGTTGGACTTTGAAATAATGTAAGCAGTCAAATTATTTCGAATAATCACATTTACGCAAGTATGTAGTATATCCGCTAAATGGCTTGAAAACAGTGAGCGCGTGCACGAAGCGGCGACATCGCACAAACTAAGTCATTATGCTACGCAATATCGTTTGCCGATTGCGTCAAATCTGATAGTTAAATCGCTTATTAGGGAGAAAAATTAATCAGAAAAAGATACCGAACCGCCCATACTTCGGTATTTTTGTCATACCGAACACCGAACACGTCGCTAAAATACCGAACGGTTCGGTAGAATACCGAACACCTGGCAACCTTGCTTCAGAGTGTCAGAAAAGTCGTCAATATACAAAACATTTTGAATAATATCGTTTGTTACTCAAAATAACTGGATGCCTTACATTCTTTGCGGATCTTAACATTTCTCACACGGTCGTAAGGGTTTTACCACACGTACGTCTCGGGGATCTCTTTTCTATATAATTCAATATACTTCCATCCTTCCTATGCCAATAAGGAATTCCAGTGAAAAATATTATGGCTTGAAAAAATTATTTCATATAGACTATAGACCAATAAAGGCTGATTCCGAATATGTAAGTTTTATTAAATAATATTAAACGTAGAGTTTTAAAAAAATGATTTAAAAGTCAATTTTTAATGGTGTCATTAAATCACACTGTCAAGTTGGTATTATTTGTGCTGACGTCACAGCTCCCCATAATTTTCCAGTCATTGTATTGAAATGTATGACACAAGCCATCGGTATTAACACCATTTCATGTTATTGGTTTATTTACATACTGTTTATAGAGATTCAGACAAATAGTTGTTGTGTTCATTGAAACATTATTTAGACCTAAATAATTCAGTATCAAAAATAGAGGTAGATATCTCTATTAGTTTATCTCTATCATTTAAAATATTCAAAAACTTTAAACTGTACAAAAAAAAATCGTAATGCTACTTCCCTCCCTCGAACCCTCGAACCCTCGAATTCCAAAATGGCGGACGTCGATCAGCTGATCCGGCGCCGTATCTTACCAGTTGCCTACCGATGCTTCGTTTTCCATAATATTGATTTCGTAAAGCTAAAAAATTAATAATTTCATACAATTTTTATACCACCCTCCCGTAATAATATTGAAAAACATAAGTATAATAAATAAATAATTCCACTTAAATAATGTTTTTACTTATTGAATAGTTTCACAGCTTCTTCCGTATAACTGTCATACAAATTGACAACACGTGTTGAAAATAAAACTAAAACTTTTGGAGGGTGATGACGTCACACATTTCACCATCGTGTGACCTCATCTCTCTCCGTGGTTTTCGGGGGATCTTGAAAAATTAAAACTTAGACAATTTGACGGACGACCAGGACATACTGAAACCCAGATTCCTACCCACTCCTTAAACCCTTTTCCTTCCCAGAACTCTCCTCTCCTTCCTTTCCTTAAAAAAAAAAACCTTCCACACAGCATCCCCAAAGATGACCTAGGCCCTGAGGGAAATTATTTTCCTCAGGGCTCCAGGTAAAAAAAAAAAAAAAATATTTTAACTATTAAAACTAAACATAAAAATAAAAATAATATTAGGTCCTTACATATGAAATTGGCGTTTTGTATGGGAGGAACATAAAGTCGATTTTTTTAAAATAAAATTTATTTATTTAATCAAAGTATGTACCATTGCTATCTATGCACTTTTGCAATCTCATAGGTGGTTCATCGATCCCTTATACTAAAAAAAACCATTCGGACGGGAATCAATGTAATCTGTTGGGGCAAGGTCCGGAGAGTACGGTGGATGTCTTAGACCAATTCAGTAAGGCAAGTAAAAATAAATTTGCAAATTTGTATTTAAAAAAATACACTCATGAATCAAGTGTGTTCCCTTCTTTCAAATGCACGGCTCGCTTCACGGGAATATAAGCTCATCGAATGACTACCGAGAAGAACTTATTATTTTAATTTTGTCATGAAATTTCGCATATTTTAACCGGACGTTGTAATTTGGAAATGCATCCTCATATCCTGCGCGCTGAGAACAAATTTCTTTTTTGGAAACATCGCATTTCCGAAATGAATTTAGGATGCGAGCGAAATTAGAAATGCGAGTTATATTTAAAATTACAGTACTAATGTGTTTAGATAAGCATTAGGTATTGCGATAATAACAAGTGACATAAAAGATAATTCGCGAGACTTCTAGAGTCTGGAGTGAAACCATGGCAAGAATGGGATTCTACATGTCTAGTACGGTGAAATCGAAATCTTCGGATCGATAGGTAGGCCAGTGCAATTAGCGATCCGCGATCGGAATTATTCCGGTAGTCCCAATTTTTTTATATGTTTTATATACTCGTCTCCTGATGTAAAATCTGAGTTTTCGACCTTGGGTCACTTGAGCTTTCGCCGCCATTTTGAAAAAAGCAGTCGAAATCGCACCAAAATCTAGTTTTTCTCAAATATCTCGTTTCCAATAAAAATTTTCGAAAAAGTAGCTTCACTAGTTTAATAGAACATAAAATTACCTACAATTTTTATGTGAAGAATTTTCTTCTATCTCTAATAAATATCGAGATATGTAGTGCATATCTCTTTTCCAGTACAATTTTGTGAAAAAAATACTGATATGAATTTTGTAGAGAATAAAATTTCATAAAAGACGTAGGCATACGTTTAATGTTTTTATCGCAATTGGGTACCCAGGTTCTATTACAAAATTTTCACAAAAATTAGGTCAAAAACTGAATCAGAAGAATAGTGTGGGCATAACTTGATTATTATTTTTTTTAAACAATTACTGTTGAAATAATATGTAGCGTACATAACAGTACGCTACATATCATCAGCGTACGTCTTACGTCTAAGGTGTAACCACGATGATTTTATACCTTTTTCCCGTACGGCACACTGTTGATAGCCAGACCGATACTGAAAGGGAATAAATACGAAATCGATATACGATGGCAACACTCGCGGATTTTTTATTCGTAATGTTAAAATTTTATAATTTCTTATAAATAGACAGTTTCAAATTGAAGTCTTTAATATACATTAGCGCTTTGGATGTACTATTTGACACCAAAAGGGAGTTGATTAGTTAACGAGGTCTTTAGTCATATTTCAAACAATTTTCTATAGACAAACTAAATGCAAAGAGGTCGAGTCGAAACAGGACTTCGCTTATATTATTAGACAAACCCCATAAGGTTTTTTTTTTACTGTCAATAAAATACTTAGTTTTAACCACTTTCATTGTTTAAAAAATCAACTTTTTCATAAGCAATGTTTACTTCATCAGGGGGGCAGGGGAGTAGTCTAGTTTTTTGGTTATTTGCATCTTTACACTTTCTGTAATTTCCAAGATTAAATTTGTCTAAATGGATACCATTAACATTACAGCGCAGCAACTCTATTCCATTATTAAAATTAAAAGTATGGTTCGTTCTGATTAGTAAACTCTGAGAAACTATTACAGCCTTACTAATAAAAAAAACACTTAACGACCGTTAAACGGTGTTTCCGCAACGATACTAACAACTTCTAAAAACAAATGTCGGCTTAAGTAGTTTTTCGCAAGCCTGACGACTATGTTTTTCTTTCATTTGCTGCAAAATTTCTTTGTAATATGCATTTTGTGACAGGTATCAATTTGATCAAGTATTTGATAAATTTACCATTATATTTACATATTTGAAAATAACTACTATCATTTGCGTTATTTTTGTCAGTTTTAGTGTTTCATAATATCCCGTTGTTAATTTAATTTTGTTAACATAAAAATATAGGTTATTTCGGATAAATTATTTTTTAGAGTTTAATAAAACTTCTGTAAAAGTAGTAATATGTATTATTTAATAACATAAATGGGTGGTGCGTATGTAAATAAATACCAAATTCGAGTTATCAACGTATTACGCATAATGAATCTAAAATTTCATATTTTTTCAGTTCTCGTGGAATAATTACTATAATTTTTTTTATAATTTTAAATTGTACGAACGAGAAAAGAGTGTAGTCACAGTTTCTTCCAAATTCATTAAATAAAAAGACAGTGTTTTTTTAATTTGTGTTTTTTTTAAATTTCTATACATTTTGATTGAAATTGTTTTTAATAAGCTTTACTGCTACTTTAAAATACTGCGAAACACGAATTTATATTCAAGATACAAAAATCTAAAAGGTAATTGTATCTAGTTTTTATAAAAGTATTTCTTTAATTACATCTTCAAAAATAAGAAATATGCAAGCCATTTAAAATATATTAGAAAAGTTCTATAATTCGTTCCACAAATCTATAATACATGAATCAATCGCTGAATGTGTTGCTAAGCGCATAACTTTCGAACGACTGCACCAAACTGGATAATTCTTTTTTTTGTGTGTTCGCTATTGTCAGGACAAGATTTTTATACAACTTCAGGTGAGCTCTGGCATTACGAAATTTGTATAAAAAAATTGCTATTGGTGGCACGCTAGGAAGCGGCTATTGCTACGGAAAGCGGGAGGGAGGGAGAGATGGGGGAGGGCGGTTCGCGGGACGGGGGAAGGGGGGGGGGAGTGGAGTGGGGAGAGGGAAGGTGGAGGTGACGGAGTGGGAAAGTAAGAGGGGAAGAGGACGCAGAAGAAGAAGGGGAGGCGGAAGGGGAACGGGACGAATGGGAAAGGGCACTCAGGGAGAAACAATTTCTCTATTAAATGCTAGCTATTAATAAAACAAGCATATACAATAGATAAAAATCACCCTTCTGGCTGTGTAAGCAATGTATATATTATCTTTCCATGAACAATTGTTTGTCATTTTTTAATTGATAATGTTTTCACGTCCACTGTCGTTTATCAATTGAATTAAATTTTCACAACGTTTTTTAGTAAAGCTGTTATTGTTTAAGCACCTTTTACTTGCTCCTTTATCCTAATTCATCCATTGTGTTGCTTACAAAACGTATTTTTGTTTTTTTTAAACAAGAATAGTGATTAAACGTAAGAATTTATTTATTAATTTTGAACTAAATTAGTGCCACAAAATAAGTTTGCCATGTTTAAAGAAAAAAAAAATTCTTGAAAACTATTATTTTGATTCTATCTTTTTTGGAATTGTTCAAATTTCAACTGATATTCTTAATGTATACTAATTAATTACATAATGTAATTATCAGTAACTAACTTATCTTATGTCATACGTGCAGAAAGATATCTTATGGACGGAAATTAATTAGCCATTTTTGTATTTTCCACAATGATAATGATCCAATTTGTAATTTATAAATCGGAAGATTATTTATATCTTAATGCAGTGTTATTTCATATCCGCTGTTTGCCGGCTGTCAACATGCAGAAAATCACAATATTCGCAGTTTTTATTTGTGTAACCTTGTGCAATGGTAATATTCAGTTATTTTTTTGCTCCTTCCAAAAGTGTTTCATTCTGTTTGCTGTTTCTAAGTATTATCTGTAAGAGATTTTAGTTATTTCCACGTTTTCGAGAATCTCAGAACACATTATTTATTTTAACATCAATCTCATTGATGTTGAATTTCCTTTTCCGTAATTCTCACTGGTACCTCATCTAAATAACAAATTCGATTTATTTATAGAGACCAATGAAATTTTACCAATCTTGATTCAAAGCGCAATTTATATACTTTGTTTATCTGAGAGCATTTTGTTTTTGGCACCATTCAATATCGGAAAGTTAGTAAAAATTGTGTTTTCAAATTTCTTGGGCATTAACTATGTAACAATTTGTAGGTACTTTGTTTTTAAGAGATTTATTTCACATGTTTCGACACAACCATTGGTCATTCACTAGCAATATTTAAACATTCAAATATCCATACGTATCTTTTTTTAATTTGTCCGCTTTAGTAACCTTAGAAATAAACAACAACAAAAAATATCAAAAATTTATTTGGTTAGCAAAATAATAGCACCCAGTAAATCACCATTATTGACAATTATGCTGACTCCTCCAACCGTTTTACTCCTCCCTCAAAATCACCCTTCCCACCAACCCCACCTAATAAAATCTAACCATTTCTGATCTAGTAATTTTAAAGTTAGTTTTAGATTGCTAGTGAACAACTCGGGTGCGTCGAAACCGGTAGCAGATAAACAATCAAGTAACAAATAGGTATGTGTATATAAACAGATCTGAACAGCCAGGTATCTACTTACCAACGTACGTCTCATTCCCTCCAATCATATTTAGACGGTTCCGAAGAAAATGGTCGGATGTGCGATTCTGGGGTTTTGCAGTAGAGCTGTTTAAATTTTCGTTTTTGCATTTTTTCTCTTTTTAAGATCAAGAAATATAGTTTAGTTTTGTATTTTGAATTTCATTTCATTAAACATTCCGAAAATACAGATTTTTTAATCATCAAAAGAAAATTCAAATAAGCCAACAAAACGATTTTCAATTTTAAACAGATCCGACATTGCTCTTCGGGACCGTCGATTTATTTGCAGAGATGCTGGTGATACTTGATCACTCCAGTGCACTGATGACCTTCTTTTTCATCTCCTGCCAAACCCTTTGCCAGTGACTGTGAGTTTCTCCAAGTTGGAGTCCTCAGTTATGCGAGCAACGTGTTCATAGTATTTTGAAATATGGATGTAGAAAGTTGAAAGCCAATTGTGGATGCCTAGCTCTTCCAATGAACATATTTGTCTACCTGGATGACCATGGAATTTTGAGCATTTTTTTCCAAGGCACCATAAGTTTTATTTTGGCTTTGTCGATCAGTAGGTCTAAATTGCTTCTTTCTTCCTTTAACACAGCAGGAGATTATTCATTCCTTCTTCAGAAGAGGCCTAGAGGGTAGTGTCGTCAGCGTATCGGATATTTGCCATCCCATACACCCACTCACTCTAAGCTATAATAATTCATTGTCTTTTTTATTATAGGTTCACCAACTCTTCAGAAGATAGTAGGAGGACAACCGACGGGACCCAATGAAGCCCCCTACATGGCCAGCGTTAAAGGGCCACCCCCTTACAATTCCTTTTTGTGTGGTGGAAGCATCATTGCTAAGCGAACAATCGTCACCTCTGCAAGCAGTCTTCTCAAGTAAGAAAGCTAACTTATTTTTAAAGGCAAAACATTCCCTTCTTTTTACTGCCATCAGAATAAGCTGTAATGTTCATGCGTTGGTTAAGGATTTACATTATGGACAACGCTTGGGGCTCGATTCTCCAGCCGAAGCCACTCGCAATCGTCAGTAAATACATTGGTCGACTTTGATATTTTCGAGTCTCTTCGAAGATACATACTTAGGTGTCAAACATCAAAAGTCAACAAAACCATTTGTCAATATCTAGTACATTGCATCCTAACCTAAGATCAATATCATGATATATTTATGCAAAGTTGTTTTAAGGTTCCATATAATGACTTATTTACTTGTGATATTGGCTCCTATGCATAATAAGACCGACAAGAACATTTCTCTGGAAGGTAGATAGTTTTCTCGTGAATATATACATCCTGATTAAAATCTGTTAAAATGTCGTTTTTCACATATAAGCAGCATTAAATTTATTTTCCCCTGGTAGTACCAGCTGTTTTTGGTTTAGAGTAGTGGCCTTGGGATCATTCAGGGTGTTCGTGGAAAATTAAAATTGAGTTAGGGAGTCCCCGAACAATATCAGGGGCTCCGGGCAAGGTTTAATATATAAACATTTAAAAAACATATGATGCGTGCGTGAAGTGCATACAACAAATTTTCCTAGTCTTAGCCGAAAAGAAGTATAATTTTTTGTAACGTTGTATAATCGTTATACATCAAATAGAGCAAAAATCTCTTCGGAGCTGTCTAAAACAGCATTTAAAAAAACACTGTGAATTTTTTCATAAAATAACTGAAACAGGCGTGAAAATAATAATTTTCGGAGCATATTGTGCGATTTTTTTGTATCGAGGGAATTTCATATAATTTGCGTTTCGGCGTAGGAAATGTATAGATATTATCTTTAAAAATGACATATATTTTTTAAGAGTTTAAAAACTTCAAATGTTTAAGGGGGTTATGTAAGAGATCGGTAGAAATTCGAGTAGTGGTGGCTTAATTGCTTTCTTTCCTCCCCTGCTGTATATAATTAACCAATGGCTACTCCCTAACCATAGATAAAAGAAACGAGGTAAATGGGATATGAATTATTACAAATTAGTAATTCTCGGTCGAAGAATGATAAAGTTAACCCTTCGAATAATAAGAAAATAATTTTCTGTTAACTTTTGCCTGTCAAGGTTTGCGCGCAAAATTCCTGGTTCATCCCATGCATTTTAAATGTTCCTATTTATTGTTTTTTTTAAACGCTTTTGCAAAAAACAAAAATTGTTCTAAAATGTAAATAAAATATCTTTCCGATGTGTTTATTAGAAATCAACATTTTTGTTTCTAAATATTAAAATTTTAATATTGGAAATGTACATTGGCTAAAAAATGCACACCTGCGAATTAAAAGTAATTAAAATAGAATAAATCCAAAATTTTAAATACAGATTCCTTTTCTAAACAAAATTTGAAATAAAACTGTCACCTCACTTTTTATCACTTTCATACAATTTTATTTTAAAATTAAATGTGTGATACGTCACAAATTGGCGCAAAATTAAACCGTCACTTTTGATCGGGTTTGTAAAATATCTGAACAACTTAGCTCATATAATTCTAAGACAATGAGAAGCATTATTTCATTCCGTTTCTACCATAAAAGAAATCACAAATTTTCGCATGACAGAAAGAGAGATATCTAACTTTTAATAATGCACATTCGCTCTGGGACAATCTGGGTCTCCTGTTATTATAATGGCATATGATGTTTTGGGACAACTTGGGTCTCCTGTGATTAGACGGGTTAAATATGACCGAATCAAATGGTAGAGCACTGACCCGGTAAGTCAAAGGTCCTGGGTTCGTGTCCTAGATGTGACCGTAACTTCACTGATTATTTTGTTTCAGATTTTTTTGTTTGATTTTCGCTAATATTGTCTTTGTTTATTTATTTCTTTATTAAGACATACACAGTACATTATAATACAAGTTATAAGTTGTTAAATTTTTACATGCTTGTGTACCTATTACGTATGTCATAGAATGTCATTTGGTAGTTACGCCTGACTTATTTAATAACGGGTTTTAAAATTTAAGTCATAATAATAAAAATAAAAAAGGGACAGGGGGGGGGGCACATAAAAAGACATTTAAAAATCAAGAATTATATGCTCACTGAATTGCAATTGACTGAGTAAGGTTTAGTGAAAGGCTAAGTGTAAGTAGTTTTAAATACAGGGTGTCCCAAAAGAAAGTTGATATTGCTTTGCTTTCTGTGTGAACGCAACTTTTCCGAGGGGCGCGGGGGGCACGTCAATCAGTAGTCTGGCTCTTGGGAATTTAGTCGCCATGAAGCATTTCTCGGAAGCGACCGCGCGTTGTGCATGCGTGAGTTTTACAAAAATGGTGACTCGGCGACTGTAGCGCGTAGAAGATTCTGCAATATTTGAGGTTTTCGTCAATTCAATGATGCGCCAAGCATTCCTCTCATTCAAAAATGGGTCAAAAAGTTTGAAGAGATCGGTACAGCGCTGGCAAAACCAAAATCCGTTCGACCAAGGTCATCGAGAACGGTAGAAAACGTATAGAGTGTTTATCAGTCTTTTCGTGACGACTCAAACTTTTCGATTCGGAAGCGCGCAAGTGTTTAAATGTGCATAGATAGTGTAGATCAAAAAACAAAAAAAAAAACAAAACTCAACCAAAACAAAAAAAATAATTAAAAAAACTTTATTTCTGGATAGAAAATATTACCATAATATTATTTGTACCAGTGGCGTGTGGTCAACAGAAACATATAGGTACCTAACTGCTTTACAAGATAATAATTATTTATCTATTTTTATCTTTTAAAAACAATTAGATTTCCAATATCACTTCATTTAGGACATGCAATAAAAATCTTCACTTCATATTTATCATTAGTATGATTATTGATTAGAAAAACAGTATTTAAAATACATGTTATTTTCTTTTACTACACTGTTACTACATTGTTTCTATATACAACTACTGGTACTTGGAATGCGTTACAATGCCATTAAAAGAAATAAATTGTTTCTCCCTGCATGTCCGTTCCCATGCGTCCCCGTTCCCTCCCACATCCCCTTCCCTCCCTGCGTTTTCCTTTCACCTTCTCGCCTTCCTTCCTTCGTCACCCTTCCCGTGAACCCCACCTCCTTCATTACCCTCTCCCTCCCGCCTTCCCTCCCTGCTGCTAAAATATATATACACATTTTTAAACCACCCTCGCACCACCCGTAGTAGTTTTTAATGCAAATTGCATAATGCCAGAACTTACCATTATATATAGAAACACTCTTCTGCTAAAATGCAATGTTCTCTGAAAATTTTGAGTCAATCCATCGATAAATTTCCGAGATTAGCGGACCCAAACATGCGGAATCTAGTTTTTTATATCTAAGGAAAATTAATTAACAGCTACTAACTTAATATTTAATACTACCGCCATGGGTAGAACCACAGTATCCTCCTTGAGAGTCTCAAGGACGATTGTGTGTTTTTACTTATGAAGGAATAATAAGACTTTATCTAAAACATGCGAACATCTCAGGACGAGTTCTCCTAGTGAGGTGTTCACAAAATACTTCTAGTAACCCATTTACATGAACTTAAAAATGAAAATGTATTTCGACAAAATCGTTCACCCATACTTCTGCAAATCGCCGCACTCTAACCAAAGCAGCGCGGGTGCCTCGCCTTTATTCCAACCTACACAATAAACGCATGACTTTCACTAGCTATGTAGCACTGGTAGTCGGCGCAGTTTGGCCGTAGTTCTGTGACATACCGCTCGCTTCCATGCCATATCTCCCTGTGTTTCTATTTTCTATGATGCTAACTAACTAGCTCCCCCACTGATACTTGTATGGATGTATTCTCGTACAATCTCCCGTGTCTCCACAAAGCTCCACTACACTACTCATCGAAGTTAATCGAACACGATAGTGTAGACACGAACTTCACTTCGCTTCGTCCAACTTCGCTTCGCTTCGCCTGACTTCCGATAATTGTCGGCATTTGGCCCGAGTCGAGGGACTCGAAGTGCTCCGAAGTTCGAAGCGAGTAGTGTAGACACGCGCTTCGAACTTCGGCTAACTTCGTCGATGACTTTGTCGAAGCGTCGAAGCGAGTAGTGTAGTGGACGTTTTCACTTTCTTTCGGTCAAGGTCGAAAATTGATTGGTTGACAAAAAGTGTGAAACATGCATAATATCTTTTTAGTCATCTGAAGTTTTTGATAAAGATTCTGAGATAAGTTAAAATCAAATTATCTATTTCCTGTTTTAGGGCAAGTCATTCGCTCGTTATCAAAAACATGAATCAATCCATTAAAATTTTGTCGTTGTCAGCCAGAAATAATCTTGTCCAAAGCGGCGCATGCATTCGTCCGATATTGCTACAATGTCCTGAGACGCGGGCATTTCTCGCCTTGCCTCTATAGGCATCGGAACTATGTAAATACGTCGAACAGGAGGAAGTTACATCAAATGTGTCAAACGTTCAAATTGATGAATTCGATGGTTCCTACCTATCTGTTTGATTGACTGTATTGGTCCGATAACTCTCGTGCCCACAGTATATGCCAAATAGACAATTTACTCATTCTTTCCAGACATAAAAATGCTGTATTCGAGCGTAGTTTCAGCTAATCATCATCAACACTTTGAAATAAAATACCACTGTCTTTTAGAAAATCAGTATCGTTGCTGTGCTTCAAGAAGTTCTGTTGCGAATGGTTGCTGACTGCACCGTCAATCATAATTTATAGAATTTACAATGAAAGTGATACCTACTTGTGTTTGTGTTTTGATTTCATTATTTATTTTGAAATTTAATGTTACTAACTTTTGAATTTTGTTTTTAATTTTATTTTAATTTAATTTTAATTTATATTATATTGGAGGCACTGCTGAAAACCAGCTGCATTTCGGGAAATATCCTGAATGCATAGGTGAGCAGTGTCCCGAAGGTCACACGGCGCAACGTCCGGGGTGGGATTTGGCCTCCTCCGCCAATTTTCTCTCCTGGTTGCGGTCCCTCTCCATTGACCTCCAGTCTTATGTCTTTCTCGTCTTGTTCCATTCCTTTTGCAGTCAGTTCACACTTCTTCTGAGGTATCAATGAGGCGTACCAGGTACACTTCCCCTTTTCATATAGAAGCTAACAACACTAATGCAGCACTCACCAATTACTCGCGTAATCACAACTTATACCCACTACGAAAAATTACCACACTTGGATATTTTTCACGATTACTTGCAAATATGCATAACTAATTTATTAAATTTCTTGGCGTGATATAAATTGTTTTAAAACTACTTACACTTAACTTTTCATTAAACTTTAATCAGTCAATTACAATAAGGAACTCCAGTAAAAATATTATCGCTTTAAAAATATATGTTCATATAGACCAATAAACGCTGATTCTGAATATATAAGTTTTATTTCATAATATTAAACGTAGAGTTCTTAAAAAAATATTAAAAAAGTGCATTTTTTAACGTCTCGTTAAAATACACTGTAAACTTAGTATGATTGAATGGTTAGCGCTGACGTCACGCGTCACCAGTCACTGTATCACATTGTATTGAAATCAATTGAAATGTAGGTATAGCACAAGCCATCAGTATTAACAACATTTCATGTTATTCTTTATTTCATACTGTTTATAGAGATTTAGTTGTTGTGTTAATTGAAACAATATTTAAGTCTTAATAATTCAGTATCAAAAATAGAGGTACCTCCATTAGTTTATCTCAATTATTTAAAATATTCAAAAACTACTGCACAAAAAAAATAGTAATGCTTCTTCTAGGGAGAATACTTCGAACAACGGAATTTAAAAATTGCGGTAGTTGATCAGCTGATTTCCCGATCCTATACTAATTTTTCAGGAGTGATGACCATTTGGAGTGATTTACCATATTTCCGGTGGTTTTCGGGGGGTCTTGAAAAATTAAAACTTTGACAATTATTTTAACTATTAAAACTAACTCTAAAAATAAAAATGCAGTTATTTAAGTTAGAAGGTCATTATTTATAAAAAAATAAAAAAATTGGACTGGACTTCTCAATTAGTGAGAATTTCTCTTTATCTCCCCCTCCCCCCGTTCTTCCTCATTTATTATTATTACTCCTTCATTCACTAATTAAATTTTTAAGACCCATTCATATCTCAGGCGAAACTACCAATGACATTCTATGGACTTACTTAATAGGTATGTTACCTGGGATGAGGTGGCAACAATGTAGATTATTGAAATATTGATTATTATGGAGGACTCCACAAGCCAAATACAAGGATTAGGTTCTAGTACGAAAACAAGGTATTCGAAATAATAAAAGTATATTGTGAATTAAAAAAAAGGACATCCTAATTCTAAAACTGTCTGGCATAAAGGGATTGCTTAGATAATAGGTTGATGGTGATACCGTGATATGTCTTAGTGTGGCTGAAGCGTGGCTTGTCGAAAACTCCTCGTTTTGTAGAAAGAATCTCACATCGTGTGAATGGCAGGGCTGCAGATCATTGGCTATAAGCCAAAAGGACCATCCAGAAGCAGGATAGGCTAATGACTTCAAAGGCCAATCATCCTCCCAGGATGAGTTAAAGTCAGCTTCCAAGATGGCGAGAGTCACTTCCAACATCTATGATTCGTCGTCTTTCGGTCCAGAGGATCGCCCAATGCTCTGGGCTGCAGTACAAAGAATGATGAGCTCTCTTTTCAAACCTCCTGATTTCAATTTGTCCAGGATCAGCAACTGTAGCATATTACCAATGCCCAAATGTCAATGGGCAAGCACTAGAGGTGCCACACACCGAAACCATAAATAAAGTGTGTGTGTGCACATACCTTGTTACAGATACTTTTATGTAACAGGTAAATAACCGTGTAATTTAACTCGCCTTATAACTCATATTATAATGTACTGTGTATATCTTAATAAACAAATAAACAAAACTAATCAACAGAGTTTTCGGCTTCCTATAATCCGGCATTCTTTGTTCAGGGAATTTAATAAATGCATTATATTGTTATTGTAGCCGAGAACCATGGGAAGTCGTGGTCACCGTTGGAAGTCTTGAGCTGAACTATGGAGGAGATAGATACATGGCCGAGAAAATTATCATTCATCCCAACTACCATGACTACCTCCTCGCCAACGATATCGCTGTGATCATCCTGGGAGAGGACATCGAACTATCTCCCTCTGTGGCCATTATTCCTCTGTTCCCATTAGAAGAAGTGGAAGTTGATACCGTCCTCAAAATCACTGGCTGGGGAACTGATGAGGTAAGGAAATCACAACACATATTTTAAGTATTTATAAACACTAAATGGAGATGAAGCTTTAATCATCTCTTCAGTGTTCGGATAGAATTTTGCATTTTTCCATAATTTTGTGATATTTTGTCTTTTCCACACATAGTTTCCACTGGTTGCGGTTCCTCTCTATTACTTGCCGGTCATCAGGCATTTCCATTTTTTGCGTAATTCGGAAAATTAAATTCTTTAGAAAATTATCGTAAAGCATTTAATTTTTGTGCCTGAGTTTCACAAAATAAAATAAAACACGCGTTTTTTCGTGAATAATTTTTTTCATGAATAAACCTTAACAGGCCGGTTTAAAACGGGAATTTAATCTTTTTACGTTTTACTTTGATAAGTATAGTATTGAGTAGTGAGTGAATTCCAAAAATTCCAAAACTTCAAATTTCAATGCGCTGATTATTTTGCTTTTGTTTTTAAACACAGTGGCGGCTCGTGACCTTTGGATGTGCTGGAGTGCTAATATTTAAAAAAAATGGCACTATTGATATTGTAAAATCATTTTTTTGTATGCAAAATTTCAGGAAGTTTCAGTTTGGCTGTGTGCCGCACGCATTTCCTGAAAAATCTTCATACAGAAGACCGATTTACGACAACATCAATAATGCCATTTTTCTTAATATTAGTACTCCAGCACACCCAAAAGTCACGAGCCGCCACTGCCTCAGAGTCGATAACCGTTGTGCTAACTTATTAGCTGAATTAAATTTAATTTTTTGTTGTAAAAATTCCACAATGAAGCAATTATCAATGTCAACTATCCGTGTTTTGTTTTTGTCAGTGTCAGAGATGGCGTTGTATACGGATTTAAAAAAAATATTTTCTTACTTTTCCACTTACTTACGGGAATGGCTTCTTGACGGCTGGCGTAGTCCAGCGGTAAAGCTCTTGACTCGCAATCCGAAGATCGGGGGATCGAATCCCGGCGCGGCAAATAAATTTTATTTGATTATTTTGTGTTATTTCACAATTTATTCAATTAAAATAATATATAGTAGATATATTTGCGGCACGTTCCAGAGTGGAAGATACTCTCAGTATCGCCCTGGTGTAAGACCACCATTCAGAATTGAAACGTTGCTTGAAATGGCTTTAGCCGTGTTTGGTGACCAGATCTGAATAGCCAAGTACTTCTCCACCTTCCTCTTCCCTGTTTCCCTCCCCTTCCCAATACCTTCAGCCTCACAAAATACCCCAATTGCGGATGCCATAGTCTCACTGGCTCCACACGGGAGCAGTTGGGACTCTTGTGCGGTATTCATGTAAAAAACAAAAATTCTTTATGATAATAATAATATCTAATAAATGTTTTTTCTGGTTTACACATGTGAGGGAGATTTATTATAATTATTGTAATTTTCCATTGGAGGGATGCAGACATACGTTCACCGATTGTTTCATTTTCGACTGTTAAGGCTCTGCAACCGGGATCGAAAAGAAGAAGATGGAGAGATACGAAATTACGAATGTTAGACGAGAGCGCTAACATTTACAGCGACAAAATCAATGCGAAAATTGCGAAAATGTTTAATAAAACACGACTCGTTTAAAATAGAGCAAAAATCTCGCGGGCATTATCTTAAACAGCATTTAAAGAAACACTGTGAATTTTTTCATACATATAACTTGTAAAATAACTGAAACAAACGTGTTTATAATAATTTTTTGAGCATACTTAGCGATTTTTTTTCTATCGAGGGAATTTTATATAATTTGCGTTTCGGCGCGGGCAAAGTCTAGATATTATCTTCAAGAATAACATATATTTTTTTAAGAGCTTTAAAACTTACCGTGTTTAAGGGAAATACGTAATAAACGGTAGATATCCGGGTTGCGGGCCCTTAACATTTAGTGTGTAAGAAAGAGGGGCAGCATTGTATGTTTAAGAATAAAAGCAAAACAATCAGCGCATTGAAATTTGAAGTTTTAGCAATTTTGGAATTCACGCACTATTCAATAATATACTTATCACAATATTGATGCAGCTCTTTCAAAAGATGAGAATTTGTTCCATAAAAAATTTATGATTTCTGAGGTGGTACGAAGTTCGCCGGGTCAGCTAGTATTATATAAATTTATGCAGCGCCGTTGAGGTGACATCATTCAACCCTTCGTATTCTGGAAAGCTGATTTAATTTAATGAAACGCACTTACAATCGGCTTTATCGAGAACCTTAACCGCTCATTGACAATTAAAAAAATCTTTTACATAATTTGTAACCATTGTAACATTTTCCAGTATGGCGGCTACTTGCACAATGAGCTTCAATCTCTGCTGACCAGAACCATCAGTTACGATTCGTGCAGGGGTTACTACGGCGATACGAGAGTGACACAACTTTGTACCTGGAACAGTGTAGGATACGGACAATGCGGTGTAAGTATTTTAAAAATGTTATTTTCTTTCTTTGTCTTTTTTTAAATAAAGACAAACATTCCGAATTACCTAACCATACTTAAATTTCTCCTATTGCCATAATTAGAAGCCAAAAATATACTCGTATAATGATGGAAGACTTGGTTAGCAGAGGATTGCCTGTCGACGACGCGATGCCGTAGTGGGAACCCTTCGCATATTTACCAGTTTATAGCGCACAAGAAAACAAATGTATATGTACAAGGTGCCTCAAAAGTGAACGATATCCCTAGGCCAACCATGGTGGACCAAATTATCAAAATATAATTTAAATCTGGGACCAGTATAGTTTAAATATGGGTACTACCGCCAGGGAATCGTTTATTCGATAACCAGTACCCTGCCGTAGATCACTCCAGGTGTTTCGCTACGTTTAATGACTTGGCAGGGGTGCCCGACTTCATGTGTTGAGGTTTGACTTTGTCGTGGCGGCGAATGCGTTTACCCAACTACTACGTGGCGTGCCGCGTAGGGATATACCTAAATAGGTACGGACTCTCTCGACCGATCCCCTTGCAACGCAGTGTGAGGTATGAATTCACACGTCCGTCATTCCTAGACACATTGACTCCCAGATTCCTACCTACCCCTCATACTTTTTTTCTTCCCAGAACTTTCTCTCCTTCCTTTCGCTAAAAACATCTTCCGCACAGCATCCCCAAAGACTAGATTGGCCTCGAGGGAATTTTTTTCCCAGAGCCTCCCATTTGGAGGATATTTGAAAGATAAGGTGATGTAATAACTTGAAAGCACAATTACAGATCACTACACGAATATGATAGCAATTGACATCGAAAAAACAAAACCTGATCAACATAAAATATACACAAAAAAAATAATTGACTACTCAAACTTAAAAGAAAATGCCGAAGAAGCCTGGAATAGATTTACAACTGTATTAACGTAAGAAATAAATAATAACACTATTTTAAAACAAATAAAGCTTACACACAAAACAAAAAAAAATAAACTATGGATAACAAAGGGAATATTAAAATGTATTCTTAAACGAGACAAAATTCACAAACAAGTTAAACACACGCTGTATGACATGGAACAACTTAATTACTATAAAAGATATAGAAACATCTGCACGAAAGTTATTAGAGTAGCAAAGGAGTTATACTAAAGTGAAAAACTTAAAAAAGAAAACAATAACCGGAAGCAAATATGGAAAATATTAAAAGAAATTACATACACACAAAAAATACAAACAAAAATATAGTATCGAACATCTAAATATTAATTACAAATACAGAAATACTAATTACAATACAAATACAGAAACTATAGCAAATTATGTGAATAACTTCTTTGCAAGTGTAACAAACACATGTTTCCTGGTTCTCTTAAAAAAGGACTGGAAAAAAGAGACAAAGTGGAAATAACTAACTATATACCAATCACATTATTAAACTCGGTATCAACGATTTTCGAAATAGTCTTAAAAAACCAAATCATAATATACCTGGAAGAAAACAAATTAATCTCTGATAAACAATATGGATTTAGAGAAAAAAGAGGCACAAAAGAAGCTTTGGCATGTACCATAGATTACATACACAGCAACTTAGATCAAGGATACAAATGCATAGCGATATATCTAGATTCAGCTAAAGCCTTTGATTCGATCTGCCACAATACGCTTTTTAAAAAATTAGAAAACATGGGTATCAAAGACAAGGAACTCGAACTACTAAAAAGTTGTATGAGTAATAGAACACAACAAGTCAAAATTAACCACCATATTAGCAATCTACTTCAGTTAACATACGGACTTCCACAAGGAAGTATACTAGGGCCCGTTCTTTTCACTATTTACATAAATGAACTTTGCAACATGGAAATAAACGGTGAAATAGTTAGTTATGCAGACGACACAGTTTTACTCTTTAAATCTAAGGATTGGAATAATGTATTTAACATAGCAAATTTAGAAATCACGAGAGTGGAAACGTGGCTAGACTCAAACATATTTACACTAAACATATCGAAAACAAAATTTACAACGTACAGTATAAACAGCACGGGACAACCAAAAAACAACACAAACACCTTAAAAACACACGAATGTTTAAATAACAACATTTGCAATTGCCCTTCTCTAGAAAAACAAATAAAGTATCTAGGAATCGTATTTGACCATAACCTAAAATGAACACATCATATCAAATTTGAATTTTCATTTTTATTTCTACTTTTCTTTAAAATATGTTCTTTTTTTCTCTTTACTTTAAAGTATTTCTTAATTTTTTTTAATGTTTAATCATCTGTTTTAATTAAATCGTATTTAAAATATTAAATGTACGACTACCACAACACGGGCATTAGCCTAGTGTGGTAGCCAAAACATCAAATATCTGTAACTAATAAATTTTTTTATGAAATAAAATAATAAAAAAATATAAAAAAAAACACAAATAAACTCCTCAAAACAATACACATTTTCCTAAACATAAGGAACATATATAAAATAAAACAAATGAAAAGAATATATTTTTCACTTTGTCAATCAATAATAGAATACGGAAGAATGGGGAGGAGAATGGGGAGGAGCAACAAACTCAGCTATCGTTTACTTAAAAATTGCGCAGAAAACGATCTTAAAGGTAATTCTTAAAAAACATAGACTAACTGATACAGACCAAATATTCAACAGTTGTGACGTAATAGATATGCGCCAATTATACGTTAAAACTCTACTAAACTACATTTTAGACCAAAAAAACAAATTTCAACAATCTCAAAATATCACTAACAGACCAGTAAGACAATCGTACAAAAATAACATAAAAACTCCGACAATGCACACTTCTTCTTCTTGTGCCCTGTCCGTTCAACGGAGGTTGGCTATCATGTTGGCTATGCGGACTTTGTTTACTGCGGCACGGAACAGCTCTACGGTAGACTGGCCAAACCACTGTCTCAGGTTTTTCAGCCATGAGGTTCTCCTTCTTCCACAATGAATACAAGCTTTGGAAAAAGGCACTATAAATATCATTTCTCTTTAGTGGAACAGTAGCGCGGCATTTTTCATACAAAACTTAATTATGGATTTGAGGTCAAAATATCCAAGCACATTTGGAATGCTTAAACCGACGGAAAAGCAGTATCAACAGTCCCAGTTGATTTTTCCCGGGCGAATGAAACTGTCTCTATTTGTTGACATTTATTTTACAAGAGCATGCTCATAGAGAGCATGCTCATAAAGAGCATGTTCAACTGTTGGCTTCAAGAGTATGCTCAAACCAAGCGTGCTCATTTATGAACAAATGTGTACACTTATGAGCATGTGTGTCAGTACTATCAATGATCAACATTCAAAATACAGCTCTAGTTATTTTGAATAGTGGTATGCAAATATATTTTGCCTTCGCAAAGCTCAATAAAAATTAAATGTATATTTTAAAGTTAAGTCGATTACCTACGGAGACAATAAAAATGATGTATAAAATTGTGTATCCGCACATTAGTTCCAGTTCCTCAATGTTCTCGGAGTCTGTGGAACTATGGCATCCCCAATGGAGATGCCTATGTGTTGTGGGGGAAAGGAGTGGAACGAGATTTATTACATTCACAAAGAAAAAGAAAAAGTATCGAAGAAGAAGATAACACTAATAATCTAAACGAAAATATGAAAGAGAACAAGACAGAGAAAAATGGAAAAAGATAATTGTCGCAACTGGGACTCAAACCCAGAACCTCTCGTCCAACCGGGACGTGCACTTTTACATATTCAGCCATTATATGTTCCAATGTCAAGGTCAATACATGTTCCATTTAAATAAAATCCCAAATATTTATCCGAGACGTTATTTAGGTTATAAACCAGTTCTTAGAACTATTGTTTCCAATGAAAAGGGTAGTAGTTGCCCCGCCCATGATATGAAAAAATTGGTCGAAGATAATTTAAGATTGACAATTAGGACGGTTTAATGGAAGGTGGCAATGGCTGAATTGGTAAAAGCGCACGTCCCGGTTAGACGAGAGGTTCTGGGTTCAAGTCCCAGTTGCGACCATAATATTTTTCTGTCCTGTTCTCTTTCACATCTTCGTATAGATTTATTAGTGTTATCTTCTTCCTCAATGATATATTATTACATTTTTGGGAATAACCTTCAAAAGTTATAAAAGGGAGTTGTTCTTATAAAAAATTGAAAAAGAAAAAGGTCTAAAAGGAAAAAAAAAATCAATGTCAATGGATTTTTTTTTTTTTTTTTTTAATTTGGAAAACTAGTTTGAAAAAAGATGCGAAACATATTCATACATAGATTATAAATTACGTAATTTTATATAAATACTTTTTTAATGTTTTTGTTGATATTCCTAAATAACCCACTGTGCCACACTTGCTTAAATGGTATTTTGTAATTTCAGGGAGATCATGGCAACCCCCTGGTGACACTTGACGGCGAACTCTTAGGGGTCGTGTCCTGGGGTGCAATGTGCAGCAGACGTGGCCCCGACGTGTACAGTTCCATCCCAGCCTTCAGGAACTGGTTATTGACCCATGCAATCTAAGCCCCGTAAAAGCAAAATCAGAAAAAACAACAACCCCCAATAAAATACAATACTATCGAAGAGAGTAATGTTCTTTTGACTTGACATTAAAATTTTGAATGAATAATTACTTAGTTTTAAATTGCTTTATTTATAACACACAACACTTAACTAGATTCTGTTATGACAAATTTTCTTTAGTACCGTAATAATATAAATTAAATACAAACAAACACAGAACATCAGAGTTTATAGGGTGGAGGGGAGGGGTTAAATGGGGGGAAAGGAAACAGCTTTGGACTTTTCGATGACTCATTTTGTACTAAAACCATTATTATTTTTGTTGACTTTCATAATTTGTAAATCAATCAAATTATTAAGTCCATACATACTTATTCCCAGATTTCCTCTCTGGATATTGATGGTGGTGAAAATATTTTATTTATTTATTTATTTATTAACGGTATAAATATACCATAAATACATATTACATGTCACAAAATATAAGTTGTAGGTACACAGGAAATAATTTTAAAAAAGAGTTAAGTTAATTGTGGCATTTGATTAAGAAATGACACAAAGGGCTACAATTACATTCAATACTATTTGATTAAGAAATGACACAAAGGGCTACAATTACATTGAATACTATAGTATAAATAAAATTAATATTGATTGAAGATATATGATAGAATAGCCTTCTTGTACCTAGCTTCCGTGCAGTTAAATATGTAGATCCGCCACATCTGCGTATCTATCACTAACTTCATGTAATCTAGGTAAAAGTGTGTTTCGTGTACTCAGTCCTGTTGTTGTAACATTGAAACAAGATTTTGGAGCGAGTTGCTCTAGTGGGTATATGAAATTCAATGAGCTTAGTTAAATCAGGACTGTCTATTCTACCATTTACAATTTTGAACATATATATTAAGTCGGATATAATTCTTCGATCTGAGAGTTTTAATAAATTTAATTCTTTCATCAAGTAATTATAATTTATGTTTTCAATTTTTCATACCGAGTTTAAAATTTATATGTCTTAGGAATTTGTGTTGAATTTTTTCGATTGTATCTGAATGTAATTTAAAATGGGCGGACTAGATCGAGGAGTTATATTCGACTTGACTACGTACTAAGGATGTATACAAAATTTAAAATTTTTACAGTTGAAATATTCCTAAAACCTCTGGTATTTCGAAGAATGAAGCCAAATAAATAATAATTAAACATAGTATACTCGTAGTAATGACCATGCACTTGGTATGTTTTCCCTTTTTGATAAGTTGCTTCTTACAGGAGTTACGACACTCCAAAAATTGTTAAAATTACCTGGATTGAATGCAATCAACTGTTTGGGGATATTCTTGTTCTTTTCCTACATACTTCCTATTCCTACAAAAGCACCTAGCCAACTACATACTTCATTCTACCTACTTAGTGACATTGCAAATCAGTGCAGTGACAAGCTTCAACCATAAATATACCAAACCACCCACCACCCACGCTTCAACACGCGAACATTGTTTCCATGATTAAGTTATATTATTTTGGATTCCTTTTTTTTTACATGAACTCCACAAAGGAGGCCCTGAGGAAAATAATTTCCCTCAGGACCTATGTCATCTTTATGGATGCTGTATGGAAGGTTTTTTTAAGGAAATGAAGTAGAGGAGAGTTCTGGGAAGGAAAAGGGTATTAAGGGTGGTTAGGAATCTAGGGTTCAGTGTGTCCTGGTCATCCACCTCCAAGACCTAGACAAACCTCGCCCCATGACCCCGGGGACCCCTGCAAAATCACCAAACGTAGCGAAACATTTGGAATGATCTATGGCAGAGGTGTTGGTTATCCAATAAATGTTACCCATTCCCGCCTCCCAAATTGAATGCAAGTGCAAATTACCAGTTTACTAAAAACTTCAAATCATAACTGTTGGTGACCATACAATCTGTGCGCAGTTTGGAACAATTTATGTGGAATGTGATTCTTATGGGGATATCATCAATCCAGCCTGCTTCATAAATACAGTGAGTTTACGCCTTCCTTATTTCCCACCTTATGAAAGTTCCCTACAGATGCTCAGTTTACAAACCAGACGAAGATTTTTTCTTGTAACACAGTTGGTAAAAAATCTTAGAAATCGGCTTAACTTGGAGGAGAAAAGTGGGGAATACAAACCTGGATTTTGTGACGATTTTTTTTTGGTGTTATAATAATAGCAACAATTAGCTAAAATTCTTACTATTCAAATTTCTCGGCAACTGTGTTTCCTCTTAAGGCGCATGCCTATTCAATTTTTATGTAGGACTTGAACCCCTGTATTCTTAGCAAAAATATCCTCAGTATTGATTAGATTTTCGGCAAATTCCGAAAAAACTAAACTTGTTAATCATCTGATACATGCCCTGGCAAGGATTCCGAGAGAGGCTACATTATTGTAGGAACTTTTAATATTGTTAATCTATCATGCTAACTTTTAAAGTTTATTCTTACTGGGTGTCTTCTTACTAAAGTACATCAACATGACATGTATGGACTACCGCATAAAATAATCAAACACTCAAACCGCTTCAACCGTGTGGAGTCAATGGGACTATGGACTATGTCATCCCGAATGGGGTATGTTGTTAGGTGTTGGGAAGGGAAAAGAATGTAGAAAAGGAAGTGGAAGATTATCTGGCTATTCATACCTGGTCACCAAACTCGGCTAAAGCGATTTTTATGAAACTTTTGATTCCGAAAGGTTTTTTAAACGGGGCGATACAAACAGTATTTTCCACTCTGGAATATGCCGCCATGATAGATTTTTTTTACATTAACTCCACACTGTGTTGGGGATATTTCGTGGAAAGATGAGAGTGAACCGCAGTCTTGAAGTGACCCATTTTGTGGAAGGGAGGAATCACAGGGGCCGGCAAATCATTCCACAACCGATCTGTTGAACCCAAGAACAACACATTGCAGAAACGACTCATACTTATATGGTATATTTTTGTCAATTATGTATAAATGTTGGGCGCCCGTATGGCGTATATTGGGGCAGAAGGATTCAATGACGCCAGTTTCTCACAACACAGGTACACAATATGACTACAAAAACAATATGCCCAATGTGTATCTACGTACATACTCGTACGTCAATCTAATAAAAAATCTCTTGATTTGCGGTTTAAAAATATTGTTTATTTTTTTACAAAGCAATATAACACATAAGTTAAAAGAAACAACAATTGTATTCAACGTCTTTCATGTACATATTTTAAACAATCTCATTGTAATAATTATAAATGTAATAAGAAAAAATTAATGGTAGATAGTAGGAATAAAAGGACTGGTCTAAGCACTGCACCTTGAGGGATTCCAAATTTGGAGCATTACAGCAATAACCGTCCAACAAAAGTTATTTAGTTACTCTTTTTTGCACCCAAGTGGCTTCCTTTTTTTTAGTCGGATTAGTGTAGTTTTCGGATGAGTGTTAAGTCCTGGCTTATAGCATATTATTCAGGATCCAGTCTACAAAATAGCTAACTCGGGTAAAGACATCGGGCATACCATTGGCGCAGGGGCTGCCCCATGACACGATTCCAACTACCTCATCGCCAATTGTCAGGGGACCACCGGAATCTCCCTAAAAGAAGAAGATGACTAATATAGATTCATGGAAAGGTTAAATGACAGCGTCGGCAATAGTTATTGCGCATGGCGATCCGCCCTCATCAACATTATCAATTATACAACTAAACAATTCAATAAATCAAATAAGAGATGATTCTCAGAAGTAATTTTGTTTGTGAGATCTCAGAAAGCAAAAACATTGCAATTTTTTCGGGACTTTCGAAAAAATGAGGTTTGGCCTCATAAACTTTAGAATTTAAATATAATCTGTTGTTTTAGGGAAATCAACTTCTGAACATGTGGCTGCAATAGTTAATAGATAAATTAGCGAAAGACAGAGACGCCAATTGGACACACGAAAGAAGATTATTAGTTGAGTAAAATATATACAAAATGTTCATGTTAATTGTTGACTCACGTGGCAGGCACCCTCTCCACTCTTGGTGAATGTACACAGTTGTGATGGGTAAACAGCGTTGCCATTAATCCATTTTTCCTGGCATTCTGTCACAGTTATGGTCACCAAGTCGATAGTCTGCAACTGTTCTGGAGCATTGCCTCCCAACTAAAAAAATCAAAACGCAATAATTACATTTAAGCGAAGCAAAGGCATTAATTTTTCGAAATGTTTTCGTTGCATTATTATCTTTGATTTAGGTTTAAAAATACATTCTGAAGTAGCCAGGGCTCAAAATAAATTAACAAAACTTTCAGATCTTATTAACAGATGTCATGTATGTTCTAAAATCTTAGTCATCGACATTGTAATCTCATTTGTGAAGGCGCAAAGTGATTTTTCCCATTTTTCGAGTTCGACAGATCGGTATTTGAGGCAAAAACCTTTCGATAAACGTTGTTTTAATGAAAAGCATTATTTTAATTCGGTATTGAAAGAATACCAGCAATCTTAATAACACGAAAATAGAAAAGACCAACAAAACTGTTTTTGCAAACCACAATATCGTTTTCATTTGACAAAAATATTGTTTTTGCAAAGTGATATTTTGATTGTGCTACAAGCTAATATACAAGTACCTACCGATATTAAAAAAATATGGAATAAAAGCAAAGACAGTTGCAAAACAAAAAAATTCCAACAGGAGAAGGATGGAAATTATAATAATATAATATGATTAATGACAACTTATATGATAATTCTAGGTGATATCATATTTCATGATTCTGAGCTTATAGCTGTTGACCATCGGAAAAAAACAAATGCCTTTCAATTTGTAGGCAATTAAACAGTTCATGCAGCCAAAGCGGTTACAGAAAGACACTTTTCTTTCGTATTAAAACTGTGAGAATAACGATTTTTTCCTCCTTTTTCTCTTTTCAATTGTAGATGGGTAAAACTTTCGACCAGCAGTCTGAAGGTCACAGTTCAAACCCCAAAATTTTATTTGATTGATTTGTGTTATTTCACAAATTAATTATTTTAAATAATATAAACCACATTTGCGGTAAGACCTAGAGTGGAAAATACTCTCAGTATTTCCCTGGTATAAGATTACTATTCAGAATTTAAAAATTGCTGGAAGTGGCTTTAACCGTGTTTGGTGACCAGATCTGAATAGCCAGAAACATCTCCACTACCTTCTTCCTCTCCCCACCACCTTCAGCCTCACAACATACCCTAATTGGGGATGCCGTAGTCTTACGGTTTAACAGTTTGTACTTTTCACTATTCACTGTTTATATATATTGTTTCCTCGTGTCTACTATCTGTGAACTCACCTGTGTCGTTCCCCATCCGCACAATTTGACGGTAACATTTCCTGCAACATCCCTTGTTCCAAGAGCCACAGGACGAACTGCATCAGACATCTGTATGGGTTCGGTAGTAATCAAGAGAGCGACATCATTGCTCAGGACCCAGTAGTCGAATTCCGGATGGACGATTACTGCCTGGATGCTATAAGTTGTTCCTCCAGAGTTCAGTTGGCTAGTACCAACAGTTATAGTAAATCCACTTGGACTTCCCCTGCAAAAAAAAACATTAAATAATACTGTCCACGTCTAGCCCCTCAAAACTTGACGTGTTTGTTGATCAGTATATGTTTTGGGTTGTCTTATTGCAAGATTGCAATTTCATCCGTGAAGTGAGAATTAAATTATCGTATTACGCATGATTTTTCCCAATATAAACATCACTGGCAGCCAGACGTAAACTTTCTGATGTAGCGCTTTTAAGCAAAATTAAACGTGCATCAGTTGATACACCAAAAATTTTATCTCACATTAACATTAAATTACCATCAAGAAATTCAACGAGGAGTAAAAAAAGACATTTTCTATAAAGTCCACCAAACAAATACAGGATATTCCTCTCCACCGCGAACATTCCTCCTCACTAATAAACATGTTTTAAATTTTACACAACTGACAAACAACCGTTTACCTTACATTTTTTATCATTAGCTTCACACGGGAGGCCCTGAGGAAAATAATTCCCCTTATGGCCTGTGCCATCTTTGGGAATATGTCTTTGGGAAGGGTCTTTTGATTATGGGAAGGATATGAAGTTGTGAGAAGGATAAAGGAATGAGGGGTGGGTAGGAATTTGGGGTTCAATGTCTCCAGGAATGACGTTTGAAATTCGGTGCAAGGCGATGGGTGGAGAGAGTCCGACTGGAGAGGTCTAGGTTAAGACTC
Organism: Limnephilus rhombicus; assembly: GCA_929108145.2. Lineage (NCBI taxonomy): Eukaryota > Metazoa > Arthropoda > Insecta > Trichoptera > Limnephilidae > Limnephilus > Limnephilus rhombicus. The sequence continues at coordinate 20,941,711 of OV815288.1, forward strand.
CCTAAACCTGTCCCTCAATTCACCTCCCCCACCGCAGAAGAAAAGAATTCATACGTCCGTCACTCCTGGACTCATTAACCCCAGATTTTTAACCTATCTTAATTCCTTTTTCTTTCTCACTTTCTCACTTCCTTCCTTTCCCTAAAAAGACCCTCCACATAGCACCCCCGAAGACTATATAGGCCCTGATGGATTTTTTCGTCAAAGCAGCTTATGTCCCTTTAAATTATCAAAAATATTCGTAAAAAGTTTGTCAAAATTCAATAATGAAAAACATGAATGCGGATATTGGAATTTTTTGGTGTAAGTGCCATGGAAGTGATAAGATTAGATCTCTTACAATAAAATTAGATGATTTAAAAACAAAATTTTATTTTTGATTATCAAGCATCCTAAAAATAATTTCAAGATTGAAATAACCATCTAAGTGTTTTGACTTACCCGCTAACACAATGCGCTGCTGTAAGTACAGTTCTTGCAGAGATAATTATCGCAGAGCACTGGAAGGTCCCACTCCATCTCAGTATAGCCTGGGCAGGTGATTCACCGTCAGTAGCATCGTGTCCCCCAACTATTTTCCACCTTCCATCGTCTGCTTTCGGAGCCCCTTTGAATATAAAAATAAAAATTACTGTCATGAAGAAATAAACCTAATTGAGATTTTAAACCAAAAATCTATGTTAATAGATATGTATCAATCAAAAAATCAGATTTTGTGCCAAGATTTAGAAATGACGGAAGGAATGAGAAGTGAGGGCGTAAAGAAAAGGGGATCATAACTTTGAAATTAAAAAGAAAACAGAATCGTGATCTTAATCTACGCTCTTTTATCCATTCTAATTTTATTACATGTTCTAAAGCAGTGGTTCTTAACCTTGTTGGAGGTACTGAACCCCACCAGTTTCATATGCGCATTAACTGAACCCTTCGTAATTGGATATCGAACCGAATCATATGAGTCGGGGGTGTGTCTTGAACTCCCCCGAACAAGACTGACTCGCCGAATCCCTGGGGATCGATCGAATCCAGATTAAGAACCACTGTTCTAAAGTAATATTATGTATTTTGTTTATATAGAGTCCATTATAATACTATTCCTATTCCAATGTAAGATAATTTTCCTTTGAAAATCTAACATCGAAAAAATCTAACATTAAAAATTGAAAGTTAACAATAAAAAATTCCTTGTTATCAAAAATTGTAATAATGACATTTATAGACACCATTACAATAGGAAAATGGGTTGTTAATAATTCATTTAAATATTCCCCAAATAAATATTAGAGTAATCTATGCGATCTATAAATCCGATGTAATTATGCCTAATAATCAAATACTAGAAATCAGTCGTGAAATTAGACGTAACAACGAATATGGGAAAACCCTTAAAATTTGAAAAAATCTTTGTATATCACCCCGGTTAACCCCGCTCCCCCAAATGTCATGCACATAAAATATAGTTTAAGGAATAATTGTACCATTCTGAGGATGGCCTTAATAGGTTAAAACCGTTCACAATCAGATTTAAAATAAGTGGAAAAAAGAAAAAAATATCACGGTATTATTGTGACTTGAGGAAGGCTCAGATATCTGGGAAGCCACGTCATGGAAACATCAGAGAACTTCTGAACATGCAAAGAGGCTTTCTTAGGGAGCTTTTAGGACTATTGATAGGAAATTACCACGACAGGAGACACATGCTGCTTTTGGGAGTGGAAAGCACCCAATAGTGAAGAGGATACTTTTGTACTTGTGTCAATTGGCTTTGATGGGAAGAAGGCCTGGGAAGAAGGCTTGGGAAGAAGGCTTGGGAAGCCAAATTATGGAACCAGATGACTTCTTGTTATAAATGGAAGTTCACTTATAGAATTATAAAGATTATTGACAGGATTTTGGCATCTCAGGAGATTCTTGAAGACAGGTGTGGAGAGGGATCTGCAAATAACTCTGAGTAAATTGAAAAGGATGAAGAAAAATTTTCTATGGCGCCAATGTTCGGCCTTGATCAAAAGCAGATTCAGATACCTGAAAGACACTTTTTGGGACCAGGATACATAGAACACCCAATGCCCAATGTGCATATGGAGTTTTAACGGGAGCTTCCCAGACCGTATTAGTATAAAAAGTGAATTTATAAATGTTTCAGTTTTCATTTCTTCGTGCAACCAGCAAGACTAGAATGACTAATAAACGATATTTTTTAGTGTGAAAAATGTGTATGTAACCACAAAAAGCATTAATGGGTCTTAGTCGAGTAGTAATACATTTTTTTTTAATCATTTTAAAACTATCGTTAAAAAATTAAACATAAGTATTTTCTTTTCCAGGGTGATGGATGTGTAACATTTTAAAAGTTGTGAATAATAAATTATAACTTATAATTAGGTATATTGATGAAGGTCAGAGGAATGCCACTAATACGCTGGAGTGTAGGTATCACTATTGCGAGGAGTGGAGGAGCCTTGTCTATCATGGAAACCGACTTGAGATGAAGAGTGTTGATTCTTACCATTGCAAAGGGCCAGGATAACTACAAAAATACCAAAGCTTGTGTTGAACATTTTGAAACACTTGTTTAACTGTATCACTTGCGGAAGTTGAAACTGTTTTATGATTAGAACTATCCAAACAGCATATTTATAACAATATTTGTAATCTAACATTGATTAATCCACAAAGCATACAATGCCATGATAGTCGATTTTTTTTTCGACCGATTAAAAATTTCATTGACCTGATGTCGTCTTTCGTGAAATTGATAGTAGGTGGTTAACATGCGTTTGGTTTTCGGTATACAGAGGTCAGATTTGAAGTCGAATTCGTGGTTCCTTTCTTGTTTTGATATCGTATCTGATAATCTTTTGATTCCGATTGCTTCTTCCTGATAACGTTATTGTGAATGGCAATGAACCACTATTTTCCAATTACCAAAATTTTACGAAAGGTCGAAGACAAATTCATCTTTCAGATATACTACCTACAGATACAATACGTCTGTCACTCCTGGAAACACTGACCCCCAGATTCCTGTTCCAACCCCTCAAACCTTTTTCCTTCCCAGAACTTCTCTTTCCTTTCCATTGAAAGACCCTTCACACAGCATCCCCTAAAATGATAAAGGCCCTGAGGGAAATTATTTTCCTCAGGGCCTTCTGCGTGGAGCCAATGTAAAAAAAAATACTAGCAAAAAATAGATTTTCTATACTTATAAACACGATAAAAAGTGAAGTGGCAGTTTTTTTTGCAGATTCTCCAGACAAAACGAAAGAGTTTTTTAAATTTCATATTCTGTTATTAATTTTCGTCGATTTGAGTAGCAAATTCCTTGTTAAATTAGCACATTCATTCCAATTAATTAATAATTAATTCTCATTCCTTGGAAATATTCCAAAAGTTGACACGAAATTTCCAGTGCTTTGAGTTTATTCAACAATGTGCCCTCTTCCGTTGTACGAGCAATGTGTATAACTTTCAAGGCTGTTAAATATCGGTTTAGTCAATTTTATTACATTAATATGTTTAAAAAGGATTTTATATACAAGATTGTTTATCAATCAAAATTTAAACCATATTTATTAGTTCATTTATCACTATTGTTATTGATTTATACCAAACGTTCAATAACCTATTAATATAATAATGGACATTGCTCTCTTCCCGTCATTAGCGTAAATATATTTTATGCTATTGACCCATATCACATTTTTGGCAAACTGATAATCTAAGGTCAGTTTTTTCATCAAAATCCGCTATCGGGCATTGGCAAAACGGCAAAAATTTAAGTCATTAGATTAAGAAATGCATTATTTTGCACATTAGGCAAATCAATCACAGCAGGCAATCGGATAAGAACGATCAAATCGCAGCTAGCTTTTATGCATTTACCGAAGTTTGAACCAAAGTGAAATATAAAAATGTTCAAAATCAACTTCATGTGTGTAGCTGCCGTCTTGGTGATGTGCAAAGGTATGTGATTAAACCTAAACTATTTATTATGCGGTAGGATGAGTGTCAGTTATATTGATACACAAGTCTAATTCCAGACTAGTGCTTAACAAAATTTCTGGGATTTCTCTAACTGAGGGAATATGGATACTACCGTGGCACTTTCCTACTGACTTTCTCTTGGGTATGCTCGGAATGCACCATCTATAGGTCAAAAGGGATGGGCACATTGGATCACATTTCTTCAGTCTGATTCATGGATGGTTTCAAAACTAGACTGTATGGAAAGCATTTTTATTTTTTTTTTTTTTATTTTTTTTATTTAGTAACTATATAATATTTTTTACATTTTTATATGAAACATGTTAGTTAGATGTATATATAAAATATATTCGTAGTCCTCCTCACTAGGAGATCCTGTGCTGAGGGGGACTATGCTTTGGATAAGTTTTTCAGCGACTTCTATGGTTTAACTTCATTGGATAAGGTTTTCCAGAAACTTCTATGATGTTTTAAGTATACTAGTAAGTTCATTTTCCGATAGATTCTTCAGCCAACATTTAATGTCCTTAATGTAGCTATTTTTTATTTTTATTTGTTTGATACTAAGTGGGAGTTTGTTATATAACTTTACTGCTAAAAATGCAGAACTTCTTTGACCAAATGAAGAGTTACACTTTGGTATATTAAGTATGTCTGTTTGTTTAGCTCTGGTTTTATGAGCGTGTGAGGTGTCTGCCTCTGAATCATTTTTGTGGTGATGCACTAGAATGTTTTTGGCATAGATTTTCTGTATGCTTGGAACATCAAACTGTTTAAAAATTTCTGCTGTTGACGTCCTTATGGGGACCTTTAGAACGGTCTTTATAATGCAATTCTGAGTTATCTTAAGTTGTTTTAAGTGATTAGATGCTGCTGAGCCCCATCCTATTACTCCATATTCCAATCGAGAGTGGCATAAAGCATAATATACTCTCTCATTAGTTTCCATGTTTCCATACTGTTTTATTTTCGGGCTTGCAGGTCCTATGACCGTGCCGCGATGCCAGTGCGGAGAGCTATCTTGTTGTTAAGTAGAATCACTTAAGATATAGATATATTTAACATTAAAGAATCAAAGTTTAGATGGCAAGCTTCGTTGCCGCTAGTATAAAATCTGCTTTTATTTATTAACCCCCTTGAATTCCCCGTTTATCAGTAATGTTTTCCTTCTGTATTTTTTTAATAATAATTGAATTTTTACTTTTGCAATGTTCTCAAAATGAATAAAGTAATTGACCATTGATTTTAAAAACCGTTTTTTTTACGCAGGATCTCCAGTAGATGATAACGGTAGCTGGAAGATTATTGGAGGAACAGAGGCGGCCCCTGGAGCAGCTCCATTTCAGATCATCCTCAAGGTCTGGGATTCCTTCAAGTGTTCAGGTTCTATCATCTCGAAGAGGACCATACTTACTGCAGCTCACTGCGTTGTTAGGTATTCTGTGTTAGTATTATATTTGAAATACTTAATTTAAAACCAAGAGACTTTCTCCTTTAAGTGGTCTTGTCATCATTATCTACATAAGCAACATTGTGCTATCCAGTTTTTTACTTCTCAAATTTTTGCAGATTCTTGGTTACTCAGCCATTTCTGGAGCCAATTTCTCTTTAGGTTGTTAACACTTTTTCTTTTACCAGACCAACGACACCATGCAATGATTTTGAATACAAACATCTTTTGGTCTTACCACGTACCCACCAAGGTCTTACTTAAGTTTGGTAATAATGGTTGTCTTGTTACTGATTTGCCTTCCACTAACCCAGCAGGGCTTCAGGGTGATTTCAACTAAGAAATTATTAAGGGAGCTTATTTCTCTACCGGAACATTCTGCATTTTATTTTATTCTGCATTTAATTCCCAATGGTATATTTTTAAATGCGACATATTCTTACTTTTTTTTGTCATTTATCTATTTTGTTGGTTAAAATCAATCTAATTATTTTACAGAGATTACCCTATTTCTGTTACCATCATCGTTGGGACCAATGATCTAAGTATTGGAGGAGTGAGCTATGAAGCAGAATTTATTTATGTTCGAGATGATTTTGACAACAAGCTGCTTTCCAATGATGTGGCGGTCATCATCCTAAAGAAAGACATTGAGTTTTCTGATACAGTTACTTCTATTGCCCTTAAAACGGAAGATGTTTCAGGGGATATTCCAGCTACTCTCACTGGATGGGGGACCAAACAAGTGAGAATAAACTTACCCTCTTAATAGTAATATTAAATGTGGTTCCAATTGTTGTTAGATTCTCTAAAGACATACAAAATAAGAAAGATTGTTTAAGTGATGATCACCGCTCTCTGCAACTCCGGTGAGCACTTTGCAGAAGTAAGCATGAAGCAATATGGGTGCCATTCTGCCATTATTACATATTATAAGTAACACCTCTTTATTATACCACCATGGTAGAAATAAGGCTCAGAAATTGGGGTGGGGGCATAAAGAGATACTTGAAAAAAAAAAACAAACAAAAAACCTAATGAAAATTCTAGTGGGCCTAATTAAAGGGTGTTTTTTGCTGCAGCTCTACACTGGAGGGGATGTCACGTATTATCTTTGGAGATGCTGTACGAAGGGGCTTTTTAGGGAAAGGGTGGGTATTAATCTGGGTCAAAGTATCCAGGAGTGACGGACGAATGAACTCACCCTTCCTGCAGCGATGCAAGACGATCGTCGAGAGAGTCCGGCTGGAGAAATCAAAAGTTCTCTTTCAACCATCCTCTCTAGGTATCATATCTGCCGCGAAGACCTAAACAATTGTAGTCCCATGAACTCGAACACCCCTATTAAGTATGCAGGGGTATCTGTTATCCAGTGAATAGCTGGATTATTGGATATCTAATAAATGCTTCCCAGGGCGGCAGTACCCATACCGCCTCCCAATCTCCTGTTTTAGCAACGATTTATAATAAAGTTTTTTTTTCATTCCTATTGACAAACTGCTTAATTGTAGTCAATTTAACACGATTTTTGAAGTACAATCAGAAGACATCAAAACAATTCTAGATATTCGCAAGTTGAAACAAAATTATTAAATTTCATTGACCGTATTATATTATTATCATTTTAGTTAGGAGGTAATCCTGCCGAAAAGCTGCAGATAATCGAGCTGATGACCATCTCCATTCAGGATTGTCAGAACAGGTGGATTGGAAGTCAGGTCTTAGCCTCACAAATCTGTACCCTTACTAGAAGAGGAGAGGGAGCCTGCCACGTAAGCTTTCTTTCTTTGTAATAATCCCCATTTGAAAAGTTTTGAATTTGGTTTTTCATTGACGACTTTCTACCTTTGATTTATATTATTTCAACCACTATATTACTATTATATTACCCAACAGAGGTGGTTTGTGTTTTTGATTGGTTTGGTTTGGTCTTGTGATCTCCTTCCAGGGCAATATCATTTTTGAGGTGCTGCGAAGTGTGAAATTCTTTTTTAATGAAAAATAGTAGATTAAAAAAAGCCGAGAAATGTTTAAAGGCCGAGTTGCTGACCATCAAAGTTGGGAAATTCGATGAACGGTGATTTTGAAACGTCATTTCGTAAATACATTAGTTCACTGGAAGAACGTTGAATGTCACAAACAATTTAGTGGAGTTATGATTGATTATGAACTTTAGGTGTTTCTAAAATATTTAATATCGCTCACAGCGCAGAGAAAAAGAAAAATTCTGAGTGTCTCACTGAGTGCTAGAATGCTGAGTGTCACAAATAAATGAGTGACAACCATCATTCTTGAATAGTAAAATAGACAATCATCGTTTTTGATTAGTAAAATGGATAATCATCGTTTCGCAATACGAGCAAATATCATCTTGCAATGAAAACATCGTTGTTTCTCTACAATACATATATTTTTTTGGGTACCTCACGTAACATTTTACATATTTTTTTTGGTTGGTAACAGTACTATAAAATGATTTCTTTATAAAAAAATGCTCTATTTAATTCTAAGAACTCATGTTTTTTCCATAGTTACAAAAATTAAAATGCAGATATCTCAAAAACACTTTCCATGGACATTCAAGGCAGACCTTTCCCTTAAATATTGAAATAGAGCAATGGCAATCAACAAGGATTAAAGAGTTAGGCACTATACGTCCTTACAATAATATCAACTGTGTATCTACAGCGTTTCTTAAGATACTTTGTACACGTTGCTCTCTAAATTGGAGAAGCTCGTGGTATCTAGCAAATGGAAGACAGGAAAAGCAGAGGAGTATCATGAGGCGCTATGATTAAGAATCACCGGCGTCTGGAATTTCGAAAGCGGGGGGAACCTTGTTCACCAGGGAAATTGGAGTGGGGATCACGATCGACGGCAATGAAGCAACTATTTTAAAGAATAATCAACAAAGGGATAAGCAAGGAAAATATGGATGGAAAAGCAGTTATATAATATGTGAGTTAGTTAGAAAAAACTATGTTATTATCTTGTTGCAGGGAGATTCCGGTGGCCCTCTTGTGGTTAACAATAAATTAGTAGGAATCGTGTCCTGGGGGAACCCTTGCGCTAATGGTTTTCCTGATGTATACAGCCGCGTCAGCTCATATATAAACTGGATCCAGGCTCATACTGTGTAGTCAATTCATTGTTGAAAACCCTATGAAATATTTGTAAAATGAAATAATTAATTTTAATAAAGATTTTTTTAATATAAGTTGTGTTCATTTTCTTAATGTTCATGGATGATTTTTTGACACATGCTGTGTAGAGGATCTTCTTAGGAAAGGGAAAGAGAGGAAGTTCTGGGAAGGAAAAAGGTATGAGGGGTGGATCTGAAGAATCTGAGGGTCAATGAAATGACCGAATTTCATATCGACACCGTGGCGCAGTGGTTAGCGCGTTTGCCCGGAAAGCAAGAGGTCCTGGGTTCGAGTCCCAGAGGTGTCAATATGTTTTTCTGATTTTTCTGTTTCCAGATTTTCGATTGAGTTTCGCTTATATTGTCTTCATATATTTAAATATTCCAATAAATGGTTCCCGTGGCGGCGGTACCGTAATGCAAGGTTCTTGCAAATGATTCTTTCAATATTTTTCTGCAAATTTCGAAATTTTTGTGTCATGAATTATAAAGGTTTACGTCATTTATAAAAAAAAATCAATTTAGATGAAAATATTTAAAAAAACCTACTCTTTATCATGAATTCAGAGATTCAAATATAGATGTAGTCAAACCGGAGATATTTGAGGAAAGCATAATTAATCTGTAGGTGAACCCAATAAGGCCAGAATATGATTCACCAGTCCAGTTTCAAAACAAATGCTCAAGGAATTAAAATAGACGATGAAGTTAAAGTGCATGCATCTGGTTGAGTCTGATTGAAACCATATATAGTCTTAAAACGTAATAAACATGAAACAGTAGTCGAATGTGGTGTTGAATAGACAAAAAAGTCAGAGAGTTGAGCACTCGTTGGTTAAGGAAAAGTTGAAGTAGAATTAGAAAAACATAATTTATTATTTACATTGAATATTGATTTAGTCAAAAGGAAAAAAGCTGACAAATGGATTTCGGACCTTAAATATTTTTCAAAATACTCCACCACTACAATGTACTAATCCCTACTGCTGCAGTCCACTACAATAATCACTGAATGACTTTGAAATTTAGACGGACAATAATAATTTTACGTGGTATCTTATCTTGCATCTTGAAAAATTTGTCTAAACGTGCAAGTAAGCTGTAATCGATTTATAGGCATTTTTATGATAATTTTGCAGGTATCAGGTCAATGCCATAAACGCATTACGGAACTATCTTCAGTTCAAATCAAAATATATAAGTTATACCAATTGAATTATTTTAACTTCTTCAATCTTTGCAAATTTTCTTTGTGGCGTCATTTTTAATTAAATGAAAACAAATAACTTGTTAAAAAACCAATAAAATTTTAAGTAATTACTCACGTCTCCCTACAATATTATTGTCTATGGTTCTTATTTGTCTATACTTCTTGTCTTTTGTTATTTTTACTAATATTATTGTTTCCTGACGACGAATTCTTTGGTTTCGAAAATGTTGACAATTTTGATTAGATAGTGGTGTTTTACAATGTTATTTGTTTTCATTTAATCAAAATTATTTCATATACAATAAAGACTTTGACAGCAAATTTAATTATATGATCATTTCATTGTTTAAAGATTTAATTAAAATTATTTAAGAACATCTGCTAAAAACATTAATTCCTTACAAGTCATTAAACTTATACACATATCTCTAGTATGAAGCCTAATTCAATATAACTCAGTAGTTTGGTCTCCATCATTCAAAATTCACATCACTAACACTGAGCGATGCAAAAAAAATTCTGCGTTTTATAAATTTTAAATCAAATATCCCACCAGAAGAATGCACATTTATTCATTAGAAGACAGACATAAATTAAACGATTAAGCGTAACTTTATTGCCCACTTTCCGATACAACGATTTCATACTATGGAAAATCAATACTTAGGTGATATTGACATATTATTTAATAGTGATTGGTGATTTTTTTTGGATCATGTAAAATATTAATATTGATTATAAATATTCATGTAAGTTTCAAAATTATCTGTCATGTTAAAATTGTACTACCAACATGTAAAAGCAATCTGGGCGCTAAATAAATAAAAATAGAGTATTTAATTGTTAAAAAGCACTAATCAACATAATAATGCGATACCTCTACATGCGAGAGTTCGGATATTACCCTTTATTATATCCCTCTGATTTTCTCGCTGGAATGCTGGGGATAGAACGTCTAGACGTCAGGAGAAATATTGCAATGGTGTTAGTGGCGCACAAGCTGCTAAATGGGCACACTTGCAATCCAGATATTCTGGAACGAATTTCTTTTTATGTCCCTGATAATTTCATCAGAGCTAGACAGCACAGATTATTTATTTTTCCAAGGGGCAGGACCAACCTACCAATGATCATGCCTTTAGGGAGAATAACTACTTTGTTAAATCACATTTCTTCTGTGATTGACATTTTCAATTTGAACCAAAGAGAATTTAAGACAGCAATAAGCATACTATTTACCAAATCTGACTAATCAGATAGTATTACTTACTTATTATAAACTGTAATTTATAAACTGTTATTTTTGAAATGTAAATGGATTATACTGTTTTTCACAATAAATCAATAAATAAATAAATAAATAATACGAATAACAGAGAAACATACAAGGAAATATAAATACATAGATAGTAACAATGTATTAATGTACAGAATGTTAGAATAATATCCATTAATAATAACCGACAACTTATTCTAAAGTGAATAAAGGAAATACACATTATCATGTAATTTTATTGAATCAATTAAAAAACCAAATGAAAAATAAAATTGAAATTAAAAAATTTGAAAACCCTTTTGTTAGAATGGGCTACCTACAATATGATTGTGTATTTACAAGGTACAGAGATGGTCAAAGGATAAAAAGACTGCATTTTTAGAAGAAACTTCGTGTAAAAAACCTTTCACTAAAAAGTATATACCTTCTCTTGTAATGCACTGCTGAGCCACGCAACTTAATAAAAATAATCAAACAAATGTTTGTGAATAAAACAAATGGTTTTTAATTGGAATCTATCCTTATGTAAGATCAAGAATTATAAGTACACTAATGACTTGCTTCTAAACTGTAAGATTTTTCTTTCTCAAGTCCTGAAACTGACTATACCTCAAGCGGTGCAGACATGTGTGTGTGCGTATAATATGATGAACAAATGGGGCCTGAAGGATCTTAAATTGTGTGAATGTGGGAAATCTCAGACCACGTATCACAGCTCAATCCAGCTTGCTACAAAATGGGGTTTATCGTGGGAATATCTAACAGTGTATTGACTGAGATGCAACAGTAGCCATGTTAGATGGCATTATAAGAAACAAGCTGGAGTATGTTTTGGTGTATGGACTCAACTCCAAAGCAAATACATAAATGGGGAATAAATGAAAAAAATTCCTCTGGTTATATGTGAATGCAGGGATCATTTCGGAGGTTCGGACCTAATTGAGACTACGATAAGATTTATTATAGAAATCAACGTTTTGCAAAACTCGCAATACTTAATACAGTGCATAGCTCTATTGATAGGCCATTCTTCTTGGAATGATTTGGCTTTCACGAACCTGAAAACTTCAGCCGGTTCGTCACCACGACCTGTTAAAGATAACATATGGCTTAACAGATGTTCTAGTAGAGCAAAGTCACTGGCGTCGTCTTGTCAGAGGAATGCTATTCAATGAAATTTCTTACTTTTTTTTTAAAATTTTTTTTTCAGATACGTACACAAAATTTCAGTAAGAAATTTTGTGTACGTATCTTCCCAAACGGAATTTTTTTTTAAATATGAAATCCTTTGTCATAAATGGATAATAAATCTGTCGTATAAACACATTTTTAAAATAAAAACACTAATAGACCAACCCGACACTAACTATAAGTTTTAAATTCATCATCACAATAATAACAACAAAAAATAAACTAGAACATAATCTCTAAAAATATTTCATCACCATATCAAATTGAAAGCAAGTACATACGCATTATTTGCAGGCACCAAATTGTTACAACTTTATTATATGTACCTACTCTGACAATACTGTCAGTTATTATGTCCACTTGTCTTCATGAATATATATTTTATTAATATAAATACTTGTAATAACATACTCTGTGTAACTATGCATTTTACAATGGCACTCCAAAATTCAAGCACGAGAAATATTTTCTCTTTTGAATTGTGAAGTTTCATTAAAAAGAAATTTACGTATTGTTATTAGCCTTAAGAACCAAATGTTTTACTATGAATCTGTATATGTATGTATTTAAAAAAAATAAAAAATAAAAATATCAACAGAACCCTTTGCAGAAGAATTTCACGTCTTTAGCAGTTTTTTTTAGTATTTTCATTTATTTATTAAACATAACAAATAATTGTAAATACTTAAAAATTCAAACAATAAAGTACATAACAAAAACAAAGAGTAAAACACATCGGTAAAAATGTGATTAGGAACGAAGAAAAAAAATAAAGCTTGAGATCTATATCTGTCACAGGTAAAATCAGGCCGATCTTAATACACCTGAGGCACTATCTGCCGCCAGGCGCTTCACGAAGTAGCTAGGAGCATCATGATCTGCCTGATTTTACGATCGGCCGCCGACATATCCCTCGCGTGGAAAGATATTCAATATAACACAAAATATAAGAAAATATTCACATAGGACTATTTGGGTCTAAAAGAATTAAAGTAATGGAGTAAACAACAATTATTATAAGCAATAATTATCAGCCTGAAACACTCATCCACATTGAAAAAATCTTCCGAGAAAAAATACATGACGCCAACGGGACTTGAACCCGTGCCCTTCTGATTGCCGGTCAGCTGCTCTCCCAATTGAGCTATGGCGGCTTATCTTATACCCGCCAAATGATTCAATATATACCAGTGTTTCATTCAACAATTACTGCTTATTATATTTTTTCCACCTGAAAACAACCAACTTTATTTTTGCGACAGAGACACAACAAACAACACTTAAATTGTTTAATTTTAAGATGAAATACCTACGTCTCCCATCTCATCCCATGATCTCAGAACATTTTTTCCGAGTCTGTGAAAAAGAAAGATTGTGATTGAAATTTTTAATACAAATTATTACAATTAGGTAGGCGGGTATGGGTACCGCCGCTCCGGGAACCATTTATTGGATAACCAATACCTCTTCCATAGATCACTCCAAGTGGTTCGCTACGTTTGGTGACTTAGCAGGGGTGCCGGGTTCATGGGGCGAGGTTTATCCGGGTATTGGCGGCAGATGCGTCTGCCCACCAGCTGCATGGCAGGCCGGATCGAGAGAGGCTGGTTGAGAGTCCCTTTGACTTCTCCAGCTGTACTCTCTCGGAATATCGAATTCTACCGCAGAGGGAGGGATGGATTTGTGCGCCCGTCACTACTGGACACACTTAACCCCAGATTCCTATCCACTCCGCATACCTTTTTCCTTCCCACAACTTCCTCTCCTTCCTCCCTAAAATGAATCTCCACACAGCATCCCCAAATATGACATTGGTCCTGAGCGGAATTAGTTTCCGCAGGGCCTCCTATGGGGAGCCAACGTAAAAAAAAAATTATATACATAAAATCATAATACATTAATATTAATTGTCGTGTTAAATTTTGCAAAATCTAAACTACGCACAAATTACCATCTCACCTCTAAATCTAAAAGTTCACTGACCAAATTTTCGCGATAAATGAGTAATTTGGGTTTGTAATCGGTTGTTGCACATGGGACCCCAAATGCTATCTAAGAAATTGTTAAGGATGCATTTAATTTGCTTTGTAGTCTAATCAGATCCGAGATTAAAAGAAGTATAAATATGCAATATTTTCAGAACCATAATACAGTTTCAACTTAACAAGTAGTGATACAATAATACAATTTTTACAAAATGTTCAAAGTAACGAGTGTTTTTATGATTTTGGCGGTGGTCGCCCTCTGCAATGGTAAATAAAAAACTCACATTTTCAATAATTTATAATCCACATTAGTTCCTTTAATGAAAATAAGTTAAATACCTTTTTTCTTCCTAGAACTTTCTTTTTTCTTTTCCCTAAAAAACCCCTCCAAGGATGACGTACAGGGTTTTTTTCCCTTAGGGCCTCCTGTGTGGAGCTAATGTAAAAAATACGAATAAATTAACCAGAATTTTTTTGATTCATTATTGAAAGGGAATTACTGAACACTTGTCTGATAAATGTCATAATTTATTTAATCTAAATTTCCATGTTCGGTGATTTAGCAGGAGTGTCTGGGTTCATTGGGTGAGGTGTTGGCGGTAAATGGTAAGTTTTTGCCCACCTACTACGTGGCGGGCCGGATCGGGAGAGACTGGTTGGTTTAGACCTTTTTACAGCTCCAGCCGGACTCTCTTGACTCATAGCTTTGTATCGCAGTGGGAGGGATGGATTCATACGTCCTTCACTCCTGGACATATTGTCCCCAGATTCCAACCCATCCGTCATATCCTTTTCCTTCCCAAAACTACCTCTTCTTCCTTTCACTAAAAACACTCACCACACAGCATCCCCAAAAATGACGTAGTCCCCGAAGAAAGTGGTTATCCTCAGGGCTTCTGGTGTGGAGATCGTGTTAAAAAAAACGAGTATGTTGCGAGTATGGTATGTTGCAAACTAACCATGAATCTTAATGACTAATTGTCAAATAATAATTAAACAATCCTCTGATTAATGAAATTTGACTTATTGATGTGCGGTTAATTATACATAAGTTATAAAACAGACGACACACATATTTTAAATGATCCGACATTTGATTTTTATAGTTGCAGCAAGCTTAGAACATCTTTTCTAAAGTATAACGTTCCGCAAGGCAATTATCCAATTTTAATATGTATTATATTGATTTACAGGAGCTCCACCGAGTTCAGTCGACGATGGTAACATGAAGGTCATAGGAGGATCTGATGCAGACCAAAAGAATGCCATTTTTCAGGGCAAACTCAGAATCTGGAACTCTTTCCAGTGTGGTGGGTCCATCATCTCCAGGAACACTGTTGTCACAGCTGCCCATTGCGTCGATGGGTGCGTTCAATCTTGATATAATCGCTCATCAATTCTATCCAATTAAATCAGTATCTTACCTACAAACATTTTTACTTCAATATTTGCAAATTCTCGTTCTGGCGTCATTTTAATTAATGGAAATCAAATCACTTAGTGTCCGCCACTTATATCATCAAAATTATCAAAAAAATTTTAAACATGCCTCTTTCATTTTTGGGGATGGTATGTGGACAGTATTTTTAGGAAAGGAAGAAGAGGAAGTTTGGGGAAGGAAAATGATATGAGGAGTGGGTAAGAATCTGGTGGTCAGTGTATCCAGGAGTGAGGGACTTATATCGTTCCCACTGCAGTGCAAGGCGTTATTCCGAGAGAGCCCAATTGGAGAGGTCAAAAAGTCTCCCAGGTTTGTGGGCTGACACATCCGCCGCCAAGTCCCGGACAAGTCTCACCCCATGAACCCGGGCACCTCAACTAAGTCAATATAGTAAAAGTGTTAGTAATCCGATAAATGGTTCCCGGGTCGCGTATTTCCAAAACCTATACCGATTCAGTCGCGGCAGCGACAATTTACATTTTAAATATACCTCTATATTGGTTATTTTTTATCACATTGCAAAAACAAAAATTGTTCTAAAATCTAGATAAAATAATCTTTCTGATGTATATATTAGAAATTAATAATTTTATTTCTAAATATTTAAATTTTAATATTATTCCCATTTATTGTAAATACACCCCAATATTTATAATTTTTTATCACTTTGCAAAAACAAAAATAGTTCTGAAATCTATATAAAATCTTTCCATAAAATGTGAATATTATAAATTAATAATTTTATTTCTAAATATTTAAATTTTGATATTGAAAATGTAAAGCGACTGAACCGGTATAGGTTTTGGAAATACGCTCCCGGGTCGGCGGTTCCCATAGCCGATTCCCAAAATGAAATGCTACAAGACCAAAGATTCCTTCGCCAGGATAAAATTTAAAAAGGAATCATTGTTTCAAAACATGACGATAGTTTTGTAAAAAGTGATTTAATTTCATTTAATTTAAATACATTTTTTAGTTTATTAAAAAAATGGCCAATAATCTTATAATTATGTGGATTAAAAAGAAGTGCTTATGACGCTCGTCATACCCTCCAATTAATATGCCTAAGGGCATTGTGTACATTAAGAAAACTTAAATTCAATCATAATCTACCATGACAAATAAGACGGAATTAGCAAGGAAAAAAGGGAAGTATTATGTACTCGTACCTTGTAAGAAATGGATAAGCCGAAAAGCGCTCGACTGTTTTTAACATTTCTCATTGTGTTTTTTACAGAGTGAGCGCATCTTCAGCAACATTCGTTGTTGGTTCCAGCGACCTGAACTCAGGAGTAACCTATAATGTTGATGAAATCATCATGCACGCAGATTACAGCTACTGGCTTCTCACCAACGACATAGCCCTTCTCATCTTTAGGGGTGCTAATGCTATCGTATATTCCGACGTTGTGGGTCCCATTAGCATTCAAACCGAATACACTGGTGGTGATGTCCCTTGCACTCTTACCGGGTGGGGATCAACACAAGTAAGTACTCTGTTCATATTATATTATTACAGTAAGTTGAATTCTGCCTTACTTTCTTTGTTAGACTTCTAGAAATTTCGAAGAGCATTCATTGACAGTCTTCGAATGTTGTTGGCTTCATCTCAGGTTTCGTTCAACAGATGCCAACAATTTCCTTCTAGACGTCAATGCACTCCTCTTCGAACGATCTCGGCTTCTTTTCACCATCCAAGACACAAATGTTTCAATTTTCATCTGTCGCCTGTAATCTATATCACATGCCTAACAAGCTTTAACTTCGACGTGGATCATGAGAGATTGATCTACATTTTATCTTATTTCTATTTCGAATTTAATCAGTACTACCTGCCAAGTATATATACGAAGGCGGTCTCTATTTAAAATATTGAAAATTGATGTTGAAGCCCTAGTTTGTTGTCTTTTCCTGTTCAAACATAATTTCACATAATGAAAACAGAAAAAAAGAAGATCTACACATTCACGGACGCCTACTCATGCAACTAGATTAGTTGAGAGATCCAACTGGAGTAAATGATAAACCATAGTTAACAATTATTATCTAAGTAAAATAGTGAAGTATCTAATTGTAGATGATTTTCAATAAATTATTCCAGTTGGGAGGGGGTGCTGCTCTGAATCTGCAGACGATTGATCTGAGAACCATCACGACGTTGGAATGCCAGCAGATGTGGGGTAGCCAGGTTTATGAAACACAGATTTGCACCCTTACCAAGAGGGGGGAGGGAGCCTGTCACGTAAGTCGTAACGCACAATTTCAATAATGATGATAATAAATAAATAATGTAATTTAAGTCATTTAGCCATTGACTTCAATACATATTTGGCATTGTTTGTCAGAATTTGAATCGTAAATTTTTGATTTCACCTTCCGTTTAATATTAAATGTTCTGTTTATGCTTTGATAAATGTTGATCTTATTCACATTTTTATATTTTAAACTGTTGACCCCACAAATTTTATTTTTACAATAAATGTTCAACCCAGTAGTAACCCCGAGTTTAACCAATTTCAAAAGTAAATTATTCCATTAGAGTATTATTTTTTTATGTAAAAGCGACGACGAAGTGAAATTCTTCCAATATTGAGACACAATTAACGTTTACTATAACTGCCAGGAATCCATATTCGCAAGATGTGTACTTCACTGTAATCCAACCACTGCCGTTGTACACATGTGATGCATAAACGGGGCCTAAAGGATTTTGAATTGTGTGATCAGAACAACAGAATACATCTTAGAAAAATGACCCCTTCATCAGTTCCCCGAACCTATGCTGTATTCCATCTGTGCTGAACCAAGTGGCTTCGGATTCCGTCGACTAGCTGAAGCATCCCACCTTAAACTTCACCAACAATCCCCAATTTGACAAGGAAAAGATTGTTGACCATTATAAACGTATTCCATCTTCTTACAGGGAGATTCCGGAGGTCCTCTGATCGCTTACGGCAAGCTGATAGGAATCGTATCCTGGGGAAGTCCTTGCGCTAACGCCATGCCTGATGTGTACACCAGAGTCGGCTCGTATGAGGGCTGGATCCAGGACAATGCAGTTTTTTAAAGCTGCTTTGGACTAACGATCAACAAAGAACCCAATCATAATAATTTTTTATTTACTCTACTTTTTGCTTTATTACCAGTTGGTCTGATTGAGGCTTCTCTTAGTATTTTAAAACCACTGGTATTTTGTTTTTGTTTAGTTTAAAGTATGTTAATGTTTTATTTGTTTCCACAATAATTTGAAATAAATTAATGTTTGAAGAATAAACATGTCGTCTTTTCTTTTGTATGGGTACTGAATAAAAAACACTTTCTAGAGCTGTACGTGTATTGTGAAGTTTCTTAAATAATTCGGGGCTAACGTAATAATGTTCTTTGGTTCTGATTTCACGAGCATTACGAGTTGTTTTTCCAATATAAAATGAGGGACAATCATTACATTTGAGTATATATTCCGAAATTAGTCAATTTATGGTCTTATATTAATTTATCTTTAGCATTTCTCAAAAAATTACCGATATTATTTATTGTATAAAAAACTGGTTTAATATAAGAAGGGAGATTTTTGCAACATTGAACTGAAAAAATATTAATATACAAAATTTTACGCCATTCTTTATCATTAATATTATTAGAATTGTATAGATATTTATTTTTTGAAATTTTGCTAAGTTTTTTTTTTTTTATTTAAGATGTTATCAACTAAACTTGGTTCATATGCGTTACTTACAAATTAATTCAATAAAAATAATTGAATTTCTAAAGTCAACCACCAAACGCAATAGCATTTTATAGAAGTCGATCGACAAAAAAATTAAAAACTAAAGTAGCTCCTAAACTTAAATGGTGAAAATAAACGATCTCATTGTTAGTTAGTTAATAATTACTACCCGGCTTATTATTGGGCACTCGAAAACTATCTTACAAATATAGAGGCGTCCGGTATTTTCTTAGTGAATGATGACGGCCTAAATGGTAGAGGGGTAAGGCTCTCGACTCGTAATCCAAAAGTCGCGGGATCGAATCAATCTACCTCGGTAGTCCAGTGGGTAAGACTCTTGACTCACAAACCGGAGGTCGCGGGTTCGAACCCGGCATGCGCAAATAAATTTTATTTGATTAATTTGTGTTATTTCACAATTAATTAATTTAAAATAATATATATTATATTTGCGGCATGTTCCAGAGTGGAAGATACTATCAGTATCGCCCTGGTGTAAGACCACCATTCAGAGCTGAAACGTTGCTTGAAAATGGCTTTAGCCGTGTTTGGTGACCAGATCTGAATAGCCAGGTACTTCCCAACCTTCCTCTTCCCCACCTCCTTCCCCTCCCCACTACCTTCAGCCTCACAACATACCCCAATTGGGGATGCCATAGTCTCACTGGCTCCAGACGGGAGCAGTTGAGATTCTTGTGCGGTATTCACTGTAAAAAAAAAAAAAATCAATCAAATACATTTAATTTTATTAATTCATGTTACTTTACAAATAATTCATTAAAAATAATAAATAGTAAATTTGCAGCACGTTCCAGAGTGGAAGAAAATCTCAGTATCGCCCACAGCTTTAGCCGTGTTTGGTGACCAGATCTGAATAGCCGGTGTGGGTAATTCCTCACCCCTCGCTTCCCAATCTCTTTCCACTCCCCAATTACCTCCAGCCTCACAAATACCCCATATTGAGGATGCCATAGTCTCACTGGCAGGGGCAGATTTTTTTTTAAAAATTAAATTTAATTTAATTTTTAAAAGAAAGACAAACATTCCAGCATTATGAAGAACCTGACAATATTTGAAAACCTCCTACTACTATCACAGAAAGGGATGGTATTATGAGATTTTAGGAAAGATTTCACAGAAAGCGAAGGTAGTAAGAAAACATCACAATTTTAAAATACATTCAGATTCAATCGAAAAAATTCAACACAAATTCTTAAGATATATTAATTTTAACCTCGGTATTCCCATTGAAAACATAAATTATAATTACTTGATGAAAGAATTAAATTTACTAAGACTATCAGATCGAAGAATTATATCAGACTTAATATTAATGTTCAAAATTGTAAATGGTAGAATAGACAGTCCTGATCTAACTAAGCTCATTGAATTTCATATTCCCACGAGAACCACTCGTTCTAAAACCCTTTTTAAATGTAATAATAATCGGACTGAGTATACGAAACACTCACTTTTACCTAGGTTGCATGAAGTTACTAATAGATATGCAGATGTGATAGATCTATTTAACTGCACGGAACAGAGGTACAAGACGGCTATGCTATCATATTTTTTTAGTCACTATTAATTTTATTTCTATTATAGATTTTTGCATGTAAATGTATCTCTGGTGTCACTTCCCAATGTATCGTCACAATTAACTGTTATACATACACTGTTTTACCATTACTAATATTTTGAATATGAATTTGTGACATGTAATTAATGTTTATGGCACACTTATGCCGTTTGTATTAAATAAATAAATAAATAAATAAACAATGTTGATTGTGTCGTAATGGAGGTCTTTGCCATCCGGGGAACCAAACACGGCACGCCTGGGCGGGACCCAAACGCGATGCAGACTCACATAAAAAATACAAACTCTCATAGTTTTGGTAGGAAATGGCTTTTCAACTTCGTAATTGACCTAATCGCAAAAGCTTTCCGTTCGATTGCCTTTATTCTTCACGTTTTTTTAACAGACATAGATGTTCCCAATAAAACGCTTATTCCATCAGAACCTATTTAAATATTTCACCAGCACTTATTTGGTTGTGTTCATTATTGGGATGTTTGGTCATTAAGACGTCTGGCGTCTGTAAAATTTGTTAGAAGTCCGTAGTTCTATTTTTACCCTCGCAGTCGCATCTCCTGGAATCCACTTCAGATGTTTCATTGGGGTATTAAAGTCTCTGATGGACGTTTCAGTGGGCGAAAGCTAATAATTATTCTAAAGCATCGGCCATTGATATAAAATATGTGAGATTGCCGTAACTGGGAAGGAGCGTAATCAAAACGTTCCCGATTATTCTATTATTCCCGGTGATTGAATCCTTCGTTCACCAAAACGACCGAGCAATAATCTAACCTTCGCCGGGGTGAGGCGGGTCTGGTTACCGCCACCCCCGGAACCATTTTTGGATAACCATCATTCCATAGGTCATAGGTCACCCCAAGTGGTTCGCTACGTTTGGTGACTTAGCAGGGGTGCCAGATTCACGGGGTGAGGTTTGTCTAGGTCTTGGCGGCGAATACCTTTGGCCATCTGCTGGCGGATCGGGAGAGATTGGTTGTGGGAGGCCCTTTGAACTCTAGCCGGGCTTTCAAGACCCATCGCCTTTCTCCGCAGTTAATAATAATAATAATAATAATATTTGGCTAATTTATATAGCGCCGTTTTTGTGAAAAATCACCCCAAGGGCGCTGTACAAATAAGTATTTAAATGAATTAATATTACTGGCTTACAACTAAGATTCAGAATTATTATAACTATTGACTTACATCTAAGACTTATAGCTAGAGACTTATTTTACTGGCTTACAATTAAGATTTAAGACTTATAGCTAGAGACTTATTTTACAGGCTTACAATTAAGATTTACAATTATAACTGCTGACTTATAGCTAGTGACTTATGACTAGAGAGGAATGAATTCATACGACCGGCACTCAGGTCCCACTGACCCAAGATTCCTACATATCCCTCAAATATTTTGCCTTCCGACAACTTCCTCTCCTTCCTTTCCTTAAAAATTCCCTCCACACAGCAACCCCGAAGATAACACATGCCCTGAGGGAAATTTTCTTTATGCGGAGCTAATGCAAAAAAATGCGCTGACCGCTTCTGATCACCACCATGGTGATTCCAGTTACCGGTGAGCATAATACACGATTCCTCACAATATTCTTTATGCAGTGATAAGCTTAACTTAGAAATCATTACAACTAACAATAATAAATACATAAAGCGAATAGGGACAGTATGTATGTTTTATGAATATATACAAATGGTTTCATTTTAACTAGATTTATTTATTTATTTATTTACGGACTTACGTCCAATTTAAAACAAAGTATCACGAAGTATAGAAATGAACAATGTAAGGATTCGGATGGTACATGAAAGCAAAGACAAACAGTGAAAATAGAAGAAAAATAAGTGTCAAGTCACGTCAAGACCTTGCAAAAATTAGGGTGAATATTACATATCTTCATTTGTTTAAAGAGCGACAGAAATCATTTAAGCTAATACCAAAAAAATCAAGGTCTTGACGTGAGTTGACCAGTCTACACATTCTGGACAGTGGTGAGTTATAACCATAGTTAGTCGAGTGCTGATTGAGGAAAAGCAGGTCTTTATTTCTGAGTCTACGTAGATGTAAACATAGATGAAAACATCACTTTGTAAAACACCACTTGATTAATCAAAATTATCTAATTGTTTCAAAACCAAAGGTTTCTTCCTAAAGTTAAGATTAAAAAATAATTATACCACTAACAGCTACACTTTTAAGCACAGATTACGAAATTTACACTTCATTCCAACAGTTACTATAAGAAACAACTATTTACGTTAAATTAGGTTCTCAGTTTGGGTAACCTAAGTAATTCATGCGTAAGTAGATTAAAACTAAACTTCGCAAGTGTCGAATCCATTGAAAGAAATGGCAGTAAAGCGATCGTTTTATAAAAATTTTGGAATTTTAATAAAAATGTAATTTTAATGCATCTTTTACAATCTATCCAAACATTATTAGTTGTTTCTTGAAGTAATTAAGTTCAAAAATAGTGCATTTCCCAAAATCCATGCCTATTAAAAATGAGGCAACTTGTGGAATATTTACCGATTTAAATATTAATTTTAATCTTATCCTGACGAAGAAACCATTGGTTTTGAAACATTAGTTTTTACAATAGCTCCACACATTCAATTTTAATTAAATAAGTAGTGTTTCACAAAGTGATTTGTTTTCATTAAATTATAATACAGAAAAGTGTCGTAAGTCAAAATTTTCTATTTTACGTTTTATATCTGAAAATTAAAGTGATTGTCATTTTCCGTACCACATGAAAATCGTATTTAAGTTAGATCACTCCATCTCCGCAAATTGTCGCTAGTATCTCTTTTTGACGGAACCTCTTGTTTATGACTCATTCATTTGTTTTCGCTCTCCTGTAAATTAACTCGTCTTCCGACATTTTTCTACGGGATTTGCGATAAGAGTTTTTTACATAATCATTTTTTTACTACCTACGAGTATACGTGGATTCCGGGAGTATCTAATTATTATGAAGGGGACGATTATTATTTGTTACTAGCTGACCCAGCAAACATTATTCTACCATAAATATATATGATAGTTCGATGAGGGGGACGTAGCGCCATCTGTCATTCAACACCATAAATAATTTCGTTCCTTTAGAAAAACGAACGACGCCAACGGTTAGATTTGTTCACACAAAAATACTAAAATCGCGATTAAGAAATGGGATGGTAGGAGAGTGAAAATTTGCGGCTATATATATTTTTGATGCCAAATTAAAAAAAAATACAAAAAAAAATTGTCAAAAAATAGAATTTTTTTTCTGGAAAGGGACACCCTAATCACCTAGCGGTATGAAATATATTACATTACGACCTATTCTCATACCTACCAAATATACTTAAAAATATTCATAAAAATCGATCGAGCCGCTTCGGAGGAGTGCGACGACAAACACCGTGACACGAGATTTTTATATACAACTTATTTGTTGAGGTACCTGAGAGGAGTGGCAGGGGTTACGAAATGGGATCATATAAGAAACTCGACGATCCGAGATGATCTAAACATTGAACCACTGCTACTCTTCATAGAAAAATCGCAACTGAGATGGCTTGGGCATGTACTAAGAATGTCTGATGACCGAATTCCGAGGAAGATACTGAGTGCGATTCCAGAGGGTAGACGTCCAGTGGGCCGCCCCAGACACAGTTGGGCGAGGCAACTCAAGAAACTGTGTGAGGAGAGGATGGGTCTACCATGGACAGAGGCCGAACAATCAGCACAAGACAGGGACGTATGGAGGAGCCTTGTCGATGCAATGGGTCCCCGACCCGAATAGGATAAAGGGAAGAAGATGATGATGATGATGAACTTATTTGTTAAATTATTTAATCTTTTGTCAAATTAAATTATTATTTTAGAACTTATGTGATTAGTCCCACTACGGTCCGATTACATCTAATTTTTTACTGGTATTTTTCCATCTAATATATTATATTTCAATGGATCCAGTTATTTTATTAGTAAGGATTAAATACTTACTTCAACAATAATTTCAGGAAGCACTTCAAAATGCAGTAAAGAGTTGAAGAACGCATTAAACTTCAGCTCATGCGTAGGTAACCGTCATAGGAAATTCCTAAAAGTTCTTTGTTGAAAATTAACATTGTATGTGAAACACATTTTAATAGTTTTTTTGATTATCTTACTAATATTATAAAGGCGAAAGTTTGTAAGGATGTATGTTTGTTACTCTTTCACGCAAAAACTACTGAATGGATTTTAATGACATTTTACTATAATGTAGCTCATACATTAGAATAATATATATGAGCTCTGGCATTATGAACTTTATGTAAAAAATTGCGATAGAAAAACGGAATGTACCGGGAATGAATGTATGGAATGTAGGAGGGGGGAGGGGAACCCGGGAGAGGGAAGGGGAACTCTAGAAGGGGAGGGGAAGTCGGGAGGGCGATTCGTGGGAGGGGGATGCGAATACGGGAGGGGGACATGGGAGGGGGGAGGGGTTTGCGGGACGGGGAAGGGGGGAGTGGAGTGGGGAGAAGGAAGGTAGAGGAATCGCAGTGGGAACGCAGGATGGGAAGCGGACGCGGGAGAGGACGGGGAGGCGGAAGGGGAACGGGACGAATGGGAAAGGACACGCAGGGAGAAACAATTTCTTCATTAAACGGCATAGCAACGCATGCCGGGAACCAGCTAGTTCCACGTAATGATAATACGGCGTAATGAGAGACTGGTTCGTGGTGGGAGCTTTGTCTAGGTCTAGCCGACCAATGCGTTTGCCCACCTTCTGAGTGGCGAACCGGATCGGGAGAGATTGGATATGAATCCATCCCTCCCAATACGATGCAAGATGATGGGTCTGACTGACCCCCCAGATTCGTACACATGCTTTATACATTTTCCTTCCGAGAGCTTCCTCTTCCGTTCCCAAAAAGACCCTCCATACTGCATCCCCAAAGATGACATAGGCCCCTGAGGGAATTTTTTCCTTCAGGGGGTCTGTGTGGAACTAATGATAAAAAATGTCAACTGTAAATTTGTCTTCTTAAAAATCTGAGGAAGTTCTGGGAAGGAAAAAGCGATGGGTAGGAATCTGGTGGTCAGTGTGTCTAGGAATGATGAACATATAAAGGGTCTTTAAAAAGAACGCTCGCTTTTAAAATGTAATTAGTTTTTATTTAATTTTTTAAATTAAATTTAACAATTTTATCATAAGTTCTGCGAGCGTTTTAGTTTTTTTTATTATTGTGACAGCTATTTCGGCTTACAAGATCATTTTCAAATTGTGGTTAGATCACTTTTGAGACAGCTTATTTATATGATTCTTAATTTCAATTTTGAAGGTACCTAAATTGATTTATTACCGGTTATAGTCCAGTCAATGGGGAGTTTTACCTTGCAAAAGGTCATGTAGTAGCGATTTTGATGTATGTAGTTTAGATTGGGACTCTAAAGAAAAAAAAAGTTTTCGGCCTTGGGGGGGTCGAGCTCGAGCGGCCATCTTGGATTGAAGGGCCAAAATTGGAAGGTGTAAACTTTGATCAAAAACTGAATTTTATAAACCATATTGAAATTACATCAAATAAAGCTTTGAAAATGTTGGGCTTTATAATAAGAATTTGCAGTCAATTTGAAAATATTCAAACCTATAAAAATTTGTACATGTCTTTGGTTAGGAGTCAAATTGAGTACAACTCTACAGTATGGGCACCTAGCTACGCTAGTCATTCGCTCACGATAGAAAGAATTCAAAATAAATTCTTAAGATCTATTAATTTTAAAATGGGTATTACAAGGGATTGTGTCAACTATGATTATCTACTATGCCAACTCAATTTATTAAAATTATCTGAACGTAGAATAGTTAATGACCTTACATGTTTATATAAAATCATAAATTCAATAATTGACAGCCACGAACTATTATACTTGATTTCTTTTCATATACCTCACAAACCAACATCGAGGCAATATCTACCGTTCTATTGTGATAACTCCAACACAGAATCACAGTTGTATACCCCCGCTCGCCGCATACAAAATTTGGGAAATGACTATAAAGATGTTGTTGACATATTCAACACACCATTCACCAAATATAAGCAAGTCATTACCCAATTTATATCGAAAAGAAGAATACATATTACATACAACAATACAACCTTTACATAGTCTTGGTAACAAATACTTATACAATATGGATGTTTTGATAACAATTTTTAACTTGGCAAACTTTAAACGCCGTTATGTGCCAACTATTTCAACTTGTTTCATTAAATATTGTGAACAGCAATTTTATGCACCTTTATTAATATTATTGTTGATATGGAGGATATTAGAAAATTATCTAATACTAGCTGGGTTACCCGGCTTCGCTCGGGACAACATTCGAGATAGTTCTGGAATACTTTGCATCTTGTATTTTATGTGACCTTTGTTTTATTTTCTATATTTTATGATATCCGTATTTTGTCAACTCTTTATTTTGTTTGTAATAAAAAAATGTACTGCGTTATATGTAAAAGCCCTTTGGGCGTTTAAATAAATAAATAAAATAAAAATTAAAAAAAATTTAAAAAAATTTGGTTTTTCAAAATGATTGTGCAATGGTTGATCTTACAAACAAATTGTTGAAGACAATCTTAAAGACGATAAAATTTTAAATATTTTGTTTCTCACTATTTTTTTTGTAAGTCTAATAGGTAACGAGTTACAGTGGCGGGAATGTGAATATTTTTCTAAAAAATGGTGAAATTCCCAATTTTTGTTATTTTTTCGGGCTATTAAATTTGGTTTTTTCAAAATAATTATGCTATGGTTGTTCTTACCACCAAATTGAGAAAGCCAAACTTAAAGAAGATAAAATTTCAAATATGTTTTGTTTACAATTTTTTTGTTAGTGTAATAGGTAACGAGTTACAGTGGCGGGAATGTGAATATTTTTCTAAAAATGTAATGGTGAAATTCCCAATTTTTGTTTTTTTCGGGATATTCATTATTACATAATTATAATTAACATATTATAACTCATTTCCACACCTACATGAGGTAGAGAAAATGGCACATTTCTTTATTATGGTGTCTCCAGTAGGTCTGCTTCCTCTTCAATGGCACTAAAACCCATTTTAAGCCTTGGCCTCCTTCAACATAAGCCTCCACCGCCCTCTGTCCTCGGCCGTCGTCTTCCAATCTGCGACATGGAGTAGTCTTCTCGCATCCTTCCTAAAATCATCCTCCCATCTCAGCCTAGGTCTGCCCACCTTTCGCTTACCTCCCGTTAGAACCGTCTTCGGTACTCGTGTGCTTGGCGTTCGATGCAACTATCCGGCCCATCTTAGTCTTTGGAGCCTTAGATGGATAGAGAGTCTGGGAGCTTTGTAAATATCATAGAGATTTATTGTGGTGGATTCTACATGCCTCTTCCTCTCGCACCGCTCTTAAGATTCTTCGAAGTACCTTTCTTTCGAAGGTGTCCAGCTGTTTCCGCCTCACATCTATGGGCCGAGACCGTTCTAATAATTGTATTACGTAGGGTTTTTCTATGGACGTTGCGGGATTTGAACACTGGCAACAACGCGAAGTAAGTGTTGTTAGCGGCTGTGATGCGCTTTCTTATTTCTACTAGGTCTTCGTTGTCTTGGGTTGTGACGGAGCCCAGGTATGTAAACTCTTCGAAATTATAAGTGTCTTTAAATTTCAATTTATCTTTTATTCCGTGGTGTGGGTTCTGGTTCGCATCATGATTTTAATTTTATTCTCATTGATTTGCAAACCCACCTATCTTACTGCAGTTTCTAAACACATCTCTTACAGCCTGCAGGGATCTTCCGAGAATGTCAAGGTCGGTAGGTCTATTCCACAGATATTCCAGCGATGGTAGATTTCGAAATGGCGCTTGAGCCGCACAGAGTTCGAATGGTACCTATTCGTAATTATGTTACATATAATATTTTTTTGTTGATTCCGGTTGGTTGATATTCACATCTTAATAATAGTCTTCGACATCAATGTCACGATCTAACTCATTGCCTGTGGTACTGAAATTCTGGGCTTCCATTGGCAAAATCTCTTCATATTCAAATGCAAGAAATGAATTTTAATAAAGTCTAGGGTGCTGGTTTCTTTGTCATTCTTATTGGAACAAGCCCATCAGTGTCACGTTTCCAGACTCAGTTTTCTGGATTTTTTTGGATTCCATTCCATTTTTGGACTTGATAGTACGTCCTAAATGCACGGTACCATGCAGTGCTATTCGTTGGTGGCAAAGGAGCAAGATTGAATTCCCCACTGACTGGACTATTAAAGTAATGTACTGAGAAAATAATTGTGACAATACATTTTCTGTTTTGTGGGGAACTTTGAAATCTGTTTAATTCAGCCTAATTTAGGATAATCGTAAGAAAATAATCGTTTATAAAAATGAATGTTTCTTTGTTTGTCCTTTATGCGGTACCTAAACCATTAATTCGATTGCGATGAAACTTTGGTGATTTGTCGTGTACATATCCGCGAAGGTTTCTATATTTAACCATTAACCCGATTACGATAAAACGTTGGTGAGTTGTTGAGCGCATGCCCGCTATTTTTTTCTACATGTATCGCGGTGAGCTCTGTCGTTATGAAATTTGTATTAAAAATGTCAATAAGTGCCGTGTGAGTTGTTTGAAAAATGGATGTATTTTGTTTTTAAAAGAGGAAGGGGGAGGGGGATCCAGGGGCGAAACGTAGAAGGTAGGGTTCGCGGTAGGGGGAAGGCGGAGAAGTTAATGGGGAACCCGGGAGGAGATGGTGAACATGAGAGGGGCGGAAGGGGAATGCTGGAGGGAGGGTGGAAGCGGAAGGAGGAAGGCGAGGAAGGTGGAAGGGAAACGCGGGAGTGGAAGGGGATGCAGAAGGGAACGGGAACGCTCGGAGATACGTAAGGAGAAACAATTCCTTAATTTATGTTGCCGGGTAATCTCTAGTTTCCATATGAATCTTTGGCCCTCCGTTCATGGAGATACTTACAATCTACGTAATTGTGACGAAACCACTAGTACCCTGCTGATATACCACTTTTTAATGCTAGTCCCCGTACATGGCGCTATCCGAAATGTACTGAACTTGATCATTTTTCACGTGCAGGCGTGGAGTAAACACGCTGTCATGCGATGTCATATGACTTTTTTTCCAACATCAATCCATGCCTTCTCCACTACATCGTTTCTTACGTATTCTGGTAAAGTATAGTTATGTAAACATGCTTTTTTTCCACTTCCAGAACAAATCTAACATTAATTTCATGTTCCGACACCATTTCTGTCAAACGTCAAACGAGAAACGTATCAGACACAAATGATGCGAGCGTCGCATGCGATCAGCACTGTCGGTATCGTGATACTGATTGGGAACCGACAGCCACCGCGTAGCGCCGTGAACGGGCACCAGCAAAATCGTACGGGGGGTACTTACGATCGGCGCGTATGATACGCGCACGAGGATCGAGTATCTTGTAAGTATCTCCGTGAACGGAGGCACTTTGTTTCACCATGTTTACGAAATTCAAATGGGATGGCGGTATACAATTTGGCGGTGTATAAATCAGTGGAACATTTGTTTCAATTCAAATTTGTATAAAAGCCAATCCTAGTGTTACGTTATTTCTTCTACACATTCCAAAATCAAGATATTCATTTTATTCAAAGCATTATAACTCCAAACAAAACATAACCAAACTATGAAAAGTAAAATAAATACACACGTTTTTCGAGAATTTACCAACTTTACACAAACTTACAATATATATGTGTATATGTATGTTTACGTGTATAAACGTGTAAACGTTTTATTATATTATATTTTTTTCTGAATAATCAATTAACAGTAACCATTAAAATAAAAAAATAAAAACTGACTTTCTACTACAACACACAAATACTTGTCACACTAAGTGTGATAAAGTCTTAATCATAACCACGTAAACACCTCAGCACAGGTTCTCCTAGTGAGGTGTTCACGAAACACACAATATTATCCAACCACAGTTTCACCTTCTCAAACCAACCTTACACCCAACATAATAGAAGTTTAAAATACGAACAAATGTTAGTAATTAGGTAAACACTGTAATATATGGAAATAAATAAATAAATATTAAAATAAATGAAGACAATATAAGCGAAACTCAATCGAAAATCTGGAAACAGAAAAATCAGAAAAAAATATTGACACCTCTGGGACTCGAACCCAGGACCTCTTGCTTTCCCGGTAAACGCGCTAACCACTGCGCCACGGTGTCGATATGAAATTCGGTCATGTTTAACTGTACCATACTTCGACTAAGAACCACCTAAATTATCTTCATTTTCTTTAACGCATATATTATTGGCAACTATCTTTATGTATGATTGCAAGATTCAAACCCGAACTAAATGCTCTCTAGATAGTGTCTGGATAAATCTTTATCCATTTTATTTAATATGCGACATCTATCGACTTTTCTGCAAGTCTAGCGGAAAGCAAGAGGTCCCGGGTTCGAGTCCCAGAGGTCTCAATATGTTTTTCTGATTTTTCTGTTTCCAGATTTTCGATTGAGTTTCGTTTATATTGTCTTCATTTATTTTAATATTACAATTTGAGGTTTTACTCATAAAAATAAAAATTAAAAATAAAATAAGTATTATTTTCGAATCACAACTACATTACTTTAGATATAACTTTGAGGCATTTATTCAGCTAATTGAAATTAATTTACGTGCTGAAAAGAACTATTAGCATTTTTTCGCAAGTTTGAACAAATTTCCTTCTTTAACATTACGGAAGGTATTTTCCTGTTTAATTTTTTCTAAGAATGCTAAAAATAAAACAAACATGCACCATCATCGTACATCATAACAAATTAATTTTATCGTGGACATTGTGGTTCAGAAACCTTTTAGTCTTTTTGACTTTTGATATTGATTTAGAATTTGACAAAAATATAATGGTTACTTCTCTAAGTATTGCCCCGATGAGACTACAATCAATCTAAATCAATAGAGATTTGATGTCTCGTAACCGCCTATGGCTTTGCGCATACCTCAGATTTTTCCATCCGATTGTCTGATCAGACAACCGGAAGGCCTTCGTATGTTATATATTCCCATACATTTCTTATGAAAATCTGATAAACACCGCACACATCCGATTTGAAAACTGGATCGGTAATGAAAACAGTCCTCGCTTTTCCGCGCCGGCGCGGCCGTCCAATCAGGTCCGACAACAGGCGTGGCCCAGGTATAACCAATCCGGTTTTTAAATCGATTAATCGGATGGAAAAACCTGATGTGTGTGGCCAGCCTTTGCTGTTGGTTCGCGATGAGTTTGAATTATTGTACATTAATTAGTTACAGTGATTTATATAGGTAGATACAATTAGATTTGAAACTCGTAGGGAATAACGTTTTTTTATAAATTGCGTGCACTATATCATCTAGGCCCTTCTGTCAATTACTTTGTTGTTGGTTTAATAGAAAATAAAGCAGTTGTTGTAATAATATATACCAAATTGATGATTGAATTGAACAGTCCACAAAAGAGTGCTGATACCAACTCTGACGTATGGGAAGGATCAATGTCACGACCAATGTCGTGATACGAGAGAGATGTTGACTGTAAATCTGAATTTTGAGAAAACAAGACCATTGATTGCGTTTTTAACTCAGTCACGGGAAATGGCAAATGGAAGGATAAGTCCCTACCTTTTCATGGGTTCATCCGCTGTTTCTAGACCGATCCTGGTGATATCTGAACCTCACTTCAATAACTAAACAACTTAATAACTCACAATTACGGACACTTTGGGGTTCATTAATTAGTATTTTATGCGATTAACAGCGAGTTTTCAATGGCGAGGTGTGACCGATGTCACTGCGATTTTCCAACTCATACAAGTAGGTAATTATAAATTTTGATGCCAATATTATAGATGGGTTCCACATAGGTATGAAAACATCTTCTTCTTTTCCTTTTGTAGTAGGTAACTAAGTAGGGACTTCAAGGAAAGGAGGAAAACAAGGGAATAAATGAACAATGAAGGACTTGGGAACATGGATTTAGTTTTTAAACTGTTTCAGAACTAAACAATCAAAGTAGAATAAATGATAAAGAAATGACATCCCAGAGGCGTATTTGTGTAAAACTTTATATGACCGTGTTAAAACTTGGAAATACGGAAAGAATGCAGTACTGATATTGTACTATTTGATTAAGATTAAGAAAGGGACACTTGGATGTTTTGGGAGTGTAGAGAGAATGAACAAAGAAAGAAGTGTAAGGAAAACACATGATGCGGAAGGAAATGGTCGAAGAAGGCAAGATCTCAGTCCCGAGGCAACTTCGGGCATGTCAAACTAGGAACTAAAAAGAAAAATACATTATAATAACGAAACACACGGACACGGGACAAGAAATTCAAAGCAAATTAGACTGCCGACAAGAAAAAAATCAAGCACCCAGAAATCTCTGATGTACCAGGCCGTCCAACTGCATAACAACATCCCGAATGAAATTACTGAGATAGAAAATATAAATAAGTTTAAAAAAGAATTACGAAAGTATGTCTACCTCAATTATTAATGTCTTTATTTATGTGTAATATTTAAAGAATGATTATGTTTGCCAACCAATGTAAATGTTTATGTCTTTATAAAATATTAGCACACACAAAGATGTGAGCTAACTTAAGATAAATAAATAAATAGTTAGAAATATCAGAAGGGTAACAGAAGAGATGATGTATAAATATGAATAAAGCACCAATAATATCCTTAATGTACCTGTATTACAACATGAAACGATGCTTTAAGAAAACTTAGCTACAAACCAAAAACGGGCATGTTCTTAGTGTGCCCAATATCGCCACGAATGTAGATAACAGTAATATTTTGTGAATAATTTTATGAGAAAGAAAAAGATTGTTAAAGGAAACTGTCACTGATAATCTTAACCTTAATGTTATCATTTTTATAAGTTATTTCTTATAGGTTTCTGATAAAATAAAACGTTTTTTTAGTACTTGTTTTACGATTATATTTATAATAAAATATTTAAAAATATAATTTTCGTTCTACTCAAACGAAATGATGGGAAAAACTTTAATTGATCCAAAGAATGTTTTTTTAGTATTCAACTTGTAAACCAATTTGTAGTAAAGATAAGTGTCCGACCGAAACAGGACTTTCCACCGAAATCGAAACCGAATCTTCGGTCCTGTGATATTTTCAGCTGAAACCGAAACTTTTTAGACATGTTAAAAATCAACAGTTAACAAATATTTAATTAAATAAACAAAAAAACGATATTTGAAGTATGTGAAAAAGAAAATATTTTTATATTACTTCTATAAAACAAACAAAATTTATAAAAAATAACAAAACATGTAAACTACTTCTTGGAACAAAAAATTGTTAATAATCAACACTTACGTTATAAAGGAAGGACCTCATTAATTGAGTATTTTAATTTTTATTGCGTTTACAATCACAAAATTCTTTTTATACGCGTATGAAATAAAAAAAAAAAACAATAATTGAAGTATGTAAGAAAACTATTTATTTTTTGATATTACTGCTATAAAACAAGTCGAAATTAACAAACACGGTAACTAGTTCACGGAACAAACATTTGTCATATACGAGCCACGAACTCATCCGAAGCCAGGCGAACGAGAAGTTCCAAGAAGTAGTTAACATGTTTTGTTATTTTTTATAAATTTTATTTGTTTTATAGAAGTAATATAAAAATATATTCTTTTTCACATACTTCAAATATCGTTTTTTTGTTTATTTAATTAAATATTTGTTAACTGTTGATTTTTAACACGTCTAAAAAGTTTCGGTTTCAGCCGAAAATGTCACAGGACCGATTTAATTTTTTATTTTTTCAAATGGGTACTTTAATTATTTTTTTTAATTTAATTTAACACGTGTTAACTGTCTGAAGAAGTGCAAAAGAAGCCAAATAACAGTAAACAATCGATTTGCCGAAACTAGATTTTTTTGCCGAAACCGAAACCGAAGATTAATCTAAAATAGGTATTTAGGTAACACTTAAGGCGGTACACAACCCTAATAATTTTTGTTTGCTCAAAACTTACATTTTAATCATTTCCCGGGAATTAGTAGCTATAATAACTTTTTTTATTTCCATGCCGCACATGGAATGCTAGTTATTTATATTTTACAATAATAAAAACAGTACCTTACCATTAATATATTTTACGTACAACGATTTTAAAATATATATAACCCGTTTTTCAACTATAAAGTTAGCGGTAAGCACCAGATTTTATCTTTCTAGACGATGAATTAATAAATCCGGGAGAACAACATGGAGACACATTTTAAATATTTGTAACACGTTCTTCAGAATGAATTAAAATGAACGCGGCAGAAAAGTAGAATCTCCAGGCCTGCTAGGGTGAATTCGACCGTACGTTCGTACAATACGCCGTGCCGTGGCGTATATTTGTGTCCACGCTTTAATTCGCTTTGATTCCCACATTACTGTGTCTTCTTCTTCTTTTCTTTGATACGGCAAATTCGACAGTAGGTCCGTTCAATAGATGGGTCGCGAGTCGCAATTTGTATACACGGCTTCTTTACTTACGTCGTTAAGATTCTGAATATATTTTAGGATATATTGTCGTCTTAAAGTCAATGCAAGGAGTTTATGCCACGACAAAGATGCGGGGCGGTCCATCCTCCTTGCCTACCTATGCGGGCAAACAGTAGGATGGTTAGTTGGTTAGGAATATCGGGATTGGCTGCAGGGGATCTTCTTTTCTTCATCCTTCTGGATATTATATTTTTCGAATTTTAGTTTTTCGTGATTGTTCATTATGATTTTTTCGATCATCGTGTATTATTTATCTTCCCAATTTGAAAAATCATCAAATTTTACTTTAAAAAGTGCATTGAGTCGTTGGCTACACATAAATTTATAACGTTGATAATAAATGGAAAAGTAAACGACATTCAGAATTTCCAGAAATTGCCGGCATTGATCAAGATAGTACCACGAGCCAGATATACAAGAGCCACCGATATAAAACGTGATCACAAAACAAACATATATATTACAGGGTGTAACAGCACTTACCCGAAGGATTTTAATCAGCGATTTCTTCCCTTTGGAGTAAAAATGTACATGTTGTTTTACTGTCGAATTATATATTTTTTTATATAAAACAAAAAAAATATTTACAATCACACGTCACCACTGATCCTATCCCCACGTCGCACAGTGATTCGTTTCATACAAGCTAGACGCTAATAAGTCACTTTTGAATTCCCAAACAATGACGTCATGGCGACATTACCAGATAGACAGGATAATAAATGCATGCTTAATTGGGGTGATTAGTGCACGCATTGACTCATACCAGAGGCCTAAAGTCGAATAATGTGTTTTGAAATGATCATTTTTGCATTTATTTGCTGGTCGCAGCTCGACGTTTAAAATTGTGTACTAAGTTTGAAAAGTGTTTTTTTTTCGGTTCTGTAAAATGGAGGCTACTTTGAAAGGAATGTTTTACAGTTTTTTCTTAATATTTTAGTGTAAATAATTTTAGTTGTTTTTTAAACAATAAATAAGTTTTGTGTTTTTTTTTTGGCCTAAAAAATTTTAAATTTCTAACTTCTCGAGATTTTGTCTCAGAGAGTATATCAAAATAGCAAGATAATTTTCTTTTTTTTTCAATAGTGCAACTAATATTCTATTTATATCAGTTTCGATATCAACCCGCACGAATCCACATTATTATTATTTTTTCATTTTACAGGAACCACATACGAGATTTCCAGGCTGGAATAGTTCATGACATGGAAGAGTTTGCCGAAGAAAGAAAGGCTTGAGGGAATGTTTAACAAAATTTTAAGTACATTTGAACTTGATAAGCTCAGTGCAAGTGGTGAAAAAATTTTAAAAAACCAAATATCTTTGAATATAAGCTTTAATTTGACCGTAATTTTAGCAATTTATTAAACTCAAAATACACATTTTTACTTTTTACATATAATTTTTTTATTATAATCCTCAAATATTCTATTAATACATTATTTAAAAATTAGAAAAAAAAATTAACAATAATTAAAAAAAAAACGGTAGGAAAAAATATATATTAATCATTTTGAACAATAATTTTCATAAAATTAGTGTTGACTACACCTCAATAGAGGTTTAAAATATCCTCCGACAAAATATCCTACGGACAAAACATCCTTCAACCAAAATATCTGTGCATGTAAATGTATCTCTGGTGTCACTTCCCAATGTATTGTCACAATTAACTGTTATACATACACTGTTTTACCATTACTAATATTTTGAATATGAATTTGTGACATGTAATTAATGTTTATGGCATACTTATGCCGTTTGTATTAAATAAATAAATAAATAAAAACCTAACCTAACCTAACATAACCTTATTTTACAATTTACTATTTTTGAACAATAATTTACTGTCTTTACAGGATGTCTGTACTATTTTTCCCATCTTTGAACAATAATCTATTTATTGCCTTTACAGGATGTCTGTATTATTTTTGTCCCATTTTTTTGCAAGGTAGATTATTTGTTGGGGGTTATTATTATTTGTTAGTAGACATTTTGTTGGGGGATGTTTTGCCAGAAGAATATTTTGTCGGGGATATTTTGTCGCGGTATGAAAAGTCGTGGAACAGCTGTAACACCCTTTATAATGAATACACTACATCGACTCATTGCGATATCTTAAGTGATCAAATGGGTATTTAATAATATTTATTCAAAACATGAAACTATCTGTTTTCAGAAAACATTATAAGACATCATGTTCTTACTTGCATAAATTTTTTACCATAATGTCGATAAATTATTAGTAACTAACAAGGAAACTTTTCACTTAAAAAAATAGGTTTGCTAATAATTCAGTGAACAATAGACATCGCGTCATGTTCAAAAAGTAATTTTCTATTATTTAAACTTAAACCAAATTTCCTCTGAAAAGACATGTAAGTAGGTTTAAATACCTACATACTTAATTATAAACCGT
This sequence comes from Limnephilus rhombicus, assembly GCA_929108145.2. Lineage (NCBI taxonomy): Eukaryota > Metazoa > Arthropoda > Insecta > Trichoptera > Limnephilidae > Limnephilus > Limnephilus rhombicus. The sequence goes on from OV815288.1 coordinate 20,979,750, forward strand.
TTAATGTTTTCGCAAAATTCTCATCATACTGACAATACAACACTATTAAAGGACCCGCATCCCGGATTTATACCAATTTATTACATATTTCCCTTAAAAACAGTTTTAAAGCTCGTAAAAAAATATATGTATTATTCTTGAAGATAATATCTAAACTTTGCCCGCGCCGAAACGCAAATTATATAAAATTCCCTCGATAGAAAAAAATCGCAAATTATGCTCCAAAAATTATTATTAACATGTTTGTTTCAGTTATTTTACAAGTTATATGTATGAAAAAATTCACAGTGTTTCTTTAAATGCTGTTTAAGATAATGCTCGTGAGATTTTTGCTCTATTTTAAACGAGTCGTGTTTTATTAAACATTTTCGCAATTTTCGCATCGATTTTGTCGCTGTAAATGTTAGCGCTCTCCTCTAACATTCGTAATTTCGTATCTCTCCATCTTCTTCTTTTCGGGCCCGGTAGCAGAACCTTAAATATATTATCTGTAATATATTTGGCCCATTTTATTATTTTTGAACAATATTTATTGTCTTTACAGGATGTCTGTATTATTGTCCCATTTTTTTGTTGGTTTAGGTTAGGTTAGGTCAGTTTAGGTCAGTTTAGGTTAGGTTAGGTTAGGTTAGGTTAGGTTTTAGTAGATATTTTGTTGGGGGATGTTTTGTCCGTAAGCTGTTTTGTCGGAAGATGTTTTGTCGCGGGATGAAAACGCGCAATACCATTTAAGAAATTTCACTATCTCAATGGAAAATCTTTTTTAAACAGTCTTCAGGCAGGCACCTAGTTACCATAATATTGAAAAACTCAGTCAAAGTTAGACACTTCTCAAACTTAGTCAACTGGTCAAAGTTACGCTTGCTTGAATAATAACATATGTTATTATTTCATACAACCAATTTATAGACATATGAAATTCTAAACGGTCGAATCATGTCAAAAATAGTAATACTACATGCTCTTAATTTGAGGGCATTAAATTTCAAAGGAGGGGGGGGGTCAAAAATCTTCAAAAATTGCGTTACTTAGAACGGCCCCTTATACATTTTCTGTCTTTTGTAAAGCCATGTTTCTTTGTGAACTTACACAATTTTTTTTTTCATTAATTTAATTATAATTGTTAATTTTCTCCTTTTTGTGGAAAGGTAGATATGTAGCAGCCGCGTCACCTCTGCTAAAAATACCGACGCAGGATGCCGACCCCAAAACAAACCATCGATCAACACGGGCAGGCGAAGGGAGCTGATTCAACAAACAGACGACAATGGAATTTGAAACATCAATATTATCGATCAATGACACCCGATACGAAAGCCGCGGACTAAGCAAAGGCATACCGAGAAACATCCGTCCAAACGACGAGTAAACAAAATACTCAACCCGTGTAAGATTGACAAATAATAAAAATGAACTATGGAGTCACCGTCAGCAACTCTGGGGGTCAAGACACACGCGCTTCACCCCACTGAGAAGTTCGAGAACAAAGGAATCACCCGGTATATAAACCCTGGACGGCCGATGGAGAGCACACACACTCACTCACTCACTTCACGCACTTACCCACGTTGATCGACTCTGTTTTCTCGCCGTGTTAAACTTCGTACCATAATTACCGACTTGCATTTATTTGTAATTATTGAATAAATCAATTGAAATCTTCTGCTGTGTTTGCTGTACATTCTCTCGGACGTAGACGACGAATACCTACAGTGGTGACCCCGAAGAACACACGCAACATCGCCTTCAGCCGAACTTCATCATCAGCCGAAGAGCCAACGAGAGGTCCAGTATACAGCACCAGCAGTGAATTGAAACAGCACCAAAATGGCACAACCGGGATCGAGCGGAAGCGCGGCGGCCGAAATCAGCAGAGTAGCAGTGAGGATCCCACCGTTCTGCCCAGACGACCCGGAAATGTGGTTCTGCATGGCAGAAAGGAGTTTTGAAGCTTCGGGCATCGTCACCGATCAAACCAAGTTTGGGTACATCCTGGGAGCCTTGGAGCCAAGGTATGCTGCCGAGGTACGAGAAATCATTCTCAAACCGCCTGAGACCGGTGCCTACCTCCTGCTGAAGACCGAACTGACCCGCCGGTTGAGTTCAACACAAGAACAGAAGACGCGCCGGCTCCTAGAACACGAAGAGATGGGGGATAGAAAGCCGTCTCAATTCCTACGCCACCTACGCACCCTAGCGGGTGTAGCAGTACCAGACGACGTACTCCGAACGCTGTGGATGGGCCGTCTTCCTCACACCATGCAGATGGTACTGACGACACAGAAGGACGCCGTACTGGATAAAGTGGCTGACTTGGCGGACGCAATCGCAGACTCCACGAGCAGAGCCCATATCGCAGAAATAACACCCGGTTTTGACGCACAACTGGAAGACCGACTGCAGAGGCTGACGATGACTTTAAAGGCAGAAATACAAGACCTACGGGCGACATTAAGAAACGAGATACAAAACGTCAATGCTCCCGAGCCAACTTATGGTAGACGTGCCCGCGAAACCTTCCGCAGTCGGGATCGGGTGAGGACACGCTCGAAGAGTAGAAGCGAAGGCTACCGCCCACGCTCGCAGACCAGGAACGGAGAAAATGAAGAAGACACGTGCTGGTACCATCGCACGTTCGGAGAAAATGCTCAAAAGTGCAGAGCTCCCTGTGCATTTCGCCCGGGAAACGAACAGGGCAAGCACTGATGGCGGCCAGTAACTCCTGCCCGACTTCAAGCCGCCTATTCATCACCGACAAAAACACCAAAATCCAATATCTGATTGACACGGGCGCAGATCTCTGTGTTTTCCCCAGGAATAAACTCCGTGGACGTTACGACAAGCAACCGTACGAATTGTCAGCGGCCAATGGAACCATTATTTCTACGTACGGAGACCTCACTTTGACATTGAATATTGGACTCAGGCGGGACTTCACCTGGAGATTCGTCATCGCGGATGTCTCCAAACCCATCATTGGCGTTGATTTTTTAGCACATTTTGGACTACTAGTTGACGTCAAGAACCGCCGCTTACGAGACCAAATGACGAAATTATCAACCCAAGGAGGTAGCAGCACCTGCGGAGTTGCTTCAATAAAAACCGTAAGGGGATCGACCATCTACCACCAACTACTACAAAAATTTCCCGACCTAACTCGCCCCGATGGCCAGATGAGAGAGACCCGGCACGCAACGAAACACCACATCCGAACGACTCCAGGACCTCCAGTCAGCGGAAGACCCAGACGGCTCGCACCGGACAGATTCCGCGCCGCCAAAAAGGAGTTCGAGACCATGGTGCGAATGGGAATTGCCAGACCTTCCGAAAGCTGCTGGTCATCACCACTCCATATGGTCCCTAAAACCGATGACCAGTGGAGACCCTGTGGCGACTATCGGGGTTTGAACGCTAGAACAATACCAGACAGGTACCCTGTTCGCCACATCCAGGACTTCGCCCAATCACTCCGGGGCAGGAAAATTTTTTCTACAATTGACCTGGTCCGGGCGTATAACCAAATTCCGGTAGCGCAGGAAGACATCGCAAAAACAGCAATTACAACCCCATTTGGACTGTTCGAATTTCCTTATATGTCTTTCGGACTACGGAATGCCGCACAAACATTCCAACGCTTTATCGACGAAGTTTTGCAAGGACTGGATTTCTGCTATGCGTATATTGACGACATACTGATTGCATCGACTTCGGAAGAAGAACATCTGCAGCACCTAGAAATCCTTTTCCGCCGATTACAGAAGTATGGAGTAGTCGTCAATGCTGCGAAATGTAACTTCGGAGAATCAAGTGTCAAATTCCTAGGATACTTGGTCTCCAGCGAAGGTACGCGACCACTACCCGACAAAGTAGAGGCAATCCGACAATACACACGGCCGGCAACTACAAAGGACCTGAGACGTTTTTTGGGTATATTGAACTTCTACAGACGGTTCATACCCAAAGCCGCAGAGTCTCAAGCACCCCTCAACGAATTTCTACAAGGAAACGCTAAGGGCAAAACACCAGTGCCCTGGACACCTGAAACCATCAAGGCTTTCGAAGAATGCCGAGAAACTTTGGCGCAAGCGACATTGCTGGCACATCCGGAGAGCGATGCCCAATTGGCCATAATAAGTGACGCCTCCGATACCACCGCCGGGGCAGCATTGCAACAACGAGTGGATGGCCAGTGGGAGCCCTTGGCATTCTTCTCGAAAAAACTGAGCCCAGCAGAGAGAAAGTACGGAGCGTATGACCGAGAGCTACTCGCTATTTATTTAGCGGTCAAGTACTTTCGCCATATGGTTGAAGCAAGGACATTCACGATATACACAGACCACAAACCAATCACGTATGCTTTCGCCCAAAAAGCAGAAAAATGCAGTCCACGGCAGTTCCGACACCTCGATTTTATCGGACAATTTACAACGGATATACAACACGTATCCGGCAAGGATAATATAGTTGCTGACGCATTATCCAGAATCGACGCCATCGAGACACCTATTAACTATGCCGAGTTGGCAAAAGAACAAGAAACCGACGAAGAGGTGAAAAATTATCTTCTGGAAGGATCGTCTCTACGACTGGAAAAAGTCATTATTCCTGACACGAACACATCTGTATACTGTGACGTGTCAACTGGGAAATCGAGACCATTCGTTACGACAAGATTCCGAAGAGCCGCATTCAACGCGATACACAACCTTTCTCACCCGGGAATAAAAGCCACGACCAAACTCATAACACAGCGTTATGTCTGGCCTTCCATTAAAGCAGATTGCAACAAATGGGCAAGAAACTGCTTACCTTGTCAACGTAACAAAGTAACGCGACACGTAAGCGCTCCACAAGGCAATTTCCCACTGAGTTCATCAAGGTTCGAACACGTACACATCGATATCGTCATTATGCCAATATCAGAAGGATATAGGTATTGCTTGACGTGCGTGGACCGATTCACAAGATGGCCTGAAGCTTTCCCCATCAGAGATCAAGAAGCGGAAACGGTCGCCCGCACATTCTATGAAGGATGGATTACTCGTTTTGGCGCACCAATCCGGATAACTACCGACCAAGGAAAACAATTCGAATCTAAATTATTCAGACAACTTAATCACTTGGCGGGGACAAAACAAATCCACACGACAGCCTATCATCCAGCGGCAAACGGGATGGTAGAGAGATTACATCGCCAGATGAAAGCGGCTATCAAATGTCACCAGACCAACCGATGGACAGAGACATTACCAACCGTGCTAATGGGGATACGAGCTGCTTGGCGAGAAGATTTGAAATGCACATCAGCAGAACTTGTATATGGAGAGCCGCTTCGCCTTCCAGGAGAATTCCTGAACGCGAGATCTTCCGACAAGGATGACTTAACCGGTTTCGTGAAAAACCTAAGTCAACAAATGCATAATCTCCAACCGGTAGAAGGGACACGCCATAACAATAGACGAACATTCATATTCAAAGATCTTCATTCGACAACCCACGTTCTGCTACGAGACGACACTATTCGTGGACCATTACAACAAGCGTATAGCGGCCCATACGAAGTTATAAAACGCAATGGGAGAACTTACGTCATTCTCATAAATGGAAAGGAAAAAACAGTTACTATAGACCGTATAAAACCAGCATACATTATCGAAGACGGAAAATCATCTATAACTCCTGCTATTATGCCATCAGCTGTATCAGTACCAGATAAGAAAACAACGAAAAAAATAACGAAACAGGAACCAAGTTCAAGGACAACAAGAAGCGGACGCAGTGTCAAGTTTCCCGAGAAATACAAAGCATAATATCGAAGGAAGAATAATAAACTTTTCAAATGTGTTATGCAAACACAAGAATGCGATTACATAAGCGAAACCCGAAGCGAACCATAATAATAATAACAGTTGACGATACAATGACCGTTCATTCACCGAACATGACGACACCAGGCGACGTAAAAATAATAGTGCGATAACAAAAAGTCGCACGCAGCGGTTTAAACAAATCTCAGAAACGCACATACAGGATGTTCTGTCAGCAAGTTTTAATAAATTATTTCGAAACAATTTTGGTATAAAAGAAGCTACAAATCGAAAATTGCTTCAGTCGACAAACAGCACGCCTTACATCATAGGACAAGCATCAAGCAAAGAAGAAGTCATCATCGCCCAGACAGGAGACATTCATGTGGAAACACACAGATTACAATGGGCAACGCTCAGCATACTATCAGTAGCAGTGCTACTGGTGGGAGTATACTACACTTGGAGGAGATGCCGGAAGCATTACAGAAGTCAGGCATTGGAGGAGCTGAGAGTCAGCGGCGGACCAGTGAAAATTTAATGAATCGTGAGGCTCCACCTCACTGGGGGCGGACCCTGTAGCAGCCGCGTCACCTCTGCTAAAAATACCGACGCAGGATGCCGACCCCAAAACAAACCATCGATCAACACGGGCAGGCGAAGGGAGCTGATTCAACAAACAGACGACAATGGAATTTGAAACATCAATATTATCGATCAATGACACCCGATACGAAAGCCGCGGACTAAGCAAAGGCATACCGAGAAACATCCGTCCAAACGACGAGTAAACAAAATACTCAACCCGTGTAAGATTGACAAATAATAAAAATGAACTATGGAGTCACCGTCAGCAACTCTGGGGGTCAAGACACACGCGCTTCACCCCACTGAGAAGTTCGAGAACAAAGGAATCACCCGGTATATAAACCCTGGACGGCCGATGGAGAGCACACACACTCACTCACTCACTTCACGCACTTACCCACGTTGATCGACTCTGTTTTCTCGCCGTGTTAAACTTCGTACCATAATTACCGACTTGCATTTATTTGTAATTATTGAATAAATCAATTGAAATCTTCTGCTGTGTTTGCTGTACATTCTCTCGGACGTAGACGACGAATACCTACAGATATTATTACATGGTCTTTCATATTTCAGATACCGTGCCTTTTTGAATTATTAAAATTCAGTGAGGTTTTTTTGCTAGTGTTTGCGCGCAATCAGCGTCATCATTATCAAAATATGTTGAAATGTCATCACACCTTGCGCTTATGCTTATATCTACAGTTTTTTTTAATTTTTTTTTTTATTAAAGACAATTTCTCATTGTACATATCGATTCTTTTTCTCTTTTGTTAGTGTTGTCGCGGTGATGGTTAGTTGATGGTTAGATGGCGCAGTTGGTTATTTGTGTTTTCTAGTAGGTTTAATCAGCCCGGATCTACAACTTTTTCAAATCGGCGCCCCCCTAATAGTGATAAAAGTGATTACAATACATACAATAACAAAAATTAACCAACATTAAAGTTTACTTTGCTTTATTAGTAAGTGATTAGCGTGTTTTTTGTCTGTTTTAGACAATATTTTTTTTACCTGCTGACGCACTCACTGCCATGCCATCGCCCTCTAATTTTGTTTGGGCCTTCTACTGCCTAGGCTTGTTGAAAAAGTATCGTTATATCGATATTTTTAATTCAAAACATCGATACTTTTAGCCGATATATTTTGATCCGATATATCGATACATCGATACAAAATATCCAATATCGAAAATTGTACCAAAAACGATATTTTTTTATTTATGTAACTTAAGTCACTAGAATCCAAAACTGTACAGGAACGAACGGAAAAAAGTAACTGTATTGGGTCTGACATCTGGCGGATAAAATTTTTACTATTAATAGCTCACAAATCTATTGTCTTTGCATTAGTATTTTCGATCACTAATACTAGCATATATTATGTGTAGGTACATACATAGAAATTTTTCTAAGCCATTCCTATGTGTTGGTTCCCAATTGTCTATGATTATTGACAGGGGCGGCCCTACCTAAATTATTAAGTGGTGCGAAATCTCTTGGTGGCGCCCCTCCCCTCCTAACAAAAAATAGAGCTATTTCTATTCTCTTCTCTTCCAGTTATGCAACTTAAATTGAAGTATCTAGTAGGATGGATGTGAAATAATAACAGAAAAAAATGTTTGATTACATTTATTTAATTTACGACCTCCGTAGTCCAGTGGGTAAGACTCTTGACTCACAATCCGGAGGTCACGGGTTCGAACCCGGCATGCGCAAATAAATTTTATTTGATTAATTTGTGTGATTTCACAATTAATTCATTTAAAATAATGTATGGTATATTTGCGGCATGTTCCAGAGTGGAAGATACTATTAGTATTGCCCTGGTGTAAGACCACCATTCAGAATTGAAATGTTGCTTGAAAATGGCTTTAGCCGTGTTTGGTGACCAGATCTGAATAGCCAGGTACTTCCCAACCTTCTCTTCCTCACCTCTTTCCCCTCCCCACTACCTTCAGCCTCACAACATACCCCAATTGGGGATGCCATAGTCTCACTGGCTCCAGACGGGAGCAGTTGAGATTCTTGTGCGGTATTCACTGTAAAAAAAAAAAAACAATTAAATCGGCGAAATCAATAAAAACACTAGAACACAACTTTTCTTGCTTTTACGATTGCGATTTTTTTATTAAATCAGAATAATTTAACCCTTGGGCAATATCATTCTCAATTGATAAAATTGCAAGATCTGATAGTCTTTCTTGACACATAGCCGAACTTAAGTACGTTTTCATTCATTTTAATTTACTAAAGCTTCGTTCTCCTAGTTACAGGGATGGTCAGCAAAATCCGAAGCGCTGTCCACACATTCGGGAATATATCCTGCCAATCATTTTTTTTAATAAGTTGAAGAACTTGTAGTGGCTCTGCTGAGTCAAGATTTTTTAGAATTGGGTTTAGGCTCATTCAACCAATTCGCGACTTGATACATCACATTTTTCCCCATCGGTTAAAATAATTTGCAAACTGCACAGACTTTTTCTAATGACGACTTATCACGAATTGTTTTGATGTTAGGTTAGGTACAAAAAATACACGTGTCATTAAATTTAGATAATTGTCCAAACCGAACGACCAATGCATTTTCAATTGTATATATATAGGATAAAAGACGTTAATTTAAAACAGTTCTTCGGGATTTGTTGGTGTCTCATCTGCAGCTTTATATTAAAATAATCGCTTCTTCCTTCGGGATCGGACTGGCTTAAACGTAGAATCTATCCCAGCCTGGGAAGCTATTTCCTTAGCTGTTATTTGAGAAGACCGGTACTGCTTCACAAATTTTGAGTAGTTTTTCAGAAATCGCGATGCTTTTGCTAAGTCCATAGTTTCAGACTGCATACCTTTACTTACAATTTTTACTTGAAAAAGTATATTGTACCAAGCAACTATGAATTCAAATTGCTCCATGTTCTGAATCAGTGAAAAAGCCTCTGATGCAGCAATTGAGTTATTCGTGAAGATTCAAAAGGGCATCATGAACTGAAGAGTAGTCATAGCGAACAGAAGCAAGGCTCCAGCAGAATCTCCCAGCGAGTTTCGCAAGCTTTTTTCAGTGATAGTCCGTCTACGTGTTTGGATACGACTTTCCACCTCTTTGTTGTCTAATACAAATAGTCTTGGGAGAAATCTAAGCCTATTATAAAACACCGGAATGTATCTTAAAAGAAGGTAAAGTTAGTTAAGTTAAAAATAAAATAAATAAATAAATAAAAAAGATTAAGATGATTCCGATTCGTCTTCTGCTAGCAATAATAAGGCATCAACAAGACTTTCGTCGTCGTCAGTAGTAGTACAGGATCCACCGGAGACATTACATTTTTCTACCAGCGTGTAAACTAACCTTGTGATTGCTTGGTTGAAAGTTGTTGGAACACATACCTCTAACATTCAAAAGGGTACGAATTCTAAGAATGGCGATCAGAATGCGATTCCTTAATTTTGTTTTGATTTTTTTTTATACATTAGCTCCACAGGGAAATAATTTCACTCAGGGCCTATGTCATCTTTAGGGATTCTGAGAGGAGGGTTTTTTTTAGGAAAGGAAGGAGAGGAGAGATCTGGGAAGGAAAAGGGTTTAAGGGGTGGTTAGGAATCTGGGGTTCAATGTGTCTTGGTCATCCGCCTCCAATACCTAGACAAACCTCACCCCATGAACCCGGGCACCCCTGCTAAATCACCAAACGTAGCGAACCACTTGGGGCGACCTATGGCAGAGGTGTTGGTTATCCAATAAAGGTTCCCGGGACGGCGGTACCCATTCACGCCTCCCAAATTTTAAATTTGTATTGTCCCCATTACGCTGAAAATTCTTTCAACGACAGCATTATTGTATTTTGGTTCTTAATTATTTGCAATTCGGCTGATTTAAATAACTTATCGCTGAAGTAGCCTAATAGGCGACCAGTCGCCTTTTAGATTTTTTCATCACCGATTCGTCCGATAGATAGTCGATCAGTGGTCGGGTGTTTTCGGCGCCCCCCTTATGACGGCGCCCTGTGCGGTCGCACCGCTCGCACCGCCCTAGGGCCGCCCCTGATTATTGACTACACCTTGTTCCAAACACGAAGTCCTTTTTTACAGATTAATTCGCCAATAGGATGTTACCGAGACGCATACATTGTATGCGTCTCAGTTTACATATAAGTTAAAAGACAGCTTTTTAGTTTTTGATATTTTTGTAATTATTACCTAATAAAAATGAATACTGATAAAAATAATTTCATTTTTATTGAGATTTTTGTACATTAAAATAATGCACATTGTTTATAAATATTATAATATTGAGCTGAATACACTATTATTTTAAAAACGCAACATCTTTTAAAAATTTGACCGATATATTGATACATATAATTGCAGAATTAACTAAGCTTATTTACAAAACATTAGATAGAGGTAAAAAATGCTTACGTATTTTCATTGACCTCCGTAAAGTTTTTGATAGTGTCTCACATTCAAAATTAATTAATAAACTTAATAATATAGGAATAACTGGCAAAGCTAAAACATGGTTAAAAAGTTATATCCATCAAAGAACTCAACAGGTAAAAGTAAACAACGAACTAAGTGAAATAGAAAATATAGATTTTGGAATTCCACAAGGAACTGTATTGGGACCTTTACTTTTCATATTGTATGTAAATGAACTTTTTGAACTCCCAATCATTGTAAACATTATATCTTACGCAGATGATACAGTGATTACTATTGAAGGAAATTCTTGGAATGAGGTCGAAGTATTAGCTAACAATGCAATTAATATCGTAAAACTATGGTTCGACGAAAACTTTTTGACACTAAATGTCGAAAAAACCCAATTTATACCTTATAGCCTAACAGGGAATATCTCAAATATAAAGGTAAACATAAAAATTCACGAAAAAAATTGCCTTCTTAGGATCGCACCCTGTAACTCAAACTGTATACACATTAGTAGTAAAGAAGAAATAAAATATCTTGGAATAATTATCGATAATAACATCAAATGGAAAAGTCAAATAAATTCCACAGTAGACAGAATGAGAAAACTGATCTATATATTTTTTAGACTTAGAAATACTGTAACATTAAAATTACTAAAAGATATTTATTACGCACTTGCACACTCTGTACTACAATATGGAATCATAGCTTGGGGGGGTGCATATAAATCTTCCCTACTTCCACTGGAAACAATTCAAAAAATATTAATAAAAATCATCTTAAAAAAGCCCTATTACTACCCAACAATAAATGTTTTCCAAGATTTCCCGGTTCCCCCACTAACAAAAATTTATGACAAAATTGCACTCCTACAATTACATAAAGATTTCTTTAATGAAAATACTATACCACAATTAAATATTAGTAAAAGAATCATATCTGTTGGAGGATTAACCGTACCATTAGTACGAACTACAACAGCACAACATCACTATACATTCAAGGGTTTAAAATTATTCAACAAATTACCCCAAGATATACGATCGGATGAAAACTACGACACATATAAATAAAAATTAAATTGAAATACTCTAGTACCACCTCATAACTTTAATTATTGTTTAGAAATATGTTTTGCTTGATCAACCCTTTGAATCATTTATTAACTAACCAATAATTTTATGAAATGTATCGTATTTTCTATAAAATTACTATTAGTTTTTGTAATCATATTATTAATTTATATACTTAGATGTAAAAGTATTTAGTTGTCCTCTCCTAAACACAAGCATCTGCTTTATTAGGAGAGCGATTGAAATTTGTTGTTATATATTGTTGTAAAATTGTATTTATAATAAATGTTTCAGTGAATAAATATTAAAAAAAATAAAAAAAACATCGATATTTTTTTATCGATATATCGACGTCGATAATGATATTTTAATCAATATCGATACATCGATATATCGATATTTTTTTCACTTTCGACATCCCTACTACTGCCCCTCGGAAAGTCTACGACTCAAACGCCCACAAGGGAGGCGATATCGCCCGCGATGGAACCTATGACGTACACTATACGCACGCATTCAAAATTGACGGATACATTCATAAATAAACTTACGATGTGTGCTTTTTTTTTTACATTTGGATGCGTTCCTCCGACAACATCGGTATCTTCAAAACACAGGTTCACTCATTCTTTTCCCTAATAGTCCAGTCAGTGGGGGGTTTTACCTTGCAAAAGGTAATGTAGTAGCGATTTGGATATATGTTGTTCAGATTGGGACTCTAAAGAAAAAAAAAGTGTTCGACCTTGGGGAGCTCGAGCTCGTGCTGCCATCTTGGATTGAGTGTGCCAATTTTTTTTTCTTTTTTTTTAAATAATTGTGCAATGGTTGGTCTTACAACCAAACTGCTAAAGACAAACTTGAAGAAGATAAAATTTCTAATATTTTATTTATTTTAAAGTCTAATAGGTAACGAGTCGCAGTGGCGGAAATGTAAATATTTAAAAAAAAAAGTGAAATTTACCCAATTTTCGATATTTTTTCGGGCTATTCATTACGTAATAATATAATAATTTTGTAAACTCATTTCCACACCACCATGAGGTAGAGAAAATGGCGCATTTTTTTATCGAGGTATCCCCAGTAGGTCTTCTTCCTCTTCAATGGCACTACAACCCATTTCGAGCCTTGGCCTCCTTCAACATAGCCTCCACCGCTCTCCGTCCTCTTCCAACCTGCGACATAGGGTAGTCCTTTCACATCCTTCCTGACATCATCCTCCCGTCTCAGACTAGGTCTGTCCGCCTTTCGTTTACCTCCTGGGTGTCCTGTTAAAACCTTCTTCGGTACTCGTGCGCTTGACATCCGATGCACATGTCCGGCCCCTCTTAATCTTTGGAGCCTTAGATGGATAGAGAGTCTGGGAGCTTGGTAAATATCGTAGAGCTTTATTGTGGTGAATTCTCCATGCCTCTCCCTCTCGCACCGCTCCTAAGATTCTTCGAAGTACCTTTCTTTCGAAGGTGTTCAGCTGTTCCCGCCTCACATCCATAAGGCAAGACTGTTCTAATGATTGTTTTATATAGGGTTTTCCTATGGACGTTTCGGGATTTGAACACTGGCAATAACGCGAAGTAAGTGTGGTTAGCGGCTGTGATGCACTATCTTACTTCTACTGGGTTTTCGTTGTCCTGCGTTATTTATTTATTTAAAAATTACGGCACAAAGTGCCATTTACAAACATGTGTTATTTAATATATTTAAACAGTCATAGTATAGTGAAGAAAGTTTTTTTTTAATTTCTCGTAATAAGAGAAAAAGAGAAAAAATTTCTAACAACTAATGAAAACTTTAAAAGGATACAATGAAATAAAAAGAAAAACTTGTTATGAAGTAACCTCGTTACAATACGTAAGGCTGAAATGTTTGATAAGTAGAGCCTTGTATTTTAATAAGGAAATATTAAAAATATCAGCAACATTGGCATAAAATTTACCAATGGTGAGTATTCTATTTATAACAGAATTATATCCTGCGACAGACGTATAATTGTCACAATAATACATATTGGGGAACCTTGATCTATTAGTAGGTACATGAAAGTGAATCAACTTTAATATATCAGGGCTATCCAACTGATGATTTACAGTTTTGTATAAAAATATGAGATCAAAAATTTTTCTTCTGTCACTTATCTTCAAAAATTTCAATGAGTGTAATAAAAAGTCATAATTTATTGATTCTAAAGGGATTCCAAGTCGAAAATTAAGTAAGTGTTACCAGTTTTGAGATATATAACGACCGCTTGAGTCAAAAAGCATAATATTGATTCGTTCCAAAGCTGTATCTGATATATTTTTATATAACTGTAAGTATGCTATTATTAAATCTAAAATATATATTAATTATTCAGTACATTAGACAAAATGGTTGATTGTTTGTGAAAATAAGTGAATTGAGAAAAAAATATTATTCCAAGTTTGGTTGATTATTGAAGAAGTTTCACGTTTCGTTTCTTTCCATATAACAAATTAATATACACTTATTCACAAAATGTAGTATTTCTTTTTTCATTTGTTTGTAAAAATATAATACCGATTGGTTTATTCAAATCAATTTACTTAAGAAGGAATAACCAGACAAAACAGGAAATATGTCATTTTTAAATAAAATTTGAGCCGTGTTGACTTTTGCACAAAAAAGCATAATAAGGTTATACCGTAGGTATATGATCAAAAAATAATTACAAAAAGTACATAATTTTAGTAGTTTTACCGTCACGCCTTTCAGCATGAATGTAGGTATAAATTTAAGCAAATTTTGATTTGCCGTTGGCTGGCTAATGGCTCTTAATAAAATATTATAGCTAGTTAAAACTCATGCGTCAATTTTACGTATGATTATCTTTACAGTACATTGAAATATGATTATCTTTCTGGGATTAATACTAGAGTACACGTGTGGGCTACATATGTAGCCCAGGGTATTATTTTTGTTCATAATTTCCTGAAATCGCGTGATTTAACTTCGAGTCTCTAGCTAAGCTCCGATTGGTTGTTGCTCGATGCATTCAGTGTGGCGTGAGCCATCGACGCTGGCGCACGTGCGAAAAATAATGATTTAAAGTTGTTGGGCTACGGATGTAGCCCATGCGTGCACTGGCGGAACACAAAAAAGCTTGCTCAAAATGCTACAGGCGTATGTGTAATGATCAACAAATTTTAATTTGACCTTATGTAATGATCACCAAATTTTAATTTGTCCTTCGTGTAATGAAATTTAAAAAAAATGTAAGAATTAAACCAAAAGTTGATTGATCTCAAATAAGTAAAAATTATGTGATTTTTTGAGAAGTCTGAAGTTTTGTTAATATTTTAAGTTTAAGAAAGAGAAGTTTTTTTTTTTATTTCAGTTTACTTAATAAATGTCATTTATAATAAAAAATGTGTTTTATTTAAAAATTAAACGATTATCTATCAGTATATTTCAATTTAAAATGGGCTACAAGTGAAGCCCACGCGAGCACTCATGAACGTTTTAGAGGCGCGTGTACCGTAGTGTTAAAAATCTTCATTTATGAGCCTCAATAGAATTTTCATATATGAAGGTTTATGTTACAAAGGATGTATATAATTTGTGTCACAAAATAAAAAAATACCTTAAAAGTTGGATTGATACCACGTTCTTCAATTATATTTGCACCAAATGATGTCACTTGGAACACACTGTTCTAATTTTGAATATTCTGAAAAAAATTCTTTGATAGAGGTTCTTGCCCTTAAAGTAATGAATTCAGTGGTTCAGATGGCGTCGTCAGTTGTGTTAATTTGACTTTTCCATTCGCACAATATAATCCTGGCGGTTCGAGTCAATATTGACAAATATAGTGTTCATTGTTCCAAAATCGACCGATGTATCGCTGACGTAATCGACTGTCGTATCATTTATCTAAACGCCAAACTTTCATAGGTACCGTTGTTGCCTTTCGCTTGAAATCGATGATATAGGTTCTTCGGGAGTCGCGGTAGATCTTGAAAATTGAAAATGCTTGAGAAATTCTCATTCTATTTGCCTCCAAACGCTGCCAACTCTTTTCTTCAGTCTCATTGTCTCGAAGATTGTGAACTCGACTTGCGTTATGCATACGCCGACCGATATTACCGACGCCTCACTGGTGGCATTTTCTTATCAATAACAATAAATAACACGACGGTAAACCTCTAAACACTTATAAAAATAAAAATAAAATATTTAGAAAAAAAAAATCTGTTGGATTTTTTAAATTTTTTCTTACATACAAACCTTCTCCTGATAATAAGGAATACAACAAAAAAAGAATTATCCAATTTGGTGCAGTCTTTCGTAAGTTATGAGCGTACATACATTTCGGCGATTCATTTTTATTAATATAGATAGATAGATTATTTACCTGAAATATAGGGTTTTACACATATTTTGAAAAGATATTTATATTTTCATTCTCGTTAAACCTAAGAATAATGTGAAATAAATGAAATTATCTCAAACTCGTGATCAGAGAATAAAAAATCTTTGAAGAGCACGTGGATTTCCCATTCTCACAAAGTAACTGATCGTATAAATGTTCTTTTGCGAGTGTGTCAGTTCATGAGATGATAAATAAAATACAAATAAACAAACTGATTAGCAACTCGACTTCTCTTCAGGAAAATGTAAATAATACCAGAGCAAGGTTTTTTCTTTGCTTTACGGCTTAGAAGATATCAATTAATTTATAGAAGGTGGGGCAGAGAGGAGTGCCTAGTTTCAAAAAATCATTGAAGCCCCCCCAGACCGAACAAAGGGGTGGGGTAGGTGCCGTTAGGTCGGGGAAGTGATGCCGTTTATGGTAGTGACCATACCGTGGTCAGGTAAGTCCCGGAGCTTTTTTGTGGAGACGTTCTTTAAAAATGGGTAAAGCTTTGTGGCTAAGCACGGGGCTTTCCGGATCCGGTTCGAGTTAAATCTTAATGATAGTGTTGCTGATCCTAAAACCATTCGGAAATAGATCAGTAATGTCAGGTGGACAGGAACTGCAGATCCTAAAATACCTGGGCGGCCTAAGAGTGTACGAACACCTGAAAACGTCGCGGTAGTAAGAGCGTCAATTGAAGAGTCTACAACCCGATCAGCGCGGAAACATGCCGCTGCACTTGGAATCTTACACTCGGAACTTCAACCAGATGATATCATTTTCAAAACATCATGAAAAAAACGCCATCATTTCGCCGACCTAACGGCACCTGCTCCGCCCATTTGCTCGGTCTGGGGGGGGGGGGGGGGGGGGGGGCATTCAGTGATTTTTTTAAACTAGGCAGTCCTCTCTGCCCCACCTTGTATAATTTGATACTGCCAAGTAGTAGAATTTAATTTCAATAATATATTAAAATAAATTTAAACTTTTTCAAAATAATTTATTTCTGACCGTAACCGGTTTAGGCCTGGTTCCTTAACAAGGTCGTCTTCAGACTAATAATTATTCCTTATACTTCGGTTAACATAAGATTTGGGAGGGGGGGGGCTTAACAGGGGACGTATACAAGGATTTTATTCAAATTAGACGGATTTTCTCACATTTGTTGCTATGTCGTGTTTCTTGGCTGAAATTCCTGTTATTAGGTTAAGTATAATTACCTCGGGTTTATGGATTACTTTAATGTTTATTTGGGGAATACCTTACTCTGTATTAACACTGACTTTATGTATTTTGTTTGTACGGTTTCCATTATAATATTATTCCTACTGATATTACTTATTGACTTTACAATGACCGTAAGCGAAAGAGAAAGATACGTAAAACATACGTGTGACAGAGAAATGTTGGTTTTCAGAGCTTAAACTCGCCTCATGCAACGATTTCTGTATTAATATCAGGTCGGCATCATGGACATATGAATATATCTGGACCTGCCCTAAGTGATAAAAACGTATTATTTCCCCCTCCCATGGAGCCGGCTATAGCTCCGCCTTGGAGCCAGCTGGGCTTACGAGAGCGTCGCTTGAATCTAAAAAATGTGACGTCATCATTCTTGTCCTGACCAGTGCGCTGGCCACATCGCACATTTTACGAACGGTAAAGGCCCTTTCATTACTTTTAATCCAAATTTTAAATTAAACTTAAAATTTTTTATAAGTCACATTTTTTCAAATCTGGAAGAATTTTGTCTTGTTGCAAGGTATCTGAAGTTTTGTTTACCAAAAGTATGCGTTATGGAAATTTTTAGTAAGTTTTTGTTATTGTATTTAATCTTTTTTCATCGTATTTAAGTATGTACTCGTATATTTGTATTTAGATCAGTGAGGATTGTTACTGCATATATCTGCAGAACGTCAAACACATTCATAATATTAAAGGTATTTCAAAAATGTATAGAAACCGTCAAGCGCTGGTTCTATTTGGGAATTAGCGAAAATGGATGCCCAATCAGCTTGTTCTAGAGCGGAATTAATTGATTCGTAGTCTCCACGATTATAGAGAAAAACTTTCCCTTTCGCATTTGTCAATGAAGCGGTTTTCCGAAATGGCACAGTATTGGACACAGCTTTATGTGCATCTTCGGGAACTAGGGGGTCGTCACAGATTCGACGGAGATTAGTAAATTTGACAGGATCAGATCTAGGATATGGCCGCTTGAGTTTAGCTCACCGTTGTATTGAGAGAGATTCAGAAAATACGTAGAGTTAGAGTCTACTAAATTGAGTAGAGTAATCGCTAGCTGCTTAGTCATCTCCTTCCCCTCCCCACTACCTTCAGCCTCACAACATACCCCAATTGGGGATGCCATAGTCTCACTGGCTCCAGACGGGAGCAGTTGAGATTCTTGTGCGGTATTCACTGTAAAAAAAAAAAAAAAAAAAAAAAACATGGGTTTACCAAAGGTATCAGATACGAAGAACTTTTCGACCCTCGATACTATACTATCGTAGAGATCACCATTACGCTCCCACCGGTCATTGTCTTGGCGGTGGTGTAGAGTTAGCTATTAAACAGGAGCTATGAATGGACTTCTTGATGAAATTTGGGTCACCATTCGCAATGAAAGTACACATCGCAGTTTGTTACATATATTTTGCGTATACATCCCTGGAAGGACTCAACATTAGTATTTAAGACGACAATGTACCCTAAAATCCATTCAGAATCTTAACGACGTAAGTAAAGAAGCCGTGTATACAAATTGCGACTCGCGACCCGCTTTTTGGACGGACCTACTGTCGAATTTGCCAAAAAGAAAGAAAAGAAAAATAAGAAAAATAATGTGGGAATCTTAACGGCGTAAGTGAAGAAAGCGTGTAAACAAATATACACCGCGGCATCGCGGCATGGCTATTGTACGAACGTACGGTCGAATTCACCCTAGCAGGCCTTTCTGCTTTCGACCTTTCTGGCGCGTTCATTTTAATTAATTCTGAAGAACGTGTTACAAATATTTAAATGCGTCTTCATGTTGTTCTTTCGAAGTTATTAATTCATCGTCCAGAATAATAAAATCTGGTGCTTACCGCTAAATTTATAGTTGAAAAACGGGTTATAAAGTTTTAAAATCGATGTACGTAAAATATATTAATGGTGATGTACTGTTTTTATTAATCTAAAATATAAATAACTCGTATTCCTTGTGCGGCATGGAAATAAAAAAGTTATTATAGTTACGAATTCGCCGGAAATTACTAAAATCTGAGTTTTGAGCAAACAAATTATTAGGGTTGTGTACCACCTTAATCGAAAATTTCCTAAACATGTTATCAGATATAGCATCAAATAACCCCATGGATTCATTTACCATCTTAGGTGATTTTAATCTTGCAGAAATTTCATGGACCCAAGATACGTCATTTGCTCACTAAGCAGCTAGCGATTACTCTACTCAATTTAGTAGACTCTAACTCTACGTATTTTCTGAATCTCTCTCAATACAACGGTGAGCTAAACTCAAGCGGCCATATCCTAGATCTGATCCTGTCAAATTTACTAATCTCCGTCGAATCTGTGACGACCCCCTAGTTCCCGAAGATGCACATAAAGCTGTGTCCAATACTGTGCCATTTCGGAAAACCGCTTCATTGACAAATGCGAAAGGGAAAGTTTTTCTCTATAATCGTGGAGACTACGAATCAATTAATTCCGCTCTAGAACAAGCTGATTGGGCATCCATTTTCGCTAATTCCCAAATAGAACCAGCGCTTGACGGTTTCTATACATTTTTGAAATACCTTTAATATTATGAATGTGTTTGACGTTCTGCAGATATATGCAGTAACAATCCTCACTGATCTAAATACAAATATACGAGTACATACTTAAATACGATGAAAAAAGATTAAATACAATAACAAAAACTTACTAAAAATTTCCATAACGCATACTTTTGGTAAACAAAACTTCAGATACCTTGCAACAAGACAAAATTCTTCCAGATTTGAAAAAATGTGACTTATAAAAAATTTTAAGTTTAATTTAAAATTTGGATTAAAAGTAATGAAAGGGCCTTTACCGGTGCACTCACCCAAATCCGAAATTACTAATGATATCTACCAATGAATTGGTTGTTATTATTCTAAATTATTATTAACTAGCTGGTTCCCGGCATGTGTTGCAATGCCATATTAAAAGAAATACATTGTTTCTCCCTGAATCACCTTTCCCGTGGGTCCCCGTTCCCCTCCCGCGTCCCCTTCCTAGCTAGGTTTAGTTAAAAGTTTCAATAACCACTGGAGCGACAGCGCATTTTAAAACATTTTTCTCAGTTTGCTAGAGATTTTCTTGTGATCAATTTGAATATTTTCCGTCCACATTAAAAAATCATACCTCCGTATTTTTATATGAAGACATACAAACTAATTATAGCTCTACATAGCCAATGAATTCGTATATATTTTGTCGATTATCACATATTCGTAGGATTTATAAAAAAGAAATATTACAAAATCGTAAACATTTGAAACGGAAACATTCTCAGGATTTTCTACCTATAAAATCGCGTAAGAAATTCAATTTTGCGTCAACATTAAATATTTTCTATGGAGAAACAGACAGTGCAGTTTTCATAAAAACGGCGCAACTTACAGAAATGAGATACATTTTATGTTATTCGGTATATCATAACTTTTTATGCATCAAGTCCTGAAGATGAAATCAGAAAGATGATGGCCCCCAGCAGCGATACATTGATGAAGGCGATTTCCGAAGTTTTCGGCTGCATTTTGGCACATCTTGGGCGTAACGGCGATTTCGTCCCGAATTCGATCATCGAGTTCTTCCAAGGTGTGAGCCGGTGTTTGAAGACTTTTTCCTACAGATAGCCCCACAGGAAAAAGTCGCAAATGTTTAAATCAGGTGAGCGCGAGGACTATCCCACGTCACCCCTCAGAGAGACGAGGCGCGCAGGGAACATTCTGTCGCAGGTTTGTCATTGAAACTCGAGCAGTATGGGCCGTCGCACCGTCCTGTTGAAACCAGATATCTCTCAGATCTGTTTCCTCCATTAGTTCTTCAAATTGAAGTTCAAAAAAAATTTCAACATGGAAACATAATGTTGAACTTTGACAGTCGCGGTTTGTCCATTCTCCTCAAAAAAATACGGCCCAATCACCCCTAATTTGGAAATTGCACACCACACGGACACTTTTGAGGAATGAAAACGTCTTTCGTGAAGTTGCCTCGGGTTATTTCTAGCCCTGTACCGAAAAATTTATTTATTCGCTTTACCCATCGAGATGTGCCAAAATGCAGCCGAAAACCTTAGAAATCGCTTTCATCAATGTATCACTGCTGGGGGCCATCATCTTTCTGATTTCATGTTCAGGACTCGATGCATAAAACGGAACGATGTACCGAATAAAATAAAATAAAACCCATTTATGTAAGTTACGTTGTTTTTTCTAATAGCCCTTCAAAACTGCACTGTTTGTTTTGCCGCACCTTATATAAGAACACTGAATTTTAATTAGTTGTGAAGTGTTTAATAAACGTGTTCCCTTTGCAAACATTTTTGACACCAATTATTTTATTATTTATTTATTTTCGAGTAATCAACAGTTTACATTTTTCCAGTTTGTACATATTTGTGTAGCCAAAATAAAACCAATGATGGATTTCCTCCATGTGACTTTACCTCTGATTAAAGTATGATAACAAGTTTTAAATAATAAAATTTATAATAAAGGAGTTCGAGATCAAAAATTTTATAAAACAAAATATTAAGTATATAAAACTAAAATTTACATAAAAATATCAATACATTGGTAACCATAAGAAGCCAGGTTGTACATATAAATAAAATCATAACAGAATTAAAGTACAAACGATAGAAACATAGACACATAACATATTCATTAAACATTAGAGAAATACTCTTTTATGTACCCTTATATTTGGAAAGTTCAGAATTGAAAATGTCCACCTTGGATAATATGCTATTGTAACTATTGCATAGTCTGTTCAGACAAGAATTTTGCTTACAGTTTGTCTTGCATTGATCAACCCTGAATAGGACAGAAGAGCGTGTTGTACGCGCAGGTACATTAAATTGAATTGAATTATGGTCGAGAAATGACGACACTTTGATGGATTAAAATGGAATTTTAAGGTACTTACCAAATATTACTACAGCACCTCAGACAGATACTTAACTCGATTATTACTTTATTTATTGAAAATAGTGCATTGTCAATCACAGTCCAATCGGCAAAAAAAAACGCAAACATAATTACACAAATTTTGTATTTCAAATATTTACCGTATTTTTAAGTTTGAAATACGTTGAATGGATTATTAGTTCAATCATTATTACAATGGTATACAAATATGTTCCACTAAAACACGATAAAAAGTGGCATTTTAGACGGAGCCATTTGACAGTTTTAAACATTTTTGCATAATACGATTTTATAAAAGACGAATAATTCGTAAAAAGCTAGAGGACATTGCCATCCATTGAATACGAAAGCTTATTTATAATGTCAAGTTTGAACCGGGGGAGTATTTGAAATTATTACAAAATAATTTTATGCATCTAGGGAAAATTTATGCTAAACCTGGCAGCAAACCAATCCGAGGTATTTTAAATGAGAAACAAACACACATACATTCATACAAACTTTCGCGTTTATAATATTTTAGTTAAATAAGATTATTGATAAGAGTATTTTAAAGTGAATTACAATTTTACCGCCACAACACAGGCTAGTCTAGTTAGGCGGGTTAGGGAACGTACCCACACTACGAGACCCACTTTTTGCAATTTTTAATCCCCCCCTCCCGCCCCCCTCCCCCTCGGTGACCACGTGTAGTATATTCTAAGAACCTCCCCCCTCCCCCTACAGTTTTCATGTAGCAAATCTTAAATATGGTTTTGAATCATTTCTTGCTAACAAAAAGTTTAAAAAATATATATTTGGCTTATATTTGTCTTTAGTAATAAGGCGCTTACTGCGTGACGGCAAGAGTGCATACATACCTATAATTACAAGTGGAAAACATATTAAAAAGTTAGTGGAAAAAATATGAAAAGATTTCTAGATTGACTACGTGATAAAAACCTAGCCCCCCCCCCTCCTCCATTGTGACCAAGCGTGGTGTTTTGAAGATTCCCCCCCCCCCCCCCCTAAACGGGTCACGTAGTATGGGTACGTTCCCTTATAAGAAGCCTCAACCACGTATTTTTTATTTAATTTTTTGTTAGTCACAAAAAGACACATAAATTACAAATAAATTTTATAGAGTAATTAATTACAAAATAGATATAGTTGATGTACCCCATAAATAAGCAGGGCTTTATGTGTATGGGGGGTGTTATTATATTGGTTTTATTTGACATGGTTCAGTTCAAGTTTTCAGTATAATTTTTAAGGTGAGTTTTAAATTCTTTTATTTTATAACTAGCTGGCCCGACGAACTCCGCACCGCCTCAGAATCAATAGCTGTTAAATTAATTTCAGTTTTTTTATTAAGTTAAAAATTACGCAATGAAGCAATTATCAATGCGCAACTGTCCGTGTTTTGTTTTTGTCAGTATCAGAGATGGCGTTGTGTGCGGATTTATATTTTTGTGATTTTCTTACTTTTACAATTACTTACGGGAATTCGGGAGGCGTATACGGGTGCCGACGCTCCGGGAACCATTTATTGAATAACCAACACCTCTGCCATAGATCACCCCAAGTGGTTCGCTACGTTTGGTGATTTAGCAGGGGTGCCCGGGATCATGAGGTGACTTATGTCCGGGTCTTGGCAGTTGATGCGCCTCCCCACCTGCTGCGTGGCGGGCCGGATCGAGAGAGACTGGTTGAGGGAGGCCTTTTGACCTTTCCAGCCGGACTCTCTCGACCCATTGCCTTACACCACAGTTTAAGGGATGGATTCATACGTCCGTCACTCCCGGACATACTGACTCCAGATTCCTACCCACCCCTCATACCTTTTCCTTCCCAGAACTTTCTATCCTCCCCATTCCTTAAAAAGATCCTCCACACAGCATCCCCTAAGACGACATAAGTCCTGAGAGAAATTATTTTCCACAGGGCCTCCTGTGTGGAGCTTATGTAAAAAATGAGTTTCATTTCAGAGATTTATTATAATTATTGTATTTTTCCTTTGGAAGTGTGCAGACATACGTTCACCATTTGTCTCATTTTCGACTATTCACATTGAGTGTGTAAGAAAGAAGGGCAGCATTATATGATTAAAAACAAATGCACAACAATCAACGCATTGATATTTGACGTTTTTGAATGTTTTGAATTCATGCACAGTTCAATCTTATACCCTTCACAATATTGCTGCAGTTCTTTCAAAATAGGAGAATTCGTTCCATACAAAATGTATGGGGAAAATAATTTTCTTTATAGCTATTTATTTCGTTAAGTTTTGTGATGTTTTAATAGTTATTATCCTATCCGGGGCGGAGACAAATCCAACAAATCAAAGATCGTCTAAACTAAAAATCGTAACTAACCCGACTTTGTTTTATATATTAAGATAACAATAGTGTTAAGAACATTAGAGACATCTATGAGATATAGTTAATCATTGATTCAATTATTATTAATCAGGTTATTAAGAAATAGTGAACACTAGAGACATCTAGGTAATTTTATTGTATCTAGTTATTGACACTGGCTGGCGAGAATACGCCACGTGACCAGTAGGGTCCGACGGTTGGTTATTTTTGTTATTGTTGATTATTGGGATGTCTTATCTCCGGGTAATTTCTATTTTTTAATAGTATAAAAAGGGTGTTGTTCAAAAAACTATCTCTCTCACATTAAGCGATACCTAGGGTACAGTTCCCTTAAAACCCCAAGACGGGGTCTGGGCCAGATTATTATAAAGTGTTAATTTCATTGTTGTAATTCAAAGTGATTGTAAATAAAACGACTCCATATTAAAAAGTGTTTTACAATATAAAAAAGTCCACTACCCCGATCATGAAATGAAGTTATTGACAAATAATTAAACCATAAATATATCGGAGTAAATTTTTTTTATTCATTACCAGAAAAAAACACTAATACTACTCCAAGATGAGAGTAATCTATAATTAAACGTGAACCACTTGAACTAACCACAAAAAATGCTTATGGTAATATCAAGAGCGGTCGTACACGACGTCACCGTTTACATATCTTCCGTATTTTTCATTTTAACACATGAGTTTTGAAAAGGAAGATTTTCCATAGATAATGGGAACGTTAAGAACGACATTTTTCATTCAATATATCAATATAGTAGTTCCACCTTTGTCATAAAAGACTATCAAAAATATTTTTCTGAAAACAAGTCCTTCAGGTTTAATTTGTTTCAGATAATCGTTGAATTGTGAACTAGGACAAGAGTTCCCAAAACTTTTTGAGGTTAGAAGCAACTTTTTATCTTCATTTTCATGGCTTACGACTTCTACTGCAAATCTTATAAGTTTTTTAGTTATTCTTAAGTTTATAAATAAAAATATGTAATTTGAGTGACAAAATATCATTAAATATTTGGAAAATGAAATAATGTAATAAAGTTTCGTTATTTTTGTAGAAATTTTTTAAGCATTCACAATTTCAAATGGTTATTTTTGTGATCGACCAAAGTTTGCTTCACTCGCGACCTGTTGGGAAACCTTCGGCTGGGACAAACAAATATATAATTATTATTAAAATGAAACATTGTGTCAAACACGTGCTTTATCATAACAATGTATTTGAATATTTACGCGTTAAGTACTAAACAAAACTAGGCAGTAGACATTTATATTAGCTACGGTACATTACATCGGGAATAAATATCGTCGCTGTACCAGCAAGCCTGATTTTCATGTAAACCTGCACTTGAGTTATTTTTTACTGAAATGAAAACTTTCGGAGACATCTGTCACTCTGAAGACATAGAGAATATGTAAACAAGACATACAGCAGAAATGCAAAAATAATGCTTAGAATCAATTATATGCCAGAAATAAGTTTGTGTCTTGCTAAATAAATTCAGATCGGTAGGTTCTGTGATCTTTTCCAATTTTGAATTTCAACCCAATGCTTTGAAATAAATATCTACTAAACCATAAGAAATTGAATTAGTAATCGAAATACCCCGCAGAAAATTCAAAGCGTAACATTCACGGCGGGAAAAAATTAACGGACACAGTTCTAACCAAGAAAAATTGTTTGTCTATTTATGGATGCGCGTTTCGTTATCAAAATAATTTAATCCACATAATTAACTTTTATAAATTAGAATTATCTTAGGTTAGGTTACGTTAAGTTACGTTGGATTACGTTAGGTTACGTTGGGTTACGATATTTTACGTTAGGTTACATCAGGTCACGTTTTGTTAAGTTACGTTACGTTAGGTTAGGTTAGGTTAGGTTGATTTCATTGATAAAATAAGTTGTTATTTTACCAATGAAATAATTAAAAACACTTTTTTTACCACAATAAACTTTATTTAAAAGTCGACGTGTTTCAAGAACGATGTTCTCTTCATCAGGAAATATAATGTACTAAAAAAAATGATCGAACATAGAAAGACAGGCGTGGGTAGAAATGGAAGTAGTGGGGGAGGAGAGAGGTGGAAAGGGGAGGTGCTTAGAAGATCAACAAGGGGGAGGGGGGGAGGTGGAAAGGGGGGGGGGCTTAGAAAAGCAAAGACAAAAATTACAATGAAAATATGTTTAAGATAGGGTTATTCACAAAATTAATTTGATTGTTAATAATATTTAAATTTCTATTGACATCATTCCTAATTTTAAATATTTCTAAAAGATCTAAGTGAAAACCACTAACGTTAGTGTTTCTATGTTCGATCATTTTTTTAGTACATTATATGTCCTGATGAAGAGAACATCGTTCTTGAAACATGTCGACTTTTAAATAAAGTTTATTGTGATAAAAACAAAGTGTTTTTAATTATTTCATTAATAAAATGGTGCCACAAAGTGAATTTGCAAAATTTGAAGAAGTGTTATTTTATCATTTGAGTGCGGTGAACTTGCCGCGGTCAATGTGAACTGTGAATCAGAAAATTGTGGGCAGTGAATATATCTGAACCATTGCATCCTAGGTACTCTGTTGCGCTATAATAAACAATATTATTTTTATTATAAAATGCACGTAGTCTATGCTGCAGTCACACCGATAACTAATCGGCGTTTCAACCTGGACCATTATCAATTTCCATGGATCATCAATATACTAGGAGAATTGTTTTTACGAAATAATTATATTCTTATAATAATAATTGTAAGTTCATTGTAGTATTTATTATAAATATAAAGTCCAATAATGCATTAACACTTGACAGTACACCAGCGGAACATGTTCAAAGCTGTTTTCTTACTTTTTGCCTTGTTGGTGTCGGCACTTGGTATGTTCATTCTTATTTAATTTATTTTGCAAAGATTTAATTTATTTTCAATTTGAGAGACGGATTTATTTATTTATTTATATTTAATTTCACGCCCCGCTGGGCTTTAACGTGTTATTTTTTTTTTTCACAAAGAATATTTAAAGGTAAGCGTCCATCTGTCCGGCCGGCCGCAAAGCACGCATTTTTTTTTATCTTTATATGAATTCGTACAGCACTGCGTCCACTATCGGCAAATACCGGCGGTCGGTGCGGGCAATGGATTTTTCTATATAAAGATATAGAAAAATCCGTTACGTGCCGTGCGTGCTTTGCGGCCGGCGCGGACAGATGGACGCTCACCTTAAATAAGCATAAAATATCAAAAAACAAAATCATAAACAAAATCAAAAACAAAATCAAAAACAAAATCTGAAACAAAAAAAAGGAAAAAAGTAAATAAAATACAAACAAAATACTCCACCGTGCAAGATGGAAAAACAGTAGACTGGGAAAAGCACGATACATTGGTAAGTTGAGAGAGCTATGTACTTTGTGTTATTAGATTTGTTTGTCTTCTTTCCGATATATTTTTTACTATGACTAGTTTATATTTATAAACGGTCGATGATTTTATTTATAAAATAGATTTCTCTAATAATTTTGGAATAGTCGATAAAACGCAGATAATTGTACACCTTTGTCTCCTTTTTCGAACATTGGGGTGAGGAAACTGTATTTCCATTGTTCAGGAAAGTGTTCTGTTGTGAAAAGAAAATGTATTGGATATGCAAGAGTGGTGGCGCAATTCTTTAAGAAAACAGGTGGGATATTATCAAGACCACCGCTCTTACTTTAATCCAGTTATATCAATACATCGGTTTATTCAATTATTACATTAGGGAACGTATCCATACTACGTGACCTCCTTTTTGCAATTTTTAACTCCCCCCCTCCCCCCTCAGTGATCACTTGTAGTATATTCCAAGACCCCCCCCTCCCCCTACAGTTTTCAAGTAGTAAATCACTATCTGACCCAGCCACGCGTTGCTCTGGCTAATTAAACACAACGCCATCTACTGGATGGTTGTCCAACCATTATAACCACCACCATCTTTGAGTTCATCGCGAAGAGACAGACAGACAGACGCCGCGGAGGACTTTAATTTACAATACGTAGAGATGGTGCGAAAGATTTTAATAACGTGCATGAAATGCTTGAGGTAACTAACGTATTTAAGTTGATAAGGATTAATACTGTATCCGTCTAAGTAACTTTCCAATTACCGCATTGTACGTAACCATTTTTTTGACGGAATGGGTATGGTAAGCTCTTCGTAAAATATAGATATCGCGAACAGGCAGACAGAGAGACGACGCAGAGGACTTTAATTTATAATATGTAGAGAAGATGTGGAGATAGTAAGCTATCCGTAAAAGATAGATGTATGCCATTGCGGACTTTTTTGTAGATCTGTAAAAGAGGAATATCCCACCATGCATTGTTTTGTTATATCTCAAAGGGATTAGGCAGTGTTTTCGATGAAAGCTACCAGGCGGCTTGACTTTTTCCGACGATTCTAACAAATACCGTTATTTTTTAACCAATTTACACATAACCTTAACAAATTATATACTTAAACCTTTCATACGAATCACTCTATCTATTGGTGAAAAGCGCATGAAAATCCGTCCAGTAGTTTGTGAGTTTATCGCGAACAGACAGATAGACAGACGACGCGGAGAACTTTAATTTATAAAATGTTTATCGTTATTTTTCAACAAATTTACACATAATCTTAATAAATTATATACCTTAACCTTCCCCACGAATCACTCTATCTATTGGTGAAAACCGCATGAAAGTTCGTTCAGCAGTTTTTGAGTTTATCGCGAACAGACAGACAGACGACAAACAAAAAGTTTAATAAATTTTTGGCTTATAATATTTGTCTTTGATTATATTTGTGATGGCAAGTGTGCATGCGTACCTATAATTACAGTTGGAAAAAATATTCATAAGTTATGGAAAAAATGTAAAAAGGTTTCTAGATTGACTTCGTGATAAAAACCTAGACAACGTGATAAAAACCCGCCCCCCATTGTGACCGAGCGTGGAGTTTTAAAGATCCCCCCCTCCCCTAAACGGCTCACGTAGTATTGGTATGTTCCCTTAGCTAAATTTAAATAATATCCGAGGAGAAACTGGGCTTCTATTCAGTCACACTTTTAAAAAAGTCGGCAAGAAGGTAAGCTACGTTTTGAGTGTCGTTTGCTTTTTTTTCTTTCATTTCACATGTTAGAGGGTATGCTAACATCACTATTTTTCATAGTCTTTGTGTTGTTCCAAAAACTTTTATGTCTGCATTAATATACATTTCTACCTTATTTAAATCATTTGTGTAAGAAAATTTCGACACATTATTGTAAGTTTTTCTTATTTTACTGAATAAAATATAATTTGGTAGGGT
The DNA here is from genome assembly GCA_929108145.2 of Limnephilus rhombicus. Taxonomy (NCBI): domain Eukaryota; kingdom Metazoa; phylum Arthropoda; class Insecta; order Trichoptera; family Limnephilidae; genus Limnephilus; species Limnephilus rhombicus. The sequence continues at coordinate 21,009,895 of OV815288.1, forward strand.
TTTCTATTTCTTTTTTATGTAATACTTTTTTAAGCTATTAATTCCTTGTTAAACATATCGAGAGAAACAGATTGAGGGAGGCCTTTTGACCTCTCTGGCCGGACGCTCTCGACCCACCGCCTTGCACCGAGGTTGGAGGGATGGATTTATGCGTCTGTCATTCCTGGACACACTGACTCCCTGATTGCTACCCATCCCTCGTATCTCCTTCCCTGAACTTCCTATCCTTCCTTTCCATAAATTCACCTCCACATCACAACTCCAAAGATGACAGGCCCTGAGGGAAATAATTTTCCTCAGAGCCTACTGTGTGGAGTTAAAAATAATAATAACCCAAAATAAATCACGATAATTCTTCTGACCGTAAAAATCTCAAATCACATCAAATTCTTGTTCTCGTTTGGGATAAAGATTATTTTGCTATAAGATGACTTTTTTCCGAAAGAAATTATTTTATTTTTATTTACTATCTACACCTATTATGTAACATATAAAACAACCTTATTTTCCCTCTGGTCCGAAATCAGTACCGCGCCTAGACATCCAAATTTAATAGACGAGAACATACAGATGAGGGGAAAAATCAACTACGGTGGTACGAAGAGGGGGGGAGATGACTGTGATTCGTTAAAAAATCAATCTGACAGTATATAGGCATCTCGCATTATAATATCACCATTTAGTTCTTAAAAGTAAAATCTGCTTTTGAATGAATAGACCTTTTTACGTGGGAGCGCGAATTGCTCGCCACGTTATTAATATATTTGCGAAGTCCAAATACGGCAAAGTAAAGTTCGCATCTTTTCACATACGAATATTTTGTTGCCGTATTTAGTTAAGACACTTTTACAAATGTTTTACATAATTTACTTACCCCTTTAACCAGCGACGAGCACACTGGAGAAACGCCCACATTCGTTATGATCGACATATTTTAGGGTGTAATGTATAGCACAAGCTAGCATTTTTGCCGTGTTATTTCGTAAAATGTACGATGCGAGCTCGACGCTGGTCCGGACAAGAATGACGACGTCACATGTTTTGCGAGGCTCTCGCAAGGCAAGCCGGTTCCATGGAACCGGTATGGGGAGGGGGAAATAATACGCTTTTATCACTTAGGTCAGGTCTGTATATATTCATATGTCTATAGTAGAGCGCAATGACGATGCCGCATACCGTAGGGAACGTTACTTTTCAGTGTCTCCGATTTGTCAATTCGGAACCGATCCAATTGGACGACGATGGGCTAAATTAAAGTGATTTTTTTTATGCTTTTCGTAAGTGGGTATACCTCACACAATGCCACTGGCTTTTCATTTGGATCAACCCACTAGCCACCCGCCAAGCATCGTCCCTTACTGCCCAATGTAACGGGAAAATTATGGTATAGCAGTTTACGGCAAAATGTGAATTCTGATTTTAGAAATATTCAGCCAGTCTGTTAAAACATAAATAATCTAATTTAAATGTTTTAAAGCGGATCCATCGGAGAATGCAACGAACCCTGCGCCAATAATTATTGGAGGGAGGTGGGCTGGGCCCAATGATGCGCTCTATCAGGTATCCTTCAGGACATCAGACAATAATCATAGATGCGGAGGAGCCATTCTGAACGCCCGGACCGTCATCACCGCGGCTCACTGCGTTGAAGGGTAAGACGTAAGACAAACAATGATAACGTTCGGTTCTTCTTCTTTCGTATGCTCCTCGCATGAGAAGGAAACCTCTATTTATCTCAGCTCTATCCAGAGGTTAGCTTTACGATATGCCGCGAAGACCCAATAGAATATTTACGCGTTTTCGAAAATAATGGATGATTTTCGCTCCTAATTGTCTAATACCCGATTGGCAGTTAGAAGGACTGCAAATCAATTAGGATAAAAAGAGCAATCAATCGGGTTTCTTAACACTAGGAACTAGGAAGACGGATGAAGCCTTATTTTTAGATAAGTGTTGACTTCTTAAAATCTTCATCCACGGAAAAAAACCTATAAAGTCGTACGAGACGAAATTAAAAACTATTTGGCAAAATATCTAATAATTGATCGGAACTTCACAACGACAATATTTCAACTGACTAATGACATGTGGGTAGAGCGAAATGTTCACAAGTGTGTACTATAAGGCGGGTAATTTAAAAAAATATATTTTCAAATTCTAAGAGCGACAAAAGGGTGCGAAATGGGTTTAAAACGATGTGTTTAAAATTTTTCAAATTTCTGATACGATCTTTTTCCTCCGGATTCACTTCAGAGTTTTGAAAATTTTATTTTTAAGGGGTTATTTCTAGTGAGTATAAAAATAAACAAAAATAAAATATAATAAAATTAGCCTTTATTGCTGTTAAACTTATGAAACATTTTTCTAATCTAATTAAATAATATTTTCTTTTAATATTATTCAAAATTATCAGTGTTCGGAGCTTGTCTTTTGACATAGGCCTCCTCTAAAGATTAAATTACTATGAATCCTTTAAACCATATTTTTTGTAATCTTCCATAGCAAATGTAGTATATATTTAGGAAATCATTTACAAAAAGTCCCAAGATTGAGTCTCGCCAAATAATGCCGAAATTTGAGAGTAATAACGATTTTGCTGGTATTTGAATGCACGCCTTGAGATAAATTGAATTATATTTTTTTAATAAATAAATCAAAATATTCCTTCTTTTTCGTCTTTTATTGAAAAATAGTTCATTTTTAATGGTTTATTTAACATTTTTTAAAGTTTTAACACGGGTGGATTTTTCTCTATTTTGTGAAATTTCAAGGTCAATCCGGGGGAAGAAGATGCTTTCTAAATATAATTAAAAAAAATTACGTGATTTTATATCTTCATTTAACACCTTTTTATCACTATTAGACAAATCAAAACAATTTTTTTCCAATACAGTCGTGACCCCATTAGTGTACAATGACTTTATAGCATACTAGCAGACCTGGCCACACGTTGCTGTGGCTAACGAAACACAACGCCATTACCCAATCTTTATAAAATTCACACCACCCGCTTGCCAGCTGCCCGCTGCCCGCTGCCTGAACTGAATATTTGAATTTATCGGCGTTTCTCTACTATAATAAGCATGTATTATACATATAAACTAATTAGCTCGCCACTAATTATACAAAGCTTTCAATGCAACACTGGATATTTGAAAAGGGAAAATCAAATACCTACTTACTCTATGACATCTATTTTCCAATTTCTTCCGTAGAACGAATTTCAAAAGTAACTATAGTAAGGCCGCCAGCCGTTTTAAATCGCACAAAAATATGTTTCTTTGAATTTATCGGCTTTTCTCTAATATAATTTACATGTATTATACATATAAACATTCCTCTTCAATCACTCTATCTATTGGTGAAAACCGTATGAAAATCCGTTGCGTAGTTTAAAATATTAACGCGCACATACATTTTGAGCGACTTCATTTTATACTTTGTAATGATGCATTGGTGGGTAGTTGTGAGTCGTTTTCTTCTTCTTCCTGGTTTAGGTTTTTATGAAAGAAGGGGAATTTTGATCAGGACCTTGGGATGTAGCATAGTTCCAAGGCTGTATCAATAATAAACTAAATACCAATCAATGTAAATACGCGAATTTCTAATTATTAACAAATATAAACAATACTAAAAGCAATCATAAGCATTTCGACAATTGGGCTGAATGAAATAACCAAAAAAAACCCGTACCATCAGACAAATTTCATCCAATAAAAAAAAAGATTAATTGTAGTCAACTATACAACCGGTCAGTGGTTGAGTGGGCATAGCGCTTGTGTCCCACCCGAGCGTCGCGTGTTCGATTCTTCGGCTGGCTAAGTCCTCCATCACAACACAAGCAACATTTTCGGCTTTCTGTGGTGGTAGTAGGAGATTTTCAAACATTGTTGGGTTATTCGTAACCCAGGAATGTTTGTCTTTCTTTATAAAAAAAATATATGTAAAATCTTGTAAAAAGGCAAAATATTTCGGAACTGAATCCAGAAAATAATTTATGAACTAACGGAAACCTTTTAAACTTCCCACTGCACTCCATTATTGGATTAGAAAAATTAATTCCATTAAATGCTTTTTCAGCCTTAAACCTGGGGGCGTGATTGTCATGGTAGGATCCAACCAGCTCATCTCCGGGCCTACTAAGTACGACGTAAGCCGGCTGATCTCCCACCCGGATTACGAAAACAGACACCACACCAATGATATAGCCCTCGTCATCACCAGCACTCGAATCACCTTCACTTCGAGGGTCAAAGCGATTCCTCTGTCTAATAAGTTGGTCGGTGCAGGTGTATGGGTCAAATTCACTGGATGGGGAAAAGTTAAAGTCTGTATATTATTACGATGTTTCAATATATACGGTGTGTAACAAACAGGTCGTAACTGAAAATTTAGAAATCGCAGTTTAAGGTGTGATAAGTGCTTTTGAGTAAGCCCTGTAGATTCCACGCAAGTCATTTCCTAAAACTTTATGATGCTTGTGTGCGGATCTTGGAAACGAATATCCTTTGTTTTCTTGAGGTTCATCAATAATATGAAACAATAGAATAGACTGTGGTCAAATATTAGTAATATTTTTCGTTACAGTCATTAATGAGAACGAATCGTTGAGGTTTTTTAGCACTTCTGTTTAAGCACTTCTTTCGAGTTGCATCACACCAGCTGGCAAATCAAAAAAACTAACCATAAAAACGATCTAAATCAATGGCATCTTCCAGACGATCACATGACGCATGAGCCAACCATGTATCGAGCAATAATTTAACGTTAAAGGATATGTCAGAATATATTATCGAGATCAAAATGTAATATTACCTAGGTTACCTCTTTTATATTGTCTTTTTAATGGTAAAAAACATTATTATTTGTTGGTTTAGAATAGCCTTAAACACCATCCGCGCGGGATATGGACAACTGGACAAAGCTATTCGTGTGCAAATATTGGGCGTGCGCATGGCATGTCTCTCGACAATCCATCAACTTTCATAAAAAATAGTGTATTCTGTGTAAGCAACACAGCATTTTTCTATAATATTGAAAACAAGTATTTTCTTTTTAGCATCCCAGCAATTACATTCCCAACGATCTCCAGCTCATCTACCTGAAGACCCTTTCAGTTGCCGACTGCAAAGCAAAGTTCCCAGATTCAATCAACTCCCAAATCTGCACTTTTACACGCGCTGGACAAGGAATTTGCTTTGTAAATATGTTTTATTTGTTTACTATTACAGTTTTATTGACAATTTTAGTGGCCAGTACTGTCTATTTTCAGATCTAGCATTATCAAGTTTCCATTTCTCTCTGACATTAGCCGAAACGTCTTATATCTCTTCCAAATTTCAGATTTCTTAATTTGTTTGGCATCTTCTGCCATAAAATGTTCAGTTCAGTTTGCAACATGCCTTTATTGTGTGATTATTTGACTAAAACTAATGAAAAATAATGCAAATAAATGGTAAATATTATTATATTGTACGAATAAAATTATTAATTGACCGTTTTATGAAAAAAATCATGTTTTAAGAAGATATTATAGATGACGTTAAATAAACTGTCACCGTCAAGGTGCACAACGCATTTTGGCAGAAAAAAAGCGAATGCTTGGATCGTTGGCAGATAACAAATTATTGATAATGGATTATTTGAACAGATTTGAATATTTTTTTATAACAAATCTATTTTGAGCCTTTCCAATAATGATGCAATGTATAACTAGGAAGTGTTTTTTTAGTAATACTGTAAATGTTAAGCATTTTGGAATCCTCTCTGAGATACTTGATTTCAGATTTCATAAATTCCTTTGGTCATCTTTTCTCCAAAACAATTGATTTTCAACCTTTTTACGCCACATCATGATCACTCTTTATTTTTTTCACTTTACCAGATTGGGTTTTTAGATGTCACTTATCTTTCTTATCTTCCTTTTAACACTAGAATTTGTTTTTCAACCATAAACATTGAACAATTTCTTCAACGGTGCAGTAAAATCGGTTAGTTTCTTATTAATTTCAGTTTACTTTTCTCCCATATTGTGGGTTCGTAGTAAAACTTGTTTTTGCACTAAACCTACTGTCCTAGAGATATTATTATTTAACATTTTATCTTTTTATTCTTAATGCCCATAACTGTATGGACGCTTTATTCAAGATACGACGTGGAATTTACTGTTGTTTAGTAGTTAAAAAAATATTAATGGTAATTGTTTTGTTATCTCTGCAGGCTGACTCCGGTGGCCCATTGGTTGGACCAGATGAACGCCTGGTTGGACTTGCCTCCTTTGTTTCCGACTGTGCCACTGGTTACCCAGACCTCTCCACCAGGATCAGCTCTTTTGTTCCCTGGATTAATAAAAACTCCCAAAACTAAAATGTTTAAGAACACGATCAATTTGTGTACATTGATAGAATAGATGTCATTAATAAATAGATTAAAAAAAATAGTGATTTATTTAAGAAAGGTTTATTTTGTTTATTTATTTATTTATACTTTTACGGATTGTTTTACAGATTTACAGATTATTCTCACACACGTGAGAACTCAATTAATAATACAAATAAGACAAATAGGTTCAAAATTACATAAACTCAATCAGTCAAATTATATATTGGTAAACTTTGAAATAGTTTAAATAAAAATTAAATAAAAAATTGAAATAGCGAATTATAAAAATACAAAGTTTACTCGTGACAAATAACAAAGAGAGGCAAGACAAGGGACATAATTAGAGATGTAAATGATACATAATAAATTAGCACAACATATTTTTTAGCTATCGCAAAACATTGTTTCTTTAATCCAAATAGATTATCGACAAAAGTATCCACTTCAACCCACTCTATATTCAAAATCAAAATCAAAATCAAAATCAAAATCATTTATTGTACAAAATTTACATTTAGTACAAAAGGTATAACTTATAGGTACCTATATCCTATTTCTTCCAGTTAACCTAACATGTTATGCAGATATGAACACAAATGAAATATAAATATAAAAGTGTTGTAATACAAAGTGAATTTGTTTTAATTTATTATATAAATATAAATATAAAAACAGTTGTACCTATGAGAGGTATTGACTTAATGTGTAATGAGACCTGTTCAGAAGGAATGTTTTTAGTGATGACAAATCTGAGTGTATCTTGTATTTGTTTAATATCATGTGGAAGGTTGTTGTATACTTTAATGGCCATGTAAAAGGGTCCTTTTTGGAAAATTGTTTTGTTTGCTTTTGGTATTAACAAATTTTCTGTAAACCTTGTAGCGTGTTTATGTGTAGAGTTTTTTTGTGGAAACTTTTCTGGAGATGATCGCACTAACATGCATAACTCCATTATATATATATTATTATATGGTTGACTCATTTGGGTCAGAAAACTAAAATAGGCGATATTATTGTTATATGTATTTAGGTGAAACATATTATGGCGTCTCAAACAAAGGGAATTGGGAACTTTTATATCACCGTTGCTAAGACACAATGTAATATCAAGATGGCCGTGAATTATTTTCTGTAAACATATTAGATCAGTCAATTGACTTCCGACTTAGTGTATTAATTTTGAAGTATTCAAGTCGCACGTCGTAAGATCTAAGATGTTCATGTAATCCACATTTATAAAATAACAGTATTAGCATTTTTTTAACTGATTCTACAATGTGTTCATATTTGCAGTAATATGGATTCCAAATAGTGCTTCCATGTTCCTGTTTATTTCTAATTAGGGCATTGTAAAGGGTTAGAAATGATAGAGGGTCTTCCAAAGGTTTACATATTCTATGAACAAATCCCATCATTTTAAGAGTGATTCCTAGATCTCTTAAGGAAGACATAATAGTATTATTATTAACTTCACATAATAAAAATCCTTTATAATTCTGTTTCAAGTGAAATTTAAAGTGTAACATTTTTCAAACATTTAACCCATATCTTCCTAGTGATCGGTTATTTGATCGGTTGATACTTTATTTTTTTTATGTGAAATTGAACACATTCATTGTTAGTTTTTTTTATATTGGTACACCTGAAACTATTAGTTGTCAAGCAGTATTTTTGACGTTTCACAATTCACGCGTTTATTATTCCAATTTAAACTATTTTAAGGCAGTTTTTCTTAAAAAATATGTCTTGTCGTAAAACGTAAGAAGTTTTGGTATATATTATAATATGATTTTATTTATGTTTGTGGTTTTATACTTAGAATAATGTTTATAACAATATTGTAACATATTGAAATTATTATAAAATTGATTGTGGGTAGAAAAATCGGTATTTTATAAAGTGATCGATTTTTCAATCAGAAGGATGATACACCAGTGTGTTGTTATATGAAGGTTTTATTTAGATTTTTTGTTGTTTTTGTTACAGTTTGTCAGTAAATGAAATTATTTCATATCTGGAAGATGACGATATTTATATTACTCGACCAGATAATTATGATAAAAGTGACGAAGATAGTGGTGACGAGGAATCTACCCATATAAATAATTTGTCGAGGCAACAACTATTAGCAGAAGCTGAACTTAGGGCCACTGTTGCTAGAGAAACTTGTATTGATGTGGAAGACAGTTTCTTGGACGATCACACTCTCCAACCTTCGCCTAGTATATCATCAGCAAAACCACTTCCGCAAAAAAAAAAAAACGTGTTCCAGTATCTAGACATTGGAGGGCTATAGATATTCCAGATAAGCCTGAACAAGTGACCACAATACCCAGTTTCCTTGAAGATGTTGAAACACCAATACAATTTTTCGAGTTGTTTTTTGATGAAGAGGTATTTGAGCTGTTGCGTTCAGAAACTGAAAAAATGCCATTCAGAAAGGGAAACACAATTTTAGAGTTACTGTTACTGAGATAAAACATTTTATCGGAATATTATTATTGTCAGGATATAACACTGTAGCGAGGTACCGAGTGTATTGGGAACAACAAGTTGATTGCTATTTTCAATGAGTATCATCTCTTATGCCTCGAAACAGATTTGAAGATTTATTAAAAATAATTTACCACTAAATGATAAATTTGGAAAAGTTCGTCCACTTTGGAATCTACTCAACCACAGATAGCTAAAATATTATCCCCGCTACAAAAATTTGAGCATTGATGAATCGATGATTCCCTATTACGGAAAACATGAAGCGAAGCAGCACATACATGGAAAGCCAATCCAGTTTGGGTACAAAAATTGGTCTTATGCACTCGTCTCGGCTATATAATATACGGTGAGCTGTACCAAGGAGATAGCACTGGAAATACTCACCCAGAGCTTAGCGTTGGCGCGTCTGTTGTACTGGACCTCCTAAAAAAATTGCCACATAGTAGTTATAGTCTATATATGGACAACGTTTTCACTTGCCACTGTTAGATGAACTGAAGAAATTAGGGCATGATGCAACAGGAACTATCAGGGTGAATAGAGTAGATAATGCGCCAATAAAAGATACAAAGGAGATGAAAAAGACTCCAAGGGGATCATATAACCAAATCACGGATGTAATGTCTGATATTACTCTTGTTCGATACAACGACAACAACATTGTTACGGTTGCGTCTACGCAGTGTGGTGTATAACCTGTAGGAAAGGTCAAGCGTTTTTGTGACAAACAAAAAAAGGATGTTGATCGACCCAGGTATTTTATAAATTATAATAAATATATGGACGGCGTAGATCGCCTAGATCAAAATGTGGGGTGCTACCGAATTTCCATTAGGCTGAAGAGATGGTATTGGCAACTACTTATGTTCCCTCTCAATGCGTGTGTAAACAATGCCTTTCAATTATATAAAATATCCCCAGAATCGAAAAAGGGCAACAGTTGTCATGATCTATTATCATTTACCAGGTATAGTTACGACATATTTTCTAATGAAAGAAGCCTCCAACACCTCCGTTGGTAAACTTTTGATGCCTAGGTCATCACTGGCTGTTATAAAACGGGTTCCAGACTCTATAAGGCTAGATGGAAAGGCCCATCACATTGTCAACCAAATTAAATCTACCCGATGTGGATTATGTCATAAAAGTACATTTATGAAATGTTCAACGTGCAATGTCGGTTTACATCAGAAATGTTCTGTCGTTTTCCATTCAAAATAAATTTCATAGATATACACAATGTTTTAATTAATTCCAAACAGTTTTAAAATATATAATTTTTATAAAAAATAATAAAGTATGGTACATACACAGTTTTTTATTTCACACTAAGTAACATTCTTATGAATACAACCCATGTAGGTATATTCCTACTGATCGATTTATCGATCGGGTTCAAAACTTAGGAAATAAATGATTTTTTTTTTTATTGATTTTTTATGACATACATTATAAGGTGCTAAGACCAAATTTTCATCAAAATCGGACAAGTCTAGATATGCTTGGGATAATATGGGTTTTAAGTGCTTGTCATTGACTGTACACCAATTATTGAGTGTGACGAGGTCATTTTGAAGCAGTTTGGATACGCGCCATAAATATATTTGGGCATTAATTTCTTTAAATTGATAATTTATACTATAAGACCATAAGGGCGCCATCTATGGGTTTTGTATTGTATTGAATTGAACCTATGTGACTTGAGATGCAGTGTATTCATGCGTTTCCTTACCTTTGTGAATCAAGCAATTACTTCTGACGGGAGTGTCAGTAAAAGGCCAAGAGATGTCTCTCCTGGTCAGTCTTAAGAATAATTCATCCAGTGAGTGAATTATTGTTGTACCTAAGATAGGATTTTTGGCACGCATTATTAATATGCAAATTTTTCATTGTTGAAACTTCCTTGCTGTGCGAAACATCTGTCAAGATTATGCAATATCGCCTTGACATTTTTATTGAAAAGAAGTGTTTTTTTGTGTGGACATCGTGGCTGAGCTGCATTCTCTGAGTGAGTGTTTGTTTGTTTTCACTTTGGTTTTTGAGATTGCTGGGTCAACTGTTTTTTTGTGTCACATGGGGAAGAATTCAATTTTCGTTAATTTTACATAGGGTAGTCATCCCTCGTGTCAGGGGCTATTTACACGCCCCTACATATATTTAGTGGTCCTTCGTAGCCTGGATTATTAATTCATTCATACATTCAATTCGAGATTATAGCTTAATTACATGGATGTTTGAATTTACGTATTTTTTTTTGGTAAATTTGAAGTACCTCTCATTTTTTGAGAACTATAGCTGGTCTTGTTTTTTGCTTTTGGATGACATATTTGGATGTTCGCAGAATTATCGTAATTTTGGATAATTATTCGCAACATTATTATTATTAATTAATTGTTAACATTGTTCGCAGAATTGTCGTAATTTTGGATAATTATTCGCAACATTATTATTAATTAATTATTAACATTGTAACATTATTGTAAAATTTTGTGGTAATCTTTTCGCATATATAAAAAAATGCCAAGAATTACGGAGGAGGGTTTTGATGAGGCTCAAGACAGATCGCTTATTCTTTTAACCGCAAAAAAGGAAAATCTTTTTGTTCGTATGAACGATCTGTATAATGCAACAAATAATATATCTAATTTTGAGTCAAGAAATAACGAAGTGTTTATGGCTCAGTCAGAGATGATTGATCAAATGCGAAGTCAATTTGAAAATATTATAGATAGCATCAATGATCGTCAGTTAACTTTAAATCCAGAATTTAAACCAGATTTTCAAGCTTTAAATGCTTTTGATGATCTTTTTTTGAAGGTCAAACGAACTAGATCGAATATGAAAACTTCTGTAAGAGAGTCACTGACGTCACAAAATAAGTCGCGGGAGCCGTGTATGATTAATCTTCCTGCAATAGATCTTCCAACCTTCGATGGTAAGAATGAAAGTTGGTCGAAATTTTTTGAGTCATTTAAAGCCAATATCCATAATAATAGACAGCTAACTGACTCGCAGCGTGTGCAGTACTTAGTCGGAAAACTCACACACGGGGCTTTGAACATAACCGCAGGCATTGTGCCTTCGGGTGATACATATCAGATCATTTGGGAGAGTTTAGTTAAAAAATATCAAGATAAACGTACACTAGGAACACATTATTTAAATAATATTCTCGATGCGAAAAACTGCACGAATACATCTGCCAGTCTCAATTCTTTCATTGAAAGATATTCTTCGTCAGTGTCGGCATTAAAGCAGTTAGGTATTGAAGATTTAACTGATTTTATTTTGTTTCACTGCGCGGTAAGAAAAATTGATTCACAGACGGCTCAGAACTTTGAGCTGACAGTTCGTAATAAAGAAATTCCTTCTTATAATGAGTTAGTTTCGTTTGTACAAGATCAAGTAAAGATTTTAGAACGAACGAGTAACTCGCATGGTGTCGTAAATAAAACGCATCCCATTTCGTCCTCCCGATCAAATAATACTAAATCGTTCGTCGCGAGTAATGCGAATATTCCGCGCTTCCCAGCTCCGCCGAAAGGATGTATTCTGTGTAACAAAACTGATCATTTAATCAACGTTTGCTCAAAGTTTAAATGTATGAGTTCCCCACAGGCTCGATTTGAATTTATAAAATCGAAAAATGCCTGTGTAAATTGCCTTAGTGGTTCACATACAATCAAGTCATGCAAATCGGGGTTAGTTTGTGATTTGTGCAATAAACGTCATCATACATTCTTACATTTCGGCAGTGTGAATAATATGAAAACCAATACTCATGTACATACGTCGCAAGTACCTACCAGTGAAGAACCGTCAGTCCCCCCTCCAGTGTCATCCAGCATCAATGGAACTGGCATTGGTGATAAGCAAGTGGAGGGGACCGCGAATGTCAATCCTTCGTGTTCGCTTTGTGCCAAAGTAACACCGAACTCTTCTATTTTACTTTCGACCGCACAAGTATACGCGAAGCTTAAAAACGGAAATAAAGTTATTGTTCGGTGCCTAATTGATAATGGCTCTCAAAATAATTTGATTACGGTCGATTGTTGTAAAACTCTGAATTTACCAATATTTCCTTTGAGTAATTCGTTTGTCAAAGGAATTGGATCAACGTCTCGACCAATTTTCGGTTACGTGTATTTGGATATTGAGTCTCGCGTATACCCAGAGAATAAATATAATATACATGCGCTTGTCGTTGACAGTATCACCGACCAATTACCTAATCACTATATAGCCAAGGGTGATATGAGGTACTTAGAGGGCATACCTCTCGCAGACTTAACATGGAATATTCCTGGATGCGTGGATGTCGTCATCGGTGCACAACTGTTCCCATATATTTATTTAGGGAACAGGGTTGAATCGGGTACTAGTGCACCCCCCGCGTTATCGACCGCTTTCGGTTTCGTGTTGATGGGTGATTACCCCAATAATGTGCTCAACACAAACACATCATTCTCGGCACTCGCACTTAATGATTTAGTGCAAAAATTTTGGCTGTTAGAAGAGATACCTAATATAAAATTTCTAAGTCCGGAGGAGACAGAATGTGAGAATCTCTTTACTTCATCAATTTCTCGCACTGATGATGGTAGATATTCTGTTGCTTTACCTTTCTGTAAAGATCCAAGACAATTGGGTAATTCTCGTACTGCTGCCCAACGCCGATTTTTGGCATTGGAGCGAAAATTTAAACATTCCCCTGCTTTGCAGGAGAATTATAACAAGGTTATCAGTGAATATATTGAAAATAATTACCTATCAGAAGTCTCAGAGTCTGATATCACAGAAGATGGATATTACATCCCACATCATGCTGTCACTCGTCCAGACAAACCAATGCCTCGTATTGTGCTCGATGCTAGTGCTAAAACACACACAGGGCTGTCACTGAATGACATTATTCATACTGGTCCCAATTTGCAAGCCGATTTGTTTCTGCTTTTGCTTGACTTTCGTCTTTTTCCCATCGCTATGACTGCGGATATAAGGCAAATGTATTTACAGATTGAAGTTCCTAGTAAGCATCGCAGATACCTGAGGATCTTATTTCGATTCTCAAATAATGGTCTCATACGAACTTTTCAGTTCAATCGAGTTCCTTTCGGCTTGACGGCAAGTCCATACTTAGCAATGCGGACGGTTCGCCAGTTGGCCCAGGATATGAGACCACATTACCCGGATGCTGCCAAAGTGGCAGAGTCCAAGCTGTATATGGACGACCTGGTCTATTCTATTGCAGATGAGCCCAGCGCCATACGTCTTTCTCGAGAATTAATCTCGTTGTTTAAGTCCGGTGCCTTTGATTTAGTAAAATGGACTAGTAATTCTCAAGTTGTACTTGAGAACCTCCCGGATTCTCACCGCAGCCCAGTGGACTTCACTGTTGGTTCTAACAATACCTCTAAGGTGTTGGGCCTTTCGTGGGAACCAGCTGATGACAGCTTCTTCTTTACGACATATTATGTTCAGGAGAAGTGCACAAAGCGGAGCATACTCTCCATAGTCGCCCGTTTATTTGATGTCCTCGGCTTGGTCGCCCCTGTCATTCTGTACGCTAAATTACTTATCAAAGAGCTATGGCTGTGCAACATTGGTTGGGATGATACACCCCCTGATAGCGTTATTCGTCGGTTTTCGGCGCTTACACAGGAATTTCCGCTAATTTCAATGATAAAAATCCCTCGCCATGTTGGTGTCCTGAAAGACAGTACGGTGCTCGTTGTTGCTTTCTGCGATGCAAGCATGAATGGTTACGGCTGTGTGATTTATTTGCACACCACTGATCTGTTTGGAAAAATTACAGTGAGATTGTTGTGCGCAAAATCAAAGGTTTCTCCCACCAAAGTGACGACCCTCGCTCGTTTGGAGCTCTGTGCCGCAGTATTGATGTCCAAATTAATACGGACGGTTCAAGATAATTATTCTGAGCGTCTTCCTATTGCAGGAACATATGCGTTTTCCGATTCTACCGTTGCGCTCTCTTGGATACATTCTTCACCGCATCGCTGGTCGGTGTTTGTTAGTAATCGCGTAGCTCAGTGCCAAGAAAATTTGTCTCCAGAGAACTTTTACCATGTTGCTGGTAGTGAAAACCCGAGCGACTGCCTTTCTCGTGGCATGCTTCCTTCCCAACTCGTTTCACATGATTTATGGTGGAACGGCCCATCATGGATTCGCAGCCCACCTTTGGAATGGCCATTAAAACCGTTTCACCCTACCAATACTGGTGAAATGCCTGAACACAAGGCTAATGTGCTCATTGCAACATTTCAGGGTGAAA
Source organism: Limnephilus rhombicus (assembly GCA_929108145.2). Lineage (NCBI taxonomy): Eukaryota > Metazoa > Arthropoda > Insecta > Trichoptera > Limnephilidae > Limnephilus > Limnephilus rhombicus. Next base: position 21,025,064 of record OV815288.1, read on the forward strand.
AATCGGTCCTGAGTGAACTGGCTCAGCGTATATCCACTTGGGATAAACTACTAAGGATTGTTGTTTATGTCCTCCGATTCATAAAAAAGATATCACTTTCCTCTGGAACGGTCAATAATCTTATGACTGCTGAAAAGGCTGTGATTCGTGCTGTGCAGAGTATTCATTTTGCAGGAGATATTGCTGCACTCCAGGAAGGCAAATTTCATTCCAAAAGACTTCAGAGTTTATCTCTATTTCTTGATGGAGATAATCTGTTACGTATTGGGGGGCGGCTTTCTAAATCGGATTTACCTTTTGAGGTTAAACATCCGGTTTTGCTTCCCAAACATGACTGTGTTGTCGATCTGATCATCGCTCACTTTCATGTCGTGAACTGTCATACAGGCCCAGGACTTCTTATGTCTATCTTACGTCAACGCTATTGGATATTAGATGCTAGGACTGTTATTAGGGCGATGGTGCGGAAATGCAATTGTTGCTTCCGCTTAAATCCATCGCATCCTACACCGAAGATGGCAGATTTACCGTCATATCGTGTTGCAGAAGCAAAGGCCTTCGTACATACCGGTGTAGATTACTCAGGTCCACTCCGTATTACGCTGACTCGTCGGAGAGGACAACATTCTCAAAAGGCATATATTTGTCTATTCGTATGCCTTGTGACCAAGGCTATTCATATTGAGTTGGTCTCTGACTTAACTTCAAATGCTTTCCTGGCTGCTTTCAGCCGTTTTATTTCTCGGCGTGGCCCGGTAACATGCTTGTATTCAGATAATGGTACTAATTTTGTGGGTGCGAAGGCACAATTAGATGACCTCTACAAGTTTTTGGTTGAATCTGAATACGAGCCCTCATTAAAGCGCGAACTCGCTAAGCGTCGTATAGAGTGGAAAATGATTCCACCACGCGCGCCTCATTTTGGGGGTATGTGGGAGTCGAACATAAAGAGCATGAAGACACACTTGTACCGTGTGATTGGAACTCAGCTTCTCACCTATGAGGAGTTACAGACTGTGCTAGTTCAAATTGAGTGCATAATGAATTCGCGTCCACTTACAGTTATGTCTTCTGACCCTTATCCAGAAGTCCTTACGCCTGCGCATTTTTTAATGTCGACACCATTGCAGTACTTGCCTGCTTCTGTCCTGGCAGACGGTAAAATCAATTTGACTCAGCGTAAGCAATTATTAGACAGCATGGTTCAGTCCTTCTGGAAGAAGTGGCGTTCAGAGTATCTGCACACCTTGCAAGTCAGGCAGAAGTGGACTACTTCTGATCATCCGATTGATATCGGAACTGTCGTACTAGTGGGACAAGAAGATTCCCCTCCGTTAAATTGGCCTTTAGGCGTGATAACTGAAATCCATCCCGGAATGGATAAAATTGTTCGCGTTGCGACGGTAAAGACAAGATTTGGTTCTTTTAAACGTCCGGTTGTCAAATTATATCCCATTCCAACGCAATAATTTTATATTTTATCTATTTTTGTTTATTTTTATTTATTTATTTCTTTTGATTTTAGTCATTGTTTCAATGATCTCTGACCCAGACATGGCATTACTTAATATCCGTTATCTTGGTCAATTGAACTTTATTACATTGTATTTTTGGTTATTTTTCTTTATTTTGTGAGATTCTGCGAATTTCCAATGCGTGTCATTCCTGAATATTACCGGTGAATAGTCACTTTATTTCTATTTCATTTCTTGTTTCATTTGTATTTTTATATTCTTTCTTTTGTAAGCTCTGCGAACTTCCAAGGCGGGGAATATGGATACGCGCCATAAATATATTTGGGCATTAATTTCTTTAAATTGATAATTTATACTATAAGACCATAAGGGCGCCATCTATGGGTTTTGTATTGTATTGAATTGAACCTATGTGACTTGAGATGCAGTGTATTCATGCGTTTCCTTACCTTTGTGAATCAAGCAATTACTTCTGACGGGAGTGTCAGTAAAAGGCCAAGAGATGTCTCTCCTGGTCAGTCTTAAGAATAATTCATCCAGTGAGTGAATTATTGTTGTACCTAAGATTGGATTTTTGGCACGCATTATTAATATGCAAATTTTTCATTGTTGAAACTTCCTTGCTGTGCGAAACATCTGTCAAGATTATGCAATATCGCCTTGACATTTTTATTGAAAAGAAGTGTTTTTTTGTGTGGACATCGTGGCTGAGCTGCATTCTCTGAGTGAGTGTTTGTTTGTTTTCACTTTGGTTTTTGAGATTGCTGGGTCAACTGTTTTTTTGTGTCACATGGGGAAGAATTCAATTTTCGTTAATTTTACATAGGGTAGTCATCCCTCGTGTCAGGGGCTATTTACACGCCCCTACACAGTTGATGATCTGAAACAGACTTAATTTTACCAAAAATTATAAGAGCGTCGGCGAAAAAAGTAAAACTACAGTTTAATTTTGAACCAAGGACATTTGTTAATATTGTAAAAGAAGAGGGCCAAGATTTGACCCCTGTGGTACACCAGAAGTTAAATTTATAGGCGATGATTTGTATTCATTAATAAATACTAGTTGCGTTCTGTTACATAAATATGATTTTACCCAGCGAAAAAGGTCTCCACGTATTCCTATTTGATCAAGCTTTTTAAATAAGATGGAGTGGTTAACTTTATCAAAAGCTTTTTTGGAAATTGGTATAAATTGCATCTACTTGTAATCTTTCATTAAAAGAGTTACACACATAATTACAAAATTCCAAAAGATTTGAAGTGACAGATCTGTGAGGAACAAACCCATGTTGCCTAGTGCAGTGAAGGGGGTTAAAGTGAGAAAAAATATTTATTTATCAGATATTCAAAAACCTTAGCAAACCAAGTTAGTATACTAATTGGTATATATTTTTTTATTAAAGATTGGTCACCCGATTTGAATAGTGGTACCACGCGGGCTTCTTCCCGTAAGTCATGAAAATTTCCAGGGGTTAAAGATTAATTGAAAATAATAAAAACTGGCAAACTTAATGAATCAGCACAGCACCCGACAAAGAAAGGTCGAATATTAACCAGAGACGAAACATTTGTTGGAATCTATTTTACTCAAAAAACATTTTATTCAACTACACTAATTTTACTAAGATTGCTTATGGATCAAGGAAAAAAATATTTATGAGATTTAATATTTTTGGTATGCCTCGTTATTCTCCTGTGTCGTTCATGTGGAAAACGTTATTTTTTTAAAATGATTTTCGGCTATGTAATTATCGATTTTTCACACCTATAAAATTGTGTCCCGTCTTTCCGGTTTATAAAAAATGGTCTGATTTTTCGGATTGAAATTTTCAAAAAATCGCCAGGTCTTAGAATATATGAATAAACCGGATTTTTTTTTTAAATGTGATGCAAGTGGCCTATTGTATAGGAAAGTGGAGAGCGAACATGTAACGATTTACAAGGCAGTGTATAAAGTAGAATAATCTCGATGATCTTTGTCGCGGCGCAAGAGAGTGAAAAAGGTTGATTCCTATTGGTGAACGGGGGACCAATCGGATTGCTGTGCGAATGCAGGTCAATGGCTTGTCGTTCTCCACAATTCTATGTCCCAGAAAATACCACGCGAGGCCGCCAACATAGGCTTTTTATTCTTCCCAGGTGCAGAACTAACTAACCAATAGTGTACCTTCTACGATTCACCTTCATACAATTCACCCGAAAATTTTACCGCATTCGAATTTTGACAGTTGAAAAACACTGTTGCGTTTTTTTCGTTTTAATACGAAAAATCGAATTTTTGGCATTTAGTCAGATATAGTTTTAATTTTTTTTTGTCCTCTTTGATTTCTTTTATTGCTGAACAAGTCCAGTAAGTGTTATTTTATTTTTGTTTTAAGTATATCCTTTTGCCCCAATGGCCTGACCCCCTGACCCTTCACATTTTGACATTGGTAGTGAGGTAGAGATAACAGACCTTCATGTTCCATCTTCTACTCCAAAAAAGAGGAAAGTTTGCGGCCTTCCAAAATCAGATTCTTCACAGGTCTGAGTTCCTGTAGCTTCTCCTCCTTCCTTGTATCCGACTTCAGCAAAAGCTCCCTTCATAGTTTATGTTCAAAACAACTCTCCTGGCCACTCCTTACATCCCCTTTAATTTGGTAAATTCATCGGAAAAAAAATACTTGGCATTTCCCCAGGTGGTATCCGATCAGAGGGCAGATTTCGCATTTATGTTGAGTTCACATCCGCGTTGAATGCCAATAAATTCATAAATTCCACCGATTCCCTCTCTGCGAAAAAATTTAAGGCCTATATCCCTTCTTTCAATATCTCTCGCTTGGGTCTCGTTAGAGGTATTCCTGTAGACCTATCTGAAGAAGAGCTTATCTTGGAACTGATTATTCCAGCATCTTCGGGAAAACTTATTAAGACTAGGCGTCTTCATTTTAAAGATAGATCGTCAGAGTCTGTAGTTTGGAAACCCTCTCAAACTGTAGTTCTGACATTTGAAGGACAGTCCCTTCCCTCTCACGTGTATTTATTCCACAACTCTCTCCCGGTGGAAATTTATTCATACCCGACAATCCAATGTTTTAATTGTTGTCGGTTTGGCCATTCAAAACAATCGTGCCGCTCTTCTCCCCGCTGCGCAGAGAACCATCTAGCAGACCAATGCTCCTCCCCTTCCAATTCTCCCTCTTGCGTCAATTGTTCAGGCTCGCACACAGCCACTCATCCATCCTGACCCGAACTTTCTCGCCAAAAATACATAAAAAGTTATATGGCCTCCAATAGCGTTTCGTACTTCTATGCCTACAAATTAATAGCTCCTTCTAAAAAATCTTTTGCTGAAGTTGCCTCTCAACCCCAAATTAGTGCTCCTTCAAACTTGTCTTACAGGAAGACTGTAATGACAAAACATGCTTCTCGTCCAATTACAACCCCTGGATTTGATCAATTAGGCCATAACTCCCAGCTCTTGTTCCCAAATGGTAACAACAGCTCTCTATTTCCTCAAAACTCCGTCTTTTCTAACTCCAATTCAACTAACAGCAGTGCTTTCAATCCTGATCTAAATGCAAATTCCATAAACAACAATACTTCTAATGACAATTCTTCTTTTATCCAAACTCTCCTCATGTTACTTATCTCTGTTATTAAAAATAATAATTCTCTACCGTCCAACGCTGCCTTATTACTCTCCTCTTTGTATTCTCTTCTTCCCAATGGCTGCCCTAACAGCAGCAATTCTGCAGTGGAATTGTAGAAGCGCCACCTCTAATAAGGATGACCTGATCCGCCTTCTACATTTACACTCCATATCGATTGCTGCCGTCTCTGAGACTTGGTTCAAGCCATCTCAACTCTTCAAGGTGAGTGGCTATCAATGTCTGCGGGACGACCGCATTGATGGGAAGGGTGGTGCAGCCCTTTTCATCAAAAACTCTCTCCCTTTCTCCCCTATTTCCATTAAACCCCCAAATTCATCCTTCCAATTAGTGGCAGCCACTGTCTCTAATATTACTTTTGTATATATAATTTATGTAACCATAATGAAAAAACTTTTCTCTTTTGTGAAACATTTTGTATTCGCAGATGATACGGCATTGGTCATATCACATAAAGATCTAAAAATTGCAATTGAACTCATGCAAATTGACTTTAATCAACTCTGTAAATGGTCACATGATGCAGGACTATTAATAAATGCTAAAAAAACCAAAGTAATGCATATAAGATCACCTAATGCCAAATTTCAATTTAATCCTAATATTATATCTCATAATTTTAATTGCATTCATAAAAATATTCCAACTAATTGTAAATGTGAAAGCTTAGAATTAGTTTCGGAATACGTGTATCTTGGTGTTACTGTAGATTGTTTTTTTAAATGGGACAAACATATAAAAAAAACCTGTAAAAGACTCAGATCGATTGCTGGCAGAATGTACACATTAAATTTTTTCCTATCAATTGAAACACTTAAAATAATTTATATGTCACTAGCATAATCTATTATAAGATATGGATTAACAATATGGGGAAATACTTCTATAACCAATCTGAAACAAGTGCAAGTTGTACAAAACGCAATTGTAAAATTATTGGTCGTCCCTAATATTTTCAAACAGAGACAAAATAAACCGTTGCTGTTTCAGAGTGCCAACATTTTACCTGTTAAGGCAATACTTTGGCACAAAATTATAATTCAACATATATTTACCCCGCAGCATAAAGAGAAATTAGAACATAAATACAGCACTAGATTCACGCGTAACGACGGGTTAATAGTTCCGAAATTTAACAATAAGTACGGACAGAGAACGTTTGAATATATCATACCGAAGATATTTAATTTATTACCTGACACTATAAAGCAATGTAATTCTATGAATAAGGTTAAATATATGGTGAAAAATTGGCTATCGGAAAAAAAAGATTTATATTGATTTTGATATGTATGAAAAAATGTTGTATCTGTAGATATAAGATGTAAATTTTAAATTTTAAAAATATATAAATATGTAACTAAAATATAAGCACCTGTTGACAAGCCGATTCAATTGGCTTAGCAGGACTTGTTTGTTGATTATATTATGTATTATCTATTATTTCAATAATCTCTCTATATTCCTCCTTCTACCCCATACGACCTTCCACTGTGGGTCCACATGCTTAGCAAAATATCTTCTCCCTTGGTCATTTTGGGTGACTTTAATGCACACTTCCCACTCTGGGGTTCTTCTTCCTCGGATCCCTTAGGTATCAAATTAATCGACCTTTTGGACTCCTTGAACATCTGTCTCCTAAATGACGGATCCTCAACAAGGTTTAGTCATCCTGGACAGAATCCTAGTGCGGTGGACATATCCCTCTGTTCCCCGAGTATCTACCCACTAATCTCCTGGCGAATTACTTCAGACCCCTGCGGCAGTGATCAGTATCCCATTATTTTGAATTTGACTCAACGGTTGGATACCAATCACTTTAAAAGTAAGCCCAAATTTATTACAAAAAAAGCCGATTGGTCCCGTTTCAGAGACTCTATCCAGGATCTTTCCCTCTCCCTGCCTTCCCCTTCTTCTGATATGTGCACCTCCTCTTATAAATCTTGGACTGATTCCATTCTAAAATCGGCTGACAAGTCTATCCCCAAATCATCTCCTATAGGTTCGAAGGCTCGCCCTCCCTCTTGGTGGGATGAGGAATGCCTTAGAGTGCTGAAGGAGAGAAAAGCGACCAATAAGACATACTGCCAATAAATGACTATGGATAATTACATCTCAGCCAAGAATGCCCAAGCTGTTGCTAAACGCACATTCCGTTTCAAAAAAAAAAAACAGCTGGCGTAATTTCTGTACCAATATATACCCTGCTACTCTAGCGGGGGAGGTTTGGTCCATGATTCGCAGGTTTAGATCTTCCTTTTCCCTCCCAAAGCCATCTCGTAATTCTGCTATTTGGATTGATGACTTTATTAATAAAATAGCTCCCCCTTATGTCCCTAATTTTGATGAACTTCCTTCTTTGCCTTTCACTTTAAAATCTTCTTCATGGTTAGATGCTCCATTTTCCTTTGATGAGTTAAAAAGAGCCATTGAAATGTTCAATGACTCAGCTCCTGGCAAGGACGAAATCCTGAATACATTCATCCGGCATTCTGATGACAATTCTCTTACCTACTTTCTCTCTCTCATCAATGTCTTTCTGGATTCTGGTATTATTCCCCCAGACTGGAAAATTCAAAATATCATTCCCATTTGCAAAAGCGGCAAAGATCCAAGTATAGGTTCAAGCTACAGACCTATCGCCCTCTCTTCTACTCTTTGCAAAGTATCTGAAAGAATTATTAAGAATAGATTGGACTGGTTCGTAGAAAAAAATCGAATTCTTTCCCCTTCCCAGTTTGGATTTAGAAAGGGTAAAGGTACCCTTGACAACCTTTCTTCTCTTGTTACAGATATCAAATTAGCATTATCTAAAAATGAATATTGCATTGCAGTGTTTTTAGACATCTGTGGAGGATATGACAATGTTCATATCCCTATCCTGAAAGAAAGGTTACTGGCAATAGGTATTCCACCTAAATTGGTAAAATTCATTCTCAATTAGCTCTCCCAGAGAACTATTTTTGTAGATGGGTCTGAATCCCCTCCCCACATTAGACACATATTCAAAGGTCTCCCGCAAGGGTCAGTCTTAAGCCCGATTCTGTACAATATTTACACATATGATCTAGAAAAATCTATTCAATTCTTGTGCAACATACTCCAATATGCCGATGTCTTGACTTTCTACAAAATATCCCGTAATATTTTTATTGCAGCATCAGCAATCAAAAATGCTCTTAGATAACTCTTGGCGTGGTTAAATATTAATGGCCTTGAACTTTCTCCCTCCAAAAGCAAAGTCGTCATCTTCACTCGTCGTCGAAAGTTCCCAGGTGAGATTTTTGCGATGAAGTCATCTTGATTACGGATCTTGTCTGTTTGATCCAATGTCCACTTCAAATTCGCATAAATTAGATAAAATTCAGTCAAAATCTCTTCGCCTTATCTTAGGAGCCATAAAATCTTCCCCAATCAACGCAATGCAAGTTGAATGCTGCGAACCTCCCTTAAATATAAGAAGGCGATGCCTGGCAGAAAAATATATTTTCAAAACATGCTCAATAACTTCTCATCCCTTGATTCGCAAACTTCAATCGTTAAAGTATGAGGTTAATTTGAATCCATTTTGGAAAAAACATTCCCCTCCCCTTCTCTATAATTGCTTAACACTTTTCTGGATGTTTCTACAAACTCCTATCGCAATGAATCTCTCCCCTTATACTCTTATCCCTATGAAAGTCTTACTTTCTAACCAAAGGTGCACCAATTTATAGGAATATGTAAAAAAAATATTAAAAACTCAGTTCAATCTAATAATGCAGAATTCAACAAAATTGTTGAAAATAACTGGCCAAATTATATAAAAAATTTCACAGATGGTTCCAAACTCAGTTCGGACTCCCATTGTGGGGCCAGTGTCTATGCACCTCACAGGAAATTGTGTTTCCCACACATACTTCCCAAAGAGTGTTCCATTTTCTCTGCTGAATGTATAGCTATCATAGAACCTTTACGTCTCGTTAAATCTCTCAACTTTAGAAATGCCCTCATCCTTTCAGACTTACTTAGCTCACTACAAAAAATAAGCGCATCCCCTCTCAATTCCATTAGCGACTCTCTTACCTGCTCTATTAGAGACCTCCTGCATTCCTTGTCGCTGGCTCACGTGTCAGTGGTCTTGGCCTGGATCCCAGGACACCTAGGTATAGTTGGAAATGAAAAGGCTGATTCTATTGCTAAGGAATCCATTGTTCATAGTCCATTAAGTAGTATTCATATTCCTGTTAGAGACTATTTTCCTATTTTAAACAATAAGTTACAACGCCAATGGTTGGAATGGTTGGAATGGCTGAATGGAAATCATCCTCTCTGTTAAAAGGTCACCAGTACTCTTTAGTTCAACCTTATATTCCTGTTAAGCCCTGGTTTCACAAATACACTTCCATGCCTAAAAAATACATCTCTTCCATTATTCGAATGCGTTTAGGTCATACTTGTTGTCTTATCCATCTCGCCAGATTCCACATAGTCAATTCGCCTTATTGTGATTGTGGTTCAGAGGATACTTTAGACCATAATTTTTTGAGTGTCCTATCAATGACCAATTTCCAAACTTCATACCTGAATTATTAAAACTTAAAATTGAATTCCCTACCAGTGTACCCTGCCTTCTTAGTCTCAACTCTCCCGAAATTCACTATTTGTTAGCAAAATTTATTTACAAAAATGGCCTTAATATTTAAGCATCAATTGACATTTCTTTCTCTTGCATACGTATACATTTGTTTCTTGCAGTGTTATTATGTACAGTTGTACAGGTTCCTTTTTTTGGGAATCTGTACATCTTCCAATCCTTAATTTTGTAATGACTATTAATACCAACTCTGTGTGTTACTCTGTATGTTACTCTGTATGAAGATGGAAGTATGGAAGATGTACAATTTAAATAAATCAAATAAAATAAAATTAGCCTTTACGGTTGTTAAACTTTTAAAACATTTTTCTAATCTAATTAATTGGTCTTAGACCAGCCACCTTTTTTAGATCATCTTCCCATCATTTCGTTTGTCCTCCTTTGTTTCTTTTACCGTCTGTCTCTTGGATACCACTCTGTTACTATTCTGGTCCATATCTCTTACCTTTCTCTCAACATATGTCCAGTCCATCGCCATTTTAGTGTTCGATGTACAGAATGTCCCTTTTTGAATTTATTTTTTATTTCTGATTTACTATATCTTCTTTTTTATTTGATTCTGTAGGCGAATATGCTTGAATGATTGACCATTTTTCCTCTTTGCTAACCGGTAATAATATGTTTAAGTTAGCTATTCTTTCTGTGACTCCTTTAATTTCAATTGTTTTATCCAATAGTCTACTTTTAATTAAGAAGCCCATTCAGTATTGCCCCGGCGGCGGCGTCACGCCTATGTGGTGTAAAATGTAATTTCCATGGTCTTCTATCTTCTCCCCATATCTCATCATTTCGCTAATTCCTATTATGTCCCATTTTATTTCCGATATGGCCGTTTCAAGTTCTTGAAGTCTTTCAGACGTCCTTAACGATCTTGAGTTAAATGTTGCTATATCGATATATATATCTGAAGTTCTTTTGTTTATCTTTAAAGGTCATTTTCCCCCACGAGGAACAGTCGGCTTGGAGGAGAGTGTGTTGTTGTGGTTGTTTGGTCTTTTTGTTGGTGTTCTTGTTTCCATTCGCCGATAGTTGATTACTATTTTTGTTTTCCTGTTGGTTGGGATGTAGGAGAATTAGATCGAGCCCTCATTAAGTCAAACGCATTTTTTCTGTTAGTTTTCGTAGACGATGTCAACTGTTGTTTCTTCGGTTGCGAGTAAGCATACGGGGAGGCAGATGGTTCTCATTTTCTTTTATCATTAAAGCCTGCACTTTCCTTGACAATGAGTTTATCATACTTTAGGTAGGCTACGTTTTCTTTGTTACGTTCTGCGTTTAGTTTTGGGAGTAATGCATTTCTCCTCCCAAGTTTCTTTAGTTTAGTCTTCAGAAATATGTAACTCCTTAGACTTTTTCTTATTTTTCAAAATTATGCTCTTCTTCCATCCGTTTATAAAGGATACGAGTGTAGGTCTCGGTTTTTCTTTATTTACTGAATTTCCAATACGATAGATTTTGTCTACCCCGAAGTTTTCCATTTTTATGTCCAATTCTTCATGGAGTTTTTGTCTCATATTCTCTAGTAACTACTAGAGAATATGAGAATATGAGAAATACAGAACTCTGTTATAGAATTTTCACTCTCTTTCAGTCCATAGATTACTATAATGTTGCTTTTCTTGATTTTTTTCTAAAAGTTGTATCTAATTTTCCAGTTTTTCCAACTTAAGTTTGAAATTTCTATTTTCACTGGTTTCAGTTTTTCATCCATTCTTTCCATTATTTTATTAGTTTTTTTAAATTATTTATTTGGCTTTCACCCATTAAGGGTGATCTTGGCCATTTATTAAAGTAAATTACATATTTTTAAAATTGTTTACATTTCTAGTTTTTTTTTTTTTTTGTAAATTAGTTACATTATCAATTTTTAAAAATTATTTACATTTTCAGATTTTTTTTAAATTAGGTACATAATCAGTTTTTTTTAATTAGTTACATTTTCATAATTTTTTTAAAATTAGTTACATTTTCAGTTTTTTACATATAAATTCTGTTTCGTTCGGCATTTCTAATTTCATTTTTTCAAAGAAAATTTGAAATTGATCTTCCATGGTTTTTCGTGTAAAGGAACGTTTCCAAGTAATTTATTACGCTGGCAAACACTGATGCCTGTGACGTTTGCCGACTATGATAGATACGGACGTGTCTTGTCAGCCCAGTTTGACAGTTATCTATGGTTGATCGGTTTGGTTGATAATATCGACCTAACTGTGCATGCAATCCGTTGAAATAATGAACTAATCTCAAAATTCTGTCGGGTTTTCTTCTTTCAATATTATTATTGGATGATATAGTTACACAATCTTGAATGTTTCTACCGCTCAGTGCCACTTAGTTTTTCACATGGAAACGATATTTTAGTAAAAAATCTGACTGAAAGTATGTTATTTTTATTTTTGTTTCGGAGCAACAATACAAAGGTGTAAACAATTAAAGTACCGGAAACGAATATCCTAAACGAAATAATTCAATGGATATAATAAGTCATACTCTAACTCTAACCTTTATAAATAAGAGTTATCTTAGGTTACGTTAGGTTACATTAGGTTAAGTTAGGTTACGTTAGGTTACGTTGGGTTACGTTGAGTTACGTTAGGTTACGTCAGGTATCGTTAGGTTTCGTTAGGTTAGAATAAGTTGTTATTTTGTTAATTTATCTTTTGAGTGTGGTGAACTTGCTGCGGTGAATTTGAGTAGGGAATGAGAGAATTGTGGGCAATGAATTTTCCCGGAACCAATGCACTTGCTACTCTGAAGCGCTATAATAAATAATATTATTTTTATTGTAAAATGCAAATGGTCTGTGCTGCAGTTGTACCGACATCTGATCTGCATTTCAACACGGATCATTATCAATTTCCATGGATCATCAATATAATGTAGAATTGTTTTTACAGGATAATTATAATCCAATAATAATAATTGTAAGTTCATTGTAGTATTTATTATAAATAGAAAGTCCAATATGACGCAGGGACACTTGACAGTACACCAGCGGAAAATGTTCAAAGCTGTGTTCTTCTTTTTGGCCTTGTTGGTGTCGGCACTTGGTATGTTGATTCTTACGTTATTTATTTTAAATAGTTTTTAATTTAATTTGTTTTCTATTTGGGAGACGGGTTTGGGTACTGCTCCCAAGGGAACCATTTATTGGATAGCCAATACTCCTGTCATCGGTCACCTCAAGTGGTTCGCTATGTTTGGTGACTTGTCACTTGGCGGTTTGTCCGGGTGTTGGCGGCCGATGAATCTGCTCACCTACTGCGCGGCGGGCCGGAACAAGAGTTTTCTTGATCCTTGTTTAAGTTGAGGGAGGCCTTTTGATCTCTCCAGCCGGACCCTCTCGACCCATCGCCTTGCACAGAGGTTGGAGGGATGGATTTGTTAGGACTAGTGCTCTACAGATAGAAAGGAGTTTCATTTTTTTTTTTTGAAAAAGGCAATTCACCCAAAAAAGGGTGCTTTTTGAGGGTAAAATTTAATCAACCGATATACGTGGCAACCTAATTAGCCACTATTGGAATTTAGTATGGGCAGGAACAAAGGAATCGATTGAGTTTTAGCATTTTTAATCTTTTCTTTATGTCTTCCTTCTTCCTGCCTATTCTCGGCGCTTTTAGTATATTTTTGGCTTTTTTGGACGTTCTTTTTTTTATTTTTTTTTTTAAATAAAACATACAACGAAGTTGCATTCCCAAGAGTTATCAAAACTCATTAAGGAATCGCCAATTGGTACATTTCAAAAGATAAACCCAACCCAACCCAATATGCAGACACAATACATAAAGAAAAAATTTACAAAACATTTTACAGAAGCAACATACAGACACAAACATATGAAGAATCACTTTACAAATATTTCACAGAAACATGTCTTATAAGATTTTATGAATAATATTATAACCACTCATTTGATTTATGTACTGTTGGTGTCACAAAGTTCTGCCTCTTCTTAGATCTTCTCGTCTCTTTCTTACTCCTCTCGTCTCTTTTTGCTTCTTGTTTCGTCTTTTCGTCCCTTCTTAGCACTTCTTGGCTATTCTTGTGTCTTCTTGTCTCTTTTTGGATCTTGTCATCTCTTCTCAGCTCTTCTTTTTGCCCCTTCGTTGCATTTCTTGTCTCTTCTCTTATCTTCTTGCTTCTTCTTGTCTCTTATGGGGTCTTTCTGATTCTACTTGGCCCTTTTTTATTTCGTCTTGTCACTTTTCTCCTCTTCTTGCTATTTCTCATCTCTTATTGTTTCCTCTTGGCTCTTCTTGCTTCTTTTTAGATCTTCTCAAGTGTTCTCTTCTCTTCTTGCCACATATTGGATATTCCCGTCTCTTCGCGGCTCATCTCTTCTCTTCTTGCCTCTTCTTAGACCTTGACTCGCCTTGGATCTATTCATCTTTTAACGGCTCTTCTTGACTCTTCGTGCCTTTTCTTGTCACTTATTGACTCTTCTTGTTTCGTATTTTCATATCACTACTTAAATCCCATTTGTGAATAAATAAATCTGTATACGAATAAAGATCTAACTTCTGAAATACACCAAGGATGGGTCGCTTCAACAAATTGGAATAATCCATCAAATATTTGAAGTCTAACCTCGCGTTCTGTGAAAGTTCTTATCAAGTTTATTTCGGTTTTATGAAGCAACTGACTAATAATAATAAAATAACAGAACCTGAATAGAACCTACACAGAACGGAAATCACTACATAGTATTTTTAGAAGTCACTCAAAATGTATGTGCGCATAGATCTTTTAAACTACGCAACGGATTTTCATGCGGTTTTCACCAATAGTTAGAGTCATTCAAGAGAAGGTTTATTTGTATAATACATGCTTATTATAATAGAGAAAAACCGAGAAATTCAAATATTCAATTCAGGTAGCGGGCAGCGGGCAGCTGGCAAGCGGGTGGTGTGGATTTTAAAAGGTTGGGTAATGGCGTTGTGTTTCGTTAGCCACAGCAACGCGTGGCCGGGGGCCGGGTTTTTAGTATTATCATAAAATACTTGATGACTCGTTCAAACCTTCCGAAACTACTCGTCCTTAAAGTACCGCTTTTAAACTGAATAGTAAAAAAACCGACTGAAAATCAACATGGACAATTAGATAAATTAAATTAACATAAATGACTTAGTTAAAATAAAGATAAACGTTTAATAATAATGTAGCCAAGATCCTTTATCAGATTTTTCCTCTTCCATTTCAATGATTCTAGGGCATTTGCGTTCTCTAGATGAGTTTGTCTTGATAAACAACTCCAACAGTAAATAAATACGCAATAAATGGTGCCCTCCAAGTTCTCGTGACTTTTTTATTACCTATTATTGATGTTAAATTTTTATTACCTATTACGAATGTCTTCATATGAGCACAAGGAACAGTCTACATAATAATAACACTAGATAAACTATGGCCCATGTCTTTCAACGCTTCAAATGTCAACGCTTCCAATGATACCAACATTTTGTATCCGAGAGCTGCAACCTGATACCAGCAACAATTAGTAGCACTTAGTGGAACGTCAAGTGTCCCAACGGTTAAACACCTCTGACTAGTCCTGAGTCGATCGTGAAAGACCTGATCGTCGAAACCCGCTCACGAGCCACCAAAGAGCGAGCGGGTTATTTATTCGTCAGCACCCGGGTCTTCCGGGACCCGTGAACCGCGACACACTCCCGCAACCTACCAACTACGACACATTCCTGCACCCCGTGACTCACGGACCGATCGCCGGGTGCCCATGTGTCGAGTGGCGAGACGTGTCAGCTCCCGGAACTCTCGAACTGCAACTGCGACACACTCGATCGCCGATTGCCGATCAACGCACATACGTGCGTGACGTAACAGTATCCTGCTTCCTGCCCGTGTGTCACGTCATAGCGGGATTGCTTAGTAGATTCGATTTTTGAATATTCGACTAGACACGGAGACGTTTTTAATAAGAGCGTATCTTGGTATTGTTAATCAAAGTGCTAAGTGCAGTTTTCATAAAAACTTTTAATTTTTCGTGTGGGTGTGAATGTAATTATGCATTGTAATAGAAACTATAAACTGATAAAAGTGTAAAATGTCTGACCTTAATAAAAAGTTACTTTACTTATTTAAATTCTCAATAAAAGCTTCAGAACAACACGTTTTTTACAAAGTTTTTATATCCTTCAAAACATGATAAAACATTGTTTTTTTTTTAACGCCTGAAACATGTCT
Organism: Limnephilus rhombicus; assembly: GCA_929108145.2. Taxonomy (NCBI): domain Eukaryota; kingdom Metazoa; phylum Arthropoda; class Insecta; order Trichoptera; family Limnephilidae; genus Limnephilus; species Limnephilus rhombicus. The sequence continues at coordinate 21,041,026 of OV815288.1, forward strand.
TTTTTTAAATTTATTTCTGGGACATGACATTACTAGTTACAGGTGTGAGCTGTGAGAGAACGTTCACACAATTATAACCTGGGTTTCGTGTCGCATATGACTTGACCGGTCTGGGCCGCGAGCGTCTACCGCGCGGCGCGCCCGTACAAAGTAATTGGGTGATGAGTAATCGAGTTTCGTATTTACCCGCTTGTGACACCAGTGGGTCGTGAGCGACCCGGGTCGTGTAAAACGTTCGATCGACCCAGGACTACCTCTGACCGAGCCTAGAGTTATAAACAAATCTTCAATGCTGTGAGTAAAATTTGAAATAAGATATTAGGTATGTTACGATGTCGTGGGGCGAAGAAATCCTTGGTCCAAAATCGAATTCAGCGCGATGCAAAACCAATTGTCACAATCTCATAAAAAAGCTTTGAACTGCACACTGCACGCTGTTCTCACACCTATTTTGTAACACATAAACATACAAGCTGAAGTCCCCGGTGATACCCGGGCTTTGCATAAAGTTTTTGAAATCAAATATAGACAGTGTCCTTCCACTTGTTTTGAAGGTCACATGTGTAAAATTTCATTAACCTCGGTATAAAACTGTAGATTTGCATACAAATCAAATCCACCATCCATCTTACCAGCCCGCTCCTCCCCCACATACAGACATTATCCTTTATATTTCAACCAATTTAATAAAACCTTGACAAATTATATGCCTAAACCTTCCTCATGAATTGGTGTCTCCTCTATCTATTGGTGAAAACCGCATGAAAATCTGTTTTTTTTTTAGTTTATCGCAAAGAGACAGACAGACATACGCGGCGGAGGACTTTAATTTAAAATATGTAGAGATAAAATAAGCCTGTCTACTCTCTGGCCCGGAAAAAGTACCGCGCAATGGGGTCGCCAATGCTAAATTAAAGCATTAGTTTTTATTGTGTCGCTCTTACTAGGGATTTTCCGTGAGTATACCTTACAAAATGCCATTTGGTTTAATTTGGGTCAGCCCGCTAGCCGTCGGCAAAGCATCGTCCATTACTGCCCAATGCAACTGGAAAATTACGGTTTAGGCCAAGTTCTACGCACCGTTCTTTCCAATGTTTTAGTTAGTGGCAACATAATGTGAATTCTGATTTTCGATTTGTTGAACCCGTCTGTTAAAATATCAATAATTTTATTTGAATGTTTTAAAGCGGATCCATCGGAGAATTCAACAAATTCTGCGCCTATAATTATTGGCGGGAGGAATGCTGGGCCCAATGACGCCCTCTACCAGGTATCATTCAGGACAGTAGACAACAATCACAAATGCGGAGGAGCCATCCTGAACGCCCGGACTGTCATCACCGCGGCTCATTGCGTGTACGGGTAAGACGTAATACAAACAATCGTAATGTTTGGTTCTTCTTCTTCTCTCGTATGCTCATCATCAGAAGGAATCCTCAAGGTATCTGAGCTCTCGCCTCAGGTGTCATCCAGAGGATAGCTTTGCGATATGCCGCGTAGACGAATGGAAGAGTAGTACACTTTCCTCAATATGATCGGTATCTCAGCATTCTTCTAATCATTGCAGAAAATTACCACCGTTTATTAATTGGTGATTCTGCAATATTTACATGTTGTCTTAAAAGCTATTTAACAAAAGATCCAAAAATGTATCTGAACTTGACAACTTAAATATTTCAACTGACTAATGACACGTGGGTAGAGCAAAAAGTTCATTATGTACAATAACTTTATAGCATAGGCATTGGTAGGTAATTGTAAGACATTTTCTTCTTCTTCCTAGGCAAGGCTTTTGGGAAAGGAGTAAAACAAAGGAGATGACAATTTTGAACAGGACCTTGGGATGTAAGGCCCAAGGCTTTTTCAATACTAAACACCCATTATTGTGTGAACCAAATTATTCACAAAATTATACAATGCTAAAAGCAATTATAAGCACTTCGAAACGAAAATTCACACCTCGGTTGTTCGAAATTAGCAAAAAAAAACTACCATCAGACAAATTTCAACAAATAAATATTAAGATTTTTTGTGGGGAACTTTATCAAATCTTGTAAAAGGGCAAAATATTTTGGAACCGAATTTAGAAAATAATTTATGAGCCAGCGGAAACCTTTCAAACTGGTTTAGAAACCTTTAACTTTAGCCAACGTTTCAGACAGCGTTACAGTGTTCATCATCAGGGCAGATGTAATACTATTGATATTGTATTGAAAACTTTTTTCAGCCAAAAACCTGGGGGCGTGATCGTCATGGTAGGATCCAACCAGCTCATCTCTGGGCCTACTAAGTACGAAGTAAGCCGGCTGATCTCCCACCCGGATTACGAAAGAACACACTCCACCAATGATATAGCTCTCGTTATCACCAGTACTCGAATCACCTTCACATCAAAGGTCAAAGCTATTCCTCTATCCAGAAAGTTCACCGGCGCAGGTGTAACCGTCAAAGTGACTGGATGGGGACAAACTGAAGTGGGTATATCACTACGATGTTTTTAAATATACCGTGTGTAACAGATCATAACTGAAAACTTATAAATCGCAGGTTAAGGCGTGACAACATTGATATAGTATATCTCTATGCACGCGTTCATCCTGTATTCAGCATACTTCAAATATATGAATTTAGAGATTTACATTATTACAATCGATTTTAAATAAAAACAACTTTCCTTTGGTGAGTTTTAAAACAAAAAGAAATAAGTATACATAGCCAAATGTGTATGATAGTTTAAAAAATAAGTTACAATGGAAAACGTCTAAAAATATCAACGGTTAAATCTTTCAAAGGGAGCGTCGTGCGCCGCTCGCAATAAAAATGTTTATCATTAGGATTAGGGACAGCCAAACGGTGACGTCACAGAATATTTAAATCGCGAATAACTCCGCCGGTGTGATAGCTATATCGCTAAAAAATTTGACAAGTTATGGTGAATTGATTAGAGATGTCAGTAACATTTGGTTTTCTTGAAGAAATCCAGTAATTATTAATTTCTTGGCGCTAACGTACATGTACTGTCATACTCCTTCCAGACTTTTTTGTTCACACCCAACTTGTACGGTGATACTCCCTGACGTTAAATACAGAAAACACAAACACTATAAACACATTTAGAATGTGTATGAAGACAATGTAATAACACAAAAACAGGAAATACAATAATATATAACTCAAATATGATTGTGCTTTCCTAAGACAGAATTGAATTATGACAGTAGTTCGCTGTTTATAACAGAAAGATGTAAAATTCATAATTACATTTTTAAGTATTTTATTAATATAAATCGGAACTTATTATTACGCTAACGTCTGTAAGGTTGAAATTTAAGAATCTGGCTGAGCTGAAACTGGACACTGATAGCTTTCTGCAGCTGACACTGACAAGCTATCACTGGATCACAGTGGATCCGAGGAACCGGCTATTTTTGAAACTAGTTCCTCTCGCATTTATAAAATGGTCACCAATACTCAAACTCGGCGAAGGCGTACCAAAAGCTGCTCGCAGGGCCTAGCAGTAAAAACCTGTGGAGCGGGTTTTTAACTGCTGGAACATGACAATACAGATACAGGAAACACTAGAAAAACAAGAATATACAAACACAAAACATATTTTTAGAGAATGTGTTAAAAGTAATTCATTATTTTGTCAAATAAAAATAAGAAAGTACAAGACAAATAAAATAAGCTAATCAGGACAACCATTTCTTCCTGTATTTAGCGTACTTAAAGGCGTAGCAAAGTAATTTTCCTTATGGAATCTGGTCCATTGTACGGTCTTTTATCTTTTCCGCCTATTTTATTGTTGATGTCCACACACAGAGCATGGATTAATAAGGGCTTTCATCATTTTTTTTCATGTTCCTCAGAAGTAATACAATCAAAACTTACATATTTGGCAATAGTTTCTTTAATAATGGGCACAACATGTAAACTTTCCCAATTAAGATTTAGAACATACTCGAAAGAATTTCTAGAGCGTTGAGAGCAAATTTTTTCGATAGATAAATATTGAACCATTGCCTTTCTGTGAGCTGGTATTTTTGTAAACCTATCAAAACGCTGTAAATGTAATTTAACTTTCATTAAGTATTTCTTTCTTAACCACTCCGACCCCTTAGCTTGTTTTCACGACAATATAACAATAGCAGTCAATAAGCTTGATTTTAAGCTAACGCGTGTATTCCATGCTTTTGATAAAACCTTATAGATGTGCCAGAATATAATAATATTACCGAGGTCAAAATATAACGTACATATTGGGCAAGCGTTTGGTATTTGGTATGTCCCTCGACAATCCATCAACTTTTCTAAAAAATTTGAGTATTCTGTGTAAGCAATACGGCATTTTTATATAATATTGTATATACTTATTTTTTTAGCATCCCAGCAATGCCATTCCTAACGACCTCAAGCTTATCTACCTGAAGACCATTTCAGTAGCCAACTGCAAAGCAGCGTACAAAGATTCCATCAACTCCCAAATCTGCACTTTGACACGGGCTGGACAAGGAATTTGCTTTGTAAATATTTTTTATATTTATTATAAGCAATAATTATCAGCCTGAAACACTTATCTACATTGAAAAAATCTTCCGAGAAAACATACTTGCCGCCAACGGGACTTGAACCCGTGTCCTTCTGATTGCCGGTCAGGTGCTCTCACCACTGAGCTATGGCGGCTTATCTAATACCCGCTAAATAATTCAATATATACTAGTGTTTCATTCAACAATTACTGTTTAATACATTTTTCCACCTGAAAACAACCAACTTTATTTTTGTGAGAGAGGCATTGTTAGTGCTAAATCTCTCGCTAGGTGGCGTCGAGACAAATTATGTCTACATTTTTTTGGGGTGAGAGTGGTGAGTGGTGAGAGCACCTGACCGGCAATCAGAAGGACACGGGTTCAAGTCCCGTTGGCGGCAAGTATCTTCTCTCGGAAGATTTTTTCAATGTAGATAAGTGTTTCAGGCTGATAATTATTGCTTACAATAATTGTTACCCTTTGTGCTATTCATAAAAATCTTGTCTTAAACGTTAGTTTATCAATTAAAAAATAATATTTTTTTTATTTGTTACCATTACAGTTTTATTGGCAATTTTAGTGGCCAGTACTATCTATTTTCAGAACTAGCTTAGCAAGCTTCCAATAATCCGGCCGAATTCAACTAGCCGAAACATCTTATATTTCTTTCAGTTTACTTTATTAGTTTCCCATCATCTGTCATTTCTCTCCGATTACTTGTAGGTACTGTAACCTAACCTAATTTTCACAGCGTTTGTCAAATCTATCTGTGAATGTCAAATTTATCAAATAAAACCTGCTCCGCAGATTCTTAATCATTTCGGTTTACGTTTCTCCCATATTGTACGTTCTGTATTAAAAGTTATATTTGCAGTAAACCTACTTTTTTAAAGATATTATTACGCTAAATTTCATCTTTTTAATCATACTGTTCACAACTTTATGGATGTTTTATTCAAGAGATGACGTGGAATTTACTATTAGTTGTTTATTATATGTAAATGGTAAAAAAAATATTATCTCTGCAGGGTGACTCCGGTAGCCCATTGGTTGGACCAGATGAAAAGCTGGTTGGGCTTGCATCCTATGTTGTACCCTGTGCCCGTGGTTACCCAGATGTCTTCACCAGGATCAGCTCTTTTGTTTCCTGGATTAACAAAAACTCCCAAAACTAAAATGTTTTAGGACACGATCAATTTGTGTACATTGATAGAATAGATGTAATAAATAAATGAATTTTCCAAAAAAAAAATTATGATTTTTTAAATTCAGGTGTTCAAATATTATTTCTTGTCGAACAATTCACAAAACATAAAAATCAAATACCAACTCATGAACGATAAACATACATACATAAAACTGGAAAAATCGAAATAAAAATATTTAGATTGATTTTAAACTCGATTTTTTCTTTGAAAATTCTTTGAATATATAAGTTATACTAGCAGACCCGGCGAACTTCGTACCGCCTCCAAATCAATAACTGTCGTGTTAACTTATTAACTCAATTAAATTAAGTTTTTTTATTTAAGTTAAAAATCATACAATGAAGCAATTATCGATGCACAATTGCCCGTCTTTTTTTGTCAGTATCAGAGATAGCGTTATGTACGGATTTATAATTTTAGTGATTTCTTACTTTTTCACTTTCTTACGGGAATTGCGTTTCATTTTCTTTATACGCGTTAAGGGAGATTTATTGTAATTATTGTATTTTTCCTGTGGAGGGATGCAGACGTACGTTCACCGTTTGTCCCATTTTCGACTGTTGACATTTAGTATGTAAGAAAGAGGGGCAGCATTATATGTTTAAGAACAAAAGCAAAACAATAAGCGTCTTGCCATTTGATGTTTTTGGAATTCACTCACTATTCAATATTATATTTATTATAATATTGCTGCAGCATGTAGAAGATGAGAATTCCTTCGACACAAAACATATGAGGAAAAGAATTATCTTCATAATATTTTTTTCATTAATTTTTCCGATGTTTTAATAGCTATTCTGCTGTTCGGGGCGGAAACAAATCCAACAAATCAAAGATCATAAAAATCGTTCAAGCCGTTCTTGAGTTATATGTAGTGTAACTAACTAACCCGACTTTGTTTTATATATTACTAGCTTCTTCCCACGGCTTCACTCGCATGATATTAGCATCCGCCTCCTCCACCCCCCCCCCCTCCCTCACCCTCTTCCTCCACCCCTACCTCTACATCCCCCCTCCCTCCTCCCCCCCCCCTTCCCCCACCCCCTATAAATCCTTCAAACTCTGGTGTAATTTAGGACCCTTATTATTTTTAATTTTTATAAACATCATTCTGAAAAATATCAAATTCTTCCGTTTTTTACTTTTATGACATCAAACTCTTTCTTGAGAATAAGATCATTAGAAGACTGAAGGAAAGCTCCTGGAAGATATAAATGCAATTATTGGCCGGATTATTGATATTAAACTCGGTTTCCAATTCCAAAAATGTTCTATTTACTAATGATCGAGCAAATACAAAAGAATTTTTTACGATACTCGTACCTCTATACGAAAGAGTTAGGTTTTTACCCATGGCTATAAGAATTTATATCGGGAATGCAGAGTATCTGCAGCCTTGGTTCCAGAAGAGATGTCGCATTACGCTGATGGCTTATAAGCTTCTAAATGGTTTTATATCAATACCAGATATTCAGGCTAAAATAGAATTCTATCCCTGATAATTTCACGAGAGACCGCCAACACAGGCTTTTGATCCTTCCCAGGTGAAGAAATAACTTACCTGGAAGAATCCTTGCCTTGCAGCAAGTGTGGATATTTTCCATATGTCTTACAACGATTTTAAGCGTGGATTCTTTTTTACAATTCGTTAGTTTATATACTAACTAACTAACTAACTAACCATCACGCCGTTTCCCCGCAGGGGTAGGCAGAGAGGACGGACCGCCAAACAACTCGGTCTTGGCACACACTCTTTGCCTCACTCACATTCATACATCGTCTCATACATTCTCTTCTATTATTCTGACTTTTGACATGACCCGACTCAAGTATCTGATTCACTTGATCGTGCCATGTCTTCCTCGGGCGTCCCCGACTTCTTCTACCATTCACATTCGCGTCGTATATTCTTCTTACACTACTTCCTTCGTTCATTCGCTCTACATGCCCAAACCATCTGAGGGTCCCTTTCTTAATCTTACTCATTATGCTTACATCAGCCCTACATTCTTTGCGGATATCCACATTTCTCCACATAGTTCTCCACATATCCACATAGTTTATATACTGTTTTTGCAAATAAATAAGAGAACAAATACATATAATCAGGTACATTAAAACATTGTCTAGTCGACTAAACAATAAAGTCGAGCAGTTATCACACCATGGGCTACACGAAGCTCGCATGGTAAATCATTGTACTCTGTACTGCGTAGTGTAAAATAAAGTGTCCTCTGTGTGCCTTTTTGTTGTATGCTGGGTGCTGGGTATTACTCGGCTAATGAAGAGAGTATAAGTATCGTAGTACTGATATTTATTAGGGAGCTCCTCGTAGCCAAAAGAGGACAGATCACGCTTGCTTTCCATTACATTGTACCGCGCAAAGACGTTGTCTCGCTTGCGCTCGTTCACTTTCATTACACTCCCACGCTTAAATAATATTTACATGAAAATAATGTCTTTTCTAAACTCTACATAAATCAAGCAAAATATTTGATTATACATCATTATTTCTACTATCGTGGTACGAGAACACAACAAAATGAAGTTGGCAGGAAAACACTTCTTTTTCTTCTTCTTCAGCACAATTTATTTAATGCAATTAATACAATTATTACAAAAGGGTCTGTTTACCCTTACTCGGGTGATCTCCTCGACCACACCACACTGACAAATATCGAAATCTCTACTTCGATATCTCTATTGTCAGTTTTTCCAATACTGAACCGTAGGTACAACTTGTACCTCGCAGCTTCAGTACAATTACAGAAGTAAAGGAACACCGCGTGTACCTTCCAGCTTTACTCTACTAGCAAGACTAACCTTCTGTTCCAAAAATCACGATATTTAAAGAAAAACACACAAATACAAAGGGTAGAAAAATGGTGGGACAGAATAATTGAGCGGCTCCCACAACTGGATTTAAAAATCCCGCAATAAAACAATTGCTCTAAAGTCGGCCAAAAAGAGACACCAATAAAACTAAGTACATCATAAAACACTTAAATGGAGAAATTGTGAGGACTAAGATTAAAACATTCCCATACCTCGAATTCTTAAATTTAACCCACAATAAAACAATAAAATCACTTTAAAAGTTGGCCAAAAAGGGCACACCAATAAAGATACAACTTAAACCTAAGGGATTAACAAATATTGCGAATTTTATGACTATAGGGCGGTTCCTATTATTAGGTAAAAATGCCGCCAGCGTACTTATCCATGGGGGTTGTCATCAGGCGCGGCTGGCCCAAACGTTCAATAGTGCGCCGAACCGCCAACAAAATTGAACATTTTACAGTTCAACGTGTTCCTATTTAAGATTTTTTAATTTAAATTACGCACAATGTTGAAAATAAAAACTAATAACGTATTTAAATGCATGAATTTTGCCAGAGATAATAATTATTGCAGCCGACTGGATCCCGCGCGCTAAGAACTAGGAACCTACGTATATACCATTCGGCGCGTTTCGGTCAAACGCCCCGTTTGGGAATTGTCATTTTGTATGGTGCTCCTACAAACATGTCCAGACCGTCAGAATAACGAAATGTACCAAAAATCTGCTTCTGGCGACGCGGCGCACGGCGCTACGAAGTGCGTCGAAAACATCCGACGTATTCCGAAGGGCTCCAGCAAAATAGATTTGAACGGGATAGTAACATTTAGCTTGCAAAATTCAACCATAAGTCAACGGGTCTTGTTATGTTTGGGATTTAGGGAACCTATTTGACAACGACATTAGTTTTTCAGTTAAAAATGACTTTTTATGTGTGTGCGTTTTAAATGCGCTACACCGGGTACTGGGAAGAAGCTTGAAGTTTATTTATTTATTCTCTATAAATATGGTAGCTACGGTAGCTAGCTGTGTGACCTACCAACAATAAAATTACATTATACGTGTTTGATTTATTGATAGGTGAACCACCAAACATTTTAGGCACCAGCCGCGCCTGGTTGTCATAAACATTTATACTTTGAAAATAATAAAAAAAATTGTTCCAACTTTGTAAAGCAATGTCTCCATAATAATACCAGCCATATTACTTAATTACTTAGTTTGACGAGACAGTAAAATGATACTAGGCCGAGACAGTTGGATGGACGAGTAGGTGTTTAGACGTAATTTTTAATTTGGCACCGGTAAGTCAGTCAATTCAGTTGCGACGCGCGAGAAATGGTAGCGTGGCGAGTACGCAGCGGGTGAATGTTTATACCTGCCGAGTGGACTGGACTAGCGAGTCAGTGCGGGGAAGTGCACTCGGCCGGGTGGGCACTCGGCCTAGTAAGTAAAACAGGGTCCGAGTGATTGCACTTTTACTCGGCCGAGAGCACTGTCTCGCCCATCTACTCGGTCTGTGTGATCCACGCATTAGGTCTAAAGTCCGATCTAACCTCAATATTAGCCTCGTAGTTTTTCAACCGTCTAATTTTAATTCGTTTTAATTTTAATACTTCACGAATTTTATAATCGGTGACACTATTATTCAATAGGTTAATTCCATTTAAAGTAATATCAAAACATTTTAAGAAGTTTCTACCTACGATGTATAAACTACCATTTGCAATTATTTCGACGTTACAAATAATTTTCCCCAATATATTAAATAAATTGTTACGTTACCCCAATATTATTTTAATCGCAGACTTCTAAAATAATAAATAATCATAATAAAAATAATAAATAATAATAATAATAAAATTTTTAACCCAATAAAAATAAATTATAATTTTTTATAACCCCAATAATTTTTTTATCGCAGACGTCTAATTATGTACAAAATTCCTTGTGAACAAAGTATTTCTTAAACACTACGTATGGATTTGCTTTTACTCCCGCTTTACTCAGGTGCGATTCCGTGCCACGCAGCAGTCGGCAGACGGCAACAGCAGACGGCGACTGCAGTGCCGCCGACGGCAGGCGGCACTAACGCGCAGGTTCCAAAGTCGACGGCATTGACGGCACTGCAGTTGCGTCCGCTGCGTACTGCCGACGGTTGTGTCTTCAATTTAAAATTATGAGTAATAAAATGCTGCAAGTGTTATTGCAAGAAGAAGAAGACGACGATGATTTATTATTGTATTATTATTCAAGTAGAAAGCCTATACTGCCAATGTACTTAAATAGATTGGAAGAAGGCGCTTATGAAACTTTGATAAAAAGACATCTAAATGAGAGTGAAGACATTTTCAGAAGTTATTGTCGTTTAAATAAAATTGAGATCTTGAGCGATTTCTTTCCAAACGTTTTCTCTTATCCTTTGATCTTTATAATGAACATTCTTGCAATCAAATAAGCACGGATTTTTAGACACCAAATTAATAAGACTCTCGCTTTCTCCGTCTGTCAACACGTCCATTGTGTCTGAAGTCGACGGCAGTACGGCAGTACTATGTTTGCACCCGAGTGCCGTCTGCCGCCACGCGTCAGTCATCGACGGCAAGTGCCGCGCGGCACTTGTAGTGGTGTGTCGGAAACGGTCCAATACAAGTGCATAGAGTTAAGTAGTGCCGTCTGCCGTCGGCGGCACTGCAGTCGCCGTCTGCTGTCGCCGTCTGCCGACTGCCGCGTGGCACGGAATCGCACCTTTAGATTTAAATACATAGGATCGTCATTTGAAAACTCGTTCACGTATGGTGTTCAATCGTCCTTTACTCAAAGATCGATCTCTTTTACGATATTTTTTTTCTTACAAGTTTTGCTAATATGGCCTACCTTTTTGCATAAATTACACTGTAATTTTTTATCAACAATCTTTCTGACAATGCTCATTTTTCCCGCAAATTTATTCATAAAAATGTATGGGGCGACTTGCTGCGCGCTCTATTATATTTTATACGGCTCTCTGACTCTTTCTTCATAAAAGAGAATCATGAATATTTTCTGAAAAAAAAAGTCTTTCAGATTTAATTTATTTCTGATAATTGTTGAATTGTAAACGAGGACAAGAGTTCCCAAAATTTTTGAGTTTAGGAGCAACTTCTTAATTTTTATGGTGTATAATTCTAATAAGAATCGTATTAGCATAATTGCTATTAAATTCAAGTATAAAAAGTATATAATTTGAGTGACAAAACATATTAAACATCTGGAAAATGAAATAATGTAAAAAAAAAATCTTAAATTTTTTAGAAAAATCTTAAACATTCAAAACTCAAAATGTTATTTTTTGATCGACCAAAGTTAGTTTCACTATCAAATTGTCGGGAACCTTTGACTGGGACAGACAAATATACATGGTGTCGGGGGGTAAAGTGCATTAACTTCGGGAGGTGATTCTACATAATGGTAGGAGTAAAAAGGATTAACAACTTTTTCTGAAATTCCAATTTTTTTTTTCCCATATAAAAAACGTACCTACTAAAATTCCTTAGGTACGATCTTACTTGCTGAGAGCTTGCCGCGCACGATTGTGGCAACATTGCATAGTTATGATTGGCCCGTATCGTAACAGCGGAAAAAAATAAATCTGGCCGCACACGCCGGTCTAAGTTTATCTTTTTACCACAAAACTACCACTAAACGTTGGAATTTCGAAAAAAGTTATTCATCTTTTTTACTTACAATATCAAGTAGAATCGCCTTCAGAAGTTAATGAATGCACTTTACCCCCGGACACCGTGTATAACAATTAGTAAAATAAAACCCTGTTTCAAACAAGATCTTTATCATAACAATGTGTTTGAATCTTTAGAAGATACAACTCGTGTAAGTACTAAACAAAACTAGTCAGTAAACTTTTATATTAGCTATGGTACAATTACATCGGGATATCGTCACTGTAACGGCAAGACTGACTATGTTACAATTTATCATTGATTGACTTATTGATTTTCTTGTAAACCTGCACTTGAGTTATTTTTTGCTAAAATGAATAATTTAGAAGACATCTGTCACTCTGAAGACGTATATGTAAAAAAAGACACACAGTAGTAATATACAAATAATGCTAAGTATCAATCATGTGCCAGGAATAAGTTTGTGTTTCGCTAAAAAAAAACAGAACGGGGACAGCTGTGGTCTTTTCCAGTTTTGAATTTCAACGCAATCGTCAAAACTTTAAACCGTGAGCTACAGAGCTTTGAAATATCCACTGAACTATAAAAAATCGAATTTATAATTCACCTTATACAATTCACCGCGTAACATTCACGGCGGGGAAAATTTACCGGGCGCAGTAGTTCTTCGCGGGAAAATACCCGTATTTGGATATGCGTTTTGTTATGGAAATAATTTAATACGAATAATAAATTAACTTTTATAAATAAGAGTTATCTAAAGTTACGTTAGCTTACGTTAGGTTACGTCAGATTACCTCAGATTACGTTAGGTTACGTTTGGTTGCGTTTGGTTACGTTAAGTTACGCTATGTTACGTTAGGTTACATCAGGTCACGTTAGGTCACTTTAGGTTACGTTAGAATATATGGTAATTTGGTTATTCAATTTATCTTTTGAGTGCGGTGAACTTGCCGTGGTGAACGTGAGTTGTGAATTAAAGAATTGTGGGCGCTGAAAAATAAAATCCAGACTGCTGATTAAAAAAAACGAAGATATTAATGAACAAAAGTACTCACTAAAAAAGAATGAGTGGGCACTGGACGTTTTTGAAAGGAAAACTTTGAGGCGCATCTTCGGACCGGTTCTAGAAAATGGATTTTGGCGCAGACGTTACAACAATAAGCTATACCTATACTCTGATTAAGAAGCTAAACGTCACAAAATTTATAAAACTGGGAAGACTTCGGTGGCTGGGTCATGTGGAGAGAATGACCGAGCATCAAGCACCAAAGTCCCTGATGAACTCAAGACCGATAGGGCAAAGGAGCCTGGAAGGCTAAGATTAAGATGGAGCGACAAGGTCCTCAAATATATATCTACCTTGGAGCTTCTAAAGTGGAGAGAACTGGCACTAAACCGAGATGAGTGGAGGAAGACTCTTGAGGAGGCAAAGACCCACCAGGGGTTGTAGAGCCAAGAGTGATGTTGATGATGATGATGGGCGGTGAATATTCCCAGAACCATTGCATGTACTACTCTGTTGCGCTATAGTAATCAATATTATGTTATAAAATAAAATGCACATAGTCTATGCTGCAGTTGCACCGACACCTGATAAACACTTCAACACGGACCATTATCAATTTGAATGGATCATCAATATAATGTGACAATTGTTTTGACGAAATAATTATATTCTATTTACATTTATTATAAACTAGCTGACCCGGCCACGCGTTGCTGTGGCTAATAAAACACTTTGTAAAATCCAACCTTTGTAACCACCGCCGTCTTTGAGTTTATCGCAAAGAGATAGACAGGTGCTGCGGAGGACTTTAATTTATAATACGTAGAGATGGTGTGAAAGATTATAATAATGTGAATGAAATGCTTAGGGTAACTAAAGTATTTAAGTTAATAAGGATTAATACTGTATCCGTCTAAATAACTTTACAATTATCCCATTGTACATGACCATTTTTTTAGAAAAATGGGTGTAGTAAGCTATCCGTAAAAGATTGATGTATGCCATCGCGGATTTTTTTGTAGATCTATAAAAGAGGAATATCCCACCATGCATTGTTTTGTTATATCTCAAATGGATTAGGCAGTGTTTTTCATGAAATCTTCCAGGCGGCTTGACTTTTTCCGACACTCGTAACAATTTTCGTTATGTTTCAACCAATTTACACAAATCCTTGACAAATTACATACCTAAACTTCCTCTCGAAACACTCTATCTATTGATAAAAACAGCATGAAAATCCGTTAACTAATGAGCGTAATGGATCTGGTGGTGGGACCAATTGTGGCAATTTTACTTTACCACAAGCACAACATAATCCAGGTGATTCGCCGTTGTATTTTAACGCTTTACAACATTGACAAATGATTGTCATTTCCCCGATTATCACAGAATTATCGGCACAATAATCTACTTCCGGATCGTAGTGGAATGCTACTCAAAATCAAAATCAAAAACAAATCTTCCATACCAATACGAATGTTATCATTATCTGTCTCTCGCTGGTCATCAGTGCGGTTTGCACGTGAGGTAGCTCATCGCCCATTTGATTGACTTCGACTACCTATGTCAGCTCGTCTTTTCCTTGGCATATTAAAACAGTAAATAAAGTTCTCACGCTCTGATAAACTGATGATGAAGATTTTAAATGGTAACAGAATGACAGGTAACGTTTGACAGAAGACAAATATGATAATCAGAATTCTTTTTTTTTGCATTCCAATTCTAAATTACGTTGTGCTTCTGAAAGTAGGTAGAACAGTAGAACTGTTTATATGAGAAAATGAAATTGTTGTTTTTACTATTTTCCTCACAATTTTTCCATATTATCTCACCGTTTAAACCTCCCCTGGACTACGACAAACATTTCAAAACCAAAATCACCTAAATCCCAGCCGTTCTCGAGTTTTAGCGAGACAAACGAACAGCAATTGATAAGAATAATAAGATAAGAAGATAGAATGGATATAGTAAGCTATCCGTAAAAGATAGATATATACCTTCGCGGACTTTTTTGTAGATCTATAAAAGAGGAATATCCCACCATATATTGTTTTGTTATATCCCAAAAGGATTAGGCAGCGTTTTCGATGAACGCTACCAGGCTGCTTGACTTTTTCCGACACTTCTAACAATTATCGTTATGTTTCAACCAATTTACACAAATCCTTGACAAATAACATACCTAAACCTTCCTCACAAAACACTCTATCTATTGGTAAAAACCGCATCCGTTCAGTAGTTTTCGAGTTTAACGCGAACAGACAGACAGACGGCGCGGGGGACTTTACTTTATAATATGTAGAGAAGAGACAGAGATAGAAAGTCCAATATGACGCAGGAACACTGTACACCAGCAGAAAATGTTTAAACCTGTGTTCTTCTTTTTGTCCCTGTTGGTGTTGGCACTTGGTATGCTTATTCTTCATTATCATTATCGTCTTCTTCCCCTTGTCCTATTGTGTCGGGGACCCATTGCATCGACAAGGCTCCTCCATACGTTCATGGCAGTCCCATGATCTCCTCACACCGTTTCTGAAGTTGCTTCGCCCAACTGTGTCTGGGGCGGCCCACTGCACGTCTACCCTCTGGAATCGCACTCAGTAACTTCCTCGGAATTCGGTCATCAGACATTCCTAATACATGCCCAAGCCACTTGAGTTTTTTTTCAGCGATTTTTCGATGAAGAGTAGCAGTGGTTCAATGTTTAGATCATCTCGGATCGTTGAGTTTCGTAAACCCTGCCACTCCTCTCAAGAATCTTATTTCGGCAGCTTGGACTCTAGAGCGTGTTTGTGCTTATTCTTAATTCGTTTATTTTACATAGTTTTCAATATAATTTGTTTTCAATTTGGAAGACGGGTATGTGTACTGCTTCCACGGAAACCTTTTATTGGATAACCGACACCCCTATAGCAGGTCGCCCCTTGTGGTTTGCTACGTTTGCTACGAGGTGAGGTTTGTCCGGGTCTTGGGGACACACGCTTCTGCCTACCTACCGCGTTTCTGGTCGGATCAAGAGAAACTGGGGAAGGCCTTTTGACCTCTCCAGCTGGACTCTCTCAACCCATCGCCTTGCACCTAGGTTGGAGAGATGGACTCGTACGTCTGTCATTCCTGAACACACAGATCCCCAGTTCTTTTTTTTTACATGAGCTCCACACAGGAGGCTCTGAGGAAAATAATTTCCCTCAGGGCCTATGTCATCTTTGGGGATGCTGTGTGGAGGGTTTTTTTTATGGAAAGGAAGGAGAGGAGAGTTCTGGGAAGGAAAAGGGTTTAAGGGGTGGGTAGGAATCTGGGGTTCAGTGTGTCATGGTCATCCGCCTCCTAGACCTAGACAAACCTCACCCCATGAACCCGGGCACCTCTGCTAAATCACCAAACGTAGCGAACCACTTGGGGTGACCTTTGGCAGAGGTGTTGGTTATCCAATAAAGGTTCCCGGGGCGGCGGTACCCATTTCCGCCTCCCAAATTGATTGCTACCCATTCCTCGTTCCTTTTTCCTTTCCTCAACTTCCTCACTGTGCTTTCCGTAAAACATTCCTTCTGTTTTTATAAATGTTCAACCCGTCTGTTAAAACATCATTTTACTAAAGATTAGTAACTTTTTTGAATGTTTTAAAGCGGATCCATCGGAGAATGCAAGGAACCCTGCGCCTGTAATTATAGGAGGGAGGAATGCTGGGCCCAATGATGCCCTCTATCAGGTATCATTCAGGACATCAAACGATTATCATAGAGGCGGAGGAGCCATCCTAAACGCCAGAACTATCATTACCGCGGCTCACTGCGTTGATGAGTAAGACGTAAGACGAACGATGTGCGGTTCGGTTCTTCTTCTTCTTTCGTATGCTCCCTGCATGAGAAGAAAACCTCAATGTATCTGAGCTCTATCCTCAGATGCCTTACAGAGGATATGTCTACGATACGCCGAGAAGACCAGTACCCAGGGCTTGGCAAAATACATGCTTTACTGTAATTAAAATACACATTACAAAATACTTTACCGCATGTATTTAAAATACGAAATACAAAAAACTTTCAAGTAGTGCATTTGAAATAAAAAATACAAAACACGGTATTTTAACAATTTTTTTTATTTCAAATACAAAATACAAATTACAAAATGCAAAAACATTTGGTTTTGATAGAACTTTTGGTTTCAATAAATTGTCGTAAGTGCCCTTATCTAAAGGTGCGTTTCCATAGAAGTATAGCTGAGTAGAGTGAAACAGAGACGTGCTAAAATTGACCAATCATATTGCTCAGAAGACATATCTCATCTCCGTTTCACTTGTAAAGTTTCCGGATACAGGACCCAGGTGTTAGATTATAATTATTATTATTATAATAACACGACATTTGTATGGCGCAGTTTTGTGTTATTTCACTTCAAGTGCGCTCTACTCAACTCTACTGTAATTAACTTACAAATAATCTAGTATTCAGTCAAATTATTCCTATAGTGCTTGATCTAATACCTCAAAATGTACAATACAAAGCAATGACAAGTATAATATAACATGATGGAAAATGTACAATAACAGTGCTATTATAGCACAGGACAACGTACACGTTTGACGTACAGTGTTGCCAACTCTAAATATTAACAAATATTGCTCTGGATTCTAGTGTTTTAAGTCTATGATTATCTATGGCAGTTTATTTTTCGTTATCATTATTAAGATCTCTAAAACTAACTAACTAACCATCAGGCCGTTTCTCCGCAGGGTAGGCAGAGTGGACGCACCGCCAAACAACTCGGTCTGGGCACACACTCTTTGCCTCACTCACATTCATACATCGTCTCATACATACTCTCCTATTATTCTGACTTTTGACATGGCATGACTCAAGTACCTGATTCACTTGATCGTTCCATGTCTTCCTCGGGCGTCCCCGATTTCTTCTACCATTCTCATTTGCGTCTTATATTCTTCTTACACTACTTTCTTCGTCCATTCGCTTACATACCCAAACCATCTGAGGGTCCCTTTTTTAATCTTACTCATTATGCGTACATCAGCCTTACATTCTTTGCAGATACCCACATTTCTCACACGATCATACATGGTTTTACCACACATTCGCCTCAGGGATCTCATTTCAACAATTGAAATATTTTAAATACAAATTATAAAATACCTGAGCATCAGGTAATTGAAATACAAATTACAAAATAGATTTTTAGGAAGTAATTTAAATACAAATACAAAATACGTACTTGTATTTCAAATACGTATTTCAATTACAAGTAATTCAAATGCCGCCCAACCCTGCCGGTACCAATGGAAGAATGGTATTCGTTTCCCAACATGACAGGTATTTCAGCTTCTTCCCAACATGGCAGAAAAAACATGACAGATATCTCAGCTTCTTCCCAACATGGCAGAAAAAACATGACAGGTATCTCAGCTTCTTCCCAACATGGCAGAAAATTGCCACCATCTATTAATTGTATACGATTCAAAACCCGCCCGAACGGATTATCTAACTTTCGAATAAATCAAGAAAACCGTGTTTCATAATTCCAGTTATTTTAACACGTTAGCTCGATCTTGTATTAACCTGCTACTATTGTTATTTTCTATTTTAATGTTTAATATGTATTTAAAAAAAGTGTTTTAATTTTCATTAGGGCGGATTTTAGAACTTACTTTCAACTACGGCGGGTTCTCAAACTCATCTCCAGCCTTAAATGTGACTGTAATTTCTACAAATATGACTAATTCACTCTAATATTCATATAATTAATATATTTACCGTATTTTTTGTGATTTTTTCATAAGTTTTAGTCAAGTTATAATAACAATAATCGTGCTTTGAAAATTGAAATATCAAAAAGTATTTTATATGATATGTGAAAATTCAAATTAACATTTAAAGGATTTTATTTTGAGGGAATTTCATAAAAGTGGTGTTTTTTTAAATATTAATATCTAATACATGCGTTCCTAAACGTATCAAAGAAATAAAAGTCTTTAGAGATCCAAGAAATCTGTTATACAAGTCAGTATTGTTTTTAGGTTATTATTTTGGCAATAAAAAAAAACTTTGAAATTTTGTTATTATTTTTTTATTGTATGCACGAGGAAAAAGTGAGGTGACAGTTTCGTTCCAAATTCATTATATAAAAGGACTGTATTTTTTTAATTTTGTTTTTTTTTATAAATTTCTTTACACTTTCATAAAAAATGTTTGAGTAAGAAATTTTTTTCCATTTTTTTCCGCGTTTGAATCTTAAAATATGGCAGTTTTTTTAAACTAAATTGTATTTTAAATACTCAAAGCTAATTTTATCTAGTTTTCTTAATTGGTATTTTTTGACACCTTCAAAAATAAGAAATATATAGAACATTCAAAATACTTTGGAAAAATTCCAAATTTTGTTCAGACATCATTAATAAAACAGAGATAAACTACCCTCTCAGGCTGTGTAAACCATGGTGTATTTTTTTCCATGAACAATTTTTTTAATTGGTAATGTTTTCACATCCACACACAAAGTAAAAATACTTACACAACTCATTAGAGAAGACATCATTTTTACATTTATATTTAATAATAGACGTATTAGTTAGTAGTTATAATTATATGCGGTAAGAGGGCAAAGTTTTCAAAAACTTAAAGGCGTTAGGTATATTATCAGACCAATACAACTGTCTCAGACTTCGCATAAACTCAAATGAGAAGTTTCTGGTTGTGTATTTCCGAAAGATTTTTGGAGATACCACCAACTTTTTGTAGAAACTAAGGTTTTTTGACTGTTTCTAATCAATGCTAGATATGATTTTGTTGAGAAATTAGTAGACTAAGCAAGACAAATTGTATGCAAATAATCTGGCAGCCATTTTGATTTTTTCTAAATTCTCCTGATTGGCTGTGTCAATTAGGGAGGCTTTTGGAACTCGGACCCATATTTAAACACAATTTATAAAGAAACTACAAGACTTTTGGAAATAATAACAATGGTGGGTGGTAACAATGGCATCGCATTCCTTAAGAGAAACAACATCAGATGGCATTCACACCTAATTTTGGACCAAAATTTATTAGGTCAGTTACTGGAACTCAACAATTCAATTGGTATTTCTGCAATATTTACATGTTTTCTGTAACGATGGATGATTTCCGCTCCTAATTGTTTACTGGCAGATTAGCAGTTAAAAATACTGTAAATAACAACATTTAAAAAAAATTACTTACTCCATCACACCTTTTCCCAATTCCTTTCACAGCACGAATTTCAAATGTGACTTTAAACATTAGGGTGTGTCAATTATTTCAACTTTTGAATTCAGAAACGCCTGATATCTCAAAATTTGCGCCTTACAGAGAAAATGTGAACTGAATTTAAAATTATTTTTTGAAATAATTATCGGCTCGCTAAAATGAATTTAAAATCAGAAAAAAAACTAAAACATGTATTATTAAGTTATGGTAATTATTATTTTTTTCAATAATATAATTTAACCCTTTAACGTTTGTTTGTTATTAAAAACTAAGTCTACACGAATACTGATTTTATCAAGAAAAAGTGTCGTTTTCCCATTTTATATTTTTTAAATTATACACCCAACTTCCATGAATTTGTGAACTCCTAATTAATAACAAAAATATATAACAGATTGCTAACTGCGTAGGTACTTCGAAACGAACATTTACAACTTGGATTGTTGAAATAAGAATAAAAAAACCCGTATCATCAAAGACACATTTCAACCAATAAAAATGATGATTTATCGAAGGAAACTTTATAAAATCTTGTAAAGGCAAAATATTTCGGAAATTAATATAGATATCTGAAACACAGAAACCACTGCATTATGTATATTGGATTAGAAACAGTAATTTGAATACTTTTTCAGCGTTCAATCTAAAGGCGTGTTCGTCAAGGTAGGATCCAACCAGCGCAACTCCGGGAGTACTAAATACGACGTAAGCCGGATGATCTCCCACCCGGATTACAAAAAAACGTACTACACCAATGACATAGCTCTCATCATCACCAGCACTCGAATCACCTTCACTTCGAAGGTCAAAGCGATTCCTCTATCCAGAAAGTTTACCGGTGCAGGTGTAACCGTCAAAGTGACTGGATGGGGAAAAACTGAAGTGGGTATATCACTACGATGTTTTTAAATATATATGTATAAGCAGCCTTACCAAAAACACGTCGTGAAAATTTTATTCAATTGAAAAACGATCATGGATGTGAATTTCGAATTAAAGAATGACAAAATATTGTTCATGGAAAGATATATACATTGCTTACACAACCAGATGGGTTATTTATCTATTGTATATGCTTGTTTTAAAAATAATTTTATTAATATTTTATTAGGAATTTTGGAATTTTTCCAACGTATTTTAAATGTCTTGTATATTTCTTATTATTAATTAATTAATATGTGAGCGATATCAATGAGAACATTTAAGACAATTTAATTCCTTTAAAGAGAACGCTGTAATTTATAAATTCGGGGTTGTTCAGCATTTTTAGTACTTCTTTCGACTTGCATCACGCTAGCTAGCAAATCAAATTAATTAAAATGATCCCTTCTCAAGTGGCGAATGTCAGTAGCATCTTTCAGAAAACGCTCAGCACATATTATATATAACCCAGGAGCTAAATAAGTACCGAACAACAATCAAACGTTAAAGGATATGTCAGAATATATTATTGAGGTCAAAATATAATGTTTATTGCTACTTTTAAGTTGTCTTTTTAATAGAAAAAACATTATCATTGTTAATAATTATTTTTAATTGTTAAACTAACCTATGATGCCGACGCCCAAATTTTCATCTCGTTCTTCAACATCCGCCAGATCCGTACTCAGTGATCTTTACCAATTTCCTTCGTCTTAATCCCTTATGAAATAATACGGAATAATAAACAAAAAAAAAATTCTAATTATTATTTTTTAAATTGTTAAACTAACGTTTAAGACAAGAATTTTTATGCATAGCACAAAGGGTAACAATTATTATAAGCAATAATTATCAGCCTGAAACACTCATCCACATTGAAAAATCTTCCGAGAAAAGATACATGACGCCAACGGGACTTGAACCCGTGCCCTTCTGATTGCCGGTCAGCTGCTCTCCCAATCGAGCTAAAAATCTTGTCTTAAACGTTAGTTTAACAATTAAAAATAATAATGAATATTTGACAAGTTTAAGTATTTCCCCAATAAATGAAGACATAATTTGTCTCGACGCCACCTAGCGACGGATTTAACACTAACAGTGTCTCTCTCGCAAAAATAAAGTTGTTTGTTTTCAGGTGGAAAAATATAATAAGCAGTAATTGTTGAATGAAACACTAGTATATATTGAATCGTTTGGCGGGTATTAGATAAGCCGCCATAGCTCAATTGGGAGAGCTTGTACTTGAACTTGCCAAATATTAATTATTATTTATAATTGTTAAACTAACGTGTAAGACGAGATTTTTAGCTCAATTGGGAGAGCAGCTGACCGGCAATCAGAAGGGCACGGGTTCAAGTCCCGTTGGCGTCATGTATCTTTTCTCGGAAGATTTTTCAATGTGGATGAGTGTTTCAGGCTGATAATTATTGCTTATAATAATTATTATCATTGTTGGTTTAGAACTGCCTCAAACGCTAGCCGCGCGGTGTGTGGACAACGGGAGAAGTGTTTCATGTGCAAATATTGGGCACTCGTTTGGCATGTCTCTCGACAAAGTATCAACTTTTCTAGAAAATTAAAGTATTCTGTGTAAGCAACACGGCATTTTTCCATATAAATAATAATTTACAAAAGTATTTTTTTAGCATCCCGGCAATGCCAGACCCAATGACCTCGAGCTCCTCTACGTGAAGACCATTTCAGTAGCTGAGTGCAAAGCAAAGTACCAATTAACTCTCAAATCTGCACTTCACAACCCGTTGGACAAGGAGTTTGCACGGTAAATATCTTTTGGTTGGTTACCATCATATTTTTATCGACAATTTTAGTGGCCAGTATCTACTACCTATTTTCAGAACTAGCACTATCAAACTTCCATTTTCCTCTGCTAATAGCCGAAACATATTAAATTTCTTCC
The DNA here is from genome assembly GCA_929108145.2 of Limnephilus rhombicus. Lineage (NCBI taxonomy): Eukaryota > Metazoa > Arthropoda > Insecta > Trichoptera > Limnephilidae > Limnephilus > Limnephilus rhombicus. The sequence continues at coordinate 21,064,365 of OV815288.1, forward strand.
AAATTTCAGGTTAAAACGAAAGCACAGTTTGCAACATACCTTGATTGTGTGATTATTTGACTAAAACTAACGAAAAATAACACAAATAAATGGTAAATATATTTACTTGTACGAATATAATTCTTAATTGACCATTTTACCATGAATACAATCATGTTTTAAGATGATATTGCAGGTGACGTTAAAAAAAACTGTCACCATAATAGTCCAGTCAGTGGGGGATAAAAAAGGCCTTTAGCTTGCAAAAGGTCATGTAGTAGCGATGTTGATATATGTTGTTTAGATTGGGACTGTAAAGAAAAAAAAAGTTTTCGACCTTGAGGGGATCGAGCTCGAGCCGCCATCTTGGATTAACATTGCCAAATTTTTGTTTTTTTTTTCAAAATAATTCGTCAACGGTTGATTTTACAAAAAAATTGAAGAAGACTCAATTACGTACATTTTTTGTTTGAAGTTTTTTTTATAAATCTAATATATAATGACTTACAGCGGGCGGTAAAATGAAAAAAAAATTGACAAAAAATCGTAAAACTCAAGTTTTCTTGATAAATTTTGTAAGAACATATTACACAATATAATTTTTAAGTATTTCCACAACACAATATAATTACATAGCAAAATCTATTTCAAATTACAGTAATTTTTCGTGTTACATAGAAGAGAGAAAGAGACGGCAACATACCGCGTGCCTGCAGTCCTGACTGCAGCGTTGCCACCTCAGCGCCTATATTGCTACAGGCCAGTATCCCACTATGACAAACCCGACGTCATCGAGTGCATGAATGAAACCAATAATAATAATAATTGTTGGATGATTTTTATAGCGCCATTTTCGTGAGAAAATCACCTCAAGGGCGCTATTTCGTAGTGATATTGAACGTTTAGTAAGCCTTAAAAAAGCTGGTCTGGCAGTGTGTCTTCATCGAGTACACGAATGAAAACAACATGATGCAAAACCATAAGATATAGCAGATGCAGGAACACGCTTTCTTGTTGCCTTGTACGGGGGTGACATGGATGAGGAAACCTTGGAAGAAGTCCGCTACCAACGTTTCGCAAAGTCAACAAAAAGCAAATTCAATGATGCCATTGAAGAGGAAGAAGACCTACTGAGGATACCAAAATAAAAAATGCGCCATTTTATCTACCTCATGGTGGTGTGGAAACGAGTTTACAAAATTATTATAATTATGTAATGAATTGCCCGAAAACATAACAAAAATTGGGAATTTCACCATTTTTTAGAAAAATATTCACATTTCCGCCACTGTTTCTCGTTACCTATTAGACATAAAAAATATTTGATACAAAAAATATTAGAAATTTTACCTTATTTAAGTTTGTCTTTCGCAATTTGGTTGTAAGATCAACCATTACACAATTATTTTGAAAAAAAAATCAAATTTTGGCACCTTAAATCCAAGATGGCGGCTCGAGCTCGACCTCCCCAAGGTCGAAAACTTTTTTTTTTCTTTAGAGTCTCAATCTAAACAACATATATCAAAATCACTACTACATGACCTTTTGCAAGGTAAAACTTTCAAGACTGGACTTAAAAGTGCACAACGCATTTTGGCAGAAAAAATAAACGCAAATGCGAATACGAGGATCGTTGGCAGATAACAAATGGATTATTTGAACAGATTTGAATATTTTTGAAGTAAAACTTCTTTGGGGGGAGTAAGCTGGTGAACGCGTGACGAGAGCGTTACGAAAAGCGAGGCGAACGGTAGTTGAGAGGGAGATATAAGTTAGTGAAGGGGCAAGAGAGAGAGGTGCGAGCACACGTTTTCTTTCTCTCTTCCTATCACATAGATGGAGCTAAAGAAGTTTGATCATCGTGTGATCGTTTGATCGTGTGATCGCACACTCGTTTTTTTTAATAACGGACTTTGAACTTTTACGGTATTTATTCAATGTGTAACTCGGAAGAGTTTTTTTTTGTAGTAAAACTGTAAATTTTAAGCATTTACCTAGAAACCTCCCCGAGACGGTTGATTTCAGATTTCATAAATTCCTTTAGTCATCCTTTCTCCTAGGCCAGGGGTCGGCAACCTGGGGCTCGCGAGCCACATGCGGCTCTTTGGATGTGAAGCTGCGTCGGATGTTTCTATATAAGTTTTTTCTATGTAGTTTTCTATGTAGGTTTTAATTTGCTTTCGACGCAAGACAGTTTGGCGTCTTCACCAGTGGTTTGGCTATGACGCATAGTTTGTTGTTTCAAGTACTCGTAGAAGAGTTAAAAGCGAATTATCTTCTCAAAGGTATGTATGTAAATATATAATAATAATAAAAAAAACGAAGTATAGGTAGGTAACATAATAAGGTAAGGTGTTGAAACGTTTTGCTTTGTGCTTTAATGAAATAAATATATTCCTCAATGAAAAAGGCGTTAATCACCCTGAATTAGACATGAATGGTTGCAAATTTTTTACTTTATGGTGGATATCACAGCGAAATTAACTGAGCTGAATCTAAAACTGCAAGGAAAGGGAAACCCAGCCTATGTTTTGGTAGAAGAATTGGTTTGTTTCGAAAAAAAAAATTTTTTGCAAAAGATATTCAGAGCGGCAAATTTCTTCATTTTCAATTTCTAAAGTAATATCGCGATAAAACCACTGCAACTGTTGACACGAATTACTTCAGCACAGTTATAAAAAAAAATAAAGATGAATTTGCTGACAGATTTCAGCAATTCAAAACCAACAAAGGCACTCGAGCATTCATAGTAAATCCTCTCAACACAAATTGTAACGAAATCCTGAAATCCCGAAATAGGAGTCGATACTGGATCTCTACAAATGCAATTAATCGATTGATTTAAAAATCATGTTTACCAGTATTTCTTAGCCGTATTGAATAAATCGCCCCCTGTACCACAGTAAAATTATCCAGCCCCCCCCCCCCACGCTCAAATAATTTTTATTGTTGGCAAGAAAAATTTTTGTGGCTCTATAAAAAAACTTTGAAAATTTGTAAATTGTAATTTTTGGCTCTTCTGACTCAAAAGGTTGCCGACCCCAATCCTAGGCAATTGTTTTGGTTCAACCTTTTTACGTCACATCTATTTTTTTTCACTTTATTATATTTTTAGAATCTTCCGTATCTCCCTTTTAACACTAGCCTCTTATTCGTTTCAGTTTACGTTTCTCTCATATTGTACGCTCTGTAGTAAAACTTGTTTTAGCACTAAACCTAGTGTTTTTAGAGATATTATTTATATAACCTTTCATATTTTTATTCTTACTGTCCATAACTTTAGGGATGTTTTATTCAAGAAACGAAGTGGAATTTACTGTTGTTTAGTTGTGGTAATATTTATGGTAATTTTTTTTTGTTATCTCTGCAGGGTGACTCCGGTGGCCCATTAGTTGGACCAGACGAACACTTGGTTGGACTTGTTTCCTATGGCATATCCTGTGCCCGTGGTCACCCAGAAGTCTACACCAGGATCAGCACTTTTGTTTCTTGGATTAACAAAAACTCCCAAAACTAAAAATTTTAAGAACTCGACCAAGAGTAGGTGTAATAAATAAATGGATTTTACAAAAAAATGTGTTTTTTTAAAAGAAAGGTGCTATAATATTATTTGTTGTCGTACAATCCACAAAACATAAAAATAAAATACCAAGTGATGGAGGAACGTACGAGTTCGTACGAGATTTTAGTAATGAGTACCTAGTAGTAGTATGCGGTAAGGGTCGACCGAAACAGGTATTTCGTTCTCGGCCGAGACCGAGACTGAGACCGAGAATAAATTAAAATCTCGGCCGAGACCGAGAATAGATAAATGGGGAAAAAAAAGAAAATTCCCTGTTTTTGCATAATATAGTTTATTTAAAAATGTAATAATAATTTTATTATTATTTTTAATTGTTAAACTAACGTTTAAGACAAGATTTTTATGCATAGCACAAAGGGTAACAATTATTATAAGCAATAATTATCAGCCTGAAACACTCATCCACATTGAAAAAATCTTCCGAGAAAAAATACATGACGCCAACGGGACTTGAACCCGTGCCCTTCTGATTGCCGGTCAGCTGCTCTCCCAATTGAGCTATGGCGGCTTATCTTATACCCGCCAAATGATTCAATATATACTAGTGTTTCATTCAACAATTACTGCTTATTATTTTTTTTTTCCACCTGAAAACAACCAACTTTATTTTTGCGACAGAGACACTGTTAGTGTTCGCTAGGTGGCGTCGAGACAAATTATGTCTTCATTTATAGCACAAAGGGTAACAATTATTATAAGCAATAATTAATTAATTTGTTTTATATAGTTATAATAATCAAAATTGAACAACATGATGTTGTAGCACATAAAAGAGCAATTTTTCTGCATTTTCACCCTTCAAAGTGTGTCGCCTCATGTCGTATAATTGACCAGCTCTGCTAAAGAGCTGTTCACTTGCTATCTAGTAGGCGGTGCTGACAGCTCTATCACGCATTGACACCAAGTGACGAATATGGACGCGCGCGGTAGATTTAAATCCCTTTATCCTATACCGTACCTACTTACAACGGTCTCGGTTGTGGACCAGAATCTCGGCGATTTTTCGCCGAGTACCGATTCAGAGTTCTCGGTAGAATTTGTAGCCGAGATTGCCGAGACCGAGACCGAGATCGAGACCGAGACCGAAATCTCGGTCGACCCTTAGTATGCGCCCACGCGGTGGTTATAACAGTGTCGTACTCTAGGGAAATTATCTTATTTTAATCACACAAAAAAGCATAGGTTAAAACACCTGTTAAACACTTATTTTTAAATCAAGTCCCGATTTTGGCATGCGAGAAGTTGAATATGTTGTCGGCAATAAACATTTATTGATATTGACTTATAATAAATATAAATGACATGCAAAGTTTTCTCGGAACGGTTTGTTTTGGGGATATCCTTCAACTGCTGACCTTGTACAAATCACAAGTGCACCTTAATGTTCAATTTGGCAGCCACCTCTGGTCTGGAGTCCCACAATACTTAAAAAAAAAACATGACTCTGCACAGAAACGGGCGGTTCGTTTGAGAGCTTCCCCGATTAAAACTGTATTTGCAATATTTAGAACACCGGCGTCAGTAGGTAATACTGTCCGTGCTCTATCGGTATTTCAATGGAAGATCCTCCGAGAAACTAACGTCTGTGATCCCTTCGGCGCCGTTGCATAATTGGGAAACACGCCAATCGGGCGCCCAACATGTGTGCATGGTTGACATTTGTGCCCCATGAGACATGACATGTGGCTCGTACTTAAGTTCAAGTTCTCGAGTTCTTTAGCTCAGCTGTTGAATGATTTGCCTGCTTCTGTGTTTCCTCCCTCCTTCAACATGGATCTCTTCAAGAACTTTCTTCTCCTCAAAAAAACATGGTGTGAAAGTAAAACAATAAAAAATGAAAAACATTTTTTTGTGAATACCGCACAAAAGTCCCAATTGCTCTCAGCCGTCTTGAGTTAGTGAGGCTATGACCTCCCCAATTAGGGTGTGTTGTGAGGCTAAAGGTAGTGGGGAGGGGTAGGACATGGGGAAATGGAAGGATAGGAATTACCTGGTCATTCAGATATGATCACCAAACAAGTCCAAAGTCAAATAAAGCAACGTTTGAATTTTGAAATTTATGGTTATGTACTTGGGGATTCTTGTTAGAATAATTCGTATAAACCAAACAGTTTGTGATGTCCTTCATATCAGACGATGCCGATAGATGGCGCCACTATACACGCTACCTCTCACTTCTTGGTCGGCTATACTTTGTCAATGTCGTGTGCGCAATTCATTACAATAAAACTAAGTTATAATATTCAACCCTGGTTTATTTTGCCCTCAATCCTTCAATTCTTACAAACTGCCTCACTAGGCTAGCCTGTGTTGAGGCAGTAATTTTTTAAGTCAGTCTAGAATACTTACGAATATACCTACAATTGTATTAAAATATTTATTTATTTCAACGCCATAAAATGGCTATTACAATCCGGTGATACATGATACACACTGGTACATAGGAGGGTAATTACAATGAAAATAATGTACATTAAACAAAGTACATATGTATGATAACAACTAGTATTTAGTTATAGGATACAAATATGTTTATAACAAACAAAAAAGAATATGAGCTCATACAAAATAAACATAAGTAAATAAAGGTGAATTCTTAGAAAAATTCTCAACATCAAGTATAATATACCTACTTTACTTTTATTTGTACATATTGTTGGATTCTAGGAATTGGCTAATATGGACTAATTTAGTAATGATATTATTGTTACCTTCAGTTGAAATGGCCGAAGTTTGAAATGACTACAGGTACTGCTAATTACTTCAGCTTTTCAGGGCTGCCAGTTAGAGAATCAATACTAAATCTTTGGTTTAAAAATAATAATTTTGAAAAAAAATTATACATTATTAGCTATCACTTAACTAGTCTGTCAGATAGTTAATATAAATGAAGCAAGCAGTTTGGAATCTATATTAGAGTATGATATAGACGCCGTGCAGACGAACACTATTATACCTAACATTAATTATTGTCATTGAGGTATGATATTATAGCCTTCTTATAACTATATTCGGTGCAGTTGAACACATCTACTACTTCTGAGAAAGCATTGCCAACAGCATGCAATCTAGGTATATGCGAGTATCTAAATGGCTCAGTCCTGATATTTTTGTTGCAATTAAAAAGAATTTTGGATCGAGTAGTCCTAGTAGATATGTGGAAGGTAATTAGGTTTAATAAATCAGGACTGTCCAACATTAACAATTTTAAAAATAAAAGTCAAGTCGGAAATAAGTCTTCTATCTGAAAGTTTGAATAAGTTTAATTCTTTAATTAAGTGATTGTAATTTATTGATTCTATTGGTAGACCAAGTTTATAATTAATGAATCTTAAGAATTTATGCTGAATTTTTTTCTATGGAATCGGAGAGGATTTTGAAGTGAGGGGACCAAATAGAAGAATTATATTCGACTTGACTTCGAACTAGAGAGAATATAGGATTTTTAATGTAGAAATATTTTGAAAGTCCATTTCGAAGAATGAAACCTAGCATTTTTAATCCTTTATTGGTTGCTGTAGTTATATGTGGAAGAAAGTTAAATTTGGAATCGAAAATAATGCCAAGATCATTAATCTCACTGACAGAGGTGATGGAAACATTATTAATTTTATATTGATAGTTAAGGGGCTGATTTGTTCTGAAAAACCTTATTATTTGGCATTTACTTATATTCAGATAAAGTTTATTAGTTTTACACCAGTCTTGTAGTTTATTTAAATTTAATTGAATGTGAATACAGTCATTTATTGTTTTTATAAGTTTAAATAGTTAAAACGTTTAAAAAAATATATTTTAATTAATTTTTTTTTCAATAATTTAAACTTTTAACGTTTGTTTGTTAATAAAAAAAGCATTTAGCTGACAAAAATAAAGAAAAAAATCAAGTGTATGAACACAAGTAAGTCAACAAGAATACAGATTTCATCCAGAAAAGGCGTTATTTTCCCCTTTTATATTTTTAACAAACACATCATATATGTTTCAAAAAAAAAATTTTTTTGCGTTTTTTATACTGCAGTTACGGAGTAAAAATTACGTTTGGTACAAAATATAAAATATGGAACCTTTATTTTATTTTTTATCCAAATCACGAAATCTATTTTTTTTCAAACCTTTCGACCATTTTAGCGGGCTAATAGTGAACAATAATTTCATTTTTTTTTACGTTTTCGAATAGCTACAGATCATACGAAACTTTTGAGACCCCGGGCGTTTAAAAATAAGACCATTTTTTTTCTCTCTATGGAGAGCGACACAAGCTAGTTGTTAGCCCAATACTCTGCTTTGATGGAACCTGTTGTCAACGCACTCCAATCCATAGCTTTGGACGTGGTCAAGGCTTCGCAACACGTTAAACGAATTTTGCAATTGCTTAAGAGCCACCGTGACAATCCTGAAAGAGTCACAGATGAAATTATTAAGGATGCTACTGTTGTTGCGGAGAAAGTCGGCCTGGAGGAGGACATCACATCAATGCCGCGCATTGTTGGCAAACAACGCCATCGAAGCAATCTCCCAGCAGAAAGCCTTTCAGAATACTGGAAAAGATCATTGATAATACCATACTTGGACTCTATTATTACATCTCTTGAAATACGCTTTGATGAAGAAAATACTCCATCATTTGATTTATCTAAATTACACCCCGCGCAAATGCAAACATCAGTCGAAAGTCTCACAGAAACTTGTAAAACCATCGCTCAATTTTATAATTTACCAAACATAAAAATTGAAGTCGAGCTTTGGCAGCAATTCTGGCATAATAAACCAAACCTAACAAATCGAACGGTTGTTGATATCCTAAAAGAGGCAAAAATCTTCTTTCCCTACACGGAAAAAGCGTTGAAAATTTTGATCGCTCTTCCGTGCACAACGTGTACGCGATTGTTTAGCAGCCTCAGGAGACTTAAAACTTGGCTAGAAGCACTATGGGACAAAATCGCCTCAATGGTCTGGCCATGATGAGTGTACACAGAAAACTTATTCATGGAAACTTGGAAGATTTTCATAATAAAGTGTTCGAGAAGTTTACAAAAAACCCCCGAAAATTATGTTTTAATTAACCTAATCTTTGTCGACCCTTATATTAAAATCTGGTTATTACAAAAAAAATACACTGTACACTTATTCAAAATCAACCTCCCAAATTATTTTCATAAAATTTTTCTAATAAATGTAATACCTAACTTATTTACAAGTTTTATTTATTGTACAGTCAAGAGCTCGTGTAGCTTTACATGTTGGACTCTGTATCGTTTATTATAATCGCCGTAGATGTAAGGCTCATATTACAAGTGAAAATCTTCATGTGCTCTCGACTCGAGGGTACTCTTGGGAAACCGGCTAAGAGACGCGGGTGTTTGGACACGTAGCAGCCAGGACGCTCGCCCGCTCATTCTCGCCGGGACTGCCCCGTGATAGTGGGACAAACTGCCCCCGATATCTTTCTTTTTATATATTTTCTTTGGTTTTAATCATACTTACACCTGTAAATATTTTTCTTTTTCTTTATAATTTCATTCTAACCAGATGCTGATCCAACAGGCGAACACATCTATGATGTGTCTTTATCTTGTTAATTACTGCAAATGTAAGTATGCTTACATTTTTCATTTTCATTTTTTATTTTCATTTTCATTTTCATTTTCATTTTTCATCATGCATGCAGGGACATTGGACGGTCTAGATTCGTTTTAAAATTAAACGTAGCTTCCTTTTTACAACAAAAATTAAGAGTCCTGCCGTGTGCGGCTAAGGAGGTTAAACAATCGGTTTCCTCACACAGCCGTGGGAAAATGGGTCCCCTCCAATGCTCTCGACTTTACTTACAATTCATACTTTTCTCATTCTCCATACCAACTTGCCCCCCCCCCCCTGGGCTATCGGCTGGCGACGCCCTTGAAGAGAGGTGTTTCTGTTTGACCACGAAGGATCGTTCCTCCGTGTGTTTGACCCTTTGGAGACTGCGGCAAGAGAGGTGAGTTTGCAAATCAATGAAATTAAAACTAAAATCATGATGCAAACCAGAACCCCACACAGCAGAATGAAAGATAAAAAATTTAAAGTCACCTCGAAACAAGCAATCAATCAAACAATCAAATTTGGTACCTAACATTATAATACATATTTAAAATATCTATAATTTTAAAAATTTATAGATAATTCTTTTAATACAAAAAAAAACCAGCTGCCTGCCAAATTCAATTTCATCAAACGCGCGAAATGTCATACGTGCGAAGTTAAAATAGTCGTTAAGTTTTCTGAAATTATTCAATTTTCTTAATTTAAGAAATTTAAAAAACTTAAAAAATATATACATGACGTAGGAAAAGTCGTTCTGAAGTTATGGCGTGACCAAGGTAAACAGGGATTCATTTTTATATCGTGCAGATAGATTTATTTAACACTCTGTTTCAAACACATGCCGTATCGTAACAACGTGTTTGGATCTTTAGAAGACACAACAAAAGTAGGTACTAAACAAAAATAGGCATTTAGCTACGGTACATTATATGAAATACCGTCGCTGTAACAGCAAGACTGACTATGTTACAATTTATCATTACGCATTTTTTATTTTATCGTAAATCTGCCGCTTGAGTTAATTTTTGCAAAAATGAATACTTTCGAAGATTTATTTTAACGCTTTTAAAAAAGTCACGCGTATTTTGTCTGTAGATACAAATATTTCCGCTTTGCAATAAAATCCAAGTACCTAAATGGAATATTTGTGAACGTATCCGAAAACTAAAAACAATTTTCGAAAAGTGTAATAAGCTTTCTAATTTTATTATTAGAAATAGCCAAATAGTTTTTTTAATATAATTTTTTTAATGCAAACTTTTAAAAGTTTTCAAAGTTTTAAAAATGGATCACATTACGTTTTTTTATAACTTAAATTACTTATAACGAAAAAAAACACATACACATTTTATTAGACAAATGAATTATAAACATTTTCATCACATAAAAATGTTAAAATAATTCTTAAAAAATTCAAAAAGTTTCATAATTTCTTTTCAAATTGCGGTCGGAAACTTTGGTTTCATAAAGATGTACATTTTAATTGCTTTGTGGTTATCTTTTAGATTTGAATATAAAGCGTGTTGTTTTCTCTTTCCAATACCGTTTAGATCACACTTCTCACTACGATAGAAAGGGAGACAAAACGATTTCTATGAGACGTACGTGAGCAGGAACAAATATGGTCTCCTGTGTAAATGTGCCCGTATCTGGATGTGTTTTTTTTATTATTATTTTATTAAATAATTTTTATTTAGTAATAACTTACCAGTTATAAATAAGAATTCTGTTAGGTTGGGTAAGGTTATGTTAGGTTAGAATAAGTTGTTTTAAATATAAAAATATGTAATGCAAACAGTACTTAGCACCAACTAGACATTTTATTTTATCTTTTGTGTGCGGTGAACTTGCCGCGGTGAATGTGAACGGTGAATTTTCTTAGCAGGAAAATGTTAGGCGGTGAATGTTTGTAGTACTATTGCACCTACCACTCTGTAATCTATATTAATAAAAATGAATGCTGTACCAAATTGGATAATTCTTTTTTTGTGTTCGTTGTTGCCAGGAAAAGGTGTGTATAAAACTACTGGTGAGCTCTAGCATTATGAAATTTGTATAAAAAAATTGCAATTAGTGGCACGCGAGCTGTTTGAAAACTGAATGTACCGGGACTGAATGTATGCAATGCGTGAGGAGGGAAGAGAACTCGGGAGAGGATTTCGAGGGACAGGGGAAGGGGGGAGTGGACCGAGGAGAGGGAAGGTGGAGGAGGCGATGTGGGAATGCGAGAGGGGAAGGGGACGCGGGAGAGGATGGGGAGGCGGAAGGGGAACGGGACGAATGGGAAAAGACACGCAGGGAGAAACAATTTCTTTATTAAATGGTATAGCAACTCATGCCGGAAACCAGCTAGTATTATCATAAAATGCACACAGTCTGTGCTGCAGTTGAACCGGCATCTGATATACATTTCAACACGGAACATTATCAATTTCCATGGATCATCAATATAATGTGGGAAATGTTTTTACATAATAATTTATAATCTACTAATAATAATTGTAAGTTCATTGTAGTATTTATTATAAATAGAAAGTCCAATATGACGCAGGGACACTTGATAGTACACCAGCGGAAAATGTTCAAAGCTGTATTCTTCTTTTTTGCCTTGTTGGTGTCGGCACTTGGTATGAGCATTATTATTTCATTTAATTTCTTTTTCAATCGTGGAGGCGGGTACGGGTACCATCGTCCCGGGGACCATTTATTAGATAACCATCACCCCTGGCACAGGTCGCCCCAAGTGGATTGCTACTTTTTTTTTTTTAAAGTTTAATAATGAATATTCCGTATTATCCGTGCATCAAACTTCGACAACTCGAACGTTCCGTATTATCCGTGAAGTGGACCAACTGCATATTTACCAAAAAATTTAATGTTTCATGATTTTAGAGGCAACTCGAGCAATTTATTTGTGAGTAAATGACAAACATAAAAAATAATAATTTTACTACATTTATTTTTAAAATACAATCTATCTATGTATAGGTATAAAAATTAATACCTGTTTCATTTGGTCACTCCATAACTTCAAAACGACTTTACCTATTTCATTCGTCATTTTTTAAAGTTTTCTAACACTTTGTAGAAGGTTCTTACGGAAAGAAAAATCAAGAAAATTTAATAATTTAAGAAAGCTTAATGACTATTTTAACGCACGTATGACGGTTCGCGCGTTGGTGAAATTGAATAAGAGGCAGCTGTTTTTTTTGTATTAAAAGAATTGTTTATTGATTTTTTTTAAATTAGATATTTTAAATAGGTGCCTATGTTAGGTACCAAATTCGATTGATTGTTCTTATAATATACAAAAATGAATGCGGGCTGTTTGAAAACTGAATGTACTGGGAATGAATACGGGAATATGGAATATAGCAGAGGGGGGAGGGTGGGCGGGGAAGGTGGAAGGGGAAGGTGGGAGGGTAGGGGACGCGGGAGGGGAACGGGGATGCACGGGAAGGACATGCAGGGAGAAACAATTTCTGTACCCGAGAAGCATACGGATGCAAGTCCAAAATTTGAAGAAATGAGTTTTTGATGCAGACTTAAAGTAAATTATCATGTTTATCAGAGGTAGAAAGATACAGGTCCTATCATGAAGAAAAATAGGATTTTCAAAAATGTATACGGATCAACTACCTTTGGTGCAACAACTATCTTAGAAGCAGAAAGATGAACCATGAACTTGCATCTTTATGATTTAGATGCATTTTGACTCAAATCCTACGTATTATGACTCAAATTATACATTACTACGCTTTCTATGGAAGTAAACAAAATATTCCACTTCATTTTGAAGAAGAAGGGCTCAAGTCCGTTTTTTGGTTTGACTCAAGTCAGCGTTTTTTTAAACAATATTTTTAAAGGCTTTACATATAAAAATATTTTTTATTTATTTGCTAGTTTTTAAAACAAAACTATCGTTAACTTTTTTGTAATCTATCAGCATGGATATTCGAAGAAGTTACAGAAAAAATAGATTTTCGGCTCTCTTGAACATTTACCTTTTTGAACTTGCATCCGCATGCTTCTCGGGTACAGATTTATTTCTTTGAAATGGCATTGCAACGCATGCCGAGAACCAGAGAGTTTCACTATAAAATACCATCTCTACAAATTATAAATTAAAGTCCTCCGCCGCGTCTGTCTGTTTATTCGCGATAAACTCAAAAATTATTGAACGGATTTTCATGCGGTTTTCACCAATGGATCGAGTGATTCATGGGGAAGGTTTAGGTATATAATTTTTCAAGGTTTTGTGCAAATTGGTTGAAATATAATATATAAAGAAGAATGTCTGTATGTGGTAGACGAGCAGGCTGGCAAGCAGGCGGTGTGGATTTGATTTGCATGCAAATCTACAGTTTTATGCCGAGGTTGATGAAATGCACATGTGACCTTCAAAACAAGAGGAAGGTCACTGTTCACATTTGATTTCGAAAAGTCTGTGTAAAGCCCGGGCATCGCCAGGGAATTCAGCTAGTGAATAAAATAAAATAAATAAAATTATTAAAAACCATTTTTTGGGCAGTAATTTTTATATATAAAAGACAAACTTTTGTTCCAACGTAAATAGGTAATTTGTCTTTTAAATTTACACCCATAAAAATGATTTCTTTTATTAATTTTTATTTTTTTATATTTCATCATATTTTTATGATAAATGTAGTAAAAAATTTTTTTTCATGTTTTCATTTACACACAAATAATTGCCCAAGTTATCTCTAAAATAATGAACAGTTAAAATCTTTAATGGACTATATCTTATCATTTAAAGCAAAAGTAAATAAAGTAGCTCACATCCGTACTAGATATTTGATACAACTTTCGATTGCAAAAATAATTTTTCAGTTTGGTTCGGTATTTTGATCTCAAATCCAAAATTAAGATTTGTATGAAACGAACGAGCCGCCCGCCCAGCAGCAATCCTTACTGCTACATGCAACGGGAAAATTAAGGCTTCAGCCAAGTAATACACACTAGTCCTGGGTCGATCGATCGTTTTACATGACCCGGGTCGCTCACGACCCACTGACGTCACGAGCGGGTCGCGAAGATCCGCTCTTTTCGCGACACAAAATACGAAACTCGATTACGCGCCGCGCGGTAGACGGTCGCCGCCCAGACCGGTCAAGTCATACGCGACACAAAACCCAGGATATAATTGTGTGAACGTTCTCTCACTGCTCACACCTGTAACTAGTAATGTCATGTCCTAGAAATTAATTTTAAAAAAGACATGCTTCAGGGGTAAAAAAACAATGTTTTATCATGTTTTGGAGGTTATAAAAACCTTGTAAAAAACGTGTTGTTCTGAAGCTTTTATTGAGAATTTAAATGAGTAAATTAGCTGTAAGCTAATGCTTTATTATAATTTCTTTGTATTAAAGTCAGACATTTTACACTTTTACCAGTTTCTATTACAATGCACAATTACATTCACACTCACACGAAAAATGAAAAGTTTTTATGAAAAAAACACCAAAATGTGAAAAGAAATGCACTTCACCCGTTGATTAACAATACCAAGATACGCTCTAATTTAAAACGACGCTGTGTCTAGTCGAATATTCAAAAATCGAATCTACCTAACAATCCTGCTATGACGTGGCACACGGGCAGGAAGCAGGATACTGCCACGCACGTGTGTGCGTTGATCGGCAATCGGCGATCGAATGCAATGCATATCGAATGTGTCGCAGTTTGCGGATTCCGGGAGCGGACACGTCTCGCCCCACCCGCACCCGGCACTCGGCGATCGGTCCGTGAGTCACGGGGTGCAGGAATGTGTCGTAGATCGCGGGTCGCGGGAGTGTGTCGCGGTTCACGGGTCGCGGGAGTGCGCGCGTTTTTCTTGTCTTGTGAGACCCAGGTGCTGACGAATAAATTAATAACCCGCTCGCTTTTTGGTGGCTCGTGAGCGGGTTTCGACGATCAGGTCTTTCACGATCGACCCAGGACTAATACACACTGTCCTAGCCATTGATCTATTTAGTGCCAACTTGGTGCCGACATAATATGATTTCTGATTTTAAAATGTTTAACCCTAATTTCGCTAATGATTCCTTGTTTGATGTTTTAAAGCGGGTCCATCAGAGAATACGACCAATTCTGCGCCTGTACGAACGCGTATCATTGGAGGGAGGAAAGCTGGGCCCAATGATGCCCTCTACCAGGTATCCTTCAGGACAGCAGACCAATATCACAGATGCGGAGGAGCCATCCTGAACGCCAGAACCATCATCACCGCGGCTCACTGCGTTGATGAGTAAGATTGAGACGAACAATTATTCGTTCGGTTCTCCTTCTTCTCTCATATGCTCCCCCCATGAGAAGGAAACCTCAAGGTATCTGAGCTCTATCCTCAGGTGCCATCCAGAGGGTAACTTTAAGATATGCCGCGAAAGCCGTAGCCAATGGAAAAATGGTATTTCTTCCCCAACATGACCAGTATCTGCATTTCATAACAGAAAATTGCCGCCATCGATTAATTGGCTTTTGTGCAATATTTACATGTTTTCGAAAACGATAGATGATTTCCGTTCATAATAGGCCACTTGAATGGATTTCATGATGACTTGGAAAAAATCGTGCGGATAGATTTTTCTACGAAGATTACGAAAATGTTACTAAAAAATTTTAGAAATTTATATATATTTTTTTTAAATTAATAAATCCGTTTTTTTGGGCTCGTGACGTCACTACATAAAATTCTGTTTTTTTGTCGCAACACTCTGATTTCCGGCGACCTTTTTAATTTGACACTCAAAATTCACTAACTGTATTGTCTGTAGAATGCGACCTTTTTGTTTGTTTTGACAGATGCTATGAAGTGAACATCGTACAGATAGCGGCCGCCTTAGAAGCGTAATGGCGGTGGTGCTGATTTTAACAAAATAAACTTTTATAATATAGATGCTTCAGATTTTTTGTCCGGGTTGAATCTTTCCCATAGGAAAAACTTAACCCTTTCACACACTTTTCCACAAATGATCATCTAGTCGATCCACGCTATGCAATTACACTATGTAAGTATAATAAATACAAAATAATACAAGAACAACATGTCAAAGAGACCTATTGGGAAAATAATTCACCGACTCCAGATATTTTTATACCAGAGGGTTCGGCTCGGTGGAACTCCTAATTGGACCTATAAATCCTACTGATCCCTCAATATAAATATTTAAAAAATCTTTTGTAATCTTACATGTATTTAAAATGACTGATTTTTGCATTTTTATATATAAATTCTTTGACAAATCTAATATAAATCTAATAAACTTTTATAATATATTATTATAATTATAATTTACAAGTTAAAAGTATACTAATTACAAGTATAATTTAAATCAAAACCTTTGGATAATTTATTTATTTATAATATTAACGCCTTTCAGCTTTTACATAATATAACATAGTGCACAGTTTTACACAATATAACATAGCAACAACATGAAAAGTACAGCTCTAGTGAGTTTTTAAAACAGAAAGAAATAGTTGAGAAAGACATAAATATGTAGATATTCAGATAACAAAACGAAAATAAATGCAACGGTATTTAAATATATCAAAATTGTAACAATGAAAAAATACTTTTGTACATAATACATGAAAATAACTTATCTTGAAGAGGATAAACGATCTATTATTTCATACTTATATTTTATCAGGGACACATTCCATACATCTATGTGCGAAAACATATTGCCTAAGTTTTGTATTCTGTGAAGTGGTATATTGAAATGGGACATGGTCGTAGTATTGCCACAATAAAATGGTAGTACTGACCTTGTGTTTCTGGCTGGCACATTGTTACTAAGAAAGATAAGAGTGTGTCCAATTGTTACGCGAATACATCGTGATCTTAGTACATAAGGAAGTTAACACATAAATATCATATTCACAGGTAGGTATAATAAAATGTTAAAAGGTATGTTGTTAAAGAGAAATAACATCTGCCAGCTTTATTTTTAAAGGGGCGCCACTGGTTGATTAACCAGGCTAGCAGATGGGAAAGCAATAATCCTCTCTCATGGCCTTTGGTATACAAACTTTAAGGTTAAAATAGAAGAATTTTAAATAAAATAGATAGTATTGATATGAAATAAGAAATAATAGATTTATTAAAACATAAAAGAAAACATAATTGGAACATTAAAATATATTTATAGTTCTTAAACTCACCTCCCTTGGATCGACCACAAACTAAAACTAAACTAACTAAATAACAAATCTTGAGCCTCTGGTTTTTCTCATGATGTAGAGTCTGACAAATTACCTTGAACTGTAGTCGGCTGAAAAACAGTTTTTGCTTCAAAATTTCACTCCAACCATGGAATATTTGTATATCCAGGCGAGGCTATAATTCCATCATCATTAGACAGGCTGGTCTCCTTGTGATTTAATAAACTTCCATATTTTTAAATGAATTGCCTTGATACTCGGCAAATAAATACAAATTATATCCTTTGGTAATAGTTCTGCGGTTATTTCGGTCTCAGAAATGTGTATTAACACTTTATCGGCACCACGATTAATACTGGTCGCGGCCTTTTAATAATAAACCATTTCGGTTAAATAAACAATAATTTTTCTTTTAAAATATTAAACGAAATAACACGTAAAATAAGAATCACGCTTGACTTTAGTAAATAGTCCACCACCACGGGCTATAAAATGAGAAGTGAGCTCTAAGCAAATTTTTCGATTTTTATACCTTATTCAAAAAGAAATAATTGAATGATTTTACTTCCAAAATTCAAAAAAATAAATTTATGTGAAAGTTTATTATTTTTTTAAATATTATTTAATCACCTCTTGAAATGAGGTACCTGCTTGCCTAAATCTATGATAAAATAAACTGCGAGATGTATTGACAAATATTTTATCATAACAACATTAAAATTTATGAGCGCCAAGACTTCAGGGCTATTAATTTTATTATGCAAGATTTTAAATAAAAATACTAGTTCGAAAACAGTTCTTCTGTCACTCAATTTTAATAAATTAGATAAACGCAGAAGATAGGTGTACTTTAATTCTTCTTTCGGTATTTTTAGTTTATAATTTAAAAAGCTTAGGAATTTTTTGTACTCTTTCTATTGTTTGAGAATGCACGTTATAATGAGAAGACCATACCATTGAGTTATATACCTGACTTCTCACTAGTGATGCATACAGAAGTTTTAATGTTTTAATGTTGGTAAAATCTTTAGCCACTCTTAGTACAAAACCTAACATTTTTAAACCCTTCTTTGAGATATTTTCTATGTGTGATATGAAACTAAGTTTAGTGTCGAAAGTAATACCTAAATCATTAATTTCAACAACAGATTCGAAAATAATGTTATTGATCGTGTAATTGAAATAAATTGGATTTTTTATTTTGTTTTCATAGTTATGCATTTATTAACATTAAGGTATAGCTTGTTGACCCTACACCACTCAATTAATTTTGACAAATTTGCTGAGAGACAAATTGCTTTAAAAAGTTTCAAATCATCTACGAACATAAGTACATCAAGGTCTTTAAAAATATTACGAATGTCATTCACGAAAAAGATAAATAACACAGGTCCGAGGTGGGAATCTTGGGGAACACCACTGGTTGCAAAAAAATCATATGATGATTCCCCATTTAGTTTAACAGTAAGTTTTCTGTTTGAAAGATAGCTTATAAACAAATTCAACATATGTCCACGAACTCCTAATAGTTTTTCTACAAGAATAGCGTGACAAACCTTGTCGAACGCTTTGCTGAAATCTGTGTAAATTGAGTCAACTTGAAGCTTATTCGCCATTGCATCAGAAATGAAATTTTGATATAGAATGTGGTTAGTTAATGTTGATTTGCCGGTTTTAAAACCATTCTGCTCAGGACATATAATATCTTTAAATAAGTTAGTTATTTTATCCAGAATCAGTTTTTCAGAGTTTTGGAATGGTTGATAGTATGCATATCGGTCTATATAAATTAGTTACTTCGTTTTTATCTCATTATAATATCAAATAAGAGGAACATTATAATGAACAATAATCGATAAGATGGATTAAGGAAAATATTATTTTTGATGATGTATTTTGATGATATTTTGATATCTCATATTTTTGGTATGCCTCGTTATTCTTCTCTGTCATTCGTGTTGAATACGTCAGATTTTTAGCTATGTATAAATTATGTTCCGTCTTTCCGGTTTATAAAAAACGGTTCGATTTTTGGGATTAAAATTTAAAAAAAATCGCCAGGGTTTCAAAAAATCGCCAGGGTTTCAAAAATACGATAAAAAAAAACGTTATGTCTTAGAATATTTGCCTAAGCCGAATTTTTTTTTAAATGTGATGCAGGTGGCCTATTGCCTAATGCCCGATTGTCAGTTAGAAGGACTGTAAATCAATTAGAATAAGAAGATCGGGTTTCTTATCACTAGGAACTAGGAAGACAGTTGAAAGCTTGCCTTTAGATGGTTGTTGACTTATTTCCATTAACGGATCACTTAAAAAGGCTGAGTTAATAAGGTTTCTGTTCACATTTAAAAAAAAAATGTACAAAACGCATGTAATTTAGCAAAAGATCCAATAATTGATCTGAATTTGACAACGACAACATTTCAACTGACTAATGATATATATACAATGTGTGTAAAAAAACATTATAGCACAGGCATTGGTGGGTAGTTGTAAGTCATTTTCTTCTTCTTCCAGATCTATATTTACGTGTATTCGTAAACAATGGGTGATTAACACACCCAACTCCCATCAATTTGTGAACTCTAAAGTTAATAAAAAATATACAGAACGTTGCTAAGAGCAATCGTAGATATTTCGAAACGAAAATTCATATTTTGGATGGTTGAAATTAGAATAAAAAACCCCAGACACATTTCAACCAATAAAAATGATGATATATTGTAGGATACTTTAGAAAATCTTGTAATAGATAAAAGATACTTTAGAAAACATGTCGGAAATGAATATTTGAACTACAGGAAATCTTTTAAACTTCTCACTGCGTTATATGTTTTGGATTAGAAGCAGTAATAGTAATTAATGCTTTTTCAGCGTTACGCCTAAAGACGTGATCGTCATGGTAGGATCCAACCAGCTCAACTCCGGGACTACTAAGTACGACGTAAGCCGGCTGATCACCCACCCGGATTACGAAAGAACACACTACACCAATGACATAGCTCTCATCATCACCAAAACTCGAATCACCTTCACTTCGAAGGTCAAAGCGATCCCTCTGTCCACAAAGTTCACCGGTGAAGATGTAACCGTCAAACTGACTGGATGGGGAAAAACTGCAGTGGGTATATCACTACGATGTTTTTAAATATACGGTGTAACAGGTCGTAATTAAAAATTTAGAAATCGCTGGTTAAAGTGTGAGAAGTGCTTCTTGTAAAACCCCGTAGATTTTTTAAATTTATTTATTTAAATATATAAAGTATTTTTCCATTGGGTTTTTCGATGCCTGTCTCACTAGAATATACCTACGTCATGCAGATTCCATGCATGTCATATTATTTTTAAACTTTCTGACGCTTGTGCGCGGATCTTGGAAACGAGTGTCCTTGGTTTCCTGAGCTTCGTCGATAATCTGATATATCAGACTGTGGTCAAGAAATGACTTCTGTTTTTCATTGTAGTAATTAATGAAAACGATATCATTGAAAAATTAGAGGATGTTCAGCACTTTCAGCATTTATGTCGACCAGCGGAGCTGTTGAACAAATGAACGAACGACCGCTTTATTATGGTACCGTGACGGCAAAAAAAGCAATAATGTTACAAAACGTGACGTCTCCGTAGATCCCTACAATACTACTAGCCGTGACGATAATTTTGAAAGTATGGAATATAGTTTCAAGGATAATATTGAAGTGTGAGTGAATTCCAAAAATCAAAAATGTCGAACGTCAATGTTCTGATTTTTCACCATTATTCTTAAACGTATAATACTGCATCTCTTTCTTACACACTAAATAATAACAATCGAAGATGAGACGGAGCCGTATAAAATATACCGGTTATCCAAGAATTAAAGACCTTTCCTCATTTTCGGCGACGTGGACATTACTTCTCAAAATATGTCGGCACTAGCGTGTAGCTCCGACTTTCCCCTAAAAAAAGAGCGGTGATTCAGCTTGGTAGCTGCTTCAGTGCGATATTTGCGATCGACGCTCCGCTGTTGGATCCCGCCGCCTGCCAAGTACGCACAATTATTCGGTTTCTCAACTAAGAAGGAGTCCGCCCTGTTGAAGTTCGTAAGATCGCAATTTCGATCCCAGACGTCTATTAGTCGACCACACAAATGATTTTCAGGGAAAAATGGCGTATGCAAATTGCATGCTCGTTGGGTTTTCAAAATGCTGAAGAGCAAAATCATGTGGAAAGCGCTCGGGTCTCTTTTTTCGTTTTTTTGTTAATCAAGGTGAAGTTTTTTGGGTTGAAACATGGTGTTAACCACGTAACCCCGGAATCAAAAAGGCAATCAATGACATGATTTGCATCTTTTTCTTTACATGAAGCAACATTTAGCAGGAAAACCTTTCGGAGACCGACTAAGACACGGAGGTAGAAGTGATAGCATATTTGGCGGCGGAGTTCTGCGATAAGGCAGCCAAGGAGCTAGTGCCACGGCTCACCAAGTGTATCGATCATAATGGGCACTACGTCAAAAAATAGAGGGGAAACAAAATAGAACTTTGGAGGAAACATACACACATTTATTGTGTGTCTTATCTTTTGTCTCACCATTATTTAATGTGTAAGAAAGAGCTGCAGCATTAGTAGGATAAAGAACGTACACTTTGTGCTTTTTTTATGCCGTCACGGTACCGTAATCGTGGATCGTTACGGTAATAATAAAAGCAAGCTAAACAATAAAGACGATCCGTTCTCAAGTGGCGAATGTCAATAGCATCTTCCAGACAAAGCGCAACATATGACGCATGAGCTAAAGAAGCACCGAGCAATAATTTAACGTGAATGGATAAGTCAGAATTTTTATCGAGATCAAAATATAATGTATATTACCTCTTTTATATTGTCCTTTTGAATAGAAAAAAAAACTCTACTATTTGTCGGTTTAGAACTGCCTCAAACGCTAGCCGTGCGGGCTGTGGACAACTGGACAAAGCTCTTCGCGAGCAAATATGGGGCATGCGTTTGGCATGTCCTTCGATAATCCGTCGATTATCCTTATTATAGCAACGTGGCTTTTTTCAATAAAATTTATATAAGTATTTCTTTTTAATTAAGAACTTTGTAAAGACAGATTTATTTTTTAAAGCCAACAAATTTAAAAAGAGACGAACACAAAGAAAGATAGTAGGTTTGCAATATAAAATATTTCATGTATTTATCTTGTGTATAATTTATATTTTAGCATCCCAGTTATGACATTCCCAACGACCTCCAGATCATCAACCTGAGGACTATTTCAATTGCCGACTGCAAAGCAAAGTTTCCACATTCAATCAAATCCCAAATCTGCACCTTTACACAAGCTGGACAAGGAGCTTGCTTTGTAAATATTTTTTGTTTGTTGCTATTATAGTTTTATTGATAATTTCATTGGCCAGTTCTACCAATTTTTGGTATTATAATTATCAAGCTTCCATTTCTCTCTGACACTAGCCGAACTTATGTTTCTTCCAAATTTCAGTTTTCTTTATTGGTTTGGCATCTCTCATTTCTCCACGATTACGTGTACCTACTGTACGTCTATCTTATTTTCACAGGGTTTGTCAAATTTCTCTGTCTGCTCGAAACGAGGATAAGTTGTTTAAATAATTTCAAGAATTCATCAAATTTGTATAGTTGATTTTACAAGTTCTATGATTACTTAAGTTTTATGAAGCAACTGACCTAAATGGTAGAAAAATAGAACTAGAATAGAACTTATGGGTCCATTGGCTGAAGATAGTGGAGAGGGGAGAGGAGATAGGGAAGAGGAAAGCGGGGAAGTACCTGGCTATTCAGACCTGGTTACCTGATTTCATAAATTCCCGTAGTTATCTTTTCTCGTAGACAATAGATTTTTCTTCAAATTTTGCAAATTCACTTAGTGGCACCATTTTATTAATGCAATAATTAAAAACACTTTGTTTTTACCACAATAAACTTTATTAAAAAGTCGACATGTTTCGAGAACGATGTTCTCTTCATCGGGACATATAATGTACTAAACAAATGATCGAACATAGAAAGACAGGCGTGGGTAGAAATGGAAGTAGCGGGGGAGGAGAAAGGTGGAAAGGGGAGGTGCTTAGAAGATCAACAAGGGAGAGGGATTTTAGGTATCACTAATATTTTTAACATCTTTCCCTAATGACACAAGTGATGTTTTTTTTTCAACCTTAAACATTATACAATTTCTTCAAGGGTTCAGTGAAATCGGATAGTTACTTATTCACTTCGGGTTACATTTCTCTCATATTGTGCGTTCTATAGTAAACTTTGTTTTAGCACTGCACCTACTTGTTTTAGGGATATATGAGTGTTAGAATCATAATATAAAGTTTCGTCTTTTTATTTTTACTGTCCACTACTATATTGATGTGTTATTCAAGACAACGTGAAATTTACTATTGTTTATGGTAATGGTATTTTTATTTGTTATCTGCAGGGTGACTCCGGTGGCCCATTGGTTGGACCAGATGAACACCTGGTTGGACTTGCCTCCTATGTTGTACCCTGTGCCCGTGGTTTCCCAGATGTCTTCACCAGGATTAGCTCTTTTGTTCCCTGGATTAATAAAAACTCCCGAAAGTAAATTGTTTAAGGACACAATCTTTATGTGTCGATAGAATAGACATAATAAATTTATGGATTTTCAAAAACTTTTTTGTATTTTTTAAAGATTTTTCTTTCGCTTAAAGGCTGTTTTTTCTTCTAAGCTGTATAAATACCACGTTATGATGTAATAGTAAACTTATAGTCTCTTCGCTCTTTTCCATTCCATATAAAAATAATTAATAAAAAAAATTACAAACCGTAACAAATCTTGCGATACCGGTTTTACAATTATTCGTAATCGTATCGGTCATCAAAAAATTAAAACTTTCAAAACTATTTGAACTATCAAAACTAACTATAAAAATGAAAATGCTGTCATTTAAATTAGAATGTCATCTTTACATAGTATAAAAGCGGATTTTCATGCGGTTTTGACCGATAGATAGAGATGAGGAAGAGTTTTAGGTATATAATTATTCAAGGTTTTGTGTAAATTGGTTGAAATATATAAATAAAGGGAGTGGGCTGGCAAGCGGGTAGCGGGCAGCGGGCTGGCATGCGGGTGATGTGGATCTGATTTAACAGATGGCGTTGGTTATAGAGGTCATATATAGGCTGAAGGAAGTGGGGAGGGAAGAAAATGTTGAAGAGGATGTTTTGGTTCTTTGACTCAAATCTCTCATTCTCAAATTCCGAATCACTACCCTTCATACAGTTTTTTTAATCAAACACCCACCAACCTTTTGAACAAATCTCAATCTCAGTATTTATTTGAAACTTTAAAGGGACCAAAATTTGTGTTAAAACTTTTACTGTCTATATTCTATTTGTCCAAACAACAACTTCGTTGTGTTTCGTTAGCCACAGCAACGTGTGGCCGGGTCTGCTAGTTATTAATAAAAAATAGAATGCAATTTCTTATTCAAACATATTTTCTTGAAAGAAATAAACAACAACACGAACAAGCCACAAACAGCTGTCCATGTGAGATGCACCTACCCCCCATACCGCGAACCTCCCCCCTCTCCTTCGTTCCTTACCCCACTCCCTGATTCCCCTCCCCCTCCCGCCGTCCGTTCCTGCCACTAGATTATTAAATACACAAATTTCATAACGTCAGAGTTCACCATTATATATAGAAACCGTCGCGGGCATGCGCACTAAAATCACCAAAGTTTCATCGCAATCGAATGAACGGTGCAGGAAGACACACCGGACAAACAAAGAAACAATCATTTTTATGTAAACATTTTTTTTATTTTATTTTTTTTATTTTAGTTTATTTAGGAAACAAACAGTTATACATATTTTAATAAGAAAGTAACATATTACATGATTGCATTAACCAGTGAAGTTTCCGCTACAATTTATAATATATAAACATGGATTAAAACATTGAAGAAAACATAAAGTGGTAGAAAAAAAAGAAAAAAATATATATATACAACAGAAATGAAAGAAAAAAAACACAAACACAAATTAAAGCATATGGGATATATAAATTATCCAAATATTATTATTATAATAAAAAGAAGGAAAACCAACATAATGAGAATGAAAAAAATAACATGCAGCAGGGGTGGAGAGTTCGTAATTAACAATTTGTTTTAATTTTTCCTATTATGGATTTAATAAATTGGCCTGAGGACAAATGGAAAATATCAGCGTCGTAAAAGATATCATTGTATTTTGTGCACGTCCTTCGGAGAAATGAATGTTGTGTGTAATTTGTTTTTGAGTGTGGGATGTGGAATAGTTGGTTTGACCTTGTGTTTCTTATTGGACAGTGGAAATTAATGTGTTCTAGAAGAAATGAAACATGATTAAAACAAGAGAACGTTTCGATCCTGGAAGAGCTAGGCATTTACATTAGGCTTTCAACTATCTGTCGACAACATATATAAGATGTTTTGGATACTCGCCAAAGTGAGAACTGCAACTTGGAGAAATTCATAGTCACTGGCACAATTGAAGGCAGAAGAAGCAGATGATGGTCACTAATGCGCTGAAGAATCACTGGCGTCCAGTATCTCGGGGTCCGCGGCTCTCCACGCAATGCAGAACTGCGGAAATTGGGCTAAGGGTCACGATCCACAGCAATGAGGAACCGACTTAAGAAGAAGAACAAGAGAGAACCCAATTTGGGTTTTGTTATGGTGGGGAGGCGAAGAAAATGTTGAAGAGGAAGTTTTGGTTCTTTGACTGCAAATCTCTTATTCTCAAATTCCAAATCACTACCCTACATACAAATTCCAAATCACTACCCTACATACAAATTCCAAATCACTACCCTACATACAAATTCCAAATCACTACCCTACATACAAGTTCCAAATCACTACCCTACATACAAGTTCCAAATCACTACCCTACATACAAATTCCAAATCACTACCCTACATACAAATTCCAAATCACTACCCTACATACAAATTCCAAATCACTACCCTACATACCAATTCCAAATCACTACCCTACATACAAATTCCAAATCACTACCCTTCATACAAATTCCAAATCACTACCCTACCAAATCACTACCCTACATACAGTTTTTTTTTATCACGCATCCACCAACCCTTTCACCAAATCTCAAATATTTATTGAAGCTTTAAAAGAACTAACATTTGTTATAAAACTTTTACTATCTATATCCGTGGTCGTCAAACTGCGGCCCGCGGGTATTTGTGCGGCCCGCACAAATACCTGCCGCTTTCTTTTTAAATATTTTTTTTTCATGTGCAATTATATTATCCCGTTTTTTTTTTAATATTTTGTGTACCTTATGATTTTAAAACGTTAATTTTAATTGATTGACATTTGATTTTAAAACGCTCAGCTGGTTTTTGACCACATCCTAAGTCGATTATAAACGCGCGTAAAGTACTTTTTTCAACGTGCGCATTAACGCCCCCTTATGGGCGTTTGAGACTTTCGGGGGGGCAGTAGAAGACCCAGAGAAAAATAGATATCATTGAGATAGCAGAGTGAAGGCGTGGGCAGGGAAAAAAATGGTCTAAAAAAGACAAAAAAACATGCTAGTCGCGTACTAATAAAGCAATGTAAACATAAATATTGGTTAATTTTTGTTATTGCAAGTATTGTAATCCACCTGTCTCGACACAGGTGAAACAGGCATCGAAAAACCAAATATAAACTTACTTTTTATTGAGATAAATAAACAATCATTCAACGTATTTCGATAGTTCGAGAAGTGGATGAAAATTGAACTGAAAGATTCCATTACAGATCTACACAATTATCACTTAATATTTTTATTAAAGAATTGATACTATATCATGAATACAAGAAGGAAGGAGGTAGCAACCTGGAAAGAATTGTCTTTTTAACTTGCTTAACAAAAAGGTACAACATCAACCTCCCCCCCCCCCCCCCCCCCGCCGGTAATTCACAATTGTGCGGCCCGCGGTGATACTTCACATTGTCCTATTTGGCCCTTGACCAGAAAAGTGTGACAACCACTGATCTATATCCTATTTGTCCAAATACCTTTGTTTCAACCTAAATATATTTATTTTTCCGAATTTTTGTTAATTCTGAAAATAAAGGAACTAATCCTTGTGAAAACGTTATGTAAACCATCGGCACTCTATGAAATTTGTGTATTTTATATAATTTACTGGCATGAACGGAAGGCGGGAGGGGGAGGACAATCGGAGAGTGGGGGTAGGAAACCAAGGAGAGCGGGGGAAGGTTCGCGGTAGGGGGGTAGGTGCTGCACACATGGACAGCTGTTTGTGGCCTGTTCATTGGCCGGAAAACCTTCTGATTTATTTGTGTACCCACCAGATGGAAAAACCATAAAAAATCAATCCAAAAACACTTCAATAATCAGAATTAAAACACAAAAGCTGTCTTTCTTTGCTTCGCAAAGACATTACAAAGCATGCCGCGTACTTGCCCGTATACAATGAAATGAATTAATAAAATGGTTTGTGTTTGATTTATTAGTTTTTATTTTTTTAGTTTTTTGTTCATAACTCCACGTTTCTTGTAGGCTTTACTAGAGGCGAAGCTTTGAGCTTTATCGTCAAACAAATCCCGTTCAACCGGGTGTAGCTGGTTCACCAACTCGGTGTGTAAAACTTTTTATTTTATTTCGTTTTTTATAGGCACTTTTTTGGTATTTTTTTAACCATGCAAGTTATGTTATTATGTGTTGAATATGGCTGGATTATTATTCATATGTTTAAACTTTGCATTCAGATAATCATTTTAGACACTTTTTGTAAAAGTATGTGTATATCAACACACATAACTCGATATTTCACGGTAAAGTTTTTATACGTGTTTGCTTTAATAGCTGTACTTGCTAATAATATTTGTTTAAATGAAGCAGATACTTTGTGATGTGACATTATAATTTAAAATAACACAATAACTTTGTAAACACCACTTTTATTTTTAATGCTTTATGCCAACCGAGTTTCATTAGTTCGCATAGTTATTATATTATATTAGTTTCACATAGTTTCTTCAGGGAGTATAATACTCTTTTTGTATTTCTTGGGCTAATTTTAAGTTTGAGTTGGGCGCGAACAGACTTTAATTTATAATACGTAGAGAAGTAAAACTATTGTTGCCTGTTCGAGAAATTGATACCAATTCGCCTCTGTGCGAATCGCAAAAACCGCAATTAAACTTACTGATCACGACCATTTCGGAATTTCACGAAGATAGTATTGATTATTAATGTGTTCTTTGCCGAGAATCCGCCAGGGAAATTATTATTATTATTGCTTTATTATCAACGTAGTTTATCAAGCAAGTACCGAGGGATTTACCTCTGTAAGTCCTATAGGAGTAATTATCTATTTATTGTTTTACTTAAAGCGAATAGGAATGCAATTACGAAGTTATTATTCTGATTTTTAAAAGAAGTGATTAAAATAATTAATTGTGAAAACAGACGCGAGAAAAAATAATGAAGTTCTTATCATTCACATTATACACTTATTTATTTTTACGCCCGTTAGGCTTTTACGAACATGGATACAAGGTAAAACATGTACGTAGATGCCTTATAGGTAAAACGCTGTGGGTGCCTATTTTTCAAAATTAATTAGAATATCTTTGAACTTTCCCGCGGTCCAAATGTTCATTAGTTGCAAACCGACATAGTAAAATAAAATATGTACCTTGATAATACGAAAAACACTATGTGGGCGCCTACTTTTCATAATAATAATAATAATAATAATATTTGGATGATTTATATAGCGTCGTTTTTGTGAAAAATCACCTCAAGGGCGCTTCATAATATTAATTAGAATATCGTTGAACCTTCCCGCGGCCCAAATGTTCACTAGTTGCAAACTGACATAGTAAGGTAACATATGTACGTGGATAATACGAAAAACACTATGTGGGCGCCTACTTTTCATAATATTAATTAGAATATCGTTGAACCTTCCCGCGGCCCAAATGTTCACTAGTTGCAAACTGACATAGTAAGGTAACATATGTACGTGGATAATACGAAAAACACTAAGTGGGCGCCTACTTTTCAAAATGAATTAGAATATCTTCAAACCTTCCCGCGGCCCAGATGTTCATTAGTTGCAAACTGACATAGAAAAATAAAATATGTACCTTGATAATACGAAAAACACTATGTGGGCGCCTACTTTTAAAAACTAATTAAAATATCTACGAACCTTCCCGCGACCCAAATGTTCATTAGTTGCCTTCACCGATTTTTAATTGATGACAGTGAAACGTTTGCAATGAAACTAGCAACCAATATGTTTTTTGCTTTCAAAAATCTCAAGGACGTTTATTTTAGGCAAAAAGATGTTATGTGCGGTTTTTTTAAATATTAATTCAGATAGAGTATTTTGTAATAAAGAAACCGATATTATTTTTCTATTATTCGATAATTTTTAGTTTGAAGTATTACAAATGAAAAATGACATTATGACAAATGAAAAAAATACGTTTAAAATTTTCGTTGTAAAAATGGTAATTGTGAGATTCGAAGCTTTATTTGATAACTTTATACAACATCAAGTCAATTATAAAAACGCACCCCCAAAAATGGTAGCTTAAGAATGAATACCTACATTAGCGACATCATTGGTTAATTTTTAGGTTTCTTCCCGCAGTTCGATTAAAATTTTGCAAGCATCATGATAAGAATTTGAAGTTACACCAATAATTTTTGTGTACCGAAAATTTTTAGCGCCGTTAGAGAAAGTGAGATACAAACGTAGCAACAATTAAGTACAAGAGGACAACCCAGGACAGTAAGTAGTCTCATACAGCATTTTGTATTCGTCTTAGTGTAAGAGAGTAAGCGTATCTTGTAGAATGTAGTATTCGGCGTAAATATGAAAACGACGCCCAGTACGATATCTAGGTTGTTCATCCACCCACTTTCTTCGAATTTTTAATATATGAACAACTTTTGAATTAAGAATTTACTGAAAAAATGTGTTTCCTACTTGCTATATTCTATTTTGAGTCATTGAGTATGAGTATATCACTATTTATTGTCAAGCTAACCGGGAATGCTTCTTTTAAAAAATAAGTTTTTGGTCCTCAGTCCACCACTGATTCGCAGAGAGTTCGGGGTTCGGGGAGGTGTGGCAGAAGTAATTTGTTAGATGTTATCTTATAACGTTGTAATGTTATGAAGACGTCGAGTCATGACTGCAATTAAACCGTAAATCTTTCCTGTAAGTGGCCTTTTGCAGAAATATTCAAAGTTTGGCAAGCGTGCCAATTTTAGATTGAAGATTTTTCAAATATTTTTTTCGTTTGTAATTTGAAGATATATTTAGCGAATAAACAAAAAAATTAACAAAGCAAAAAAACGACTTAAAAAAATGCACTAAAAAGAAAAAAAAAATTTCGTATTCTTCTACAACTTAATAATCAACTTACTTTTCTACTCATCAATATGTAGGTACGATTGTTATTTTTGGAGTCGGTGTCAGTCAAGGTAGGTTTGTAACTACATACATAGTTATAGGTGAGATGTTCTTGTGTCGCACGCGCGACTTGACGAGGCGAGAGGCGAGATCGGGGCCGCGGCGGGAGGGGAGCTGTCAAATGACCACACCGGGCCGGGTACCTTGGTTGACACCGACTCCAAAAATAACAATCGTACCAACATATTGACGAGTAGAAAAAGTAAAGTTGATTATTAAGTTGTAGAAGAATACGAAATTATTTTTTTTTTACTTTTTAGTGCATTTTTTGAAGTCGTTTTTTTGTTTTGTTAAAATTTTTGTTTATTTTTTAATTTTTAGTGAATCTAAAGTAAACTAACTAATTTATCTGAATATGGGTAGATCTACTAAACGTGCTACTCATATGAGACAGACAATAACGACGTTACAGTAGGTGACTCAAAGGTCCGGATGGCCTATAAAAGATTCGGCCGAGTATCGTTAATTTGCTCCTAAGAATTGAAGAGTTCGATCCCATTATCAGAACCTTACCAAACTCTCATCAAACTACCCTGAAAGTTCATCCTTTCCAATAAAAATAGAATCATCGAAATCGGTTGGCGTGATATTGAGTTATTCGTCCATTTGTCACGCACATACTTAATCCAAATTTAAGACTTATATGGTTTTCTCATGAACGCCATTGACATAACTAGACCAAATTGAAATGGGACTACACAGGAAGCACCAGCTTTCAAATAAAAAAAGAATCATCAATATCGGTTCACGCAGTCGAAAGTTCTGAGGTAACAAACATACAAAAAAATAAAAAAAATACCGTTGAATTGAGAACCTCCTCCTTTTTGAAGTCGTTTAAAAAAGTGGCTCCGTTATGTTGGACGTTGGTACATCCATCTAATGTCAAACCACTGTATACACAGTGTTACTTTAAAAATTGTAGCCAAATAAAAATCATTGGATGTTGCTCACTGCAGGAAAAAAAATAGTCAATTATTCGTTTTTGTTTAATCATTTATTTATAAACTGGCTGAAGTCCCCGGTGATGCCCGGGCTTTACACGGGGTTTTCGAAATCAAACATAGACAGTGACCTTCCTCTTGTTTTGAAGGTCACATTCGCAAAATTTCATCAACCTCGGCATAAAACAGCAGATTTGCATACAAATCAAATCCACACCGCTCGCTTGCCAGCCCGCTCATCCACCACATACGGAGATTCTCCTTTATATTTCAACCAATTTACACACACCCTTGACAAATTATATACCTAAACCTTCCTCATGAATCACTCTACCTATTGGTGAAAATCGCATGAAAATCCGTTCACTAGGTTTAGAGTTTATCGCAAACGGACAGACGCGGTGGAGAACTTTAATTTATAACTAGCAGACCCGGCCACACGTTGCTGTTGCTAACGAAACATAACGCCACGCCATTACCCAACTTTTATAACCAACGTCATCTGTTCAGCCCGCTGCCCGCTTTCCAGCCCTCTGCTTTTATTTATATATTTCAACCAATTTACACAAAACCTTGACAAATTATATACCTAAAAACCTTCCTCATGAATCACTCTTATCTGTTGGTGAAGACCGCATGAAAATCCGTTGCGTAGTTTAAAAGATCTAAGCGCACAGACAGCGGGAGCGACTTCATTTTATACGATGTAATAAAGAACATATGTAGAGATTTATTTATATTTACACAAATACTCCGTGTTTACATTTTATTACACATCATAAAGTAGGTACCTTTACTGATATTTACAAAGTTAAAGTTCCTGTTATATAATAAGTCACTATCTAATATCTTTGTAATATCGTTTGGGGGTCAGTTAATACAGGTACAATCAATAATAACAAAGAATTATATAAAAGAAGAAAGTGTGTTGAGAGATGAAAGAGAATATTTGAAAACAAGAATTACATGCTTGTGAATTGTAATTGACGATTAAAGTTGAATGAAAACTTTATTATAAAAAGTTTTACAATTTGGGAGGCAGGTGTGGGTACCGCCGACCCAGAAATCATTTATTGGATAATCAACACTCCTGCTATAAGTCACCCCAAGTGGCTCGCTACGTTTGGTGACTTAGCTGGAGTGCCCAGGTTCATGGTGTAAGGTTTGTCTAGGTCGGGGTGGCGGATGTCCTGGACACACTGAACACCAGATTCCTACCCACCCCTCATATCTTTTTCCTTTCCAGAACTTCCTCTCCTTAAAAAGACCCTCTACACAGCATCCGCAAAGAAGACATAGGCCCTGACGGATTTTTTTAACTCTTAATGTAGCCAATGTAAATAAAAGGTAAGTAATAAATAATTCATGTCGCAATTTTTTTTTTATAAATTAATTAATTAATTTTTATGAATTACGATGCTAAGGGGAGGGAGAGGTGTATGGGAAGACGGAGGTTTGGAATGAATCCAGCTTTTAAGATCTGGTTACTATACACACCTAAGTACATTATGTGCATTAGGTCCATTGAATAAAGAAGAACACTAGAAATACCTTCTACGAGGGGGCCCCAAAAGAAACCGTAATTTCATCATACATAACTTCTTTATTTCTCAATATTTTTACATCAAATTTTTATCACCTTCAAAGTATTTTCCATTGACCACATCGCACTTCTTCAAATGCTTCTTTCATTGTTTAAAACAGTCTTTAATTTCAGGATGGCCTTTAGGCGATTTTTGTTTTACCTCCTCCAAAATGACAAAACGCTTTACTTTCATGTTCCTTTTGAGTGTGGGGAACAGAAAGAAGTCACAGGGGGCTAGATCTTCTTGGAAAAAAATTCAGGATCCTCTTCGAGCTGTTTTTTAAGCTCAAAACATGCCTGAAGTCGACTCTCCCTTTGCTCGTCAGTGAGAAGGCGAGGGACAAATTTGGCTGCAACCCTTCTCACGGGCAAATCTTCTGTTAAAATCCTCTGAATTGAACTCCAAGACATTCCAGATATCTCACAGTATTGATCAATGGTTCGGCGATGGTCTTCACTGATTTTGTCGACGTTTTTGCCAGTTTTTGATATTGAAGGGCGTCCTGAACGGGGTTGGTCTTCAATTAATATTTCTCCATTTTTAAAACGTGAAAACCACTCGTAGACTCTCGTTTTACCTAGGACAGCATCCCCGTAAGCATTCAGCATTACAATAGTTTGCCGATTTCCCCAACAGGAAACAAAATTTCACAGCCGCTTTTCACAGTCGTTGCTCTCGACAATCTGCCATCACTTTTTCACCGAAATGGAAAAAGTTGTTTTACTAAAAAAAAACTCACGAGCGAACCGATTCACTCATAGCGACACAACTTCTAACACTGACTCAGTAGCAGTGACCCTTACGGATACTTGGTCGAAAAATGTGTTTCCCCATTCTTCGTCTCCACCACAGCACAACTCCCGTTACTTTTGGGTCCCCCTCTTACATAGATTTGAATGGAAAATTTGGCACATTTTTCTTTATTCCACGATTAGGATTTTTATTCGGTTAACGTAAGTAGGTGCCTTTGTATCATTAAACAAATATGGAGATCCCACAAGGCTGTTGGAAGCGTAACGAATAAGTTTAAGAAAAGGATGCTTTGATGGTTAGGGAGCATCCATTAATTACGTGGGCTATTTTTTTTTTTCATTTAGACTTCTACCCCTCCTCACTTAATCTCACCAAGGGGGGTGGGGCCCCCTTGGTGAGATTAAGTGAGATTTGGTGGGACCCCCATCCACCTCACGTGAGATTTACACTGCATTTGAAGGA
Source organism: Limnephilus rhombicus (assembly GCA_929108145.2). Taxonomy (NCBI): domain Eukaryota; kingdom Metazoa; phylum Arthropoda; class Insecta; order Trichoptera; family Limnephilidae; genus Limnephilus; species Limnephilus rhombicus. Next base: position 21,098,952 of record OV815288.1, read on the forward strand.
CTACATTTATTTACTTACATCTATTTATTTATTTATATCACTACCAAGTGATTGGCAAGCAACAACTATATTTAACCGGCACATGGGAAATTCTTCGAATATTTATTTATTTATTTATTTACGGACTTACGTCCAATTTAAAACAAAGTATCACGAAGTATAGAAATGAACAATGTAAGGATTCGGATGGTACATGAAAGCAAAGACAAACAGTGAAAATAGAAGAAAAATAAGTGTCAAAAATTAGGGTGAATATTACATACCTTCATTTGTTTAAAGAGCGACAGAAATCATTTAAGCTAATACCAAAAAAATCAAGGTCTTGACGTGAGTTGACCAGTCTACACATTCTGGACAGTGGTGAGTTATAACCATAGTTAGTCGAGTGCTGATTGAGGAAAAGCAGGTCTTTATTTCTGAGTCTACGAGAAGGTATATTAAATGTGATGAGTTGTAGTAATGTAGGCGAGTCGATTAAACAGTTAATAATTTTGAAGAAACAAATGAGTTCAGATTTTATCCGACGGTCTTCTAAATGAGAAAGGTTTAGAGTTTGTTCAATTTCAGCATACAAGTAATTGCCTCGCTCTAATCCTAGCCTCCAAGCAATTCCCTTTAGGAACCGATGTTGAACGGATTCAATATGACGAATATGGACAGCATAAAAAGGAGACCATATAATACAAGCATATTCAAGATGGGGGCGAACCAAGGAGCAGTAAAGAGTTCTTAGGGTATTTATGTTTTTGAAGTCAGAAGTGGTTCTAGTGATAAAACCAAGTAGTTTGAGAGATTTATTAACAATCGTATTTATATGTTCCCGGAAAGAAAGCTTGCTATCAAGAGAGACACCAAGATCTTTAATAGATTGAACAGTTGTTAGGCAATTATTATTTAATTTGTATTCGAAAACAATCGGATTTTTAGATCTGTAGAAGGACATAATTTTGCACTTATCGACATTTAGTTCCAAGCAATTAATTTTACACCAGTCATTGAAAGAGTCAATATCTGATTGGAAAAAAAGGCAGTCATGGTGGTTTTTGATTATTTTTAGGATCTTATTGTCATCAGCAAAAAGCCAAAAGCGTGTGTGAGAGAAAATACGAATAATGTCATTTATAAACAAGTTGAAGAGAAGCGGGGCTAAATGTGCTCCTTGCGGTACGCCGGATGTTACTTCAATAATAATAGACTCAATGTTATTTATTTTAACTCTTTGTTTTCTATTGCTTAAATAAGAATTAAAGAAAGATAGCAATGGGTTTTGTATACCTATAGCATATAGCTTGGCCATGAGGATAGCGTGTTTTACTTTGTCAAAAGCTTTAGAAAAGTCGGTATATAGAACATCTACTTGTGATTTATCTTCTAGGCCATTGACTACGGTGTTGGTGAAGGAGAGTAAGTTTGTAGTGGTAGATTTAGCAGATCTAAAGCCATGCTGTTCCTCAATCAGCACATTTTTGAAAATAGGTGTTATTTTTTTTGTGATTATAGATTCAAAGATTTTAGGAATATGAGATAACATCGATATAGGTCTATAGTTTTCTACGTTCGACCTATTACCCGATTTAAAAATAGGTCGTATATAGGAAACCTTCCAGGAATCCGGAAGAGTGGCAGATGATAATGATAAGTTATATAATAAACAAATTGGCTTAGATACAACAGATTTACATTCTTTCAATAATATTTCAGGTATACCATCAGGACCAGTGCTTGTTTTGTTGGGAAGATTTTTTAAGTAATTGAAAACATCTACAAGTGTGATTTCGCAATTATTAAGGTCAATAGTATTAGCATATTTAAGTGGAGGGATGGTGCATATGTTATCAGTATAGACAGAGGAGAAATGTTCAGCAAAAAGGTTGGCAATATCGAAATCGTTGGTGGCGTGAGTATCATTAAAAAATAAACTTGAAGGGAGATCGTTATCAATACGATTTTGTTTAATAAATTTCCAAAATTGTTTAGGGTTAAGATTTAATTTTGTCTCAGTGAGTTCAATATAAGATTTGTAACACAAGTTAGATTCAATTTTGGATAATTCTCTTAACTGAGAAAATTTTTGATAAAGCGCTAAGTTGTTCGTTAATTTGAATAACTTGTGTGTTTTCTTTTTTTCCATAATCAAATGCTTTAGTTTAACCAAAGAGGAAATTTAGGCTGGGAAAAAGTTCCCCTTGGAACGAACAAATCTATAGCATGAGTTATACATTCGTTGAATTTAAATACAGCATCGTTAATATTGTTGTTTGATAACATACCTGCCCAGTCATATTGGGCAAGGTTCATGCCAGTATAATCACCTTTGTTAAATTTGTAGTGGAATGTAACTGCTGATTTCAGAGTGTCACTTTTGAAAGGATTAGTGAAGTTAATATCGAGTGGTGGATGATATTTATCTATTGGTAATATTGAGTCAGTAGCTTCACATACACAGACGCTAGGCATATTGGTAAATATTAGATCAAGACAGTAACCTCCACAGTTATTGATCGAGTGTAATTGGTACATATTCAGGAAGGCAAAGAAATTTACTATTATGGAAGCATGAAGGGAAACATTATTAGGAGTTTTCACACCATTACTATCATTAAGCCACACTATTTTAGGAAGATTATAATCACCACAAATAAGTAAGGAATCGGCCTTTATGGAAACACGCTCAACTGCTTCAGTATGTGACTTATAGATTTCTATTGAAGAGGAGGGGGGAGTGTATACACAACCAATGACAAGTTTCTTGGAACCAAGTAGAACACAAATAAATAATTGTTCAGATACATTATTAGACGATTCAAGAATGTGGCAAGAGTATTTTTTTTTTTAATACATATCATTACCCCACCTCCTCTACACTTGTTAGAAGAGGAAGAGCGGTCACAGCGAAAAATAATGTAGTCATGTAGTCCAAGTTCTGTTGAAGCAATATTGTCTGATAGCCATGTTTCAGTAAAACATAAAAAATCATAAGGGCATAAATTTATGGAGCATCTAAAGGAGTTTAGCTTAGTATTGAGACCATGAATATTTTGATAATAGGTGGAAAAGTTAGTATTAATGAGGTGTCGATTCTGATTCAGCCTAAAAAATTTACTCGAGATAATTCGCGTCTTTCAGCGGCTTGGCGGGCAGGACAGTCAGGGGAGCCAGTGTTGTGTGTGGACGGTTTTCTGAAGATCTTGCAGGTAGCACATGCTGGTGGCTTTTCAGGAGTCGGGCAAGCATCTCGATTGTGTCCAGGTTTTCCACAGTGAGAACATGTAGGCATGTCTGCGTTACATTTCGACGCCGTATGGCCGTAAAGTTGACAGTGTCCACATTTTAGACTGTCGATCCAATCCCTTACGGTGTGTATTTGCCAGTCCATAGCCAGTTTAGAGAAGCGAATGAGGGAGTGACGAACAGAAGGAGGAACTCTGAAGACATGAGTGCACGATCCGGTACGAGGTCCTACTTTGTGAAAGAATAGTCTGTAAAATGACACTTATTCGGCACTTGTTTCAATTTGGAGAATTCCGGGCATAGAAAATAACCGTTACATTTTGCAAAATGGGACACTTCAAAAGAAGTGAAAGAATTTTAAAAAAATTATTGTCTCTGTAATAATAGGGATAAATTCTTCTAACGTGAGATTTTTGTTGAACCCCCCTCAGTTTAAATGAGATTTGATGAGAGTTTACTGGATCCCTCTGCCCTCCCCCTATTTTGAGCTCACTCTACAATCTGCATGCCCTCTTGGGACATGCAGATTGTAGAGTGAGCTCAAAATAACCTTCCTAAGTTATAAAACCGGAATAACCTTCAAAAGTTATAAAAAGAGATTTTTTCTTATAAAAAATTGAATAATATTATATTATGACGCAGTTTAGTAACTCTGATTTGAGATTTATTGTATTGTGTGATAATATCAACAATGGAGAGGTAAAGGGGGTCAATTTATCACATTTTTTTATTTTATTTTTGTTTCCAAACCCATTTCTTCCGCTGTCGCACAGTGCTACAGTTTCATCCAGGCTAGGACAAAATATAAAAATAATAATAATAATTTCTGCACAAATAATATATGACTATCATACTATCATCTCTCAGAAATAAACTCATATCAAGGTCACAGGTCAGTGGCTGAGTTAGCATCGCGTTCAGGTCCCACCCAGGCGTCGTATGTTCAATCGCTCCATCAAGATACAAGCAACATTTTCCACTTACCGTGGTAGTAGTAGGAAGTTTTCAAATATTGTCAGGTCATTCGTAACCCGGAAAGTTTTCCTTGCTTTTGAAAATAAATAAAAAATCGAGAACAGAACACGCGGTAGAAGCGAAACTTTACCAAAACAATCGCAACCAATAAAGAACCAAAGAGCCTTGAAAAGTGAGGTCTTAATCAAAGCGGCCAATGAGAGCATACCTTTCGTCATCTCCACTACCAATAGTAGCCTTGTTAGGAGTTTGATGCTTCGCAGGTGATGTAATGTGTCATTTCTATTTCATCCGAATTCCATATCACAACGGGGCTATAGAAGTTTCACTTCAAAAATAAGACACCAAGAGTCACCGAAGACCAAAAATTCATTTACATTTTTTTACTCCAAATATGCTCAGGAATCGCTGGTTAAAATCCCTCGGGTATGTCGCATGCCCGCGAATGTTTCTATATATAATAGTGAACTCTGGCGTCATGAAATTATGCATTGCTAAACCATTCATCCGATTGCCATGAAACCTTGGATATTTGATGTGCGCACGCCCGCGGCTCTGGCATCATGAAATTATTTATTTTTTCTTGTTATACGCCCGTAGGGGCTTTTACATAGATTAGAAAATAATATTTAAGATATCGAGGATTACACATACATAGAATTTATACCAAAAGTTATAAAAGTGAAAAACTTAAACTTGTGGAAAACCGTGAAATATTTTAAACAATATAATATTTAACAATAACATAGAACAAAATATAATATAAACATTACAATAACAAATCAAATCGTTAAATATATTATACCCATGTTACAATAATTTGTAGGATTCCACAAAGTGTTGGTTTAAATTGCATTTTAGAATGTAAAGGGAATCAGCGAATACATCTACAATACCACCAAACTTGTTGCCTAAATAATGCATCCTATTGGTAGTGGAACGCGTGCAGGAGGGAAAGGGGACATGGGAGGGGAAGGGGAGGCGGAAGAGGAGCGGGGACGAATGAGAAAGAACATGCAGGGAGAAACAATTTATTTATTTAAGTGGCCTTGCAACGCAACTTACATGCCGGGAACTCCTAGTTACTTATAAAACATGTTAGTAAATTTTGAATAAATTTCTAGAATATTTTGCCAAGATGTACCTACTATCTTCTTAAATGGCTTATTTTGCAGATAATTTTAAAATATAGCTCTCGGGTAAAATGGTATAAGACAGTAAAATTAAATTGGTTAGGGAACAAAAAACAAAGTTTGATATTTTTCTGAGAAAAACGATCCTACTTTATCGAGTAATGTGCTTCGAAAGTTGGTCTACGCGAGTTAGGTAGAGGATGCAAGAATGAGAGGGCGAATGTGTGTACACGGTTGATTCCATGAACGGCACCTTGCGCGAGTTAAATTTTGGCACCCATTAGATCAGCGGTCGGGGAACCGGGGTAAATTACCCCAAATGGGGTAAAAATGTTTTTTTTTTGGGTAATAAGGAAATTTTTCTAGTTTGCTATTTCATAAACGTGTTAGTATTTTAAAGATAGCTTCTTTTTCAAAGTTAGCTTTGTTTTTGGAAGACTGTAAAAATATTACTTTTGATGACATCAAGGATACAGTTATAAAACATATTACCAAACTCAGAGAGCGGTTCTCTGACTACTTTCCAGATCTTGATATACATACTCGTACTTTCAATTGGGTTGTAGATCCTTTTAAATGTGAAATTGCTAACATACCAGAAGAACCTCCGGGTTCGGCAGAAACAATACTTGAACTTCGATCTAATACTGAAGCACATATTCAATTTGAGAGCAAATCCAATCTGTCATCTTTTTGGATGTCATAAGCTACGAAGGCTTTTAAAATTATACATGAGGAGGTGGTAAAAAGTTGCTGCTATTTGCAACAACCTATCTTTGTGAAGAAGGCTCTTCCACTCTAATGAACATAGAAACGAAGAACGGAAATCGATTAAACGCCGAAGACTGTTTTCAAATTGCTCTTACATCAAAAAGTCCCAATTTTGAAGTAATTGTATCAAACATGAAGCAACATCATTTCTCCAAAAACTGTGTTTGATCCAATTTGAGAATTTTATTTTGTTTCTCTATTACATACCTATTTATTATTTTCATGTAACTTTTTTTTATTTTCCGTGTAAATTAATTCAACATATAATGTTTATTTAAATTAACATTGATTGTCTTCTTTTCAAAATGGGGGGAAGGGGTAATATCGACTTACGCAAAAATATTTTGGGGTTATGCTTAAAAAAGTTCCCGACCGCTGCATTAGATGATCACTGCACCAATAATATTTGGATGATTAGAATGTTTGTGTTGCGCCATTTTATGAATTTAATAAAATCGCGCTACACAAGCCCCCCCATTCATAGCATGAACCGCCACTGGTGTACTCATATTTTGACGTCAAGGGGTTGGTTGTAAATAAATCAGTTGCTGTAAGTCAAATGTGAATGAAGCCAGGGATTCGTTAGACAAGATATTTTCTTTTTCATTCTTTTTAGCAGTTGATGTGTGTAAAAAGATTTATCAAACAATATTAATAGCCTTGCATCTGCGCGGTTGAAATTTAAAAACCCGACTTCAAGTGCATGTTATCTCTCCCGATATGAAAAGATTGACGGTAATACTTAGTTGTGAATAACAGTACCACGCGGCTATGTATTACATATGACGCCATTGCCTATCCTGATTACTTTGTCCCGGTAACTAGCTATCACTGGATCACAGTGGATCCAAGGAACGGTGTATTTGAACCAGTTCCTATCGGATTTACAAAATGATCACCAATACTCTAACTGAGCGAAGCCGAACCAAAAGCCACCTGCAGAGCCTAGCAGCAAAAAGCTGCAGAGAGGGTTTTTAACTGCTGGTCTTGAATTATTTCCCACCCCTCAAACATAATACTATATTCTTTCTAACTCCCTTTTCTCACATTCGCAAATAATATCGAGTTTCCTCTTTAGGGGCCGTTAATGCTTGTCTAACTGGTCTGTTCGTAATATTTTGTGTTTGTTGAAGGTTGTTTTTTTGGTCAAAAATGTAATTTAGTAGCGATTTAACGTATAGTTGTCGTATGTCTAGTACGTCGCAGCGGTTGAATATTTGGTCTGTATCAGTAAGTCTTTGTTTTTTAAGTATTACCTTTAAGATCGTTTTCTGCGCAATTTCCAGGTGTTCGATAGCTGAGTTTGTTGCTCCTCCCCAAGCAATTATTCCATATTCTATTATAGACTGACATAGAGCAAAATATATTGTTTTCATTTGTTGTATTTTGTATTATGTTTCTTATGTTTAGGAAAATGTGTATCGTTTTGAGGAGTTTATTTGTGACTTGTTTGATGTGATGTGTCCATCTAAGGTTATGGTCAATTATGATTCCTAGATACTTTATTTGTTCTTTTTTTTCTAGAGGAGGGCAAACGCAGATGTTGGTGTTTAAACATTCGTGTATTTTTATGGTGTTTGTGTTATTTTTTGGCTGTCCTGTGCTATTTATACTGTACGTTGTGAATTTTGTTTTCGATATGTTTAGTGTAAGCGTGTTTGAGTCTAGCCATGATTTCACACGCGTGATTCCTAAATTCGCTATGTTGTATGCATTTTTCCAATCCTTAGATTTAAAGAGTAAAACTGTGTCGTCTGCATAACTAACTATTTCACCGTCTATTTTCATGCTGCAAAGTTCATTAATGTAAATAGTGAAAAGAACGGGCCCTTGTTTGCTTCCTTGTGGAACTCCATATGTAATTGGTAGTGGCTTGCTAATATGGTTGTTAATTTTTACTTGCTGTGTTCTGTTACTCATATAACTTTTTAATAGTTGGAGTTCCTTGTCTTTGATACCTATGTTTTCTAATTTTTTAAAAAGCGTTTTGTATAGGACTAGCAGATTCTCTGCTAATCCTATTCTCAAGTAATCCAACAATTGGATTTGGGAGGCGCCTCTGGGCTGGAGCCCCAAAATACTTGATTCTGTGCAAAGGAAGGCGGTGTACAGATATTTTAATGGAGTCTGCTCTAAGGAGCTAGCAACATTGTTCCTCAGTGCACAAGTGTGAAACTCAAAGGACACGAACGGAAGACTCATTTGCCATCACAAGAATTGAATGGGTCGTTTCTGGCCGTGAATTATTTTATTTATTTATTTATTTAAAATTTACGGCACAAAGTGCCATTTACAAACATGTGTTATTTAATATATTTTAAACAGTCATAGTACAGTGAAGAAAGATTGTTTTTTTTTTTAAATTTCTCATAATAAGAGAAAAAGAGAATTTTTTTTTAACAACTAATGAAAACTAAAGGATACAATGAAATAAAAAGAAAAACTTGTTATGAAGTAACCTCGTTACAATACGTAAGGCTGAAATATTTGATAAGTAGAGCCTTGTATTTTAATAAGGAAATATTAAAAATATCAGCAACATTGGCATAAAAATTACCAATGGTGAGTATTCTATTTATAACAGAATTATATCCTGCGACAGACGTATAATTGTCACAATAATACATACTGGGGAACCTTGATCTATTGGTAGGTACATGAAAGTGAATCAACTTTAATATATCAGGGCTATCCAACTGATGATTTACAATTTTGTATAAAAGTATGAGATAAAAAAATTTTCTTCTGTCACTTATCTTCAACAATTTCAATGAGTGTAATAAAAAGTCATAATTTATTGATTCTAAAGGATTCCAAGTCGAAAATTAATACACCTCAAAAACATGCGTTGAACTTTTTCATGTGATTATTAAAGATAGGTGACCAAATTGTAGAGTTATATTCTAGAATGCTTCTAACGAGAGATGTGAACAGAATTTTTAATGTGTGAATATTTTTAAAATCTTTGGAAATCCTTAAAATAAAACCTAACATTTTCATAGCCCTGTTGGCTGTAGAAGTTACATAAGATACAAAGCAGAGTTTCTGGTCAAAAATGATGCCTAGGTCAAGTATTTCGACTACAGAGGTTAAGTCTACATTACAGAGTGCATAATTATATAATATTGGGCGTTTAATTTTGTAGAACCTCATAACTTGGCATTTGTTAATATTTAGCTGAAGTTTATTACCTGAACACCATTTGAAAAAGTTATTGAGATTCTCTTGCAAGATTATGCAATCGTGCACATCATTAATGACTTTAAACAGTTTCATATCGTCGGCAAAGAGTAAAACTTCGACATCATGGAAAATGCTAGTAACGTCATTGATGAATAGGATAAATAATAAAGGTCCCAGGTGAGAACCTTGCGGCACACTGCTGGTAGCAATAAATTCGTGGGATAAACAGTCATTGATCTTTACAAAGAGTAACCTATCAGATAAGTAGCTGATCAACCAAGCCAAAAAATTACCACTAATCCCTAATTTTTTTAGATTATTTATTAATATTTTGTGGCAGACCTTATCGAAAGCCTTGGAAAAATCAGTATTGATGGAATCTACCTGTTGCCTGTTAGTCAATGCTGTGTTTATATAGTTTTCATATGCTGTAAGGTTTGTGAGAGTAGATCTAGAAGACACAAACCCATGTTGGCAATTGGTAAATAACATGTTTAATATTAGAGGATATTTTGCTAAGAATGATTTTTTCAAAGAGCTTTGGAATGCTAAACAGAATACAAATAGGTCTGTAATTGCAAACATCGTTTTTTGAACCCTTCTTGAACACGGGGATGAGAAAGCAGGATTTCCAGCTATTGGGGAATTGGCCTGTTTTAAGAGATTTGTTAAAGATTATGTACAATGGATAATAAAGAGAATTTATACAATTTTTTAAGAATATGGGTGGGACATTATCAGGACCAGAACTTGTTTTTGGTTCCAAGAGTTTAATAGAGTCAATTACTAATTCAGATAATTGCAAGTTAATGTCTGTAACAAATTCAGGAATACTATCAACAGGGACAGAATCCTCATATACACTTTTGAAAAAGTCTGCCAATAGATTGACAATATCATCAGTTTTGGCACAAGTCTTGCCACCATAGTTCATAATGTTAGGGATAGAAGAATAATTGTTTTGTAATGACTTAGAATAATTAAAGAAAGATTTAACATTACATTTAATAGAGTTTTCAACTTCTTTTATATAGTTTTTGTAACATTTATCTGAAGTTACGGCACATTGCTTACGCAACTTATGAAATTCAGTATAATCATGAAATGACCTCGTTGTTTTGAATTTGTGGTGTGCAATCTTCTTTTTAAAGACTAAGTTTATAAGATTATTGTTGAACCATTTAGGAAAAGTTGATATATTACATGACGTAACGCTTATTATACTTTGTTTTAAAATACAGTAAAATTGTTTGATATTGTCATTTAATTCACCGAAATGACCAATCAACCTTAAGGAGGAAGTCACAAATTTCAGTATAATTGGCTTTATGAAAGTTGTGAGACATTTGTTTAATTTTAGGATTTTCACCTATAGTGTTGTTTATGGTTATATCTAATGATGGGTGGTAATTGTCCAAGGGAAGAAGAGTATCTAAGGATTTAGTTACGGTTACAGATTTGATATTATAAAAAACTAGATCCAGAGTTCTGTCATTATTGTTTATGTTTTCATTTAATTGATTTAAATTTAAAAAATTGGACATTTCAAGTATTTCACTTTCAATGTCAGATAAGTTAGAGCGATTAGTTCCGGATAATTCTGAGGATATAGGATCCCAATTAATGTTAGGTAGATTGTAGCACCTGCAATGATTATTTTTGTTTCGGGGTATTTAGAGATTAATAGTTGAATCTCATCGATATGGTTTTTGTAGATAATTAGGTCAGACGAAGGAGGAAATGTAAACATATTAGATCAGTCAATTCTAATTTTAAGTGTATTAATTTTATTCAAGTCACATGGCTTATGATCTAAGATGTTCACGTAATCCACATTTAAACGATAACAGTCTTAGCATTTTTTTAACCAATTATACACAATTTTCATACATATTATTTACAGTAATGTGGATTCCAGATAGTGCTTCCATATTCAGGTTTACTTCTAATTACAAAGGGTTAGAACTGATTAAGGATCTTTGAAAGGTTTACTTATTCTGTGAATAAATCCTATCATTTTTAAGTGATTTGCACTTAATGTCATTAATGTGTACATCAAGAATTTAGAATCAAGAGTGATTCTATCGAAGATACTATCAAAATCGATAAATGAAAAAATCTTTTCTCTGAATATAACTAGCGATTCCGGGGAAACTTCTTATGGTAGATTATGTGTTATTTTTATAAATATATAAATACATTATCTGGTTACAAAAACATCATTTTGTAATAACTACCAGTATTTACATACCTACTTATTAATTACAGTAGGGCCTCGCTAATCTGGATAGGGAAAAACAATATCCATTCCGAATTATCGAGGCATCCGGATTATAGTATGCAATTTTTATAAAGGAATAAAACACATTTTTAACTCTGGTTTCATTTATTAAAGTAAAAATTTAAGACAAGAATATGTATGTATGTACAAATGTACTTTAACATGTAAGAAATTTGTGCACTTAATATGAAATAAAAAAATACTAAAAGTTAATTAACGAGTGACAGCAAATGATTGAATATTGACACGTTGTGACCAGCACGCACCCGTCCGGATTACAGCATGCACCGATGTAACGGGGGTCCGGATTAGCGAGGCTCTACTGTATTACGAAAATAAAAACAGCTGGTGCACAGCGACAATTAGCATGGGCGATAAAGAAGTTAGTAAAGTTCACCAGGGTTGTCACTGGATATTTGGCTCTATCTCATGGTTCCACAACGTGCCTTCCACAGCATCTGAACCTTGTTCCCATCAAGGAGGGACATTGGCTTTAAAGGTTAATTGGAACTTCTTTATTCTTCCTTCAGCTATTAATGCTTTTCACTCCCAACAGCTGCTCTTTCATAAGCAAAAAGACAGATAGCAATTTACAAAAGTCACTTTCTAGAAGGTGTATATCAAAACATGACTCTTGCAAGTTCCTAGCCGCCTTTTAGCTAATAATGGCAGTACACGTTTATTCTCTTAAGAAATATCATATTATGGCACTGATGCCATAAAAAGATTTACAAATTTCTGCTTCTAAGGGTTCATATAAAACTGTTATTTAGATAAAATATCCTTTCAAAAGAAACACATGAAGATAGGGAAGATTTGCATCACATTTTTTATGCAACGGTCCCAAAGAACAAAGTCAAAGGTACGATTTTATAGCTTTGCAGTAGAGCTGTTTAAAGTAACATTTCAGCATTTTTACTGATTTTGAGATGAATGAATACAGCATATAAGAAATATATGTATTTCATTGAAAAATCAGAAAATACAGACTTTTAATTTTAGAGGAAGTTAAAACAAGACGGTTTTCAATTTTTTCAGATCCAACATTGTTCTTCAGGACCGTCAATATTTACATTCATTTGTGACCTTTACAAGAGATTGGTATACATAAAATGCTCATAAAAAATATCAGATAGTAATGCAGTGGCGGTTTATACTTTTCATAAGAGGTCACTTCATTTGCGCCACCCCTTCCTCCTTCTTAGAAGTTGCCACCTATCATAATCACTCACTTGTAGGCTTGGCGCCGCCCCTGAAATCTGCCGCCCCTACACAAATTGACAAATTCATTGAATCAACCGGTGTAGAAGTTAGAACTATCCTTCCCAGATAAAGTGTGCTAAATTACACCAAAGACAATCAAAGAATAAAGAAGAACACAAGAAATGCCATGTGGGCATGTTTCGTGATCCAAAAGTCTAACTGAGCACGTGTAAATTTCATTAACAGAAATTGGGTCTCTCAGTACAAATTCAAAACCAAATGGAATGGCGACATTCGATGTCAAGCAGAATAAGAGAGATAAGTAGCGACATTGGTTTCTATTCAAATCTACAAGGAAGGCATTTCTCTTTGAAGGTGTATATTATCTACTCAGTAAGAGACAAATAATATGGATCCATGACAGCTCCGAATCAAGTCATTAAAATCACCTCTTTGAAAAGTCATTAAAAGCTATGAAAAAATAATCAAATGTGCAGGTCACATGCGGTAGAAGTGAAACCTTCAGAAAACTAAACTTTCAGAGAATAAGACGAATGCGGAGTATCAGGAGTTGGATAATTGTAGGGTTTATTTCTAATAATATTGAAACTAAGCCTCAATATGTGGTTCCGAAATGTACCCGGCGAAAGAACCCTAAACTATATTGTACCCAAAATATTTAATAAACTATTAAAGACAATTAAAAACAAAAACCTTAATTAATTCATTTATCACCTGTTCAGTTGACGTTTGGCCATGTACATATAGTATGCAAATCTGTTAGACATCACCCGTCTCTTTCTCTCCATCACTATGTAAGATGTTAATTAACCCTCTCACTGTTCCTGACGTTCCTGTATATTATGTTTTGTCCCTTTCTATATGTATACCTATATAAGCTCACACAATTATTATTTTTAATTATTTTTGATCAGTTTAATTTTATGGCCCACTATGGGGAAGACCATACGGCGGGCTAGCCATACTACGGAGGAAATCATTCAAGGCATTGACGATCGACTGTGGAACTCCCAGAATCATAGCAATTGATATCACACTCGACACTGGAACATTACTTGTCATGTGTGTATACATGCCGGTGGAAAACACTGATAATCTACCAGAATATTTATCCTGTCTCTCGAAATTGCACAAAATCGAGGAAATCGAGGAAAGGGACAACCCAAATTGTATACTTTTGGGAGACTTCAATGCTTTAAGCTCACGCCCTTCGGGCGTGAGCTTAAATCGTTCTGTTCAGAATATAACCTCCAAATTGCGGATGTTGACATACTCCCGCCTGACTCGTACACATATGTAAGCGATGCTCATAATACAACTAAGTGGCTCGACATATTGACTACCAGTCCGACTGGTCTGATCACAAACCAATGCACACCACCTTACGAACTATAGGGCTACCTTCATATACTACAAGTTTTTCAATAGTAGGAGATCCATGCAGATGGCGACCCAAAAGTCAAAAACAAGTGCAGTCCTACTCCAGACATGCCCAATTATCAATAGATCAACTTGAGATAATTCGTGGAACCGACATTGCAACTGACAGCACGATGATAAATGCAGAACAAATCGATAATCTATATAAAAACATTGTACAAGTATTACGTACCTCAGCAATATCTGCGTTTAATGTAGAGAGAAGGCCTACGACTGGACGAAGATGGAAGACTGTGGCTGGTTGGAATGAGAAAGTTGCCTTACATTATGAAAGATCAAGAAATGCGCACATAAAATGGCTGCAGAATGGACGACCCACTAGTGGTCCCTTTATGGAAGGTCGAAAGCAAAGTAGATCGTTATTTAAAAAAGAATATAAGAAATGCCAAAGAAACTTCAAACAGAACAAAATGGATAAAATAGCAAACAGCCTACAATGCAAAAACTTTTCGTCTTTCTGGAACAAAACTAATGCTGTATTGAAAGCAAAACATACCGCGCCGACCAATATTGATGGAAAATCTGAAAATAAAGCTATAGCTGAAGTTTTCCGGAATACCTTTTGCTCCGCACCAGTTCAACCCCAAACAATGGATAAACAGTTGTATACACCATTGCATCAATCAAAACCACAGCCGTCCATTGTCATCTCTCCTGAGATGATTCAGCGAGCAATATGCAACATGGCAGGAGGCAAATCTGCTGGTCACGATGGACTTGTCATAGAACATGTGAAGCATGTGGGGGGATACCTGACAACACTGCTCGCTTCTCTCTTCACTGCCATGGTTGGGCTTGGACACATTCCGACAGAATTGACCAAAACCATTATATGTAGTACCGATTCCAAAAAGTCACCAATTAAACCTGACATCCTCCGTTAATTACAGGCCCATATCTCTTGCCACCATAATAGCAAGAATATTTGAAAAAGTGATTTTAAATTTAACGGAAGACAAGCTCATTACAGAGGATTCCCAAATGGGCTTCAAAGCTGGGTGCTCTACTGATACAGCCATATATAGCATGAAACTATCAATAGAATATTACAAAGCCAGAAAAACATCGGTATATGCATGCTTCCTAGATCTAAGCAAAGCTTTTGACATGGTTTGTCATGATAAATTATGGAAAAAACTGACGGACCGACAAGTACCACCACAAATTGTAAATATATTGAGTATATGGTACAAGCAACAGGAAAACTTTGTCAGATGGAATGACAGCCTGTCAGAAGCAGCAAAATTAAAGTGCAGCGTTAGGCAAGGAGGCTCGATGTCCCCAGTGCTGTTCAACGTATATATGGACGAACTTAGTAAAACACTGAACAAAGCAAGAATGGGATGCCACGTTGCCGGAGAATGTATGAATAATATAAGTTATGCAGATGACATGGTCATACTAGCCCCATCAGTAAGGGCAATGAGAAAACTTCTGGCCATATGCCAAGCATACGTCGATAGTCATGGTTTGATGTACAATGACAAAAAGTCATCATTGCTGGTGTTTAAAGCAAATAATGGTCCTACTGTCATTCCACCCATTCTCCTCGGCGGAGACAATGTCAAAATCTGCAGTGAAATAAAATATTTGGGGCATGTCGTCACTGATGACTTAAATGATAAAAATGACATAGAACGCCAAAGAGTACTAAGCGTGCGAGCCAACATGCTCGCCAGGAGATTCAACAGGTGCAGCTCTCCGGTGAAGAAGCAAATATTCCAGAGCTACTGCATGAGCTTTTACACCGGCGAACTATGGACAAGATACTCACAAGGCCTCATGAATACACTTCGAGTACAATACAATAACGGATATAGGGCGCTATTCGGCCTATCTTGACGATGCAGTGCCTCGCAGATGTTCGCAGAAGGAAGGGTACATGGGTTCGCCGCTTTGGTGTACCACAGAATAGCCGGGGTGAGACAGCGCTACCAAAGATCGGAGAACACTCTCGTCCAGGCCGTGGCCCAGTGGCAGGGCGCGCCTCTTCACCAAACATGGAGAATTCATCTGAAGCCCCCGTAGTAGATATACGAGTACTAAATATGTGAATATATATTTCTTTTTAAATCTTTTTTATATTACTTTATTTTTTCTTTTTTTATATGGTATGTAAATCCATTTTATGTAATGTATACTTTTATATGGCTGACAGAGTATTGCACTCACCGCTCTGTTCGGCTGAAATAAATAACTTATTATTATTATTTATACCCTGAAGATGCTTATGTTAAGCGAAACCGGTCGATATTGAAAAAATAATTAAATCGTGGTTACAAACAAAGTTACCGTTTTATTTCAAAAACAATAACGTTTTTAAGGCTAAAGTCAAATATAATCTAAGGAAATGGCTTTTAGGTACTGATGATTTATATTGATGCCCTACTGAAGCCCTTGTATTCACATAAGTAAATGGAAAATCATTATGATTTTTTAATACCTTATACGTATGAAACTATTGATATACTTGTTGATTATATTCATTTGTTCATATTACATTAGTTTGTAATTGATTATTACTTAAGGCTTATACCGGGGGTCGAAGGGTTGGTAGGTCGTGGGGGGAAACATCGCGCTGGATGGTGTGTGCCTCGAAAAAATACCACCAACGACATAGCCGCGTCCGCAGCACTACCAACAAGTCCAACTCTCTGGCGTCCACGAGCGGTCATCATGGCCCCGCGACCCCTGGGCAATGTGATCTCCGGTCATAGCCGACAGAGAGGGGGTGAATGGCGAAACTCTGGCGCCATAAAACCAACCCCTACAGAAAAACCCTCGCCTACAGTAAAAGGACCTAGCGTAGGGAGTGTGGCGAACCCATCGCTCAGGGTGTTGAAAATTGACATGCTACCGGCATCTGTTGATTGGTTGGAGTAAACTCTGACTTTGTATCGATCCAATAAAATGGTGTGAGTCTCTGCTAAAAGGCTAAGACCGAATCGGTGGTTTAGGAACCTGTTTTAACCACGAGTTAGGTAGAAGCCATATTGGTAAATACTCGCAAATGTCAGATGTTGGTAGTGTTTTATTCTATAAATGTGTGCAGTTTTTATGCTATAAAAAGGCTAGCATCCGAGTATTATCGCTTCTTTCCTACGCAAAGTTTAAATAGTAAACAGCTGCCAGTGTTGGCCCGGTGTATACAGTATTATCACCGTTATTTTATACATTTCTAAAACATGTCACACTGTGAAAATAAAAAGTGAAGTTTTTTGTAAAAAGAGTTATTTATTAAAGGACCCTTAAATTTTTAACATGGGCCTTACGATCCGAATGGCAATCAGAGGATTGCTAATATAAAATCAAGAACCAGCTGCCAAAAAACGCAATAATACAGATGACCAAAAGATACCGGAATTATAAAGAATGAGATAAGTTTTTAGTGCCTTCCCACCCATATTCATAACCTTTTCACATTTATTCAGACCTCATATGTAGTTTTTTTAAACAAAAATAATCCCATATACATTGTATTGTAAAAAATAAAATCACTACCCACGTAAAGATTTTATGCAACTCATGATCCTCAATTAATGATTGAACAATAGGTAAAGTGTAATCAATAGAATATTGTAGGTATATTGTCGTTGTTGTCTTTCAGGCAGGTAGCTTCTCAAATAAATAAATACGCATTGTCGGAACTCATTTTATCAGTGATTAAACTACGAAAAGGTATTTGTACCCAAAATGGATAAGATCAAATCTTTAATAGCCAAGAGAGGCGTGATTAAAGGGAAATTAACGCGTTTCGCGGATTCTATAAACTCCTTGTCCGCGAATGAAATTAAACTGAGGTACGAACGAATTAAACCATTGTTAGATCAATTTGAATCTATAAAGGACGAAATTGAAATGTTAACGGAATCAGAGGAACTGGAAAATTCTATTCAGCGCAAGACGTTCGAAAATCAATATTTTTTAGTATTGGCAACAGCCAAGGGGGCTATTGACTCCGTGGACCAGGGGAGGGTCGAGATCAAACTTCCAACTCTCCAATTGGGAGAATTCGATGGAAATCAAAAGGATTGGGTGAATTTCGTTGAAACCTTTAAAACTTTGGTTCATAATAACGGTCCCTTGAGCAACGTCCAAAAATTCTTTTACTTGCAATCTACACTGAAAGGGAACGCATTGAAAATAATTGCTAATCTAGAAATTTCGGAATTAAATTACCTATCGGCATGGGAATTGTTGCACGACAGATATGCAAATCTCAGGGCTACCGTACATAAACATATCCAAACTCTATTTCCATTAAAAGATATGAAACATGAAGAGCCTGTAGCATTAAGATATTTAATTGATGAAACCAATGTAAATTTAAAGGCTTTACAAAAAATCGGAGTCAAAGTAGATCAATGGGATCCTTTGATTATTTACATAATTTCAAATAAATTAGATACAGCTACCCGGAAAAATTGGGAACAATATACATTGCAAGGTGAATTACCTCTATTAAAGGAATTCTTAAAATGTTTATCTGCTAGGGCGCAAGTATTGGAGCTCATGAATGCTTCAGAGAAAAAATCTTCTAACCTACATAAAACGCAAATAGGCAACAATAATAACAAAAAATATTCATCGGTATTCTTGGCAATAAAAGCAAACAACTGCATTTATTGTAATGATAAAGGTCATCAAATTTATTTTTGCAAAAAATTTCTAAAATTAAAATTACAGGATAGGATTGATGCTACGAAATCAATCCGGGCGTGTTTTAAATGTTTGAGGTTGGGTCATCAAGCACAGAGTTGCAAGACAAACCTGATCTGCAAAATTTGTGGCAAGTATACTACACAAGGAGGTACCTCCGCCGGAAACCTCAAATATGGATGCTAATAACGAGGTTATAGTATCGAATTTTTCTGCATCAGAAAAGGCAGAAAAAATAATATTATTGTCAACCGCCAACATAGAAATTGTGGGGGCCAACAATAAAAAATTTTAAGGCTCGCGCCCTGATTGATTCTGGCGCACAGAGTAATTTTATGAGAGCTGAATTTGCTAATAAATTAAATTTACCATGTGAATGGATAAACAAACCCGTGTCTGGGATCCATAATAATATCACACACATAAAAAGGAGAATTTCAGTGGAGATGACTTCGCTTAATACTGATTATAAATGCGAAATATCATGTCTGATTTTACAGGAAATTACAACCAATTTACCACAAGTGACAATGGCGAAAAAAGAGTTCAAACTACCACCAGGACTGGAGCTGGCAGACCCGAACTTCAATGTAGCTGCACCCATCGACATCCTGTTGGGCGCGGAGAGCTACTGGGAAATGCTAAACAACGATAGATTGAAACTCGAGTCGGGACCAACGCTTCTTCCGTACGCAACTGGGATGGATCGTATCCGGTCCAATCAACGTGTACCCCAAACAAAGGCTTGTATCAGATTTTTGCAGTTTATCTATAAATAAGTTGAGTCATCAAATAGAAAAATTTTGGAAATTGGAAGAGATTAATTCCACTAAAATTCAAACTCAAGAAGAAAAGGCTTGCGAAGCCAGTTTTGTTAGTACTCATACTAGAGACGATGACGGTAGATATGTAGTAAGTTTACCGCGTCGGGCATGCATTGATCAGTTGGGAAACTCATTGCTCACTGCCGAAAAGAGATTTAAAAATATGGAAAGAAAATTTGTGTCACATCCCGAGTTGAAGACACAATATGTAAAATTCATGCGTGAATATGAAGAATTGGGACACATGGAGGTGTGTGACCAGTCAAAAGGGGATCGTGACTCCTATTTTTTACCGCATCACGCAGTAGTGAAAGAATCCAGCACTACTACTAAAGTGAGGGTCGTTTTTGACGGCTCCGCCAAAACCTCAAATGGAATTTCCCACAATGAAGCCTTGATGACAGGACCTGTTATACAAAAGGATCTATATAACCAACTATTGCATTTCAGGAAACATCAAGTAGTCATGACTGCCGACATCGAGAAGATGTACCGCCAGATTAACATGTGTGAAGATGACCTTGACCTGCAGAAGATGGAATGGCGCGAGTCGCCACAGGATGTGCTCAAGCATTATCGTCTGAAGACTGTGACTTATGGGCTGGCACCTTCCTCCTACTTGGCCACAAGATGCTTAAAGCAAATTGGTATGGATAATAATTTAATTTTTCATAGAGCTAGTCAGGTCATAGAAAATGACTTCTATATGGATGACTTGTTAACGGGAGCAGATGAGCTGGAATCCTGCAAGAAGTTAAAAGAAGAATTAATCAGCATCTTGTCATCTGCGGGGATGACGTTGAGGAAGTGGAGGTCCAATGCTTTGGAATTGTCAGCCGAGTCCAAGCTAAGTGTGCCGAATCAGGCAATTCCGACAAAATTATTACTGACAATCCAAAGACTGAGAAAATATTAGGATTAATATGGAACAATGAATCTGATTACTTTTCTTATGTAATAATGAAGCCATCAGGTCCAACCGAGAGCAAACGAGAGATATTGTCTTGCATCGCATCAACCTTCGATCCATTGGGACTCCAAGGACCGATAATAATCATAGCCAAATTGATAATGCAAAGGCTGTGGCAGTCCAAAGCAGCGTTGGATGATCAATTACCTAATGAAATATTAGTACCCTGGAGGACCTACCTGCAAGATTTAATTCAGCTAAATGTGTTGAAAATACCAAGAAAAATTATTTGCTAGCAAGCAAAAGAGCTACAACTACAGGGTTTTTGCGATTCGTCTGAGAAGGCTTTCGGAGCCTTTATTTATATGGTGTCAATGGACCACAGCGGTAAGAGGCATTCACATTTAATAACATCCAAATCAAGGGTAGCACCATTGAAGTGTATTTCACTGCCTAAGTTGGAGCTGTGTAGTGCTGTACTACTGGCGAAATTAATGAAAACTATAAAACAAGCACTAAATATAATGGAGATCAACACATATATTGGTCTGACTCTACGATAGCGCTGTGCTGGCTGAAAGGTCAACCTACTCGTTGGAGCACTTTCGTGGCTAATCGAGTAGCCGAAATACAAGAACTGAGTGATCCAGATCAATGGAGACACGTATCATCATCCGACAATATACTTTCAAGAGGAACTACTGCAGATAAATTGATAAATTCTACAATATGGTGGAATGGACCAAGTTGGTTGACTGACGGAGTCAACGATTGGCCTATATCGAACATTTCCTGTTCAAACCCTCCGGAGCTCAAGAGCAAAAATATTTTATTATCTACAGATATTCAAGAATGGGAAATATTTGGAAAATTTTCCTCATTTATCAAATTGAAAAGGGTTACAGCATATGTGCTGCGGTTTGTAAATAACTGCAGAAATATTAAAAGTAAAATTTCGGGTAATTTAAGTGTAGCTGAACTAGAAGCAAGTTTGAATTGTCTACTGAAATCAGCTCAGGCACATGCCTTTCAAAAGGAGTTGAAGACATTAAAAAAACAGTGAAACGTCAACAAAAATAGTAACTTAAAATCTCTTCATCCTTTTTTACGTGATGGTCTTATATATGTAGGCGGTAGACTAAATTTAGCTACACACCTATCGTACCAACAAAGACATCCAATTATATTGCCAGCTAAACATAAGCTAACCAAATTGATTATACGTCACTATCATTATGTAAACTTACACGCAGGACCTCAAGCCCTATTAGCTGAAATAAGATTAAAGTTTTGGCCTATTTTTGGGAAAAATACTGTTAAAAAGATATTACATAAGTGTATTGTGTGTTTTAGGTGTCATCCTCGTACTGGTAATCAAATCGTATTTATGTATTTTTGTCTGTTTTTCCAAAAAGGCGGTTCACTTGGAATTAGTTTCGGATTTATCTAGCAATGCTTTCTTGAACAGTTTAAAGAGGTTTATATCCCATAGGGGAGAACCTGATAAGATCTTTTCCGACAACGCTAGCAACTTTCGGGGAGCTCGTAACAGGCTCAAGGAGGTGTATGCCAGTTTGAGAGAAAACAACAGAGGTATTGAGTGGAGGTTCATAAAACCCCTCGAGCCCCTAGTCAGGGAGGGCTGTGGGAAGCTGCGGTCAAGTCAGCGAAGTTTCATTTGTATAGAGTCACTAATAATTCTGCTTTAACCTTTGAACTTTTGTATACCTTAATTTGTCAGATTGAGGCCTGTCTAAATTCCCGTCCATTGACTTCCTTGTCTGATGACATCCACGATTACCAACCCCTCACCCCAAACCATTTCCTCATAGGCACTAAATCCTCTTATCATTCCGGAGAGAGATGTCCGAGCCATACCAGACAACAGGCTGAATCAATATCAGAGAATCCATGCGCTAATATTATCCTTTTGGTCTAGATGGAAGCGAGAGTAGGTACTTGATGGAGCTACAAAAAAGGACTAAATGGCAAACCAGTAATCAACCGTCACTGCAAAAGGATGATCTGGTTATTCTGAAGAAAGATAATTTACCTCCACCATTATTGAAAATGGCGCGAGTCATATGTACACATCCCGGCGCGGATGGTGTAGTGCGAGTGGTTACCCTGAAAACCCCTCAAGGAATCTTTGTCAGGCCTATCACAAAGATATGTCTGATGCCTCTGAATCCGGAAGCTGAACCTGTAACGGACGCCCCGGACCCTCCCGTCAGTCCGGACACCCCGGACGGCCATGATGAATAAATTCAAAAAAAAAAAAACTTTTTTAGGGTGAAGATATAAAAAAAGACCCTTTAAAAGTACCAAACTCAGGAACAACATGACGACCTATTAATTGATGATTGATTATGCACCCCGCACTGTGGTGCTTATATCGTGGACTGCACCTGGAGAAGATCAAAACAAATGGACTTGAAAAAAAAAAGGACAATTGTGTTGTGTTTGGTTGTGTTCTATTATAATATTATTTTGTGTTGAGTTATTATTTAACTATGTAAAAAAAAAATTGTGGGTTAATTTATGTTTATGTAATTAGTTTAGGTTAATCACTTTAAAATCCAACTTGTGAATGTTTATTTTAAATAATAGTATAATACTCAGTGTAGGATTATAGTTTTGAAAAATAAGTTTTTGGCTGCTAATTTATAATAGGTTAAATTTTTTGTTAGTATTTGTACAGTATTTAGATTTAGGAATTGTGTTTTTTTGCCTTGGTTGTTTTCCCCTGTTTTTTGTTATGTTTTCTTGAAGGGTTCATAAATCAATAAAGGCGATTCATGAACCCCGGGGGGCGGACTATGTTGAAAATTGACATGCTACCGGCATCTGTTGGTTGGTTGGAGTAAACTCCGACTTTGAAATTTTGTGTAAAAAGAGTTATTTATTAAAGGACCCTTACATTTTTAACAACGACCTGCAATAGCCATCCCAAGCTAGGGTGTTAGCTACTGTGCTTAGGGCTGAATGGCACTGGGGAACAGTGTCACGAACGGTGCCTCCGAGACACAAGGTCGAATCTCGGAGTATTTAGACCTTACCCCAGCATTCGGGGCTCTGCTGGGATGGACCATTTATTTCCCTAGATACTCGTGGGATCAAATATGAGCATTAAAAATAAAACAACCATAAATGATGAGGGGCCCTTGGGGAACCTGAGGGGAGAGGAAGGGAGTGATGAGGCCACCTCAGTGGACTCTTGCCTCTTGGGGCCTTCGAGGAACCGAGAGGGAGTGGAAAGGAGAGATGAGACCACCGAGGAAAGAAAAAAAGAGGAACCTCAAAAGAACATAACGCGACTGGATCCTCCAAGGGATTCAGATGCGGGAAAGCAGGGACCTTCATGGGACCTGCAAACTAACTCCTGTAAGAACCCCCACCTCCAACCGGGACCCTCGAGGAACCGGGGGAGAAGGGGGGACGTAAAGGAGGACCGTCCAACAGCCACCGCGGAGAAAGAAGCGTTGAATGCCCTTACGGATGACGTGAGGAAAATTCGTATTCGCAAAAAAAGACACAGTGGCGCTGCAAGGAAAAACACAACAGGGAGAAGTGGGGTTCCGACCGGGGACCTCTGGCACAGGGAACCAGTCAGGCAAAGCCGGGAACCTCTGGAGTCAACTGGCGACTAAATAGAGGATACCAGGAGCAACCAGGGACTTCTAAAGACAACTGGGGACAGCCCAGGGACCTCGAAGAATAGTCATGCCGATGCTCAAAAACCAGCGACAGACTGGAAGCAAACGGGGACCCTACAGGGTAACCGGGAGCAACCAGGAATGCCCAAGGAACAAAAAGCCGGGAAGAGGAGTAGGACCTCATCAGAACGTAAATCCTCCGGGCTAACACCGGAAAATGCCCGGAAAAATTCCCGAGGAACTTCCTCCCCTGCCACCTATGCGGAAGCCGCTGACAATAAAATTAGGGTGGCTATTGTCCATAGGAACAGGGAGGAGGAGTTTACAGGGGAGCAGGAGGCCCTTGTGAGTGAACGTGCCGGCGATCTGATTCTGAGCATCCCAAAAGGACAGTTCAAACCCGGATTTGACGAGTGCTTTATTCAGAAGGGCGTCCTGAGAATGACCTGCTCTGACAAGGAGTCAGAGAAATGGCTGAGGGAGATAGTACCGACCTTACGGAAATGGCAGGGTTGCTACCTGGAGGTGGTAGGGTTAGATGAACTGCCGAAGTATGTGAAGGTCAAGGCGGTAATCCCTGCTAAAATGGTGCAGTAAGCACCGAGAGGCTGCTGCAACAGCTGGAGAACCAGACCCCGCGGCTTCACACGAAAAACGACTCGATCAGGGAGAAAGATAGATATCGCCTGATCATGAGCTTGGACGAGGACAGTGTGAAGGTGCTGTGGGAAATGGGAATGACGGCGCACGACGGTATAAGGAAGGCCACCTTCAGGGTGCGCGGACCCATCACCGAGGAGCGGATACAGGATGTAAAGGGTAAAGATTAGAAAAATAGCTAAAAACTTACATTTCATCCAGATAAACTTACATCGCAGCCCTGCAGCGGCTGCCATGCTCAACAGGAGAGTTACCCGGGACCGTGTGGATGTCGCGCTGATTCAAGAACCCTGGACTTACAGGGAGAAGGTCAGAGGACTAAACATGGACCAGGGTCTACTCTACTACAAGGAGTCGGGGGACAGACCACGGACCTGCATTCTCATCAGAGGGATAGCAGGCACACTGCTCCCCGATCACTGCAGCAGGGACCTGGTGTATTGGTGACGCGAGGGTGTCCACAGGGGGGGTCTTATCACCCTTGCTGTGGAGCCTGGTGGTGGACAACCTCATCAGGAATCTCAACAACAAGGGCCTGTATACTCAAGGGTACGTGGACATCGCAACCATAATAAGGTGTTGGGATGCAGACACGACCAGAGGCCTCATCAACACTGGCAACAGTGGAAGAATGGTGTGAAGAAACAGGGCTGTCGGTCAACCCAGACAAGATAGAACTAGTCATCTTTACACGCAAAAGTAAACTAGAGGGATGGAGCAATTCAACCTTCTACGGAAAGGGAGTAGAACCCTCTGACATGGCTGAGTACCTCGGAGTCATCATAGATGCCAAACTGAGCTGGAAAAACCAGGTGGAAACTGTAAGCAGGAAAGCCTGTGCTCTCATGTGGGCAGCTAGGCGAATCTGCGGCAGAACGTGGGGACTGAAACCCAAAATGATGCGATGGCTGTAAACAGCCGTTGTAAAACCAAGACTCATGCATGCAGCCTTGGTCTGGTGGAGGAGAACAACACTGAAAACAGTGATAGCCACACCCACATACAGGGACTTGCATGCAAAGGAATCACAGGAGCTATGCGAACCACTCCAATACTAGCCATGGGAGTGCTGCTAGACCTACCCCCACTAAACTTAGAAATAGGGGGGGCGGCGATGGCGGCAGCCTACAGGTTACAATGCAAAGGTCATTGGAGAGGTGAGTTGCCCAAAAACAGTCATACGGAGATCGGAACAAGACTGAAGGCAATTAGCCCGACAGCTGGAATGAAGCAGGACGGCAAACAAGCTGAATACTTCTTCAGACAGCAGTTTGATGTGATGTACCCCACCCGGGAGGAGTGGGACATGGTCCCAGGTCCAACCTCAAGACAGGAACTAATCTGGTTCACAGATGGGTCCAAAATGGAGGAAGGAACGGGGCTGGGGTATGTCTACAGGGATCCAAGAGGGAACTCAGTATACCTCTAGGAATACACTGCACTGTGTTTCAAGCCGAGATGAAAGCCATCTTAGGAGAATATACGGATCGGATACAGGAATAAGAACATAACTATTTGTTCTGATAGCCAGGCAGCCCTTATGGCACTGGAAAGTAACCGATGCGACTTCAGACTGGTAATGGAATGCAGAACCGTTCTTACAGAACTCGCTACCATCAATAAAATAACCCTGATATGGGTACCAGGAAATAAGGGTATTGAGGGCAACGAGCGGGCTGACGAACTAGCAAGGAAAGGGGCGAAAGCAGCACTTGCTGGATCTGAGCCGGCCGTAGGAGTAGCAGCTTGCCACACCAGATTACATATCGAGAGGTGGGTCAAATCTCAGTACTGGAAGGAATGGGAGAGGGCACCCGGAATGAGACAATCCAAAGTACTCATAAACGGACCCGACCCCAGACGGACCAGGAGACTACTCGATATGGACAGAAACTCACTGAGGGAACTGGTAGGCCTACTAACGGGACACTGCCATCTCAGGAGACACATGCAGCTGTTGGGAGTGGAAAGCACCAATAGATGTAGAAAATATGAATAGGATGAAGAGACTCCAATTCACTTATGGTGCCAATGTCCTGCCCTGGTGGGAACTAGGCTCAGATACCTGGGGAGACATGTTGTAGAACCAGAAGACCTAGCCACATATCCAATGACAACTCTAACTAACTAACTAACCATCACGCCGTTTCCCCGCAGGGGTAGGCAGAGAGGACGGACCGCCAAACAACTCGGTCTTGGCACACACTCTTTGCCTCACTCACATTCATACATCGTCTCATACATACTCTTCTATTATTCTGACTTTTGACATGGCCCGTCTCAAGTATCTGATTTACTTGTCTGGTGAACTTTATTAAAGGGACTGGGTTATTGTTAAAGGATTGAGGTAAAATGGGAGAAAGTACAATGGGCCCATGGCCTAAGTACTCACGAGAACTAATGGTAAACCGTCTCCGCTTTAAAAAAAAAAAAGGCTTATACCGCTATTTTCATATTTATATTTATACTATTTTGTAATTTATCTAATTTTTTATTTATCATGAATTTTATATATACAAGGTGGCGCTAAATTAATCACCCTATCGGAAGATGTTATAATTTTTGCAAATGGCGTCGTACGTCAATCATATTTGACATTTGTGAACTAGACAGCTGCAGAATACAAACAGACAAGCAATGGAGCGCTATACTCCGCAAGAGTGCGGAATATTTGTGTCGATTTAAGCTTTAACGCTTTTAGCGATTTTGTGTCGAAAGTCATCATGAGCGACGTGGCGCATTTCCACTTGAACGGTTACGCCAATAAGCAAAATATTCGTTTCTGAATCATGAACGATCGTGTGAGAAACGTGGAGATTCGCAAAGAACGCAAGGCTGATGTAAGCGTAATGAGTAAAATTAAGAAAGGGACGCTCAGATGGTTCGGGCATATGACGAGAATATATTCACATTTGCGTCATATAAGGAGAATATATGACGCAAATGTGAATGGTAAAAGAAGTCGAGGACGCCCAAGAAAGACACGGCACGACCAAGTGAATCAGATACTTGAGTCAGGCCATGTCAAGAGCCAGAATAATAGAAGAGCATGTATGAGGCGACGTATGAATGTAAATGAGGCAAGGGGTGTGTGTCAAGACCGAGTTGTTTGGCGGTCCGTCCTCTCTGCCTACCCCTGCGGTAAAAACGGCGTGATGGTTAGCTAGTTAGAAAATGTACTGTTATTTCATAAAATGTTGTCATTATGTACCTGTTGACAAACGACTTAAGTAGTTTAGCAAGTGTGAATAAAAAAAAAGTTTAAAAATTATTTTACATTTTATTTGAAGCACCGCACAAAGAGGAGACCGAAAGGCTACAAAACACTGTACAAAAAGGAGACCGATTAGTCTATCTTTTTCTCTCGCAGGCTAAATCCTATAGATGTATGTGTTAGTCTCTTTTTAGTATCGCTATTTTTCATTTCATCGAGTTTCAAATCACAACGGTGCTAAAGAAGTTTTCACTTCAAAAATTGAAAAACGTAACGAATTTAACAATTGTTTTTATATTTTATTCATCATTTTTAATGACTTTTCAAAGGAGGTGTCAAGTTGAGTTCATTCTGAGTTGTTCGGTCCCCAAATAATATATATTGAATGTGGGCACAAACCACAATATGAAATTCAGGGCATGGGGTTACAAGGGCCTACATTATACATAAGACAGGTAGATATAACCCTCCGTGTTCTTAAACAGAACACTTATTGAACTAGAGTCCAACGGGACATTCTTTCGCACTTTCCTTTATCAGGACACAGACGATTAAACGTTGTCAAGCTATCAAACTGCATAATCTCTCGTTCCTCCTGAATCCTGAAAGTAAAGGTACTCTCGTGCGTTCCAATGAAGTATGCAGCGTGCGAACAAATGATTTGATCGATTATAGCCACCCCGCCATCTTTGTATCGCTTTCTGACATCGAAAGATGGTGAAAATCCCACAACAATGTATCCGTAATCTTCTAGAAGTCGGATAAGCTCGTCGATTTCAACAAATTTAGCATCAGTTGCGATGAAAACAGTCTTTATTAATGACTGGTAATTCTTACGTACTTGATTGTGAATCTGTATAGCAGTGTTTTGCACACTCGGTACTTCTTTTCGACGACCCCTAGCGAAGTCTCCTCTTCTCCAGTGAACGGAGACATAGTTATCGCACTTCTCTTTGAAGCAGTTTAACTCAATTTCCATAAAATCTTCTGCGAGTTTTATCAAATCCATGCTGAACTTCATGCTTTTGCGACCGTCCCAGTATACCTTGGATCCGTATTCATCGTGCATGGCTACCTCTGCGTTCACAAACATTATAGTTCGGTCGCCCTTGAAGATATCTATAACTTCTGTTAATTTGTCGACACTAGCTTGAAAATTCATACATTCGTGATATTTATAAGTGATGTTTTTGAGACCCCAAAAGATTCCGTCAGGATGGCAAGTGTTGCGGGGTTCAATCTCGAACTTATCCGAGTAGTCATTGGTCAAATCCATATCTTTAAAGTGGTTCAACATGTATATCCTGTCGATACAGAGAGGTTTTGCTTTAGAGAGGACTTCGTTCATTTCTACAACAGGCGCAAATTGTTTTAAAGAGTCGACATTGAAGAATAGACTCCAAGGAATGTTTTTCTGAGGCCCGATATCGCCAGACTGCCAGTGATAGAGAGAATTCCATGGCGGAAGAACTAATTTGATATTTTTGTGCTTCTTGAGTTTGATCACTTTGTGGGCCCAAACTGCCAGTCGTAAGTAAACGTCTCGACGCAAATTGAAGCCCTCTGGAGGGTTTACATCGTAAAATATATATCTGTTTTCATCAGGATCCCTGCAGAGATGAACTCCGTCGTGATTGCTGCAAACTTCGTTTTGTTCCGCTTCTTCACATAGCGCAAATTGAATGCACAGCAGCGCAATTAATGTGTAAAACTTAAACATATTTACTGTGTGTTATTGCTGGATTGCACAATTTTTCGTTGTTGTCTGTAGCTGTTTTTTTCTAGATTTATTTCAAAAACCGGCAGCAAAACACAAGTGGTGTCAGATTTTTGTGTATTATTATTTTCTTTCTTTTTGACATTTTGAAGTCATAGACCAAATTGTAAACGAAAACCAATCATAGCGCTGCACTAGTGATGGGCAAAATCAAGAAATCTATTTCGAGTGTTTCGTTTGTAGGTAGGTACCTACTATCGAACTGAATGGTGATTCTGAATGATGATAATTTTTAAATGCGCATTCAATAATTAACTGTTAGGCACGATGATCAATGAGAAAACTCAAATCATTTTTGTTAAAGCCATCTTTAATTAAAACAGTTTTTTACAAACGAGAAATATTTGAAAAAAAGTTTCTATGAAGCAAAATATCCCTTGCGATTTAGTCCTTAGATATTTATTTTTCAAAAAATAAAAATTAATATATACTTTACCTTTCTAGGTAGGTACTTACACCTAAAATATAAATATTCGCACATAAAAAGCTTAAACGTAATACCTACCGTTGTTACGTCCTTGCAAAGGCTAAAAATGTGGTACGGAATCAGGAACATTGTTTCTTTTTTTGTTTTACTGAGGGCCTACTCGGATACATTGAAATAGGCTAATAATGAATCTTAAAATTATATACTTACTTTCCTAGTTATTTCACTTATATATATATGGAATATATGGATGTAGTTATGTAGACATTTTTCACTTTGTAAAAATTCTTTTTCTGTTACACATAAAGCAGGTGATTTTTGAAAATTTGAATTTGCCATTTCGTAGCATCTATTCAGACATAGAATAAAAGAATACAAGAAGTGCCACGTGGGCGTGTTTCGTGATCGAATTGTAGGTCTAAATGCTGCCTTTAATTCATAATGAAATTCGACCTTTCAGTAATATTTTAACCACTGGAGCGATTATATATACACTTTCATTTTTCTGCGATTGATAGCGGTCCAAAATTGGACCACATTCTCCTACCATTCGTAAAACATTTATTGTAATTATTTAAAACATTTCCATGGCCAACCATTTATTTTAAAACAAAGCTATTGAAATCTTTTATGATTATGGTTAAAACTAAGTTCTTTTTCCATAGGAATGCACATTTTATTATACCGCAGAAAACATACAGAAATCAAAAATATTCTATGTTGACTCGAATAAGTACCCCTCACGCCGGTTTAAGTAAAAAACATGTGGCTAACGAAACATAACGCCATTACCCAACCTTTATAAAATCCACACCACCCGCTTGCCAGCTGCCCGCTGCTTGAATTGAATATTTGAATTTATCGGTTTTTCTCTACTATAATAAGCATGTTTTATACATATAAACCTTCCTCTCGAATCACTCTATCTATCGGTGAAAACTGCATGAAAATCCGTTGCGTAGTTTAAAAGATCTAAGCGCACATACATTTTGAGTGACTTCATTTTATACCATGTAATAAATGATGATGATAATGATGCTTACAACTTGATTACAACTTTACATTGACAGTGCTCATATGAACCAATTTCTAGTAGTGCTAAACGCCCGCCGCGCCACCTAAAAACAAATTGACAGATCAGTTGAACTCCGACTAGCAATGGAGCCGTTATTTTAATCGATTTTTTTGCCGCAGTTGACTAATTTGATGGTTACAACGTACTTTACTTATTTTTGAACTGAACCCTCACATTATTTGGAGTTAAAATGTAAATGAAATTTTGTTCTCCGGTGACTTTTTTTGGTGTTTCATATTTTTGTTTCAATGAAATTTTAGTCTCCGGTGACTTCCATGGTGTTTTTTTTTTAATCCAAAACCAAACAAAAAAAAATCTTTCAAATTTCATCACTGGTAACTCAACCGAGTAATCGTCGAATCCCTCCCCTGTCTACTAAGTAGACGTTGGCAAAATTGAATGACCGAATTAAATGAATAAATTCAATCTTGTGACACAATTGATCTGATTCTTAATTTCAAAAGGAATTGATTCTTCATTCCTTACCTTTGACCTTGTATCGTACGATTTGTAACGGCAACATAAATGTTTAATTTCCATTTATTTTACTGTTAAATTATTTCAATGAATAATGTGTTCCGTAAACGATTTAAATATTATAATGTTTCATAGGTATTTAAATATTATTCAATGGGCAGCGCGCCGCGAAGTTGTCGACGGTATTGTGAACGACTCGTATCCCGCTACCGCCGGCCGCCATTCTAAAAACCCGTAGATCAAAACGCGGCTGCGATTCAGCCGAATTGTCCGAGCGTCCCTTTCACGCAAGGAATTAATCATTTGTCGTAGTCAATAGTCCTGAGATAGTCCTAAGGTCCCCGCGCGTCCCGTCCCGTCCGCGTCCCAGGTACCTACTCGTAGCTAGTCTGTCGCTATCGGAAATTGTCCGAAGCGCTTTATTCAGGAATTAAGACTGAAGTCTTTTTCACTTGTGACGTTGTTGTCTCTAGTTAATCTCAGACCTAGAAATGACGTCAGATGTCATCGTCTTACATCGCTATCGTTTCACGTCAATCTCGGCTCGGGTGTATCCGAAACGCAGCTCGCGAGTTGATCAAGTCTCTGCGGGGTAAAACACTAATCAAAAGTTACTAATTCATTGCTCAATGCCGGCCCTTAATCCGTCCGAGCGCAGCGGTTCACCAATTCCTTGGCGGGCCAAGCCTTCAATTTCATTACATAGTTAGTCGAAAACTTTCGACATTGAATCCGAACATCGCGGCATCGGCTAGAAAAGTGAGAAGCAAAAATAGTGCACTTGTAATCGTTTTTTTGGCACGTATGAAAAATATTGGAATACAAGTACCTACCTACTTTTAGACGTGGATCTTGGGTAGATTTAATATGTAAATTTGCATGTATTATAAGGCCAATCAGCTGTTGTCAGCTGTCATAAAATACTTTTAAGTTTAATAAATAAAATCAGTAAACTTTAGGGGTGAAACAAAAAACTGTTTAATTTAAAGATTTAATTGCTCACTATAAATACATTATACATACGAAAAATAACGATACTAAAAAAAGACAAACACATACATCTATAGGATTTAGCCTGCGAGATAATGAGATGGAATAATCGGTCCTCTCTTTGTGTGGTGCTTCGTAGCCTCCCCACTTATTGTGATTTGAAATGAAACGAAAAAGCGACACTAAAAAGAGACAAACACATTAATCTATAGGTTTTAGCCTGCGAGTTAGTGAGATAGAATAATCGGTTTCCTCTTTGTGCGGTGCTTGGTAGCCTATCAGTCTCCTCTTTGTGCGGTGCTGCGGTGTTTCGTAGTCTCCCCATTCAGTTAGTTAGTTTTTTCAGTTTTTTTTTTTTTTTCTTTTTTTTTTTTTTGGAATTAATTGAATTAAAGGAATGAATAGAAGGAATCAATTCAAAAGGCCGGGGGAATCAGACTGGATCTATTCACTCCTGGGAATCATTTTGCCAATGTCTACTACTAAGTCAAGAGTAAAGCATGAAAATGCATTTGATATATTCTTTAGTCTATGAGTGTAGAGCACAGGTAGAGAGAATTTGAATAAAAACAATAAAAATTGGGATACGTATTTCTCTTCGTGAAAACGCTCTATTAATGGGTTACGCTATTTAATAGGTTACCTGGCTCACCTTTTTATATACTTACATTTTCCAGAAAACTCACCATCCATGATTTTGGTTCTCTCCCCACAGCTCCCAGATTTTGATTGTATAAACATTATTTTTTTTTTGTAATTACTGTAAGTATTTTTTTATACTACATCTACACAGGAGGCCTGAGGAAAAATCCCTCAGGGCCTGTATTATCTTTGGGGGATGCTGTGTGGAGGGTTTTTTTAGAGAAAGAAAGGAGAGGAAATTCAGGGAAGGAAAAGGGTACGAGGGGTGGCTGTGGTGGGTATGGGGATCATTGTGTCCAGGAGTGACGGACGAATTCATCCCTTCCATTGCGGTGCAAGCCGATGGGTCGAGAGAGGGCACTTCTGCTAAATCACCAAACGTATTGCAGGGGTCTTGGTTATCCAATAAATTATTGGGGTAGCGGTATCCATACCCGCCTCCCAAATTGAATTATTATGAAATAAAACAAACAATCTTATATAAGTGTAATGTTGTAAATAATTTATTCACCCTTTTACAATGCTCATTTATTTAACTTTTCTATACGCTACAGTAATCATTCGATTATGATTTTTTGGTATTTATTATTTATTTTCTACATTTATTTATTATTTACTTTCTAATGGGCTTTCTCACATATTGTAATATTTTTCATTATTATGTGAATGTTTTTCATATATTATATAATACATATTTTTCACATATTATGCAAGTTGTTTGTACCGCAGTTATTTTAAATTCTTAAAAATTAAAACAATAAAGAAAATATGATTTACTGAAAAAAAAATGTAACACATACATAAATGTTCAATATTACAAAAATTTTGGGAAGTATTTTATTTTATTTTTATTTTATTTTTATTTATTTGGGAGACCAACAGTTTACATTAATAACAAAGTATTTAAAAATTGAGTACAATAATTGAACCATTTACAGATTTCCACATGGGTATTGAATACAAGTGTGTAGTGATTCCAGAGATATTTACTAATAAAAAAATTACATTTCAAGAGACGAGTTATTTAGGTGGGAATAGGAAAGGGGTAGGATGGGGAGGGGGATTGGTTAAGTTGAGGTATAGTAATAAAAATATGCGTGTCAAAAAATTAAATGAGAAATAAAAAAGGAAGTTTATAGAGTGGTGGTTGTATTAGAGGGTATCTATAAGTATTGTTATTTTATCGATAGATATCGAGTATCGATAGAGCGTCTGTGTGATTTAAAGTGGTGCAGAGTTAAAAATGTCAAATTGTGTATATATGTATAGTGTGTGTTGAAAGTGTTGGATGCACGGTAAATGAAAGAGTTCTGCTTAGAATTAGTGTTGCACCGAGGAAGGCTAAGAATCATGTCTGATCTTGTTCGTCTGTTAGGAACTCGTATCTGTATTCGTTATAGGAGTTCTGGACAATCTACGACTGATCTGGCTATTTTTTGAAGAAAAAGTATATCGGCCGAGCTTCTTCGAACTTCTAATGATGGTATATTGAAGTACGCGGCTGAATCTTGGTGACTTAGGTGTGGGCGGTAGCTGCGGAAATCTAAGTAGCGTAGAAAACGATTTTAAACACTGTCTAGATTTTCCACATATGATTTGTATTGCGGATTCCAAACTTGCGATGCGTATTCTAGTAAGCTGCGGACATAAGCA
This sequence comes from Limnephilus rhombicus, assembly GCA_929108145.2. Taxonomy (NCBI): domain Eukaryota; kingdom Metazoa; phylum Arthropoda; class Insecta; order Trichoptera; family Limnephilidae; genus Limnephilus; species Limnephilus rhombicus. The sequence continues at coordinate 21,134,154 of OV815288.1, forward strand.
AAATATCGGATTTTCATTGTTCTAAAGTTATTGAATTTTTTACATGTCCTAAGAATGAATCCTAACATTTTCGAGGCTTTTGATGTGACTGAGTCTATATGAATATCAAAAATAAGCTTAGAGTCCAATGTCACTCCCAAATCTTTGACTTCTGTTTTGTTGATTAATATTGAGCCGTTCAGATTATATTCATTGGTAACGATATTTTTGTTTCATGTGAAGTTCACGACGAAACACCTCTTAACATTAAAGGTATGCTGTGTACAGTAAACATTAAGACGGTTTAGGTCCTCCTGCATTTTTTGAATTTACATATATATTTGTGTCTGTATAAATAAAAGTATGTATATTGGAATAAATATCTTTTATATTGATTATTTTTATGATGCAGTAGGTATTACAAATCAGAATATTTATTAAGACTCCGAAGTCTTGGAATCGGGGAATTTTGATAAGCCAATGTCCTGTCCTGGTATTGTTAAAGTAAAAGTCAGTCAGATCTTTAGGGTATATGTATGTCGATTAATTGAAGCAATTCATTACAGTCAATTTTGTAATGCACTATTTTATGTAATAGTATTAAATCTGTGATTATTCTTTTTTCTGAAAGCTTTAAAAGGGACATTTTATCTAGGAGGTAATTATAATCAAGGTTTTGTATTGGAAAATTTACTTTATAGTTTATATACCTCAACTTGTATTGGATCTTTTCAATGTTGTCGGAATGAATATTGAAAAAAAGAGACCATAACATAGTGTACCGGACGTGATTTGACAATTAAATAATTGTATTTTAAATTATAATTAATTAATAAATCAGCTGCCGGGGTCAAGTAATTCCAAAGGGATAAAAAACAAAACTTGACCCCTTCACCCCCTTTTCCCACCTCTGTGTACGTACCTACACACGTATTTTGTTACTTTGCATAAATTTGTGATTTGTGCAAAGCCTTCTTGGTCTGTTGTACATACCTACAACCCTTTGACCTTTGCGCAAATTCAAATTTATGCAAAGCCATTCATATCTCTTTATGTACCCAATTTGTGCAAAACTATGTATTTTTATCCTGCACAAATTGGCTCTATGTAACTTAATTCTATTTTGTGCAAAGTTTCATGATTTGTGTACATACCTACACACTTGAATTTGTTATTTTCATAAAATCTACCATGTCTATGCAAACTCATAAATAAACGAAGGATCGGGGAAGCAGTCAGAGTAAGGCGAAATTGTACGGTGTGGCTTTTTTTTGCTTCGTTACGCAACAGCGGAACGAACGCAGTGGCGTTTAAAGTCTCTAACGGCCGACATACCTAGAACTCATCTCAGTTCGGAGAATTGAGATGAAAAAAGGGTCTAGTATGGGCAGACTCCCGGCTTAGAGCCCTTTAAATACGGCCGATTTCGCGCTAGATCGGCAGAGCCCCAGATCTCATCGCCACAACAGCATCTCGCTTGCTCCTGCCTGCTCCGATCTACCACTGGGAAACTTGGACTTCTTCTTGGCCCTGGCCGAACCGCCCACCCTGAAGAACCTATTACAATTTCTCGAAACGCCTTTCTCAAGGCGCAGGTTACCCCTCTACTGCGCTCCACCTCCCTTCTTCCCCTCGCCTTCTCCCGTTTCTCCCTTTACCTACGGCAAGTTGGACTTCTTCGCTCCTCTGGCCAGCCCACCCAAGAAGACTCCGCATACAATTTCGAAACGCCTTTATCAAGGCGAAGGTAACCCCTCTACTGCGCTCTACCTCCCTTCCCCTTGCCTTCGATCCGTTTCTCCCTTTCTACCTACAATTTCTCCCCGTTTTCCCTCGCTTTCTCCCCATTTCTCCCTTTCTCCCTACATTTACCCCACTTTTCCCTCTACCTACCCTTTCTCTCCCCTTCTCCCGAAGGCGTCGAAATGGCCAGCCGGTCCCCCTCCCACTACATCGTCTGTGCGGGTGGCGATTACAGTGCCACGTCCCGTACACATAGAGTTATACTCTAGTTGTCATCTGACAAGGGCTTTATATAACATGATAAATGTGCCTAAATTATTGAAGCTTAAATTATTTTTAGCTCGACAAACAAAGCCAATGAAAATATTATTATTTAAGGTTAGTTTTAGAATATAATACCTAGATCAATGGATTACTTAGGTAATGTGGAGTGTAAGGTAGGATTGAGAAGGTGATCTGTATATGATGCGAATTGAATATTTTATGTTTCGTGAACATCTCACCAGGAAAACCTGTTCTGCTGTGTTCACGCGATTTTGATTAAAGGTGATATAAGTATTGATGTGTAGTGGTTAGTTTTGTTTGTTTATATTTTATTATAATTTTTATTTATTGTTTCTTCAATGGTTTCATTGTGCACATTTCAATTTTTAACCTAGCCTGTGACGGGGTTAATAATTTTATAAAATAATAACAATTGCAAAAAATAATAAACATAGGACAACACTGTTACAGTAGGTACTAAGCTTAAATAAACTAATTCATTATACATACATATTATGATAAACATGTAGGATGTAGGCTGACTGACTAAGAGTTCATATTTGATTAAAATTTTATTTTTTTAAATTAAATTTTATTTTATTTATAAACAGAAACAAACAGTACATTACTTAGATACTTTGGTTAAAAAAAAATTACAACTTTTTTTCCCTTTATTTTTTCCCATTATATCTTGATACATTTCAAAAGTAATTTTTACACGTTTTCTAAATATATATAACATAACACAAGATAAAAATAATCTAAAAAAGTACAAAATATATATAAGACAAAAGTAGATAATGGGAACCCACTAAGGCACTGCCTGAGCGTGGGTAATATTAACTAAAGTGCTAAATTACCCCAATAAGTTGGCGGTACAAGTAAAAAATATTAATTTCAAATGAAAGTTTATAAAAAAGTTACAGTAGAATCATAAAAGTGAAGCATGGGGCTTTTAGGAATTAATAAGGATATTTCATGGTGGGTTACCTTTTATGTGTTTCATTGTAGTGTCTTATTAATGTATGTTACCGGGCGATGTATGTAGTGGGAAAGGGTGTGTGTGTGTGAGAGAGTATGTGTGTATGTATGAATATATGTATGCGCATTGAACAATTTATATTATTGACATGATGCTCTTTTTTAACTTGGACAGTGAATCGGAGAAAATGTCGATGTTAGAATTTAGACCAATAATATTGACATATGAAGAGCACGATATAATAAAAGATGCGATTAATTTAAAAGGACAATCTTCTTTTTAAAGAAGACATCTTTTTAAAAATCCTCTAGGAATAATGTACTGGAAAGCTATTAAATAATATGAGCCTGATAAAAAATTATTTTTACTATTTTTTATGCCCATGCGTCTTTTACATTGTGTACATAATGTTTTACATTTTTTTACATAAGGGCTAGTATTAAACAAAGGGTTATTAAAAATAATTTCTTTAATTACAACGCAATCGGATAAATTTAAAGAAAAAAATAATAATAATAAAGCTGAAATTTTCAGAAATAATAATAATAATAATAACAAAAAAATTGTTCAAGTATGTTTTAAACATAGAAATTGTTACATTAAAACATCGATATCATTTGTATATTTGTTTGCTAAACTATGTAAGTGAGATTGGCAAGTTTGCTAGATAATTTGTCTGTGAATGGTGACCGGCCAACTCAGAATGAAACCAACTCAGAAGCACCTCAGAAAGGTCTAAGAGTGGTGATAAAAAAATATTTTAAAAAGTTGGTTAAATAGGTTAAGTTAGGTTAGGGTTACCGGCTATTTATAAATTATTTTTTTCATAGCTTTTAATGACCTTTCTGAGGTGTTTTTGAGTTGGTTTCATTCTGAGTTGGCATGGAACCCATTGAAATAGGTCATTATGCCTAGTGAGTCGAGTAGGTACTCTTAAATTGACTACACTCAAGAGCCCGCAACAGTCGAGCACCGAATTAACAATTTAAAAAAATAAACATAGGTCTTTCAAATAATTTCTTTGGCTAAAATGAGATTTAGTTGAATTGCCACAAAGATCAGACCAAAGCCCATTCTAGTAGTACGAATTCGCTGTTTACTTTTTCGATAATATAATTATTAGAAAAATTACAAATAGTGTGATATATAGCTGTTTTACATTTCAATATCTTTGGTCTGTGTGATATATAGCTGTTTTACATTTCAATATCTTTGGTCTGTGTGATATATAGCTGTTTTACATTTATGATAAATGAGTTGGATATTTAATTTTTTTCTTGAAACATAACCTTAAGAATCAGTTTTTGGGCGATATTGAGTGATTCGGTAGTGGCTTTTAGATCTTATGAACCTATGAGTTCAAAAAATTTGTTTACAAATCCTTCATATGAAACTAAGCATACTGAAATAATTAACACGTTTAACACCTAAAAACGAAATTGACAATCCTAAAAACGAAATATAAACACTTTTTTCATTTTCCAGGAAAAAATATAATTTTTTACAACAATTCGTATTTGTAAATTTGTTCGTAATATATTTAATTAATAAAATATCATACATAATAGGAAAATTGAAATCTGCGTGAACAGGTTGAATTTGCATAATATCTTTACCTGAAGTTAGTCAGTCTTATTGATAATTCAGTCTGATTCACATAATTCAATTCATTAGGGAATTTCAGTCATTCATTCATTCTTTGATTCGATAATTAATTTTGTATTTACACGTTACATTTATTTCGTTTTTTCTTAATAAAAAATGCATACATTTAAAATAAAACATATATTTCTTAAAACTAATTACAATACATTAATTTATTTTTAACGTAACTACCCAACTCAATAAAGAAAACATTACTCGAATTTTAATTTTGGAGACATATAAATATACTGACATTTCAAGTATCTTGCAGATAAAGCAAAATTAAATAATTTATTTGTAGACTTTTCAATTCAATTCAATTTTTTATTTTTATTTGATACAATAAATACAGATACCTACATTATAAGGAAGCTTCGACTGTCTCGTTTTAGAACATTCAAATTGCCAGGCTTAGTTCAAATTAGTTAAATGCTGTTATTTATAGAACTTAATACTAAATTAATTGCATTTTTTATATTTTTGATATGAATACCGCACCAGATTCACCAACTGCTCCCGTCTGCAGCCAGTGAGGCTACAGCATCCCCAATTGGGGTATGTTGTGAGGCTGAAGATAGTGGGGGGGGGGGGGGAGGAGACGCGGAAGAGGAAGCTGGTGAAGTACCTGGCTATTCAGATCTGGTCACTAAGCACGGATAACGCCATTTCAAGCAACGTTTCTATTCTGAATGGTGGTCTTACACCAGGGCGATACTGATAGTATTTTTCACTATGGAACGTGCCGCAAATATACTTTACATTATTTTTAATGAATTAATTGAGAAATACCATAAATTAATCAAACTGACTTTATTTGCACACGCCGGGTTCGAACCCGCGACCTTCGGATTGTGAGTTGAGAGTCTTACCTCGGGGCCAATTAAGCCGTCACATTCACAGTCAAGTACTGGTTCTAAAAGCAATAAAGCAATTAAATTAATTAATTTATTTACTTGATTGCTTTTACATGTCAGGAGCATCATAATAAGTTTATAGCATCGTAACAAGTATATAGTACATAACATAATAAACTGAGCATGAAAGACATAAAGTAAGCACAATACAACTAGGTATGAGAATCCGATAAGTAAATTGTACAAAGGAGTTCAACCAGCAGATTCGTATTTGGACTCAGGCTACAGTAGATTCAGCAATTATTGTCACAATATTACACAAAACGAAGCAAACCGGTGACGGTGGTGTAAAACATTTTTTAGCAATTAATATAAAAGTAGGTGATTTTCTTGTAATTTAAAGTTTTACTGTTATAAAAAGTATGCGTAAGTTTGTTATTATTATTATAAAAATAAAAGGTACCTACACAACAATAACATATATAAAGAAGTAAGTGGGTACTATGAAAGTAGTTACAGAGCAGTGTGTATTAAATTTGTTACTGTTCAGCATAAATATACCAAATCACCAGGAGTGTATTACCAGCGAACCAGAATTCCGATTTTGTCGCCAGCGCTCATACGTTAGCGCTCGAAAATGGATTTTTTTAGAACTAGATAGATTTTTATTTTATTTCTTATCGCACTATCGCTAGCGTCTGGGTGAAACAATAAAATCTTTTTTTTAAATTCAAAATGCAAATAAGTTTTTTTGATGTTGGGACTTGTATTTAATGGTGAAAATTTTCTTTTTTGGACCTTTTGTGAGAAATTTTACCGAAACGATGACATCAAAATTTTACTGGGAAGAGCGTTACAGAGAGGTCCTCCTTTGGCCGCGGTTCGGGCCGGAATTAGGCTTGTTGAAAAAGTATCAATATATCGATATTTTTAATTCAATACATCTATATTTTTAGCCGATAAATTTTGATCCGATGTGTCGATATATCGATACAAAATATCCAATATCGAAAATTGTATCAAAAACGATATATATATTTTTTTATTTAAGTAACTAAAGTCACTAGAATCCAAAACCGTATAGGAACGGACGGAAAAAAGTAACTGTATTGGGTCATGACATCTGACGATTGAAATTTTAACAATTAATAGCTTACAAATCTATTGTCTTTGCATTAGTATTTGTGATCACTAATACTATCTCATATGTGTAGGTACATACATAGAAATGTATGCTATTTTCCGCCATTTTTTCTAAGCCACTCCTATGTGTTGGTTCCCAATTGTCTATGAAAAGAAACCCAGCAATCCTTATATCGCGTCTGAGACGAAGAGACTGTCGTATGACGATTACGATGTCTCCAGCTTTGTGCCGGATGACAGACTAATGGGTGTTTCTCCTTCTCCTTCCAGCTCCAGTGATCCAGGATCCAGTGGCTTCCACGTCGGGGAATTGGAAGGACCGACTACGACCACGGACACACAGATGAGTCAATGAAGACAGGACTCAGCTCTCGACTCAACATGAGACAAATGAATTACTTACATTGTAAATAAGTATTGGAATATTGTATGTATTGTAAATAATTATCAGCATCATGTTGTGTAACTGTCTTCAGATTTAAGTATGGAGGGATGTAGTGAACGTATGTCTTGCAGTATGAAAGAGACATGCGTGTATGAGTGAGACAGCATGCGGAACGTATAAAAGGAGTGAATGTTGTCCATTCGTCCTCTCTTGTTATCAGCTTCCTAAGAAGAACCTTGTACAGTATTCTCGGATTAAATACACATAGTCTACCCACGTCTATTATTGACATACTCCCCATACTGAGATCATCATATCTGAGGAATCTGGATCCATCACTAAGGAGTCCAGAGGTAATGGGATAACCGGCCACGGTAATTACAGTTTTAATTTAATTTTTTTATTGGAATGTCAATTTATATGCCTTAAAAATGTTTCACTCTTTCAATTTTGTGTAAATGTATTTTCTTTATCTTTACTCCTTTATCTTTATCTTTACTAAGTATAGAATGAAGTCGCTTACGCTGTATGTGCGCTTAGATCTTTTAAACAACGCAACGGATTTTCATGCGGTTTTCACCAATAGATAGAGTGATTCATGAGGAAGGTTTTTAAGTATATAATTTATCAAGGTTTTGTGTAAATTGGTTGAAATGCATAATATATCTGGCCAAGTGGCAGCGGGCAGCTGGGCAGCGTGGTGTGGATTTGATTTAACAGATGGCGTTGGTTATAAAGGTTTCGTTTGCCACAGCAACGCGTGGCCGGGTCTGCTAGTATTGTATAAAGACGACCAGAGAGAGGAATTATATTCAAGAATGCTTCTGGGTACAGCGTTTTGAGTGTATTGGTATACAGATCTTCGACGATCAGAGTTTTATTCGTGATTGCATCAATGTGGGGGACGAATGTCATCTTGTTATCAAAAACGACACCCAGATATTTTATTAATGTTACTGTCGAAAGATTCACATTGTTATTGTGATATTGAAGGAGTATTGGATTTTTATTTCGAGAAAAACATTTAGATTGATATTTGTTTATGTTTAAAAATAAATAATTTATTTTACCCGAATTATAGAATAGATCCAAGTTATTTTGCATCACAAATTTCACACGTCCATTACATTTCTTGTAATAGTATAAATTTTCAAGTCGTCAGCAAACAATAGGAAATGGGTAGGTACCTTCAAATATTGAAACAATGTCATTGATAAATACCAAAATAAGAATCGGACCTTGAGGCACCCCACTTGAAGATAGTTTAACTTGTTAGATAGTTCAACTTATAGTTTTCTAGATGTTAAATAGGTTTCTAGCTATTGTAGTAGATTTCCTTTAATTCATTTATTCCATACACTTCTAGTTTGTTTAATAAGATTTTTTGAGAAACTTTATCGAATGCTTTGCTGAAATCTGTGTAAACTGCATCCATTTGCAATCTTGAATTTAGATTATCTGATATATATTTTTCGTATATAATTAAATTTGTAAGAGTAGATCTACCGAATATAAATCTGTGTTGGTGAGGGAAATGATTTTATGAGCGTGAAGCATAAATTTTGATAGAAATACGGATTCAAATAATTTAGGTATTGCTGATTCTATGCAAATAGGTCTGTAGTTAGAAGCATCCGTTTTTTCACTTTTTTTATAGATGGGACAAAGGAAACTGATCTTCCATTTTTGTGGGAAAAGGCCTGATACTAATGATAGATTAACTATATTGGTTAGGTGGCCTTTAAGTTAGATACACAGTTTTTAAATAAATTGCAGGTATAGTGTCCGGGCCAGCGGATTTCTGAGTATCTAATAGTGTAATTTTACGCTGAACATCGATTTCATCAATAACAAGATCATTTAAATCAATAGAAACATCTGAGTTGAATCATTTGGTTCCTGGATGAGTTTGCATCATATACTTCTCCAAAGCTTTCGGCAAATAAGTCAGTAATTCCTTGAGGTGTATCAGCAATTTTACCATGGTAGTATATGGTAGACGGAATACCGGATTCTATTTTGTAACGATTGCTCAATATCCAGATATTCTTTTTAACAGGAGATCGATATGTTTTCACCCTTTTGCGTAATTTTGAAAAAAGTAGATAGTCATACGTAAATGTGTTATTACAAATGCTAATGAATTTCCAGTCTGTTTTTGACGTGTCTGGGCGTGGAATTTGTGCGAATATTATTGTTGTTAATATCCCAATGAACGGTAGGTTGGTTAAAGTCACCTGTAAGTATAAATTTAGTTTCCGAATATTTTCTTTGCAATATTTCGGCTTCTTGACAGTAACTAGTATATATCTGGACATCAGATGAGGGTGGAATGTACCCACAACCAACTATCATTTTTTTCACTTTTGTTTGTCACTAAAACAAATAGTTGTTCCACTTTTTGATATTTGCGCATTTGAGTTTTCTCGAGGTTAATTTAGTATTAATAGAAATTAGACAACCAGCTCCCCTACTTTTGTAGCTAGTATTAGCATTGCGGTCCATTCGATAGGTGTTAGTATAGGATTACTATTAATATAGTATTAGTAATAAAAAAAGCTACTGATATTGAGCGACTGAAATTTCTTGAAAGGTTTCACTTTGTATGGAAATATTTATTTTATTAAAAAGACAAATAACTTAGTTTATATCAATTTATTTATATATAAATCTTCATGTTTCGTGAACAATGTTCATATTATCAGGAGTAAATGTACACTAAAGTTAAAAAATTAAATACAGATCACTTATGGAGAGCAGTGTCGGATTAAGACTACTTGATGCCCTAAGCCAGAGGTCGGCAAAGTGCGGCCCTTTGGCCCCGTAAGTGCGGCTGTGGCATAAATGTCCCAAAACAAAGATTTTTTTAGTTGAAACAGAGAGTGAGTACGATGATCTTCTGCTTCATAACAAGGTACATTGGTTAACAAGAGGAAATATTCTAAAACGTTTCGAATCCCTATTACCAGAAATCATAGCATTTCTCCCTGAGAAGTATTTTCACTGTCCAGAACTAACAGACCAGTGGATCCAAAAATTGTATTTCATGGTAGACGTTAAGTCTCATCTAAATCAGCTTAATAATAAACTACAACTGAAAGGGAACACAATTTTTTTCTTTGGTAGAAGAAGTCATTATCCCTTTAAACAAATTATCCCTTTTTGCTCAAATTTTGAAAGGGAAACATTGCTTTCCTTTCCGAGTCTGCTGAAGAATTGTCAAGAAAATAATGCCTTCATTGACAAACAACACTACTTAAAAAAAAACATTTTAAATGTGAAGGAAACATTTCTCAGTATTTAAAAACAGCAGAGCAACCCTAGTATTCATCAATAATCCTCAATGCTTCGATAATAAGGGGTTTTTGATAAATGGAAGATAAATTAATAAGAGATAATTTTTCTCATTTTGGCATTGACATTGATAACTTTGATATACGCTTGCTGGATTTAAAAAGCAAGGGAATATGGAGCTGTAAATTTGAACGACTTTGTGTTGATTTGGAAATATTGGAGAAGAATAGATGTGAGCTTAGTTCACAACACAAGTGGTCTGCTTTGGAAGACCTGAAGAAGGAAGACGTGATCATCTTCAACGCCTGGAATAGTATTCCTGACTCTTATGATTGCTGCAAAAACTCGCATTTGCTGTTCTTTCCCTTTTCGGTTGAACATATTCATGCGAATAATCTTATTCAAGCATAAACTTTATCAAGAGTAAACCAAGAAGTCGGCTTATTGATGAGAATCTGGAATCGTGCCTTAAATAATTAAGAATAACAGCATACAAACCTGCCTTACTCAAACTTTCCAAGAAGATGCAACGACATTGTTCGCATTGAATGTTTGTCAGTCAGTGTCGTGATTTAAATTTATAGATTCCTCAATTATGAGTACCTATATATATATTTTTTTTTCAATAAATAAAAACTTATTTACTTAAAGTATGAAAACAATTTTTATTCAACGTATCCGTAATTTAATGAAGTGCTAAAAATATATTAAATGTTTGCTAAATCAATAAACAGATTGGGCTCTCAAATATTTTTTAAATTTTTTTATTGTTATTAATTTAAGAGAAATATAATATTTCGCTTTCTTAACTTTATAGAATATAGTAGTATATACATAAAGTGTTGTATAGTATGATTGTAGTATTTTTAATTTTGTCTTAACAATTTAACTTTAAATAGTTTTTTAAATCGTTGTAATGTACATATTTGGCTCTTTGGCAAATAAGTTTGCCGACCACTGCCCTAAGCAATCCACGTCTGTGGGCCCTTCTATCCAAAACTAAACTAGTCAATACTATGATACGAGACAAAAAGACCCAATGGTCTTTAAAAAAATACGTATTTAATACAACGAGATAGATCAATACGTACATTAAAATATGTATGAAGGACGAAGATACGCGGAGTAGGTATTACATACAATTACAACCAAAGCATTTTTTTTTATTTATTGAAATGAGACTTGCGACTTTCTTAGGCATTAAATTCGCGGAAAATAGTTAAGTCCAACGTTTTTAGCATATCTGATTCTACATATAATTATTATAAGCAATAATTGTCAGCCTGAAACACTCATTTACATTGAAAAATCTTCCGAGAAAAGATACTTGCCGCCAACGGGAATATCTTTTCTCGGAAGATTTTTCAATGTAAATGAGTGTTTCAGGCTGATAATTATTGCTTATAATAATTGTTACCCTTTGTGCTATGCATAAAAATCTTGTCTAAACGTTAGTTTATAAATTAAAAAATAATCTACATATAATATTTATTAATGAAACATCGAGCCTTTCCTGTAGCATCGTCGTTCTTTTTTCTTTTTTCATTTTTTATTATTTTCAATTTCGAAAAAGATCGTTCCGCTGTGCAGTTTGATATCATCAGACATAAAAGTACATATTGGGCACCGAGAGCTGTGTCCACATTAGGGAACGCTGATTCAATTTTATCATCGTGAATTATTTTGTATAATTGTGCATGAGTTTGATGTGAACTTGTGCGAGACAAATCACAGGAACTTTTTTTTGACACGTGAATGAAACTGTTGAATTTCGGTTCCTAAATCGGTATTAAGATCTCGTAAATATGTGTTTACTAAATTTCTACAACGCCTGACTGTATTCTGAAGTTTGATCGGGACACATAATTTTATCGACTAATTCAGAATGAGAATTAAATGTGTCTGCTATTTCTTTGTACATCTATATCTTCCCTTCTTCGCATCTCTACATTTAATTTATCAATGAAGCAATAAAAACTCACGATTTTTAATATTTTTCTCGGGCTGAGCCTTACCGCAGGAGTAGGACGGTCGTAAAACATTTTCTTCCTTCGTCTTTGACGGGTGTCTTTATAATCCACATTTGGTAGCTTTTCTTTTGCGCAGGCTTATAAGTTGTCAAAGCCGACTCGTAATTTCCCTAAAAAAATGACGAGCGACTTGTAAAGATTATCTATCATACGTCTCGACAGTTAAAGACTTCTAACTAAGACTTCCGGGTCTTGTAATACCTTGCTGACTTTTCGGAAGGTTTACGAAATTTCGTCCCTCATGACCAACATAAGTAGGTACGAACTCAAATTCCTGCAGTTTATCTGACAATATTTTTTTGGTGCTATCTCTGGTACCCCTCAAGACGTGATGCCCTAAGCAATTGCATAATTTGCTTATGGGCTAATCCGGCACTGACGGAGAGGGAGGGGTAGAAGGAAGGCGGAGGGATAAGAGCGGAGGAAGTATATTACAATTAGGAATTACAATATCATTAGAAGGGAAAGACCGGTTAAGTGAGAAAATGTTCAAAACAGGGTTTATAAAAATTTGTTACTCATTCCGAAGTGATCTTCCAAAATTGGCTCCATAACTTAACTAGTCCTGAATATTTTAAATAATTGAGGTTTATGAGGGCGTACTATATAGGGCCCGTAGATACTTTAGTAGTACACAAAGGCTAACCCTGTACAAATCACAAGCACGCCCCACGGTTAAATTTAGTAGCCACCTCTGGTCTGGAGCCCCAAAATATCTGAAAAACCCCTCGAATCTGTACAGAAACGGGCGGTCCATTTGATAGAATCTCCTAGCTTAACAAAAGGATTGCAATCTTTAGAGCACAGGAGTCGGACGGGAATGCTATCCTTGTTTTACCGGTATTTCAATGGAAGATGCTCCGAGAAACTAGCGTCATTGATCCCTTCGGCACCGGGGCGTAGTCGGGAAACATGCCAAATGCGTGCCCAACATATGTATATGGTTGACATTTGTCACATGAGAACGGGTCGCTTCTTCGACTCGTTCTTGTGTTCAACAGCTTGGTTGTGGAACGGTTTGTAGGCCTTTGTATTTCCTCCTTCAAGACCAATGTCCATTCCTTCCTCTCCTCAAAAAGACCCTCCACACAGCATCTCAGATGACATAGGTGCTGAAGAAAATTATTTTCCTCAGGGCCTGTGTTGAGTTAATTTTTAAAAAATACATCGTTTTGATATTTTCATTTTTTCTTACTTCTGAAATTTTAAAACTATTGATCTGCGATGCCTTGCACCGCATTGGGAGTCACTGGTTCTCCAGAACTTCCTATTGATCTGCGATGCCTTGCACCGCATTGGGAGTCACTGGCTCTCCAGAACTTCCTATTGATCTGCGATGCCTAGCACCGCATTGGGAGTCACTGGTTCTCCAGAACTTCCTATTGATCTGCGATGCCTTGCACCGCATTGGGAGTCACTGGTTCTCCAGAACTTCATATTGATCTGCGATGCCTTGCACCGCATTGGGAGTCACTGGTTCTCCAGAACTTCCTATTGATCTGCGATGCCTTGCACCGCATTGGGAGTCACTGGTTCTCCAGAACTTCCTATTTATCTGCGATGCCTTGCACCGCATTGAGAGTCACTGGTTCTCCAGAACTTCCTATTGATCTGCGATGCCTTGCACCGCATTGGGAGTCACTGGTTCTCCAGAACTTCCTCTCTTTTATTTCCTTAAAAAAACCCTCCACACTACATACTCTAAGAAGACACAGGCCCTGAGGGAAATTATATTCCTCATGGACTCCTGCGTGGAGTACCTAAATGTAAAAGTAAGAAAAAAACAACACCTAAGTTGTTTTTTAAGGTTACTTATTCGACTACATTACTCAACAATATTTGATGACCCAATGATGATAGTAATCTGACTAATACTCAATTATTTTATCCGATGACTAAATCCAAGAGCAGTCCAGAATTCCAGAAACATCCAGAAAAGCCGGCGAAGAGGTGGTTTGAGTAGCTTTGTAATAAAAACTTGACGCCCGTAGAGAAACAATTATTATAAGCAATAATTATCAGCCTGAAACACTCACCAACATTGAAAAATCTTCCGAGAAAAGATACTTGCCGCCAAAGACTCTTGAACCCGTGTCCTTCTGATTGCCGGTCAGCTGCTCTTGACCACTGAGCTATGGGGGCTTATCAAATACCCGCCAAATAATTCAATATATACTAGTGTTTCATTCAACAATTACTGCTTATTATATTTTTTGAAAACAACCAACTTTATTTTTGCGAGAGAGACATTGTAAGTGTTAAATCCCTCGCTAGGTGGCGTCGAGACAAATTATGACTACATTTATTGGGGAAATACTTAAACTTGTCAAATATTAATTATTATTTTTAATTTATAAACTAACGTTTAGACAAGATTTTTATGCATAGCACAAAGGTTAACAATTATTATAAGCAATAATTATCAGCCTGAAACACTCATCAACATTGAAAAATCTTCCGAGAAAAGATACAACCGCCAACCACAACTAGAATTTATCCGCATTGAATCCATCACTTGTAATTTCCGAGAAAAGATACAACCGGCAACCGTAACTAGAATTTATCCGCATGGAATCCATCACTTGTAATATCTAGTAATAATAATTTGAGCTAACAGCTAGCAGCAATAACCCCGAGAGGGCTATTATTCTTGTTTTTTTCGGGTTATTTATACAGCCACATGTCCAAAGCCACTTCGACGTCCAGAAAAACCAGCGACAAGATTGTTTTTGTAGTTTGTTACATAAAACTCGACATTCCTAGATAACAATATTTGTTGAATGCTGATCTTAATAATGTTGATCTTGTTCCCAGAATTTGTTATATTATTCTTATTGACAATATAGGCGTACGCAAATCAATGTTCATAAATAAATCTGGGCAAACAATCAGATTTGGTAACTACAATTACTTTTATTTAATAATCATCTCTCTTTCACGTGGGTAACATTGATACCAGTGTTCGTATTAAATCATTTTGACAAACGTAGCGAATTGGGGTGACCTACGGCAGAGGTGTTGGCTATCCAATAAATAAAAGTAGAACTCGTGGAATAACTTTCCTAAGACAAAATGGGACAAAACTTTCCCGTTTGAAAATCCCAAATGATTTTTAGAAAAGCATTTCGAATGCGAAATGTAAAAAAACCTTCATTTCAAAATGCATTGAAAATGCAAAAAATTTTCTCAGGTCAAACAATGAATGAGTAAAAACAAACGGCCTTCCTTAAAAAAATAGTGTAGTGGCAATTCTACCGGTTTTAGCTAAGCGTCCACCTTTCGGCATCGTACGCATCGGACGCATCGCATCAAACGGATGAATTTTTCGCAATGCGTCCACCTGATCGGCAGCGATCACCAGCAATCAGATTGCCGACGCCACTTCATTCGGTCGTGCGAAATGTGTCTATGATATAATGGAGGAAAGTGAAGAAGAACAATTCGTCGTCGCTTGTGTGTTAGCAGAAGAGGAAGGAAGTGCAAAAAAATCTAAAAAAAGGAAACATTAAATCTGGACACACGACATATTCGAGAAAAGGAGAATTTCACACACTTTTTCCTGATTTGTTAAACGATGACGCCAAGTTCTTCCAATATTTTCGTATGTCTCAAGCTAAATTCGCTTTTCTTGTTGACTTTCTGAAACCACATTTATTAAGACAGAATACAAAATACAGGGAGGCAAAATACAGGACCAGAAGAAGGCTTGCTGTGTGTTAAAGGTAAGGTATTGATTGTAATTAAACAGCGCGCGGGGTGCGTCCACCTGACCGGCATTCCGAATGACGTCATCGACACGCATCGCAAAAGTTGCCTCTCGAAGCAACGGCGCACAATGGCTGAAATTAAAAATATTCTTCAAGGTACTTCCTTTATTTAAATAAGTTAAAAAAATATTTTTTTCATAAATTATATCTGTTGCCTCGGTTCAAAGTTAACGTTTTTACGTTTACATGCATTACTGAACCATTCCATAAAATGGAAATTACAAATCAATACAACAGTAGAACGTTTAAGAAAACTAATTAACGTTTTTATTAGAATACGAAACATATTGGATTATTAAGAACCATATATTTTTCCCTAATTCAATCAGTATTACAATATGGAATTGTTGGCTGGGGTGGTGCTTTCAAAACTTCTCTTTTGCCTTTAGAAATTATCCAAAGAATATTAATAAAAATAATTTTAAAAAAGCCAAACGATTACCCTACCATCAAATTATTTCAAGAATTTAAAGTCCTTTCACTTCATACTATTTATAAAAAAATTACGCTCTTACAAATACACAAAGATTGTTTCAATAATGTGAGCTTAACCCTTTTTTCGTACAGCAATAGAACAAATATCCTTGGTTCTTTAACGATACCACGCTGTAACACCACCACAGCCCAACAATTCTACAAACATATTGGAGTTAAATGGTTTAACGAATTACCCTTGAAATTAAGATTGGAAACAAATTACAAAAATACAAAAATTCAATAAAAACTCTTTTTTATATAACTTATCAACACAACAACTCAATTATAATATTAGATATCCTTTTTTACTCATTATTTTTTTCCTTCCTCTTTATCTCCTCCTCTTCAGTCAATTGTATTTCTTATATATATTTTTCTTATTTACTGTTAATTATCTATTTTTTGTTTAATATATAAAAAAAAAATATATATATATATTTCCTTTGCTAAACTGTGGTTAACCTGCGTTTATCCGCCTTTTTAACTCGAGCTCTGCTCTTAAAAAGGGTGTAATACGTATTATTATTTAATGTATTTTAATAGAAAAACTTTATTTCTTGTATATAAACATGTAATTGATACCATTATATTATATTAAATAAAAAAAAATTAAAATAAAATTATTACGTTACGTTGTACTTTATGTTAATTAATATAAAATACCCATAGTCTGTATTAACTTTTGGTGTTTTCCTGTTATATTATATTATGCATTAATTATGTCATTAAACGTTAATAATATCTTTAAATACCTACGTGCCGACTATAAAATGTTTGTAAATGCATTCAATTTACTTGTACACATTATTAAAGTTAGAGTTAAAATATTCATATAGGTTGAATTACGCTAATTATCTCCATTATTAAACTTTTATTCCCCACTGTCTGAAAAATCCTAAGTATTTTTGCTATGTACATCAGTTAATAATAATGTGCCGAATGTATGGGTTTCTCCTCCAATTTTTAAAAGGTAAGGTTTCATTAGAGATTTCAATGATTATAAGTTAACGTTAATCACCTAAACAGTTTTCCCAAATAATTATAAACATATGCTACTGGAAATCACATTTTGTATTTATCTTAAATTATATAAGTTTTTAGTTTTCACTGTATTGTTATTAACTGTTTTTTTTTAAGAATTATAATCTATAAAATGCAATACTTAGCGCCCAAGTGACATGATATTAATTATAAAGGCATTACAAATCATTATCAACATTTCAACTAATAAGAATTAACAAAAAATAAGTGGTATTTCTTATTAATTCTATACAAAGAATACTACGATCCGTTTGATGCGATGCGTCCGATGCGTGCGATGCCGAAAGGTGGACGCTTAGCTTTATACGGAATCTGACTAGAATCTAAATAGAACAAAATTTTAAACACCTGAGGGAGCGGACTGCGGATCGGCAGAGACGGGGGATGAAATAAAAGCGTCAGGTCAAAGTATTGAGTCAGTCGTTTATTGGGCTACGTAGCGAGGGTCGGTGAAGCGGTAACATGATGTATGCAGGAGTGCTGTAGATGAAATGTTGCAGGTGCACGGAGGTGATGGTGTGGTGAAGGTCATTGCGATGCGGCGGAGCAGAACAGGTCACCGACGCGTTGCTCGACACCGTGGCGGTGGAGATGACCTATCTTCCAGGCCGTTGCTCGACGCGGTAGATCGCGGAGGTGAACGGTGAGTGGCTCGGTGAGCTGAACCACCAGCAGGTAGTCCTGGCGAGGCGGAGCGTGTTTCCATGGCAGCGAAGCGTGGTGTCACGGGTTATAGCAGTTCTCTGGAGCTGAAGACACGATGGGCCTTATAGCTGAGATCTGGTGATATTCCTCGAGGAAGCTGCCCTGGATGCGTGAAGATGCCATGCGGGAGCACTTGTTACATGTTGTGTAGTTGACCGGCTAGACTGGACTGAGACTGACTGAGCTAGCGCAGCGTTGAGTCGCTTCATTTATACAGGCGCGACCGGTGGAGTAATTTTGCATTCGCCGGCAATGTGTACGCTGGAAGGTACTCGAATATGTCCGGTGTTAAATGCATAGGCGACTGCTAGATCGCGAACTCTCCAGGTGGTGGCAATATAATTATTTATCGAGAAGGCCAGTCGTAGTGTACATCGTTTACCGCATAGATAGGTAAATAGGTACCTAAGCAGCTAACCGTCACTGCGCGAATATTAGATGGTTCTTGTGTATTCTTTTTGATGGGGAAAAGATAATGATGTGTCGCCACACACCTTTTTCTCGAAAATACTTTTTCGAAACGTTTGTCACAAAATCGCAAGTTTTAATTGACCGATTTTCTTTAGATTTGGCATTAATTTTCTTTATATTCCCTCTATGGTAGGACCAACAAAAAATCAAATTTTTATTATTACTATTTTAAAAAAAGTCAATAAAATTTGGGGGATTTTTTTTTCATTTTTCTCGGTTCTTACCGTAATGACATTTGTACTATATATATGTGTATATATATATATATATATATATATATATATACATATATATTTTTTTATATTTTTGTGAATTCTTAAAATATAAATAAATAAATTATAAAAAAATGTATTGTTAAAATTTTTTTATGTTTTCGGGGTTCTAGACCAGAATACCACCACTCACAGTTCACTCACCAGGAATGTTCCCTGGCACATTTCGATCACGGATAAATGCTAAAGGACAAAATGTTAATTGTTCAGGAGAGCGGAAAGAAAGATTTATTTTCATTAAAAAAACATATCTCCTGTTTTTTCACACTTATAATTATGTTTTTTTTTTATTATAAAATAATATTGAGTAGATCTTTCAGAAAACTTTTTAAAATTTCTTTAATAACAGTATTTTAACTTTATTTTTTAGTTTAAAAAAAAACCTCTTAAAATTAAAGTCGTAAAAGATACACTTTTTCCCACAAATATTTCGACGCCGCAGATCGGAAAAGAAAAAAAAAACGGAGTAAAATGACATTTTTAATTCATTTTAGGATTTTTGTCCTTTACAGCATTTCATATTTCCACTATCGATTTAATCAATTTGAGTTAACGCCACTAAAGCTAAGATTGGTTTAATTGTTTTTTTCTTTGTTCCAAGATATCCAACGGCAGGCAGAAACAATTTTGTTTTTATAAATAAATGAAATATTCCGCACCACACTGACATTTTAATTATTGGAACAGATTTATATAAAATGCGTTTATAATCATTATTCGCAAGATTGGATTGGAGGATTGAAGAGTATAATGCAATATTTCTTTTAACCCCTGGGGTATTCTGCTATTTTAAGTCACTTAAACTTCATTAACAGATTCATGATTTATTTAGAAATATTTGACAAATGGTTGACATTGAATTTTCTAACATATTCGCCTTGTTTGAATATAGATGTAAAAATATTTAGTTGTCCTCTCCTAAACACAAGCAGCTGCTTAGTAGGAGACTGATTGAATTATTTATATTAAGTTGTAAAATTATAATATAAATGTTTCAGTTAATAAAAAATTAAAATAAATTAAAATATATCCCGAAATGAAATATTGTTTTTGAAAGTAGATTTTGGTTTAAGTTTTTAATATTACAAAAACTGTAAAATATTAAGTGGACAGAAGTTCAGCCCGGCTACAGCCCGAGAAAGTAATTGTAGGAGACGCCGTATTCATTCTATTAATTCTTATTATTTATTGCAAAAACTAACCTTTTATAGATACCTTTTTGGTGGCACTTATGATTAATTAATTTGAGTCAATAGCCATTAGCAACAATGTTTCGGAGGTTCAGGGTTTATTTTTATAATATTTCCTCTCTATTTACACGAGGTATATAAGATTAATCAGATTCCCAAAATGGTCAACGCACGGGCTCCTCATTTTTTAAACGACTTCAAAAAGGAGGAGGTTTTCAATTCGACGGTGTTTTTTTATTGTTTTTTACCTCAGAACTTTGGACTGAGTAAACCGATATTGGTGATTCTTTTTTTTTATTTGAAAGGTGCTTTCCGTGTGGTCCCATTTCCGACAATAGTATCAAAAGACAAGTATGTATAAAAACGTAGATATTTCAGCGAAACAAACCCGCAATTACGGTAAAGGAATGAGGCAACCCCAAGCGGAGTTTTGTGCCGTTTGCTAAAATATAGGATTTTGATATGTTGGGTTGTTTAGATTGGGATTGGGATCAGGAAAAAAAAGTTTTCGACCTTGGGGGAGGTCGAGCTGGAGCCGCCATCTTGTATTGATGGTGCCAAAATTTGTTTTTTTTTTCAAAATAATTGTGCAATGGTTGATATTACAACCAAATTGTTTAAGACAAACTTAAAGCAGATAAAATTTCCATTATTTTTTTAGTATAATAGGTATTCTTTTGGTTAGTCTAATATTTTTCTAAAAAATGGTGAAATTCCCAACTTTTGTTATTTTTTCGGGCTATTCGTTACATAATAATTATAATAATTTTGTAAACTTCGACCAGTATTCGTAATTATGTCACATATTCGCTATTGCGTCCTAAATTTTTTTTTTTTTATCCCGGTTGGTTGATATTGACATCTTAAAAATATTCTTCGTCATCAATGTCGTGATCTAACTCATTGCTTGTGGTATGGCTTCCATTGACAAAATCTCTTCATCTTCGTCCTTTATATCGATGTGAATCTCTGGCGAATTTCGGCATGTATGACCATTAGGTACACTAAAGAATTAGAAGAATCCTTAGGTTTAAATGGCAGCGTTAAGAGCTGGCTGATATCATACATACTTGGGCAACCGTTTACAAGCCGTAAAGGTGGGAAAAAACCAATCAACATATGCAACCCTTTCATCAGGAGTACCCCAGGGGCCTGTTCTGGGCCCACTTCTCTTCATCCTCTTCACAAATGACGTCTCTAAAATAATCGAATCATTTGGCCTTCTATCTCACTGCTTCGCTGATTACCAACAAGTTTACTTTTACTGCTTACCAGAGGAAATCATCCGCTGGATGCCTCAAATAGATTGAAACTGAATCCTTCAAATACTGAGTTTCTCTAGACCGCCACAAGCAGACGTCAGCATAATATTGATAACTCCCTAATAACCACTTCAGAAAGCGATATCACTGCAAAGACATGTATAAAACTACTGGGTGTCAATCTGGATGCTAATTCTTCCCTTAAAACTCAAGTGAACATAACCGTATGCACGGGATTCTTTCAATTAAGGCAAATTAAAGCAGTAAGGAGAAACCTGCCAATAGAAGAGACCAAATTAACAGTCAATTGGTATGTTGATTCACCTCTAGATTATTGCAAAAATCTTCCTGAAAGAATCCAGTTCAAGCTCTGCTGGATGGTATTTAAGTCCATTAACGGAATGGCTCAGGTTTGCTTTTCGGAATTAGTGATTTATCACCAATTCCGAACTGTAAAATCAGTCTGTATAAATTGCTTTGCAAGCATCGAAATCAGACGGACTTTGTTATTTTCATTGGCTAAAAATCGTTCTTGTGAAACTTGATCTGGCATTGTTTCATCGAAAAGATCATCAGTTTTTACATAATATGGATTTTTATTACAGCTGTTCGATGGGAACATTTGTCTACGGTCGGAAGAGGAGGTTGCATTACATTATTGTGGTTATGTACTTGTAATAAATTGCGGTGAAAACGTAACGAAATAATTGAAATTAAAACGGTTTTTTTATAAGACTGTCTACAAAGTAATGTTTCAGGGTTCATTATTTGAATTTTGACAACATTACTGTCAACTGTGTTTTGGACACCAGCATCCGTCAAATACATTCAAAATAACTCTATACATATTGTGAAAAAAATATTTTTTTATATAACTTTTTGGTGGTAGTTATGATTATTTAATTTGAGTTAATATCCATTAGTAAGAATGCTTCGGGTGGTCAGGGTTTTTTTATCACTTTTTCGACGTATTTAAAAGCGAAAATAACGTTAAAATTATGTATATTTAAATTATACAGAGAAATCAGATTCTCAAAATAGGCCAAGCATGGAACCCTCGTTTTTTTGTTTGGAAATAATGTGTAAAGTTTATCCCGTTAAAAGAAATTCTTGGTTTGCCCTTGGCAAAATCAAGAGAATTCATAACATTTAAATTATTTTATTAAAGAAATAAGGTAAGTACATAAAAATATGAATTACATTGTTTTTTTACGTTCAAATATTTTAAAACTAATCTTCCATGGAAGTATCAGCTTGTGTTTGGAAGAGGAGTTTTTTTTATTGTAGGTATTTAAAAGTAATTAATAATATCTACTCTGGTTACATATATGTTATATTTTATATAAATAACAGTTAGAAAATAGAAAACAACAAATCGTTAGTTGTTAAGTGTCGTATAATTGTTAGTATAATAATAATAATTGGATAGTTTGTAGAGCGCCGTTTTTGTGAAAAATCACCTCAAGGGCGCTAATATTATATTATATTACTTATAGTATATTACTAGTAAACGAGTATAACCACCACTAGCATAAGGAACTAAAGGTACTATAATTATTAATTAATAATAAAATAAAATTTAACTATTTCACGAAGGGAATGTCACTTAAGGAAACTAATTGAGATACGAGTTATTATTTAGTATAATTCTAGTCAATCCGGCAGATCTACCGGATCTGCCGGATCTGCCCTGATGATGGACACTGCAACGATATCCGAAACGTTGGCTAAAGAAGGAGGTAGCGCAACACGGCATAACACCCCAAAAACAAATAACGAAAACGTGTTCGCAGTGTTTACTGTTAACATATGGATAGATAATATAAATATAGAGAAAATATTTTCTATCTATTTACACGAGGTATACAAGAACAGACTCCCGAAATAGGCCATGCACGTTGTTTCATAACGCTTATGTATTTCATTCGTTTTATGCTCCGATTGTCATACGGGATCGGAGGAACCCAGATTTTGAACTTCCGCACAATAAAGGTGCCTACCTACACGGAAAACAAGTGGAAAAAAAGCGCTTTATCGTCAGTCCGTTGCTAACCACCGATCGTATCGTGACATTTCGCACCACGCCGAAGTGTTATTCATCATATCGTCACATAAAGTGTAAATCCTACCGTATTCTTTCGTATACTTTGTGTGAACTCGTGACTCAAACTTTACCGAAGTTCTAACAATTAAATAGAACAATCTCGAACGCTTATGGACATCTATGACTGTCACCAAGCCAGAAGACAACAACCGTGAGTACCACTTAATTGTGATATACCTTTCTTGTTTGGTGGTTGGGCATAACTTATCGAAATCCATAAGCGTCTTAGCAAGGGTAGCCGCAAGGTTACCCTCATCCTAATGCCCCGTGCATGATTCATTTGGTGCCGAAACCAGGGATCCTTTAGATAATAAATTCTCATAATAAATTCTTTCTTTGGCAAAACGAAAGAATGCTATGAAATATTACGTGAATTGAAATGTCATTTCGAAGAACGAATTCAAACAGTGAATCGTAGAATTAGTTTACACAGTTCTTATTAACGACCTAACGGTTATTTAAATAATAACGAATTCTATTTATTTATTTCATTACATTTTCCTGATTATTTCGTTTGTACGTTTGTTTATTGTTAAAAAATGGCTAGAACTTTAGAAGGCGTGCGTCGTATACGGAACGTAGCTATTAGCAGGATAAATAAAATGTTTGAAGTCTGTCAAAGCGTTTTGCAAGATGCAACCAATTACCCACTATTTGTAGCATGTTATACGCGTTTGCAAAATATTTTTAATGATTTTCAAACTGTCCATGCTGATATCTTAGCTTTAGATGAGGCAAACGAGGACGTTGAAAATCAAGTTCGCGAAGCTTTTGATAATGTTTATTTCAAAATCGTCGTAATTCACAAGGAATTAACGAATCAATCTTTCGAATCGGAGCCCGCGAGCATTATCGTGCCAAACCAAAACTTTTCAACATTTCATGATCAAGCTGTCATAAAACAAACGTCATCGTTTACTTGTGACATGAATAAGGCAAAACCTGAAATCAAAGGGTCCTTGACTGCGTTCACTTCAAAGTGCGCGTTTCGCAAGGATATTCACCATATCGCTAAGTGCAAATCATTTGCACTCAAATCGGTTCAGGAACGTGCTCAATTCGCCAAGGCACACCGTTGGTGCCTGAATTGTCTCACGCCTTTTCATTCTCTCACGAATTGCAAATCTGTGTTTGATTGTCAGAAATGTCTTCGTAATCACCACACTCTTCTTCATAGGGAAGACAAAATTTCTGCTGAAGAGGAGTACCAACGACCCACCAAGTTTGCCATTCAAGGAGCTTCTATTTCTGATCCTCCAGTTCTTTTCCTCGCTAACTTCGGTGACAGCTCCATCGTACGTTTGCCTACTGCTCATATTAGCAATCGTGATCCCTCCGGCAGTTTTCAAACATTTCGTGGGTTGACTGATTCAGACAGTCAAGCACACTTCATACCCAATCGCACTGCCGAGCGTCCAGTCAGCTCTCAGAAAATCCGTGGCTTAGGCCAATCTTCTACAACCGCGTCAGGCGTCACTAATTTCGATGTCGATGTTAAGGGACAAACTATCTTCAACACGAAGTTACTTCCATTGCCAACAATTCAATTCGACCAGTTATCTTATCATCTGTTCCAAGACATACTTCATGCCGACTCTGACTGTCACAAACTGACAACTGACACAGGAGCGACTGACCTACTTCGAGATGTTGAGATCTTGCCATCTTTACCGAGACCCCAATTAACGGGTGATCTTCACCAGCCTTCAGCTATCAATTCACCATTCGGTTGGCTTCCTCTGGATTCGGTTGGTTTTGCTACCGATCGTCAAACAAACTCCTTCATCAAAACCAACCAGTCTCGTCTTCCAGAAAAAGTCAAGAGACTGAGGGAGTTGGACATATTTCCTCATTCTTCACAGCCCACTAAACAACGTAGTGACCAAGTGTATCGCATTTATCGCTCACGTGACTTTTCTAGTCAATTTATCGAAACCAACCAGTACCGTCTTCCTAAAAAGGTCAAGAAACTGAGGGAGTTGGACACATTCCCTCAGTCTTCACATCTCACCCCTGAAGAACAACGTGATGAGCAGGTCCATCACACTAATCACTAACGTGACCCTTCGGGACAATTCATCGTAGCCTTACCTTCTGGTGAAAAGGATAAGGATATCGCTTCCTCAGGTTCGCGCGAAGTCTTTTCGCGCATCATCCTTTCACTCGAACGTAAACAGACATTAAAGCTCAGTTTACGTGAACCGTACTTCGCTTTCATGACTGACTACTTGCACAGTGGTCACATGACACGTGTTCCTGGAAAAGATTTACTCAAGGAAATGCATCACATACTTCGTCATTGCATTCTTCGTCCGGGCACCGTTACCGTATATATATATGTTGTGAATGGTCTTCGATGCCTCGGTGACGGAGGTGAATGAATCATCGTCAAATGATGCCTTCTTTATCGTTCCCAAGTTTCAAACAAACATTTCTGAACTTCTGCAAAACTTTCGTTCACCATCTGTGGTGTTCATTGCTGAAGTACGGCAAATGTATCGCCAAATATGCCCACAAGAGCCAAATCACGCGTTCCAAAGAATATTTTGGCGTCATCAATTATCGGAATCTACCCCGGATTACCCATTACACCCTGTGACTTCTGATATCTCTGCCTTTATTTTGTCCTATCGTATTGTCAGATCGTTGACAGAAAAGAAAGGTTACGAATTATCACTCACACGTGCTACGCGATCACTTCGGATTCAAATATCGATTCAATCGTCATCGGCTGTTCCAGTGTGGAACAAGCTCAACAAACGCAATCCGAAGTTATCGAACATATCAAACGAGGTCAACTTGAACTGCAGAAGTTGGATTGTAGCAAACCGAAACTTCGCGCCTACCGAAACTTACCGCCGGGCTACTATCTCACTGATGTAATCTTCAAGAATATTGATCATTCTCTTACTCTCAGGGTATTGGGATGGAAGTGGAGGCCACCAGACACTCCACCCGATAACATTTGTCACAAGAATCGGTACACCGACCAATTATCGCTTTTGACAGTTATCGTATCTAATCATCGGCGTCAAGCATCATCGGTTGATAATCCATCGGATATCGCTTCACGTGGCCATTCTCAGGCCGTTCTTATCCGTAACGTGTTATGGTGGGCGGAGCCCTCCGGGTTTGTCCAGCCAAACGACTCTTGGCCTATCTTAGATGGCCATGTTAACAAAACTGAACTCCACTCTGAAGAACGAGTTCATTCGTCATTCATTAGTCCAACATGATATATTCTGCTGGACTTTTATCAAAAAAATTATATCGTTTTCGGAAACTCCAACGTCTTATCGATTCCTGTTATCTATTCATACACAACTTTCATAATAAAGCCTCTCGTCGTTCGGATTTTCTATTTAATCATTTCGAAATTCGTATTCTATCTTTAACCAAACATTGGACATCACTCTCTACGGAGGAGGTGATTAGAATCATAATTAAAAATCTCGTGCTTATCGTTACGTTTCGTACTTTGAATGGATCTTCTCTTACAAGACCATTCACCTAATCGTATCCATTGCCTAGGCAATGTGACTTAATCATCATCGTTTCGCTGTTCATTTTATTCTTTTAATCGTATCATTTAGTTTCTTATCGTCTAGTTTATTTATATCTAGTTATCGTTTAAAACTAGTTCTTTTGCTTCGTCTTCTTTTCATCTACGTAACGTTTCATGGCATAATGTGTTTCGTTTAACGTTCAACATTTCTTTAAAATACAATTTGCTGTATTTTGGTGGGCGGAATGTTTCATAACGCTTATGGATTTCATTCGTTTTATGCTCCGATTGTCATACGAGATCGGAGAAACCCAGATTTTGGACTTCCGCACAATAAATGTGCCTACCTACACGGAAAACAAGTGTCAAGCGCTTTATCGTCAGTCCGTTGCTAACCACCGATCGTATCGTGACATTTCGCACCACGCCGAAGTGTTATTCATCATATCGTCACATAAAGTGTAAATCCTACCGTATTCTTTCGTATACTTTGTGTGAACTCTTGACTCAAACTTTACCGAAGTTCTAACAATCAAATAGAACAATCTCGAACGCTTATGGACATCTATGACTGTCACCAAGCCAGAAGACAACAACCGTGAGTACCACTTAATTGTGATATACCTTTCTTGTTTGGTGGTTGGGCATAACTTATCGAAATCCATAAGCGTCTTAGCAAGGGTAGCCGCAAGGTTACCCTCATCCCCATGCCCCGTGCATGATCACACGTTTTTTAGTGAGACGCACGGATCTTTGAAATGCTTTAATAAAGGACAAATTGTTAATTGTTCAGGAGAGCGGAAAGAAAGATTTATTTTTATTAAAAAACATATCTCCTGTTTTTGCACAATCATAATTATGATTTTTATTATAAAATAATATTGACTAGATCTTTGTGAATACTTTTTAAAATTTCTTTAATAACAGTATTTAACTTTATTTTTTAATTTAAAAATAAAGTTTTAAAAGATGCACTTATTTTCCTAGAAATATTTCGACGCCGCAGATCGGAAAAGAAAAAAATCGGAGAAAAATGACACTTTTTTAATTCTTTTTTGGAATTTTTGTCCTTTACAGCATTTCATATTTCCGCTATCGATTTAATCAATTTGAATTAACGCCACTAAAGCTAAGATTGGTTTAATTGTTTTTTTCTTTGTTCCAAGATATCCAACGGCAGGCAGAAACAATTTTGTTTTTATAAATAAATGAAATATTCCGCACCACACTGACATTTTAATTATTGGAACAGATTTATGTAAAATGCGTTTATAATCATTATTCGCAAGATTGGATTGGAGGATTGCAGAGTATAATGCAATATTTTTTTTAACCCCTGGGGTATTCTGCTATTTTAAGTCACTTAAACTTCATTAACAGATTCATGATTTATTTAGAAATATTTGACAAATGGTTAATTTTGAAAAATTGAATTTTCTAACAGATTCGCCTTGTTTGAACATAGATGTAAAAATATTTAGTTGTCCTCTCCTAAACACAAGCAGCTTTATAAGAAGACTGATTGAATTATTTATATTATGTTGTAAAATTATAACATTAATAAATGTTTAAATTAATAAAAAATAAAAATAAATAAAAAAATATCCCAAAACTAAATATTGTTTTTGAAAGCAGATTTTGATTTTCTTTCTTAATATTTCTTAATATTTTGAAGTTCTTAATATTTCTAAAAGTATATAATATTAAGTGGACATAAGTTCAGCCCGACTACAGCCTGAGAAAGTAAATTGCAGGAGATGCCGCCATCGTTTTATTAATTCTAATTATTTATTGCAAAAACTACCTTTTTATAAATACCTTTTTGGTGGCACTTATGATTTGAGTCAATAGCCGTTAGCAACAATGTTTCGGAGGTTAAGGGCAGTGCCGTAAATAGCCTTTTCTGCGCCCTGTGCGAGCTTCTATAACTGCGCCCTATTTAAGTGGACCCTTCGCCTATTACACCACCCACTGTGTCTCACTCACTAAAACTCAAACGCAAGTTCACTAGTGCAAATGCGTTGCCCACCCTGATACTTAAGATTTATTTTTTGGGCCACTTTGGTCTTCATACTTCTATAATAAAATACCCTGCAAAGTTTCAGTAAACTGTAAATTAATTTAATTTTAAGTACTTGGTATGGTAGAGTTTTGAATAAGGAAGGTAGCATAGCATAATAGGCACCGTCCTATGTCGCGTTCAACCGACAAAATCGCTAGGCCGGTCAACTTTTCTTGGCCAATCGTCGAGTGCAAGTAAGTTTTCAATAATTTGAGCTTACTGAATGATCTTTCGCAGGAAGCTACAGTCACTGGCATTGTTAAAAAAATCCTTATAGCGACTACTACACTGGGAAACATCTCTTTTAAATCTAGTTCGACTATAGCTTTAAGAAGACCCAGACTTGAACTTCGGTCACATTTATCAAATAATGTAGTCGTTTCAACTTGACTCTTTAAAGTGGCAATCAGGAGCAAAACGAAAAAATAATAGTCCTGCCTAGTCTGGCCATTCTTGCGCCCCCCAGAGTCTACGCTGTGTGCCTGGGCACCGGTGGCACCGCCCTATTTATGGCACTGGTTAAGGGTTTATTTTTATAATATTTCCTCTCTATTTACACGAGGTATGCAAGATTAATCAGGCTCCCAAAATGGTCAACGCACGGGCTCCTCATTTTTTAAACGACTTCAAAAAGGAGGAGGTTCTCAATTCGACGGTGTTTTTTTTATGTTTTTACCTCAGAACTTTCGACTGAGTGAACCGATATTGATGATTCTTTTTTTACTTGAAAGCTGGTGCTTTCCGTGTGGTCTCATTTCAATTTGGTCCAGTTCTGACAATGGCATCCATGAGAAATCCATATAAGTCTTAAATTTTCTTTAAGTATGTGCGCGATAAATGGACGATTAACTCAATATCAAGCCAAATGATTTCGATGATTATTTTTTATTGGAAAGGACTCCAAAAATAATAATCGTACCTACATATTGATAAGTAGAAAAAGTTAGATGATTATTAACTTGTAGAAGAATACAAAATTATTTTTTTTACTTTTTAGTGCATTTTTTAAAGTTGTTTTCTGGTTTTGTTAAAAATGTTGTTTATTGTTACATATGGATAGATAATATAAATATAGAGAAAATATTTTCTATCTATTTACACGAAGTATACAAGAACAGACTCCCGAAATAGGCCATGCACATTATTTTAGTGAGGCGCTTTAAATACAAGATTACAAAATAAACGGAGAAAGGTGACAAATTTAAATCATTTTCAGAATTTTTGTCCTTTCCAGCATTACAAATTTCCGCTATCGGTGTAATCAATTTGTGTTAAGGTTGGGTTAATTGTATATATATGTTTCGCGATATCCGATGACAGGCAGACACGAGTTTATTTCTAAAGTGAAATATGCCGCACCATACAGATATTTTAATTGATATTTTTTAATGTAAAATGCGTTTTTTAAGCATTATTCGAAAGATGTTTAAAGGATAAAGCTATAGTTCTAGCTAAAGCTACAGGACTATAAAGCTATAGTTCTTATAATTTCTATACTGCTATTTTAAGTCACTTAAACTTCATTAACAGATTCACGATTTATATATAGAAATAGACCCCGTTAACATTGAATTTTCCAGAACCGAGTTTGAACGTATCCCAAAACGAAATACTGTTTTTGAAAGCAGACTTTGATTTAAGATTTTAATATTACAAACTGGATGTGGTGGGCCTTAACTGTTATCGCTGTTAACACGTGGGGCGGGCGCGTTGCGTGGGGTAGCATTATAGCCCCTCCAGACTCACGGCGAGAAGCCCCGAGAACACCCGAGAAGCGTGAATGTGATGAGTTTCTCGCATTCTCTTTCTCGGCTTGCCTCTTCTCGGATCGCTGTCGGTAAATTTGGCCGCTTCAAAGGATTTCTCGGGCGAGAAGCGAGAAGGCTACTACACTCACGTTTTGTCTCAGTGTTGTTTAGTGAGCGGTTGAGAGTAGACGTGCGTTATATTTTTGTTTTTGTATCGAAAATTTTGTTTACTTTAAAATGTGGAACAATCAACAAGAGTTGCAATTTATAGAATACTAGCAGACACGGCCACACATTGCTGTGGCTAACGAAACACAACGCCATTACCCAACCTTTATAAAATCCACACCACCCGCTTGCCAGCTGCCCGCTGCCCGCTGCCCACTGCCTGAATTGAATATTTGAATTTCTCGGCTTTTCTCTACTAAAATGAGCATGTATTATACATATAAACCTTCCTCTTGAATCACTCTACCTATTGGTGAATACCGCATGAAAATCCGTTGCGTAGTTTAAAAGATCTATGCGCACATACATTTTGAGCGATTTCATTTTATACTATGTAATGATGATGATGATTTTCAATCTGAACCGGTGTTATGGGATGCAAAACATCGGAATTATAAAGACAAAAATTTGAACCACGATGCGTGGAACAGACTTAATGGAGATGCAAGTACCTGAACTCAAAAAGAAAAAATATTCCCTTTTTGCTAGTTACCGGAATTATTTTTAGTTACAACGTTCACAAAATTATAATATGCCATGGCGCACAGAGCCAAACCTGCTGCATTTTGAATATCGTCTGTAATGTCGTCCATACCGGATGGGAAACAGATCACGAGTGAGAAAAATGAGAGTGTGGATAAGTGCTTGTTCTCGTGAGAAGTCTCGCCGAGACTTCTCGCCGTGAGTCTGCAATCAGCTTTAGACGCGCTATTTCGTGGAATTTTTAGTCGCCATGGAGCCGTTCACGGAATATGAAGTGCCATACTAACTTTGGTTTATTAATTAATTAATTAATTAAAATTATTTATTTATTCTTGAAAAACATTAAAAATTTTAATGTGTTTTTAAAATACAATTGTAACAGTATTACATTAAACATAAGTGGTAGAATTGTAGGCTAAAAACTATACAAGCATTAATAGAGCTTGCCTTTTAAAAGCAGCTTCACTAACGCTAAATATGTCGATATCCGAATTAATTCTATTCAACAGCAAGATTGTAGACAGCAAGATTGAAGTTTACGAGACATTAGTCAAGCACCAAGCGCAAAATCTATTCTGAAATGGATCAAAATATTTATGACAACCGGGACCAGCTCAACAGTAAGAATAATGAATGAAAGTCGCCCGAAGTCAGCGAGAATGCCAGAAGTTATTCAGCGTCTTAGTGAATCAGTAAGGGAAAATCCACAACAATCGACTAGCAAGAGAAGTACAGAGAATTTTACGCCACGACTAACATCTAAAAGCCTATAAAATTCAGCTGACGCAAGAGTTGAAGCCGAATGAAACCGATCTTTGACTTAATTTGGCAATGTGATGCTTAGGCTTACCATACGTCCCGGTTTGACCGGGATTGTCCCGGTTTCAGACACGGGGTCCCGAAGTCCCGGCCGGTTTAGATTTTGTCCCGGTTTGCGCGAGCACTGTCTATTTATCTATTCTGTGGCGCTGTCAGTTGGTGGCAACTTATCCATGGTTGTGGACGTCAGAAATTATCTATGGTTGTGTGACGTCAGAAATCCGGCAACCAATAGGAAACTTTTACTTTATATGGAAAACTTTCATACTGTATGTATCTGTGCATAATATGGTTTACGCTTACCGGCTTACCGCGTGCAGTGTAAATACGTTTCATTATATTTTTGTTTAGTTATTTGAACCCAAAAGTTTTAAAATGCCGAAAAGAAATTGCAAATTTACGGTTGATCTGCAAAAAGACTACCCATTTATAAAAAAGCTTTGTGGTGAAGATAGCAGAGTGAAGTGTCAGCAATGTTTTTCAGAATTTTCGATTGCTCATGGTGGGCGAGGGATCATTTGAAGTGTACGAAACACAAGGCTGGTGTGACGGCGACTGCAAGCACTTCTATTAAAACATACTTTAGAAATGATGATCCAATTCAAGATGATTTAATTATTGCGGCCAAAGAGGCCACTTTTGCTTACCACACAGTAATGCTGCATTACTGTATAGGTACATAAATCCGATGATCGATAGCAAATTAAAACTGATAATCTTTTTGATGAGCTGTCGCTCGCAAAACTTTTTTCGCATCAAAAAATGAAGAATGGGGTTTAACGACGAACCAAACTGATTACGTGGATAAATGGGTCCAATTATTTAAACATTTTCATGAGCAAAACATTGATGCACCTAATCTGATAAAAATCATACAATATGTTTTGTGCCTACCCGGGACCTCAGCACCTTTGGAGCGTGTTTTCTCGATTATGAACCACATTTGGTCGGATGACCGCGGCCGCATGCTGGAGTCTACTGTACGAGCTTTACTCTACTGCAAATTAAATTTTGGCGTTACATGCAGTGACTTTTACGAAAAAATTTAAAAAAATGAAAGAATATTAAAAGCAATTCACTCCAGCGAAAAGTATAATTGGCAAAATAACTAATTTCTTAATTTTAACCCCCCCCCCCCCCCTCCCAGGACGGACCTACACTGTCTCTTGTCCACCTCGCACCTCGCAGCCACTGAGATCCTCATCGCCTCATAACGTTTTCCGGCACCGCAAATGACACCAACTCACCGGAGTTCATCTCCACCGCCACGGTGTCGAGCGACATCCTGGACGAACGGGTCTTCTCTACCAACCACGGTGTAGACTGTAGAGCAACGCGCTGGCGAATTGAAGACTCGTGGTCTTCACCGCCACAGCAGCACGACCTCCATCACTCATGACGACCATGCATCGCTGTCAACACCACTGTCTAACATCTTTCTATACCACTAATCTTCACTCTATAGCCACAAATAAGCAGACTGTGACTAACTATCGGCTACCTTTCAAATCCAGATTTAATTAAATATATGCGAGAAACCGACGGTAAACTCCTACCGAAATTTGTTGTGCTAGACATCAATAAACTTCCGCCGGTTACATTCGACCACGTAGATGTAACCACTCTTTTGAAAGAAATAACCATATTAAAAAACGATATGCGTAATATGAAACTAAACGCACTTAACGATATCTTCGCAACATGTGAAGATGTTACAAAAATTCGGAATGAACTACAAGAATTTAAAACATTATATTCATTGAATATTAATTCTAATATGTCCGATGTAAACAAAGGAGATTCAACGACATCTAGTAACAATGCGCCGAAGTTTACTGCTGCCTGTGGTAAATCAAATCAGCAGATGATCACCAAACAAACGATGCCATCTATCGATGAAATCGCAAACAATTTTAATTCAACCGAGTCCACCGATAATAACAATGTGTGGTTTAAATCCCATAGAGGTGCAAATAGACCGGATAAACCGACCCGACTACAGCTAAGGCGCTCTCAACAGAAAAAAATAATGATCTGAAGTCAAATCTTATTAACCAAACAAAACCTACTGGTGATTGGAAAGAAATTACTTAGTATCTCAGGGCGGTGTTGACCATGTCTGCTGTGATCAAGAGGCCACTGTCTTCATTTAGGATAGGACTAGGTGGTGGTTTGCTTGCAGTGTTCGGTGAGGTCGGAGTAGAGATGGAGAAGTGATCTGCAAAAATGTTAGCAATTGCTTTAATGTTTGTTTCTCCATTTATGTTGCACGGAATTTTACATTTCACGTTGCAGTGTTTATTTGTCTTCAGCCAAAACTGTTTGAAATCACGACTATGTAAATCTCCTGCTATTTTGTCCATTTGAATTTGCTCACAGTCGTTTTGGCATTTTTTCAGTGCTAGTTTGAACGCAGCACGCTTTAATTTTAGTTCATCCGCAATTGAGCCCTCATGAGGCCTGCCATTTTCAATCCATATCATCATTGCACGTCTTGATTCTATTTTTTTTGTGAGACAAAATCATTCCATCCACAGATTTGTTTACGTCGTTGCAATCTTCGTTTACGATTGTTAAATACTGCAATCGCGGCGCTTCGCAGGGCCTCTATAATACGTGTATACAGTGTCTTAATGTTAGCTCGAGCAGGGTTGTCACTTCTCTCGTACCGCGTAAGACCTTGTTTAATTTTTTGTAGAAAAACTTGTGAGGTTCGAGTATAACTATGGATATCGAGTTCATTTTTGGGATTCCAAGTTGCACGGTCGGTTTTTATACATGCATAAATTTCGGTTTTCGGTATTCCTTCTGTTTGTAAGGTCAATTCGAGAGGCCTGTGATCGGTCCAGTCCACGTCGTAGTGTATTTTCATATCTGAAATCTGTTTGAAGATATTTTTTGTCACCAAACAGTGTTCTAACCACCTGGTGGTGTGATGCGCGTCACTGATATACGTGTAAGAGTTTTCTGGTAATATTACGGTGTCAGCGCATGTAAGATCATATTCTTGACAGAAAGATTTCAGTTCATTTCCGAAGAGTGAGTCCGGATGTGCATTGAAATCTCCGATGATTACGGAGTTGGTGTAATCTTTTTCATAAATAATTGCTTGCAAGGCAGCAAGACAGTTAACGTACTCTTCGAAGTGATCTGTTGTGCAAGTTGGCATGTACTCGGTGAAAATGCATAAATTTTCGGAATTTAGGCCTAATTCAATGCCCGCCATGCGGCAATTATTCAACGGGATCGTGGCAGCCCTGAGACATTGCCTGTATAATACACCCACTCCTCCGTGTGGCCGGCCAACTAACGGGCCCATCGATATATCAATTGCAGAAGTTCCCAAGCTATTGTAATCTGGATGTATATTGGATAAGAATTCGAAATCTGACGGGAGTAGCCACGTTTCTTGAATTAGAACAATATCATGTGTATCGCACAGATCATAAATGAATTTTTCTGAACTGCGGACGGATCTGCAATTCACCGATATGATCTTTAAATTGTTATTATGCATTTTGGTTATTGTTCTGTGTGCGTGATTCTTTGAATCTTCGGAAAACAATTCCCTCCGGCCATAATTCTTCCACTAGGTATTTTTTTACTTCGTTTGCTTTTACCATAAGTTTAAAAGAGTTAAATGGAGTTTCGTGGAAAGGCTTTATTAATTCTACTTTGAACCCATCCAAGCCGTTACTTTTTAGGTAAGAAGTTACGTCGTGCTCCGTCGTATTAGTCGCAAACCTCGATACGTATACTGATGCGATTATATCCGCAGATTTTAATGCAATTGATTGCGCCTTGCCTCTCATATTGTGAATGCGTTTCTTATGCACTACGATTTTGAAGCCGTTCTGGTCGGTGGTCACTGGTTGCGACCCCTGCGTGGAACCCCGCTGCTGGTTTACGTCGACGTTCACCGTATCGGTTATAGGTGAGATTGTGTGGGTTCCTCGTACATTGTTCTTGTGCGTATTGTCCGGAGTGCTGATATCAGTTACGAAAGATTATAGTGATATCAGTTACGAAAACAGATGAATAAGCTTTAAAAAGAGATACGCTCCAAACTAACAGGCCTATTCCAATAATTCCACCTTCAGGACAAAATTAAAATGGTTATTATTACAGAAAAAATTTTACGCACCAGATTTAAATGTCCGGGTTTAATTTTCTCCACAGGAAAAACTAAACCCTTTCACACACTTCCCAAATGATCATCTGGTCAATCGACGTTATGCAATTGCACTATATAAGTATTATAATTACAAAAAAATACAAGAACAACATGTCAACCTACCAGAGACCAGATGGAAAAATAATTCACCGACTCCAGATATTTTCATATCAGAGGGTTCGGCTCTGTGGAATTCCTAATTGAACCTATAAATCCTACTGATCCCTCAATATAAA
Organism: Limnephilus rhombicus; assembly: GCA_929108145.2. Classification (NCBI taxonomy): domain Eukaryota; kingdom Metazoa; phylum Arthropoda; class Insecta; order Trichoptera; family Limnephilidae; genus Limnephilus; species Limnephilus rhombicus. The sequence goes on from OV815288.1 coordinate 21,171,016, forward strand.
TATTTAAAAAATCTAATTAAATGAAGACAATATAAGCGAAACTCAATCGAAAATCTGAAAACAGAAAAATCAGAAAAAGATATTGACACATCTGGGACTCGAACCCAGGACCTCTCGCTTACCGGGCGAACGCGCTAACCACTGCGCCACCGTGTCGATATCCAATTCGGTCACTTTTAACTGTATCATACTTCGACTAAGAACCACCAATAAACTAAGAAAAGTCAATAGATGTCGCATATTAAATAAAATGGATAAAGATTTATCCAGACACTATCTAGAGAGCATTTAGTTCGGGTTTGAATCTTGCAATCATACATGAAGATAGCAGCCAATAGTATATGCGTTAAGAAAAATGAAGATAGTGTGGGTGGTTCTTAGTCGAAGTATGATACAGTTAAAAGTGACCGAATTGGATATCGACACGGTGGCGCAGTGGTTAGCGCGTTCGCCCGGTAAGCGAGAGGTCCTGGGTTCGAGTCCCAGATGTGTCAATATCTTTTTCTGATTTTTCTGTTTTCAGATTTTCGATTGAGTTTCGCTTATATTGTCTTCATTTAATTAAATATTACAATTTGAGGTTTTACTCATAAAGTTAAAATAAAAATATTTAAAAAATCTTTTGAAATCCTACATGTATTTAAAATTACCGATTTTTGCATTTTTATATATAAATTCTTTGACAAATCTAATACGCCTAAATTATATTTTTTATCATTAGGTAGTTATTTTCACGAAAAACATAATTCCGATACTGATAGACGTGTGCATGTTTCATCATCAGCCTCTGACTATATTACTTAGTATATTCATACTAGAAGTATAATGAGCATTCCAAAGAATGAATAAGATGAAGAGTAAAAATAAAAAAATGTTTCGGATTTACTGATACAAATAATTCTACAATGCGAAATAAAAATAATCAAAACTAAGATTATTTAAATCTCGGTATTATGCATACTGTCGTACTTGGACTGATATGAATAGGACAAGTTGAAAATGTCCAAACGCTATTCTTTTATGACCATCATACAGACATTCTGTCTTGTTTCCGCTAGAGACGACATGTAAGCGTAAATAAGAAAAAGGTTCCTCGTCTGCAGATGCGTATACCGATGCATAAATACATTCAATGCTAATCAAGTATTGTTGGTGTTGACTGTCGCTGAGCTACCTACCAGTACGACCCTCTACAAAAATAATAATTCGGTTTTTTCTTTCAGCGGGTAATTTTATGCATTGTAATACATGTGCATAATTAAAAAAAAGTTATGATGTCTGTAGAGATATCATAATAAGGAAATTGGGATAACGAGCTATTAATTGACATTTTAGCCAGAGGCTTCCAGAACCCGCAACATGTACCTATAAAAATGCAATTAAGAACAGTGCCAAACTTCTCCGATTCATCACTGTAATTAAAAAAATAAAATATAATCCCACCGACAAATCATGTCAGTTTTTGAGATATTTTTATTTTATTTATTATTACGTGACTCCCGCAAAATTTGAGTTAATAGCCAAAAGCAAAAATATATAATATTATGTAATGGTGATGAATAGCCAGATGAAAACTTCATAGATATATTTTTTATGGAGGAATATTTTAACATGCTGACCGCAACTTTTATTTATGGTTCAAGTGCTTTATACGTTGAACTATATTACATATAATCTTTTTTAATTCAAGTATCGCGCATTTCTTGTAACTTTTCAATGATAATTTTCTATGCAACTAGTGTTACAATCGTCAATTCTGATCGCACACAATAAGACACCCACACAAAAATTTTCTGAATCCACCACATTTTTTCCAAAATATCGTGTCCGTTGAGATTAAGTTCGATCTTTAACCAAGCAATTACATAATTCCGATACTGATAGACGTGTGCATGTTTCATCATCAGCCTCTGACTATATTACTTAGTATATTCATACTAGAAGTATAATGAGCATTCCAAAGAATGAATAAGATGAATAGTAAAAATAAAAAAAATGTTTCAGAATTACTGATTCAAATAATTCTACAATGCGAAATAAAAATAATCTAAACTAAGATTATTTAAATCGCGATATTATGCATACTGTCGTACTTGGACTGATATGAATAGGACATGTTGAAAATGTCCAAACGCTATTATTTTATGACCATCATACAGACATTCTGTCTTTTTTCCGCTAGAGATGACATGTAAGCGTAAATAAGACAAAGGTTCCTCGTCTGCGGATGCTTATACCGATGCATAAATACATTCAATGCTAGTCCACGAGCCGCGATTGTAAAGCGCGTGCTGGTATTTTCTGGAAAGTGAGAACCAGTATGTAAAATCGTTGCGAACTATCGATAATCTTCGCTCGCTTTGGTATTATTTGCTGCCGGGATCGAGTAATTATTAACGAAGAATCGTTTGTGATCCGTATTTGAGAGGCGAGCTCGCTCTTTTTATCCACCTCGCCGAGCACTTTTTGGAAGACGCATTTGCTTCTGGAATGATGTTTTCCGGAGACCATCGGCCCTGCACGGGAACCCTCTAGGCACGGGACCGAACGTGGAACGAACCTGGCGGGCTGGTCGCCCGATTGCGGCCCGATCTGATGCAGCCGAAGATCCGAGAAGGGCTGCAGTCCCGTTCATCAGCAGATAGAATTGTTAGCTTAGTTTTAGAAATCGGTCTAGATGATGGGGTAAGTCCAAAATTACCTACTCTTTATGTTAACTCATGTCTTAAATGAAATAGAGAATTAATTATTTTTTTTAATTGTGTATGTAAAATACAAAAGAAGTAAAAACCAAACGAGGTGACGTCAACTACACCATTTTCACGGAAGTCGATGGAAAAACTTACGACATAATGTTACAAAAAGGTAAAGTAAATATTGGATGGGATAGATGTCGGGTTTTTGACAACATCTCACTTCTAAAATGTTACAAGTGCAATGGCTATATGCACAAAGCACAAGACTACAGAAGTGAAAAAGTTTGCACTCGATGTTCCAAAGCACGTGACAATGTAAACTGTCAAAACGACATTCAGTGCATTAACTGCAAAAAAATTAATGAGAAATTAAAATTACAATTGCCAACTGACCATTATGCTTGGAGTAATGAATGCTCGGTACATTTGAGGAAAATTGAAGCTGAAAAGAAGAAAATTGATTTTTTATGCCATTAAAAAACTCCTCTAAAAAACACCAAACAAAAAATTGCCAAAATGTCAGAGGCCTTAAAAAAATTAAGTTTACTTCCGTCTACACTACCAATGTTTGGGCACGAGTTTATACTACTTTCTGAAACGTGGTTAGAGCCTAATATTTATTCTAGTGAATTAGGTTTTATAAATCATAATGTGTATAGATTAGACAGAAATACATTGACAAATGCTAAAAGCAGAGGTGGTGGGGTTTTAATTGCTATCAGCAAGAAATACAAATCAAACTTAAGTACAACTAAACACAAACTACTTGAACAAATCTTTGTGCAAGTGAATGTAGCCAGGAATAAAAAAGATTATTGTTGGTTATATTTATATCCCATCAAATTCAAGCAATGAAGTACACAGGTGCCATAGTGAGGAAGTGGAAGTTATATAAAAAAAGAATGCTAGTGCAACATTTTTGCTTGCTGGTGTGATGAATTGCATTGATCAACAGTGAAAATTAGAAAATATCGTAGCTTCCCACTTTAATTTAAAAAGAAAATATCAATTACTTATAAAACGGACACATCTACGACATCTATCGGATCAGAGTAAAGTGAATTCATATTTACGGTAGGGATCTATAATTAGACAAAGTGAGACGAGTATTGATTAAAAAATCACAGATGGTATCAACAAATAATCAGAGGCAGGGACTTCCCAATATAGTTTAGGCCGTGATATCTTGACAGCCAATTGGATTGCAGCAAAAGCGATTAGAAACCAAGTCAGCCTATCAACAAGAAGAGGGCCGAGCCCATTTTTAGAACAAAGGAACGACCTTTGGACTCGGCAATTAAGAATGTAATTAATTATCCTTTCGTTTTCATCGGACCGAGAGGTGAATAAACTCCATGGGAAAGAATAGTCGATTCAGGGACAAAAGTACGATGACCCCGAGAAATGTTATGGATAACAAGTGAATTTCAGAGATCGTTAACCTTAGTTCTCGAATGCATTAAAGCATATTAGGTGCGAAAAAAAACACTTTGATAACGATGGAAAAATTTTAGCAATAATATATTGAGTAGAAAACGCAGGAATCGAGAGGCACGTCTGCGGGAGATTTCCATCTATAATACGATTGTTTGTGACGACCGGAGATGATCGATTCGAGAGAAAACGTGCTAAAGGGAATGGAAATGTTGAAAAAAAACAATGGAAAATTATTGTTATCAATTCTAGACGGAGCGAGGATATTGCGATGAAAGATTTAGGGAGAAAACGTCAAAAAAAAATGAGAGTTTTAGAGAGAGTGCGAGGGTACATTTCAGAGGTTTAGTGCAGTAACAAGTGTTAGAGAGGAAAATAGAGTACAGTACGGAGGGGAGTGGAAAATGCTGAAAACATTGCGATAGAAAAACTCAGGAAAAGGAGTCATTTTACGTAATTAAAATGGAGATTATAGTGTAACATAGTACGCGATTGTAGTGAAAAATGAGACATAACAATGGTTGCCGATCTCAGATGTATTTTGTTGTGATAAACAAGGAATATTCGAACATGAAAATTGTTTAGATAAGGGCAATTAGTCGTTAAAAGGGTAATAAAAATTATCATGGGTCTTACGTAATATTTACATTATAGAATTCTCATAAAAGTTAACGACACTGAAATAAAAAAGGATTTATTGCCAGGTGGGTACAGAAATTAACGTATAGAACTGTCAAAGCATATGGTTTATGGGATTTTGAGTAAGAATGAGACGGAATTTGGGGGACGATCTCTATGAAGCAATAAAAATGACAGGAATTTAAGGGCCGAAGTGGGGGTATCTCCTATAAAAATGTTAAAAATGATATATTTGTGACAACAATAACAATACGAAGAGTGTACACGCATTATTTTTATCCCAATTAAATCATCTTAAGCAATCGCAAAAAGTATTAAAATCAAAGTGTTTCACTAAATTATATTAAATTAATACTGGCTTAAAGTATACCAATCATCAGAACAGTATATAGTGCATTTAAAGTGTATAAAAGAACGATTAGTGCAATCAAGTGACAGTTCTTATAAGCCCCCCCCGCGCCCGCACCTACACCGCAGCCGGCGACAGTACTTACACGCCTTACCAAAAATCCAGGGGTATACAACTGTTTTAATCGAAGTAAAAAAAAAAAAAAAAAAAATTTTAAAATGGCTCTAAGTGACAAAGCTTCACAGTACATTACCAAAGTAAATGCCATAATCAGTGGATTGATATCAATTGTTCATGATCCAAACAATAAATTTTCGAAAGAAAATATCGTAAAAATAATACCAAAAACTACCGAACTAATGGCTACCATTGGTGAATTGGTAGTTGATTTTGGAGTAATGCAAGGCGAATTGAATTCAATGAAAAATAATACGCAACTCATGACACCAATCGGGACTAATCCGAAGGACATAAATATGTGTGATATTGTTACCGAGATGGAAGAGAGGGCAATCAGATCCAAAAACGTCATATTGTATAACGTTCCTGAGAGCTTGTCAGATGAAAAGGCTGTCATCATTACTGAAGATAGAGAGAAAATTTCTTCGGCTATAAAAACCATTGACCCGTCATTAAATCTAATCAATGTCAAAATATTCCGACTGGGTGCCAAAAAAATTGCTAACAAAAATCGTCCAATTAAAGTGGAATTTTCTGACAATATCGCACCGAGAACTCTCCTACGTAATAGCATAAAATTTAAAGACGGCATCAAGGCCAGTAATGACTTAACTATCCTCCAACGTAACCAATTGGTGGAGCTGAGAAAGCAATTATTGTACCGTCAAGAGAATGGTGAACCAAACCTTACTATAAAGTACATAAACTCCAAACCAACTATTGTTACAACTATTCCAAAAAACGACACAACCAAAACAAATTGAAGTGCTATTATCAAAATGTCAGAGGCATGAAAACTAAACTTAAGGAATTCAAAATACATGCCCCGACACTGCAACATGATATTCTCATTCTAACGGAAACCTGGCTGGAACCATCAATTAACTCTGCTGAGCTTGGTCTACCCCACCATCATATTTACCGGTCTGACAGAAGTCAACATACCAGCTCTAAATCTAGAGGCGGTGGTGTCATGATAGCTGTCAACAAGGCACATCCTTCAAAACTTCTGAAAACCAAAAATTGTAATGTGGAGCAAGTTTACATCTTACTAAACGGTAAAAATCAAAAAAATATCATAGGCAGTGTTTATATTCCACCTTCATCGGATATAAGTGTATACAAGAGTCATTTTGAGGATATTGAACAACTGTCGTACAAATTTCCAAACAGTAAAATCACTATCATCGGTGACTACAATTTACCAAAAATTAATTGGGGCACCCGTGACAATTCTACAGTATCACAAAACTCAAGCTTATCTGAAACAGAAAAAGAAATAGTTGAATTTTGCGATTTCCTTAACCTAGTTCAATTAAACAATGTAAAAAATGACAATAATAGATTACTAGATATTGTTCTTTGTACCGACATGGCAACTGCGGTTGGTAAGTCATTCGACTCAGTTCTTACCCCTGATTCTCATCACCCACCTCTAGACATTACTATGCTATGTAACCCTATAAAATGCCAAATTAAAAACCAGACTCAATTTCTCAACTTTAATAAAGCCAATTATGTTGCAATACGCGATTATCTACATAACACTGACTGGTCTATATTAGAAGGAGGAAACCTTGATGAAAATATTAAAGTATTTTATGATCACCTATATAAAGCCATAGAAAAATTTGTTCCGATTAGTTATAAATTATCTTCAAATTTCCCTAGCTGGTTTAGCAAGGACCTCATTAACATAGTAATTGAGAAGAAAAAAGCCCATAAAATATACAAAGAAACAAAAAGTCTTTCTGATTTTACAATTTTCAGCAAGTTTCGAAAAGATTGTAATAAATTATCAAACATTTGTTATAATAATTATATTAAGAATGTTGAATTTTCGATTGTTAACAATGTAAAACATTTTTTTAACTATTGTAAATCCCAAAATAATAATAACCTTGGCATACCTGAAACTATGCACTACAAATTGAAAACTTCCTGTAAAATCAATGAAATTGTCAATTTGTTTGCAGACTTTTTTAAGGGTGTGTATGAAACCGATATCCCTGATGATGACATTCCAAACTTCGAGTCAGATATAAATTTACAACTATCTCAGATACATATTGAGATTAAAGAAATTGCAGTATGCATCAAACGACTGGAACCTAAATCTTGCTCAGGGCCAGATAAAATTCCCCCCGTATTTCTTAAAAACTGCGGGGCTTGTGTCTCTTACCCACTGTACCTACTATTTAATCAATCACTTTTATCAGGCAAGTTCCCGCAAATATGGAAAAATAGCTTTCTCACTCCAATATTTAAAAGCGGAGACAAGTCTTTAGTTGAAAATTACAGACCAATATGCATACAATCGTCGATACCAAAAATTTTTGAAAAGTTAATTCTTCAAAAAATATGTTCTTGCATAAAATTTAATATCTCATCATTTCAACATGGTTTTATCTCTGGACGATCTACTTTAACTAACCTTACACTGTACGAAAATTTTATCTCAGGTGCTCTTGCTAATAGAGAACAAGTTTACTCAATTTATACGGATTTCAGTAAAGCCTTTGATAAGGTTTGCATTAAAATTCTTATAAATAAATTGTCTAAACTAGGAATAAGTGGTAAATTATTATGCTGGATTAGGAATTATTTATCAAAACGTGTACTAACTGTCTCTATTAAAGAACACTTGTCTTACGAATTTGAAGCAACTAGTGGTGTGCCTCAGGGTTCGCACCTTGGTCCAATATTGTTTATACTATTTATAAACGATGTCACTTCCATATTCTCTGATGTTAACATATTATTATTTGCTGATGACATGAAAATTTATAAAATCATTAAAAATATATACGACTGCTTGTCCCTTCAATCCAATTTTGTAAAATTCGCAGAATGGTGTACCATTAACAAACTTACACTTAACATTAAAAAATGTCAAATCATGAGTTTCTTTAGAATAAAAAACCCCATCAAATACAGTTATTCACTTAACAATCACAGTTTAATGTCAGTACCTGTAATAAGGGACCTCGGAATAACCTTCGACACTAAACTACTATTTATCAACCACATTGATATCATTACTAATAAAGCTATGAAAATGCTGGGTTTCATTCTAAGACTATGTAAAGATTTCAAAAACATTCATACATTTAAATTACTATATACAACTCTGGTAAGGAGTCATTTGGAATATAATTCCCCCTTATGGAACCCTCTCTACAAAAGCCACGCAAACTCCATTGAAAAAATCCAACGCAAATTTCTCCGATCAATTAATTTCAAATTAGGAATTCCCGCGGATGACATAAACTATGATTCTCTATTACAAAAAATGCGACTCTTATCGTTAAAAGATAGAAGAATACTCAATGATCTTATTTTTTTATTTAAAATAAACAATAACTGGTTTGACTCCCCTGAATTGGTATCGTTAATAAATTATCATGTACCTAATAGAACAACTCGACTCAAAACACCTTATTATTGCAACAACACTCTCAGTAATGCAGAACAAAATTCAATAATACATCGTTTACACACTTTAGGTAATGAATTTGCTCATATCGATCATGCCGAAAGTCTGTCATCATACAAAAGATGCATTAGACAAAATTTATCTGCTAGTACTACATAATAAATAATAAGTATAATCATGTAACCATAATATTATGTCCTACCAGTATGCACTCTAATACCTATGGCTTAGAAACATATCATATGTACCTATTTTTCATATCGCTTTGTATACTCCGTAATACCTTCCTTTTATTTATTATATTTATTTTTTTTAAATTTTGGTTATCTTCAATATTTGGCTCCTAAGAGCATTTCTTACTGTTTACTTGTCATACTTTTTTATATATTTATAACTTTTGTACTTTATATTATTTACAAAGATAACTTATAGTTTATATTATTTCCTGCCTTTCAACTTTTTATCTTAACTTTTTACTTTTACATTATACTTTATATTTTATAGTTTACACTTTTACTTTATACTTTCATTTTATACCTTACCATTTTATACATTACCTTAACTCCTTTCTTTTACCCTTTGTTTTTATATTTAACTTTACATTTATATGTCACTTTCTTATGTTATTGTATTATAATATATATAAATATAATTATGTCAATGGCACATGTTGTGCCGTATGTTTTGAAATAAATAAATAAATAAATAAATAAATATTTATTAATAACCAATAGAAAATGAAATTTTCCAAGAGGCAGCAAACATCAAAAAACGATATGGTTATATCAGGGAAGTACAGGGAAGCGAGGGGAGAGAAGATACGACAGAGGAAAACAAAGGAAATCTTAGATTAACAGTGAATAAAATAAATACGGCTTGAAATATAAAAATCTATGGAGATATGAACAATAGCGTAAGAATAAATAAGGAAATTCATGGAAAGAGTGTCGTGAATAAAAGAAAATTCGAGAAAAAAATGGAAAATTCAAATATACGACGTAAATAGAGAAAATTCGGTTTTAAATGGAAAGGTTCATATAGAATACAGAAAAACTCGAGGAAAAATAATAAAATAAAAATGAACAAATTGCGAGAAAGACTTCGACATGAAGATATCTCTGATAGGCGAATTTGGGGACAGATTTGGAACATATGGTAGATGCCGTACGCATGGACATGTTACGAAATAGATGAAAATAGAACTTTAAAATTATTAAATTCAAGCTAATTTTGTATGAACACCAGGACAAAGGAAGTTGGGCGATTAAACATGGATCTTACTAAATCCGGATCTTGTAAGTATGGAAGTACAAGACAGAAGTCAAAGTATCAAACGCGGAAGGGATTAAGGGCCCGCATTCGACAATAAGGGGGAGGTTTCAAGAAATTACGAGTTGATAGAAATTAGATTGGTCTATTACAGGAAATTCCGATACGCTCTTTTGGACCTGAGAGGGGTATAAAAGACTAGACAAATGGCAGTTGGAGGGAGTCTACGGTCGTGGTCGAAAAGGTTGAAAGTTCGGGAGACGTGACGAAACGGTTGGTAATTTAAAAGTTGAAAAGTTCTAAGTGATAATTATTGTAAGACTTAGGAAAATTTTCACATTCTAGCCAGTGATCTACAAAAAAAAATACTTTGCAGTTAGAGTCAGTGAAAATAAAAATAAAGTCAACGCATTAATTACTTGTGAAAAATAAAAGTGCTCGTGATAAATACAATTTGTATTAGTGGAAAAATCGGATTTTATAATCACTTAATATCGTATTTTTAAACTTAGAAATTTTGCGTCTAATATTAGTGCAATAAATAACTGAAGTGATGTGATAATTAAGTGTGAAGAAGTTATAATTAAATACGTGTGTTCAATCTAAGTGAAAAGTGTTCTCAAATAATAAATATTTAAATTAATTATCTTAAATAATAATAATAAAACAAAATAATATTTTATTAATACATAAAAGTTCGGAGGGATAAAGATTTAATTTAACAACAATTTACCATCTCGAAATTAATCGTGAAGTAACTATCATTTAAAGTGTTATTGAACCAACGAGTTTTGAGATAAAATACAGTTTAGAACTATAGAGTTTATACATCATTTTAATTAATTAGATTAAATGAAAAAAAAAAATTTTTGAAGTAAAAAAAAAAATATATTTAAATTTAGGGAAATAAAAATTAGTTTAGGAAAATTGAAGCAAGGTTTGCCGTGTATTTCCCGGTCGGAAAAACCTGGTTGGGGTAAGTTTTCCAATTACATAAAAGTTTACAGATTCCAAGGAGAAAGCGGAATGCAGCATACATTGGTATTTGAATTAATTATTTAACCAAAATATTATTCGCTTAATATGTGATATGTAACTATATTAAAATATTATAAATATAATAAGTATATTTTATATATATATGTATATATATAATTTTATTGTTCCCAAGAAAAATTTTAATCAAAAAGAAAAACACTTATATAAAAAGAGGAAAAAAGGGTATCGATTCCTACCTCTGAATTCATCAATAGCTATTAAAAGTAGTTATGTGTGATAAATTTCCAAGTCAATATGTTATATTTAATTTTATATATGTATTAATATAAATTTCAGAAAATCCAGAACATTTGAAATAAGTTATGATATTAGAAATTATTTCAATCATAATATAATTATACATATCAATATTATAAATTATTTATTGAGACAAAGTATATAAAAATGAATAAATATGTATGCGTAATCGGGGATCAGACTAGACAATTGCGCTAAGTACATCATTATCAAACAAAGAAAAAAAAATTAGGGCCATCTCACACGTCGTCAGGAATGTCTAAAGTAAACACATCATACGCTTTGAATCTAGGTCACGAGGCCGTCGGGAATGTTTACAAAATAACTCAAATTGTTTACAAAATAAGTCGGTCACTGGGGCACTAGTTCGACTACGGTGAAAAGGAGAAAAAAATGACCTTGATTAGTGGATATCGTACTTAGGTATTAACTTCTAGGAACCGGATAAAATTATTATATTGCGCAATTATTAGAAACAAAAAAAAAAAATAAAAAATTAAACACTATCTTTAATTTGAACGTAAAGAGGTATCTACAGACCTAAACAATTGAAAATAAACAGATTTATTATAGTAAATCAAATAAAAGGTGTATTGAAGATTTACATGAAACAGTTGATAAATCACGGGATGGTTTAATAAGGTGTATTGAAGATTTACATGAAGCAGTTGATAAATCACGGGATAGCTTAATAAGGGGTAATGAGGATTTACACGAATCAATTGAGAATCACGGGATAGTAAGAATTTATCAAAAGTTGAACATTCTAGGAGAGAAAAAAAAAAATAAATAAATAAAAATAAAAATACAGTTCAACCAATAGAAGACAGTGGTCGCTTCTATAACATTACCCAAACCATAGAGATGGCGGATCTCTCAAACAAAACCGTCAACAAAACCAAACAAAAGCTTGGAGTTTTGGCGAATCTCCAGAACACATCGCCAGATAAGATCTTAATATATTAGTATCTATTTATATCACCCACTATTCTTACGTATATATTCGGTATCAATCTGAGAATTTCGCAGAATTTGATGGGCGAGATCCGAGCTTGGAATGCGATGCAGGTAGTTTCGTATTGCGAGTTATAAACCTTCCCAAAACGTATGTTTACATATATATCTTTTTATGTACTGTTCATTGAATGAAACGAACTCACTTACAATTAGTGCTTTAGGCCTGTCGGGTCACTCTCGTCTCATTTCTTGAACGTGGAGGGAGGATTCACGACCCGTAACTCCACACAAACCCGTGAGTATATGATTGCATATGGGACGAACCCGGTTCGCCCTAAGTAAATAGTAAACTTTGGAGGAGTAGGAATTTGGAGGTATCTGGGCTCGGGGGAAGACCTGAAGGCAGTGCATGATGGCGAAGGAAGGTTCAGTTGGGACGCGATAACTTAGGTATCAATCAATCGAACCGTGCCAAAAGACTGTGCGAATTTTGGGTTGACACCTGATCACCTTGCTTACTTGATGGAGGCAGGAGCCAAATTTTGCCAGAAAGGGTTATTCTGAGTTCGTCAAATATGCAATTAACTAATTACATTAACCTACTAAATCCATCTTTATATGTACCTTATAGCAGCTGAATCAAAATGGAGGGGCGCCCAGCAGATACAAGATACAATCATAATCAAATTTACTAACATTTAACCCTTTGAGTTATATTTAATTATCTGTTCAATTAGTCATGTGTAGTTTCGATTAGTATTGTTTATTCATGAATTCATTAGGATGTAGGGAATCATAATAAACGTCAAAGGGAGGTTAGCTCATTTAGAGAAATTACTTAAGGTTAGATTTGCAAGAGAGAGACCAATACAGTTTGAAATTCAACACTCTGTTTAGAATCAAGAGGGTTACCACAAAAATGAAAGTAATTAAAGTCCTATATCATAAATCAAAAAATTGCACAACGTTTGATGGAGTTTAATTACAACCTAAATACGAAAATATTTACGTTCAAAGTCGTAAATAACGTATTTATTAGTTAAGTACATATATCTCTAAAGGTATGTAGTACAAGGGAGCTTTAAGTAGCTTTCTGTAGTTATCAGAGGAAATAAGGGTCCAATTTTCATAAAGGCTTGTGTGACGTAGGGGAGGAATTTTCCATCCCTACCACACATATGCAAAGCCTTAAGAATTTAAATATCGATCAGAGCCAAGAGAAAACGAAAAATTTACGATTGGTGCCAAGTGCCCAGGAGTAAATAAAATACAGACAAATATACGAGTAAGGAAGACAGAATATTACAACTGTCTTGCCGATGACCAGGAGAGTTATATAAGGATAAAATAAAATACAACGGAAAAATGAGAGAATATCACACTGGTGATTATAATCTTCCAAATGTGAACTGGGTTAACAGGGACAATAATATTAGTGTTAGTGAGTCTGAACGCATTATTCTAGACATGGCATTATTTCTAGGCCTGAATCAGGCAAATACTATATCAAATGAAAATAATCGTACTCGTACTATGTTTTTCTAACTTAGAGTCACGAGTAATTGAAGAATGTAGTGAACCGCTGGTGCCCATTGATGGTTATCATCCTCCACTGGCAGTTATTATTTCTAATGTATATGTATTAACATTTGGTAACTGAAAGACAGTTGTCTTTCAGTTACCAATTTTTTTTCAAAACTGATTACGAGGAAATTTGTAATTATCTCCTCTCTTTTGATTGGTCATCAATGCAATATGATGATATCAACACAGCTACCAATAAATTTTATTCTGTTTTGGGAAAGGCTATTAGCATCATCAGCAATTAAAAAAAATTCTGATTACAGTGAATTTAAATATTTAAGAACTTCATGTAAAAAAATGTTTATGACCTGCTACCGTAACCATATAAATGAAATTCAAAACTCCATATTAAACGATGTTAATTATTTTTGGAAATATTCGAAATCTCTTAAATAAGATGATTCTGAATTCCCGAGCATTATGCACCTGAATGGCAGCCATAACACTAATACTGATGGTATTGTTAACTTGTTTGCAAAAAATTTTAAAAGTGTTTATTCAACAGACTCAAATAATGCTCCTGTTCCATCAACAACTCTAGATGAAACTCTTGATATTTCGCAGTGTACCATAATTCTCTCTGATGTAGTAACTAAAGTTAAATCATTAGATATCAACAAATCTGCAGGACCGGATAATTTCCCCACAATATTTATCAAAGAATGTATCAAAGTAATTGCTCTTCCATTAACCAAACTTTTTAATTTATCTTTATCCAGTGGAATTTTTCCCGATAAGGGGGAAACTAGTTATTTGACTCCAATTTTCAAAAAGGGCGATAAAGTGACGTTTGTAATTACAGACCAATATGCATTCAATCCACCATACCGAAACTATTTGAAAGCCTAATACTTGACAAACTTTTTGCCCAAATAAAACCTGCATATATCACCTTACCAGTTTGGATTTATGCCAGGTAGAAGTACACTTTCCAACTTAATTATTTATGAAAATTTTATAACCAATGCTTTTAAAGAAAAAAAAAACAACTAGAATCTGTCTATAATTTTACTAAGCCTTTGATTCAGTTTCCCATAAAATTCTCATTTTGAAATTAGAAAAGCTTGGTATACGTGGCAGTATATTAGCCTGGTTTGAAAGCTATCTTACTGAAAGACAACAAATTGTTAGAATAAAATCCTCCTTGTCGGAAAAAAATTATGCAACAAGTGGAGTTCCACAGGGTTCACATCTTGGCCCAATATTATTTATCTTGTTTATAAATGATCTTACAAAAATATTTCATGATGTATTTATTACTTACTTTTACTTACTTTTTGCTGATGACCTCAAAATTTTTAGAATAATTCAAAATATTTACCATTGCAACATTCTTCCAGATAATATCAACAAATTGCTAATTTGGTGTAATGAAAATAGACTTTACTTAAATATCTCAAAATACCACATAGTTAGATTTTCTCGAATAAAAAATCCAGTGATCTTTAATTACAACATTGATAACAATACTCTGGAGACATATGGGGTGAGGTTTGTCTAGGTCTTGGAGGCGGATGACCAAGACACACTGAACCCCAGATTTCTACCCACCCCTTAAACCCCTTTCCTTCCCAGAACTCTCCTCTCCTTCCTTTTCCCAAAAAAACCCTCCACACAGCATCCCCAAAGATGACATAGGCCCTGAGGAAAATTATTTTCCTCAGCGCCTCCTGTGTGGAGCTCATGTAAAAAAAAAAAAAACACGAATTAAAGGCTCGGGCATCACTTTTCAATCAAAGAAATGAAAAGAATACAAAAGAGTTGAAAGAATACAAAACAAATTCTTACGTTTTCTTAATTTTAAAATGGGTATTCCAGCAATTATGTTGAACTACAATACTATTTTGAATGTTATGAATATGCTCAAATTGTCAGACAGAAGAACTTTCACTGACTTGGTATTTCTGTATAAAATTCTAAATGATTTAGTTGACAGTCCGGGATTGCTCGAATTGATAAGCTTCCGGATTTCACTACGTAATACTAGAAGTCAGGATTTATTTTAGTGCAGTAATTCTGGAACTAACTACCATATGTATTCTTCTTTGACCAGAATACTAATGAGGGAAACAATTATACCAAGTCAGTGGACATCTTCAATTTATCTTTAAACAAGTATAAAATATTGTTACGAAGGCAGTTCAGTTATGTACAATAAATACTGTACATTTCTTATTATTCATATGTAAAAGCCCCCAAAAAGGGCGTTAATAAATAAATAAATAAAAACGATCGTCTTTCATTATTTCATTCCCGCCAACCTGATGTACTTGCGAATTAATTGCCCACCACTTGAGAGAGAGATTCTGGGTTCCATGTTCGGAAGTGTGAGCTTCCTAAGTACACGGCATGACCCCTCCGGTCATGGCGCGTAGGCTAGGTATCTGGGGTCAGTGCAGTGGGTCCAGGAGTGACGAACGTATAAATCCATCCCTCTCACTGCGGAGCAAAGCGATGGGTCAAGAGAAGAGTGCAGGAAGCCTCAAATGGTCTCTCTCAACCAGTCCCTCCCGATCGGATTTATGGAAGGCTAAGCACCTCTAACTACCTATATCACTGTGTCTTGAGGTATTTTTTCGCAGAAACCAAGTGAATCAATTATATTATTTGAGAACGGTCACTCGAAATAACAGTAGAGAAGACTGACAAATCACGTTATGTGACAGAATGTAGATACCCGCGCAGTTTGATCTACCTATTCATTTTATTGTTTAGTAAATCGCAACAAAATAACTAGGCAAGTCTACCTACCTAGTGATAGTTACAGATTTATGAAAGTTCTAAACTATTACAGCGGCCCTTGTTATCATTATGTAGTTAGTTTTGCCACTTTTACTGCGTGTCTCGACCACAAATATTCCCTGCGCACAGAAACAATCATAAAAAATCAGAAAAGAAACTTGACATTTTTTCGACAAATATAATATCAAACTACCACACCATAGGAATGTGCTAAATGCGTTCACGAGACGTGCGTAATCGGGATCGCTCGCACATAAGTTTGTCGCCTTCTAACATGCGGATACCTATTCCCGCGCCCCGCGCCCCGCGTCGGGTGTAGCGGAATTTAGCTACCCGTGTCTAACGTAAATCTGATGAAAAATAATGACTTTTGTTAATGTAATAACTTCGTTATTATAAGTCATATAACAGTGAAATTTTTGTTCGCGTAAATTTCATTATTAGTGTTATTTTAATGTACTAAAATAAATAACATACTATCTGTAGTTTTCGAATGCGGCTGAAAAACAGATTGTATGAGAATTGTCGCTTCTGTTTCACCTTAATCCTCAAAGCTGTGTATTAAGGAGCCATTAAGTAAGTAACAACATATCATTAATCATTTTCCTATTCTGAGAAAAAAAAATGCTTAAAATTGCAAGTCACCCCCATATTGTTACCCACACAACAATAAATCGGGCCAGCATTTTAATTACTTGGTACATGTACATATACGCAATCACATGTCTGTAATTATAAAAATAAAATATTTCTCACTGACAATTCATGTCAGTTTTTTAGTTTTATTTTTTTAATTTTATTTATTACTAGACATAAAATTTGAGTTTATAGCCAATAGCAAGGATATATAATATAATATAATAGTGATGAATATCCAGATAATAACATCGTAGACGTATACTTTAATCTCCGTAAGGAGGCGGAAGAACTTTCAGATTTTCAAAGACTTTTCGATTTCAAGTTTGGGCAATAAATAGATACCGTACGTGTTTATATCCCTGCTAAAGAATTGTTTTTACTTTGACATGTTTGCAAATCGCTGTAATAAATTATGGAGCAATATTTTAACATGCTTACCGTAAGTTTTATTGGTGGTTCGAGAGCTTTAGGTGTACGTTGGATTATACATATATAATCATTTTAATTCGAGTATTGTGCATTTCTTGTAACTTTGTATTAATAATTTTCTTTTCAAATAATGTTACAATCTTCGAATCCGATCGTAGTTAGTATGTGTAGTGTTCCGTACAAAAAATTTGAATTCATGACGGAGGATACAATACGACGCGCGACGGTCCCGTAGCCATGAACCATGTCGGATGTGCGATTTTGTAGTGCAGTAGAGCTGTTTAAAGTCTCCTTTCTGCTTTTTTGCTGTTTGTTAGGTCCAGAAATGTACTTTTGTTGTGATATTTTGCATTTCATTTCATTTCATTCAAAATTCCGAAAAAGCAGGCTTTTAAATCAACAAAATAAGCCGATCAATAAGCAAGCAAGACAATTTTCAATTCTTGGTAGATCCGACATTGTTCTTCAGGACCGTCGAATCATAACACATATCAAGAAGATTCAAAATAATGCCAGAGAAAAATTGTAGACAAATTACGATATTACAAAGTTCGTTCGCTTTGGTAGTTTAAGCGATACAAAAAAAACGTAATTCTTAAAAATTGGAAGTGTTACAGAATTGTAGAGTTCAGATTTAAGGCAGGCCCTCAGTAGATTACTATCTGAATATGCTTTCAGTGCAGCGGAAAGTATTAATTTTTCAGAAACGATAATTTTGTTAAGCATTTTCTTTTCGGGCAGAAGCTTCCCGAACTTATAATACTAACTTCCTAAACGAATTAATAGTGAGAAAGACAATAATTGTTTCTTGGCTTTATAGCGTGTTATGTACATATGATTATACTACCACTTAAAAGCCCAATGACTAAAGAATGGTTTACTAATGAACAATTTCATGAAATCTGATATCTTTAGCTCCCATAAATGCAATAGTAACTGTCGTATCTACAAGTCACAATTATTTACAAACATTCACAAATTATCAACATTGGTATAAATTTCATAATATTTTTTTGTTAATTTTAGTTACTCCGTTCTCTTTGATGATTGTTAGGGGTTTAGCGACTACCACATTTGACTCATGTCCGTGGGATAGTATTATTGAAAGATCAAATGTTTAGCGGATCTTTTGTCACAAATTTCAAAGGATCTTATTTAACACACCAAAATATTAAATTGATTTGATCAAAAGCTGAAATGTGTTATGGCTCGAGGTTCAAGGGGAACCATTCAAATATCAAACCATCAAAAGGACACTGATCTTCAAGTTGGTGGTTAATTAAAGGTGTCAAAATTTAGACTTTTGAAATATGATTGTCTCTGGGACTTGTTGGCAGAGATTTTAACAATGTCAATTTCATTTCAATATCACGCAATAGTTCTTAATCAAACTTTTTTTAAATCTGGAGACTGTATAGTAGTTCCCGTAAGTTGATTGCAAATACATTGTAATATGCCCGGGTATGTAAATGGTAGAATACTCGTCAAGAAAGTTGTGTCAAAATTGTAACACTGGGAACAATTTACTGAACTATGCTAGATACATTTTTGCTAGATATAAATACGCCAATGTCACCGATGCCAAACTCACAGCCATTCCTGCTGCAGCGCTACCACGGGGGTGTCAACGGGGGTGGTGAACATCACCCCACTAGTTCAAGCACAAAAAACTCTGAAACCCCAGCTAAATGCGCCCTTTGCTCGGGGCCTGTTCTGGCTAATCACAGAAAATGATCCGAATTCCCTTCACTTCGCTTCTCAAATAGGTTATTAACTTACAAAACTTGCACCCTCTTGCAATACCCAGTCCAAAAACCAAACTCCTGGATCCACCAAAAATTCACCAACTTTAATATAATGAGAAACCTCAACATATCACAACACTACCCCTTAAAACGGCCTTCCTACCCCAAACTTTAGCTTTGGCTTACAGTACCATAAAGCGGGCTGATTTCCCCGGACTTCGATAAGCTCCTAGCCGGCCCCTTGCCCACAATATATGCGAAACACGAATCGTGGTACAGCCGAAACATATCTAGCTAACTACGTCGCCGAAAAATCCCTCATAGTAAGCGCCTCCGATATTCCCACTGTGTTCCGCAAAAAAAACCACAATCCAGGCATCGTAGACTTAATCATTCTGAAAAATTGCCCTCTTCTCGAAAACTTTTAACCAGTAAAACATTTATCCTCTGACCACCACTCAGCTCTTTCATTTCTCTCCAACGGTTCAGTATCATCTCATCGAACGCAAAAAAATCAACGGCAAATCTCTCCAAACTTACAGATCAGTAAAAATCCAAACATCACACAACGAAGAAAGCCTGAATTTAGCCACCAAAAAATTTACCAACGATAGCCGTAAACCTTGCCACCGTCGAAGTCGCGAACGATTAGCTTAGATCCGATCTACCCCTGGAAGAGCGCACTAGAAAGAAAAACTTCGCCCGAGAAGAGTGGCAAGGATTCTCAAACCCTATCGTTCGGATCCGCATGAATCCAAAAATGAATTTCCAAAAATACAGAGACGAGCAGTGGCAAGTCTTTATCTCCACTCTCGAAGACGACTAAAAAGCCTTTTGGAAACTTTCGAAATCCCTTCGAAAACCCTCCACCAGAATACGCCCCCCTTACGGGCCCAAAAAGCACAGTTTATACAGTTTTTAACAATGTCAGTTTTATCTCAATATCAGATAATAGTTCTTGATCATTTTTTTTTAAAATCTGGAGACTGTATAGAAGTTCCCGTAAGCCCATTGCAAGGGCAATGTTAAAAAATGTGCTAGCTATAATAATACTCTGGTATGTAAAGGGCAGAACATTCACCAAGAAAGTTGTGTCAAAAATTGTAAAACTAAGAACCATTTATAGAACTATGTTAGATATCTTTGCTAGACTTTTAATATGCCAATGTCACCCAGGGCCGGATCTACGAAATCTGGCGCCCTGTGCAGTAGGTACCGATGGCGCCCCCCCCCCCCCCCCTACATTTTTATTTTGATTAAAAATTCGTTCACCCCAATTTTTTATTTTTTTTATTTAATTTTATTTTTTACACTAATTTATCAAATAAAATCAAGACATATAAAGGGTGTAACTTTTCCAAGTGACCTGGCGGTAGCTCTCACTTTCGTATTTTTTTTAAGAGAGAATCGCCAGGAGCCCTGTACTCTCTGAATCTATTGGGTTAACATAAAATTATGGTGCTATTTTAATTATTTTAGGAAAAGCTCTTTTTGCAAGTTATGCTTTAAAATAATACAACGAATTGTTTGTTTGTGCCCGTACCATGATTTAAAATATAGGTTACGAGACAATGCGGGTGGTTTAGCTGAACTAGATCCATTAGACATTCTTGAGATTTACTGCGTTTATGTATATATCCAACGCGAATATTAATAGAAAAAGCAAATACAAATACGTTCTCATGGCAACGTACAACACAAGAATAGCATCTACAGCTTCTGACTAATAAGAATATAACCTCAAATTTGTACCTTGCATTTCCCGTGTTGAGCGAACAAACACTAAACACTGACGTATGGTATCAACGGCTTACGAAAGACGCTTACACTGACACCGCAAAATAACAGATCCAACAAATCTAATAGATATTAATTTTTTTATTTTTTTTATTTCTGTAACTGACTATAAATTCGTAAGCCGTAAACCAACCTGATGCGTGCGCATGACTGGTTTATTTATACGTGCGCATTCTGTTTCTTTGGAAAGTATTGCTAGAGCGTAATAATTATTTCGTACTATGGGTAATTTTGAAACGATTCAGGGAATATTATAACTAAATTTTAATACAATATTTATTTTCTCATGGCGCCCCTTCGGAGTTGGCGCCAGGTTTTTTGCACGTTTTTGGACGTATGGCAGATCCGGCGCTGATGTCACCGATTCCAAACTCACGGCCACTCATCGTCCTGCTGCAACGCTACCACGGGGATGTCAAATGCTGTGAACAACACCCCATCAGTTCAAGCACAAAACCTCTGAAACCCCAGCTAATAGTGCCCTTTGCTCGGGGCCTCATCCGGTTAATTACAATGGATCATGTAATACCTGGTCCAAAAATCAATCTCCTGACCCCACCCGAACTTTACTTACAACAATACCGCCTAGAACGGCTCGCACCATCTCGCAGCATCTTTCCCACCTCTACCAAGCCCAACACTCCCCCCCAAACCTCCTTCATCGTCCCTCCACCTTCTCCTCTCACAAGCCTACCGTTCCATCTTATCTCAGCTCATAAAAATATCGTCTCTCAACTCTCAACTCAGAACCGCCCTGTGGTTTAATTCCAGACTCCTAACCAATGTGTAAACTCCAATCGACTGCGTTCAAGAACAATAAAATAATCTTATTTAAATATATTCAATTCCTTTAAAACCCATTCAGTTCCTGCGTCACGTGCGG
The DNA here is from genome assembly GCA_929108145.2 of Limnephilus rhombicus. Taxonomy (NCBI): domain Eukaryota; kingdom Metazoa; phylum Arthropoda; class Insecta; order Trichoptera; family Limnephilidae; genus Limnephilus; species Limnephilus rhombicus. The sequence continues at coordinate 21,193,091 of OV815288.1, forward strand.
TGAACAACACCAAGCTATTTCAAATACAAAAACCTCTGAAACCCCAGCCATGGGCGCTTTTTGCTCGGGCCCTCATCCGGCTAATTAGAAAGAATGCCCCGAATACCCTGCCCCTGTCCCTCACATCTCAAATAGGTTCCGTTTTGTTTACTCACAAAACTTGCGCCCCTTATGCAATACCCGGTCCGAAAACCAATCTCCTAGCCCAACATCACTCACAACTTTACCGCCTATAACCGCCCGCAAAACTGCAACTTTCCCACCTCTACCTCAACCCAACACTGACCCCAAACCTCATCCATCGCCTCCCCACCTACTCCCCCCTAAGCCTACCGTCCCATCTCATCTCGACTCTTAAAAATGCCGTCTTTCAGCTCAGAACCGCCGTGGGGCTTAATTCGAGACTCCTCACCAATGTCCAAACCCTCCTTGACTCCGTCCAACAACATTAAAATAATCTTATTTAAATTCATTAAATTCCTTCAAATCCAATTTAATTCCAATTCAAATAAATTGAAATGGCTAGACGAACTAGAAAACCTTCAAGCTGCGTATATATATATATATGTAGATTTGAAGATATCTGAAGGGAAGTCCTTCATTTCTTAATGATCCCAACTCCACAGTGATTCTGAAATCCTCCAATTAAATGAATACATTTTAAGTCTCGTTAAATCTCTTTAAATATTTTATACGGGTATTCCCACCCATGACAACGCGTCTATAAATTGTCTCGCCTGTTACGACGAAAACGGACGTACCAAACATAAAAACCAAAGCTAGTCTCCGTAAAGTTTAACCTCCCCATATTGCAGCCATGTCCACTTGCAATTGTTTTTAACAAACTACAATGTATATCATTTTTTCAACAACAAAATAATATAAACTCAACTCCGGGAAAGGGGCTTCTTTGGACTTATACCGGAACTCTGTATACCGTATACCAGATATAAATTCGAAGGTAGTCAAGGAGAATATCTAGGGTTATCATCACAATCTTCACTCTCAAGAGGAACTTAGCTGTCCTACAAAATGAACACATCCATTTCTTACAGCCTGGGACGACGAAGTAAAGCTGGCTATCCAAGTAACGTCACACCTGCATTGAGGACTGATTGAACATTTTCATGCCCCGAGAAGTAATCTTTTCGGAAGTAACTTAAAGCTTACCTGGGTTGATGGAAATGCTAGTCTCCAGTAGTTTTTAAAATTATAGCAACTCGGTGCATTTCACGTGTGCTTCGAAGAGAACTCATAGGAGGATGTCAAAAGTGTCATTGGAGTTTTACACTAAATTTGAGCTCATAGCTGATAACGTTAGTTAGCAATTCTTCCTTTTTTTCAAAGGAATGATAAGTCTTTCATATTGACGAAAACATCTGAAACAATGGCCAAGAACAAATCCGTCGTTCGCTGTAGACAAAGGTAGTTAGTTAGTTTGTAGTTCTGGTGGTTCAAATTTTGGAAATATTTCGCAACATTAACAATGTTCAAAATTCTCTTGGGGGCTTTTCTATGACAATTTCTTAGGAGCAATACTCAACGAAACTAATGCGTTTAAATTAATTGGATTCTTTTACAACATGAACTTTAGATTCACAAATGATGGAATTCAAAAAGTGAGTAAACGGTTATGTCTTCAGTGAGAGAGAGAATGAGCAACATAATAATTAATTATGTATCGAGAGGCAACCAAGGACACACATATTTCGTAATTTTAAGCCACTGACTAATACAAGAATATATATATATATATATATATATAAAAATACAAATATATATATATACATAACACCGTCTATTTGGCGACCAGCATGGGCAAATATGCATCTAAAGTGGCGACCACCGACATTTGGCGACCGATATACGGTCGCCACTTTATTTTTCGAAATTTTTACACAGTTCATAGTACATGTCGTCACAAGCATTTTGGCAAAAATTGTCCTGGTAGCCAAATTGGGCGTGAAGTGGATGATTTCGAATATTAAAGTTCCGCCATCTGTCGCTACGCAGCTAGGCGCTAGGTGATATACACGGCCATGTATACTACCATTCATCCTACCGACATTTAGGCGACCGGTGTGACATAACATGCCGCCTTTCATTCCTAGCATTTACCCGCCACCGAGGCGTTGGCAAATGTGTTGGGAAACAACGTTGCCGGTTAATTCCAACTCCCGTACAAGAGTTGAGGTGCACGTGGCGGTGGCGTGTTTTGCGACGTTGCCGCCGCGCTTATTTAGCCTCGGTTGCCTCGAATGTTTTGCCTTTTAAAATTTTATCGTGATCAATCGTATTATCGTATACCGAGCATTAACGTACATGTGATTTGGAGTGTAGGTATTTGGCGACCGACCATTTTAGTGTCTTAATTACAATACATTATTGATTACGGTTGACTCAATGAAACGGAACAAAATAATTGCAAGAATAACAGAAATGCAATATCAAGATGATTCTTTGGAGTCATACCTACCTATGACATAGAATTCGGATAATCTGAGGTACTTGCCTTCAATTAATAATTCTTCTTTTCGGTCATTTATACGGTCAAATTTACTTCTTTAAAATTCCCGATTCTTATTTTACAGGAGTTCACTTACTCTGACGGTGATGGTGGGATACGACCCAAATCCCATGTGTGAAACAAAAGGCGAGCTCACCAATTAATTTTAATCGAAAAAATAAAAATATTGCATGGATGATTCATCTAATCAAAACGACCCACGAACATTGTTTCCACAAAACTTCAACGTGTTGACCAAATCGAAGAAGAAAATTGATATAGAAATAACGAAAAATAAATTCAGTGCGCAGATCACATGCCGTAGAAATTAAACCTTCAGAAAACTAAAGTAGGCAAGAGTGGGTAGGCTACGAAGCGCCACACAAAGAGGAGACCGATTATTCTATCTTAGGGGCATACATTAATTGAGCTCAAAATGGGGGGTGGGGGTCCAGTAAAATCTCACCAAATCTTGAACAGTTTTTCAGCATATTGTCGCGATCATATTTACCACAACGGGGGGGGGGGGGGGCGTAACGGGATAGCATTGGGCGGGACGGGATAGGGTGGGACCCCAGATACACAACTGATGTCTCGTGAGGGGAGAGGGGGGGGGCACCAAATCTCACCAAAGGGGGGGGGGGGGTTAAATTGGAAAATTAACTGCTCACGTTATTCATGTATGCCCCCTTATTCTCTCGCAGTCTAAATCCTATAGATGTATGTGTTTGCCTCTTTTTAGTGTCGCTAATTTTCGTTTCATCGAGTGTCAAATCACAACGGTGTTAAAGATGTTTTTACTTCAAAATAGTACTGCCAGATTTTTGTTTTTATTTCGAAAAGGACTTAGGACAGGTGGTTTTAAAAATTTGTAGGAGTCATCAAAAATTAAAAATTTTAAGTTAATTTTCACGTTCTGTGTAAGTTCTATTCAAGTTCTGTTGTTATAACAATGAACTTGAATACAACTTGCACAGATTGTGAAAATTAACTTCAAATATTTGAAGAATCTGTCATTTTTTTTGACAACCCGTTAATTATAATTTTAATTGTTCGAGGCGTGTTTTCAGAAACATTGTATTCGAGGAAACAACATCGAAAACAATGCGACTAAATTTAATATAAATGTTTTTGTTTTTTACTTTAGTTTCACACAGGAGGCCCTGAAGAAAATAATTACCTCAGGGCCTATGTCATCTTTGTGGACGCTGCGTATAGGAAAGGAAGGGGAGGAAGCTATGGGAAGGAAAAGGATTTTAGGGGTGGGTAAGAATCTAGGGTTCAGTTTGTCAAGGAGTGACGGTCGTATGAATCCATCCCTCCCACTGCGGTGCAAGGCAATGTTCCGAGAGAGTGCGGCTGGAGAAGTTAAAGGGACTTCCTTAACCACTCTCACCCGATCCGACCTGTCATGCTGCTGGTTGGCAGACGCATTCGCCACCAAGACCCGAACAAACCACACCCCATGAATCATTAGATGACTAAGTCGTAGGTGAAAATATTGAAATGAACCAGAACCCACCACATCAAATGCATCACAACCATTTAAAAGTTTCTTAAATACTTATCAGACAGTCGCGAGTAAACATTCTACAGTAAAAAATTTCAGAGTGTGCAATTCACACGCGGTAGAAGTGAAACCTCCAGAAAAACTAAAGTAGACAAGAGCGGGAAGGCTACGAAGAAGTGCACAAAGAGGAGACCGATTATACTTTCTCATTCTCTTGCAGGCTAAATTCTATAGGTGTATGTGTTTGACTCCTTTTATTGTCGCTATTTTTCGTTTCATCGAGTTTCAAATCCAAAACGGTGCTAAAGAAGTTTTCACTTCAAAATACAAATGTGCAGTTCACATGCAGTAGAAGTGAAACCTCAGAAAACTCTAGACAAGGGTGGGGAGACGACAACGAAGCACCGCGCGAAGAGGAGACTGAATAGCTACGAAGCACCGTACAAAGAAGAGACCGATTAGTCTATCGCATATGTCTTTATCTCTTTTTAATGTTGCTATTTTTCGTTTTATCGAATTTCAAATCACAACGGTGCTAAAGAAGTTTACACGTACTCGAGTTTAATCTATGTACCTACATCATCTCTAAATATTTAAATTTTTAAAATTAGTATGATATACATAATAAAAAAATGCTCGTACATCTATGGAATTTAGCCAACGAGAGAATAAGAGTATAATCGGTCTCCTCTTTGTGCGGTGCTTCGTAGCCACTCCTCCCACTGTATTCTAATTTATTTTCTGAAGGTTTCACTTTTAATTGCGTACTCGGATTTTTTAAAATTGTTTCGGATACCTATTTAGCTACCTTTTATTATATTTTTTTTAATTCTTTTTAAACGTTTTATATCTTTTCATGTACATAAGAAGATGAACATTCATTATAAGTGATAATTAAATCCTTTTTTTACTTTGGTAGAAAGCAGTCACTTTGTGGTTTGACAAAGATATTAATTGAAATAAAACAATCACTTAGTTTGTAACCACGATTCATCCATTAACCTTTTTTATACCGACCGGTTTCGCTTAACCTGCGCATCAGCGTTATTTCATTATATCTACTTTATCGCATTGAAACCAAGCTCACGCACACTAACGAAATTCAAAACAATAAGCGCACACAAACTTAGCTGTTGCCGGCCGAATTCCCTATCAAGATTCCCTTCACCTCACCCACACAGCTGTTATCCCGCGCCGATCGGCTTGCTTGCCCCCCGTGCGACTAGCCCCACCGCTTCCCTTACCCCGCGGACTCCTGTTCATACAAAAGTCACGTGGAATCTGCGTGCAATCGAAATCAATTTAAAAAAATAGGTTGTCGTTGAAAATTTAGTTGGATCTTTGCAGAAATTATTTTAACATAGCTATCCTATCAATTTGACTTAAAAAAATTGGACGGAGGATTTTTCCGGAGCGATATTTTTGACTGATATCAAAAAAGCATGTACCAAAAGAAAAAAAATGTTGGATCTTTTGATTAAATAAAGCTAACACCAATATAAAGACACTTCGTGATCAAAAATTGGAGGGAGGAATTTTCCCGGCAAGAATAGAAATAAAAAAACAAATCTCTTTTTAAAAACACACTTTCCCAACAATAATATTGTTGAATTTCTATTTAATCAGGTGGATATTAATTACCTAATACTAACAAGATGTGAAGAGTTTTCGAAAGAAATACTTTTCTAGCGGGAGTTATAATTTTTTTTTCAGTTTTTGCTAAAAATAACTAGGTAACTTCCCGTTAAATATTTTGTTGGATCTTTTGTCATTCGTCATCCCTAAATGATACTCCACGTGACTGCAAAGGTTTCATCGACGGAGGAATTTTTGCGTACCTCAAACTCTTTATTGATTTGCCTACTACCTACCCAAGCAATAGGCCACTTGCATGGATTTCATAACGACTTTGAAAAAATCGTGTGGATAGATATTTTTACCAAGATTACGAAAATGTTAGTAAAAATTTTTAGAAATGTACAGTTTTTTTAAATTTATTTTTAAATAAATAAATCCATTATTTAGGCCCGTGACGTCACTACATGAAAATGTCCCATCGCCGAAAATGTTAATTATTATTTTTAATTTATAAACTAACGTTTAGACAAGATTTTTATGCATAGCACAAAGGGTAACAATTATTATAAGCAATAATTTTCAGCCTTAAACACTCATCAACATTGAAAAATCTTCCGAGAAAAGATACTTGCCGCCAACGCCGTTGGCGGCAAGTATCTTTTCTCGGAAGATTTTTCAATGTTGATGAGTGTTTCAGGCTGATAATTATTGCTTATAATAATTGCCGAAAATGTTCCTATTAATTTTATAAAATTCCACACTGATTTATTTTTTTTATATGGCAGCACTTTGATTTCAGGCGAATTTTTGAATTTGACATTTAACGTTCAGTAGAATTATTGTTTGTTCTCTGCGAACTTATCATTTGATTTCTTTTTGACATATGTTATGAAGAGAACCCCGTTCATTTTACGATGTCTGCACGTGTTTAGAGGTATAATGGTAGTGGTGCTGATCTTAACAAAATCAAATTTTATAATATTCTTCTTATTATTATAATTTACAAGTACAAGTATATTTCATTGGATTTAGTAATATAGACGTTGAACATTATAATGATTTATGATCAATAAGATGGATCAAGGAAAAAAAATATTTATGAGATATAATATTTTTGGAATGCCTCGCTATTCTCCTGTGCCCTTTCTTGTGGAACATGATCTTTTTTTTAAATGATTTTCTGCTATGTAATTATCGTTTTTTCGCACCCATAAAATTATGTCCCGTCTTTCCGGTTTATAAAAAATGGTCTGATTTTTCGGATTGAAATTTTCAAAAAATCGCCAGGGTTTCAAAAATACGATTTAAAAAAAATGCCGAATGTCTTAGAATATTTACCTAAACCGGATTTTTTTTTTAAATGCGATGCAAGTGGCCTATCCGCAAAATAATTATTTGTTCTTTGTAGCATTTTGATCTCGCCTTACTTATAGGACAGTGCAATTAGTGCAAAAAAGGGGGTCGCGATCGGAATTATTTCGGTAGCCCCAATTTTTTTATATGTTTTATACACTCATCTCCTGATGAAAAATCTGAGTTTTCGACCTTCGGTCACTTGAGCTTTCGCCGCCGTTTTGAAAAAACCTGCCGAAATCGCGCCAAAATCTAGTTTTTCTCAAATATTTCGTTCTCAATGAAAATTTTGGCTAAGGTAACTTCACAAGTTTTGTAGAACATAAAATTATCTACAATTTTTATTAAAAAAAATGTCTTCTACCTCTAATAAGTATTGAGATACACAGCCGTAAAAATGTGTATAAGTTTATAAAAACAAGTAAATTGCACGACTTGGTTTGGTTTTCTGTACGTACCTCTTTTTCAGTACAGTTTTGTAGAGAATAAAATTTCTAAAACGATTTTTATGTTTTTTGTATTGTTTTTACTGATTTAAAGTATGAATAAACAAATATCGGTAGGTGAAAACATAAAAATTTATCACGATATTACCACGTCTTTAATATAGAAATAACGAAAAATAAATACAGTGCGTAGTTCACATGCCGTAGAAATGAAACCTTCAAAAAACTAAAGTAGGCAAGAGTGGGTTGGCTACGAAGCACCGCACAAAGAGAAGCCCGATTATTATCTCATTCTCTCGCAGTCCTGTAGATGTATGCTTTTGCCTCTTTTTAGTGTCGCTATTTTTAGTTTCATCGAGTTTCAAATCACAACGGTACTAGGCGATTTGCAGGTGCTAGAAGTTTACACTTCAAAGTACAAGTGTGCAGTTCACACGCGGTAGAAGTGAAACCTCAGAAAACTAAAGTAGACAAGAGCGAAGAAGCTACGAAGCACCGCACGAAGGGGAGATCGAATAGCTACGAATCACCGCACAATGAGGAGACCGATTAGTCTATCTAATCTCTTATACTTATCACTCAGAAGTGATAAGTAAATAAGTACTTTTTTTCATTTTTTTATTTTTTCATTCATAGTGTAATAATAAATTTTGTTAATTATTTTAAGTTTTAGATACTTACTTACTAGCGACTTGAAATTCAAATGAAACAGAAATGCGTCACGAAAATTTATTATTATTTTAATATAATAGTTAATTAGTTCTAATATAATAGGTACGGTAAATCCTCGCTCTCACTCAAGGCTCCCATAGTCCAGCGGCGTAAAGCGCCTCACGAATTTAGTGGCCAGACAATTCAGACCGCGTGGGTTCGAGTCTTATAAAATAAAATAAAAAACGTTTTAATTTTTGCAAAATTAATATTCAATCTTCAAACCACACAAAATGAAAATGAACCACACCAAGAAGAAACCATAATTATTAATATGATGACCCAATGTATAGCAAAAGTTGCACCAGAATTCGACGTCAAAAATATATATAAAATCATCCTTCACTAACTAACTAACCATAACACCGTTTCTCCGCAGGGGTAGGCAGAGAGGACGGGCCGCCAAACAACTCGGTCTTGGCACACACTCCTTGCCTCGTTCACATTCATACATCGTCTCACACATCCTCTTCTATTATTTTGACTCTTGATGCAGCCCGAATCAAGTATCTGATTCACTTGGTCTTGCCATTTTTTATATTAGCTCCACTCAGAAGGCCATGAGAAAAATAATTTCCCTCAGGCCCTATGTCATCTTAGGGGATGCAGTGAGGAGGGTCTTTCAACATCATTTTACAACTCATCGTATTTCTACGTAATGTGTTTATTTATTAAATTGATAAAATTGAGCACAATCTTTAAATTAAATTATAATTAATTATCAATCTAACAATTAACAATGTATTACGGCCAAATAAACGCATTGTTCCCACCCGCCAGTTACGGCGGGTACCCGCTAGGAGCGAGGAACCGAGGTAGGTACAATGCCAAACCGCGCGCCAGAGCTAAGCGCCCCGTAATTTGAATGATGCTCGTAGTAAAAAATCCCAAAACGTCAGAAACATGCATGTCACTAAAAATCGGCTGATCGCGTGCCGCATGGCCGACCCGAAGAGCTTCGGCATTCTTCGGAAATATTCCGAAGCTTTGGTTCCAGCGGTAGTAAGGTTTGAACAAGATAATATTAAGTAATAACATTTCTCTTCTAAAATGTAACCATTAGTCAAAGGGTCAGCTATGCGTCTCGTGTGACATTATCTTGTTCGAGCCCTTGGGATGTACCTTTTTGACATTATTATTTGTTTGTCACCCATTGATCGAAGTTGTCACGACAGTAAATGGCGATATTGGCGATCCACGCCGCAGAGTGTTTCTTGTGTGTTAATTATTATTATTGGATTATTGCGTTATTATTATTATCTTTGGAAGGTTGAGTATTTTTAAATGGATATCACACCCACCCTTTCCACTAATCTTCCAATAGATGTAATATCAATAGTAATGGAGTGTAAAATGCTTCTAAAAATATTGATACCAGAATAATTCTATAATAATTGGATAATTACTAGAGCGCCGTTTTAGTTATGTTGCGTTGTACAATTTATTATGAGTTCCTAGGCTATATGTATTTTTATTATTTGAATTTACAAACAGATACATAAAACATACCTACTTACCTGGCAGGTCAATTGACTATATCAAACTCTAGACATCAGCATGTTTTTACATCGCACGATATTTTTACTATTACAGTTACATGATATTTTTAGATACTTAGCAAGTAATGTAAAATTATGCATGATGTCTAGATTTTTTTTTAAATATAATATCAACCTTTCGTTTTTTATGAATGGCTTGGTGAACCACCTATAACTTGAGGCACCGGCCGCGCCTGGTAGGAATCAGAGGTTTAGTATATCCAGGAGTGACGGACGTATGAGTCCATCCCTCCAATAGCTGTGCAAAGCGATGGGTCGAGAGAGTCCTGCTGAAAAGGTCGAAAGGCCTCCCTCAACCAGTCTCTCTCCGCCATGCAGTAGGTGGGCAGGCGCATCCGCTGCCAAGACCTCACCCAATGAGTTCGGGCACCCCTGCTAAGTACCAAACGTAGTGAACCACTTGGGGGTGACCTATGGCAGAGGTGTTGGTTATCCAATAAATGGTTCCCGGGGCGGCGGTACTCATACCCGCCTCCCAAATTGAAATGCCACACGTCTTCTCGTTCATTCGCTCTACAATCCATCCGAGCGTTCCTTTCGTAATTTTACTCATTACGTTTACATTGGCCTTGCATTCTTCGCGGATCTCAACGTTTCTCCCAAGGTCGTACATGGTTTTACCATACTCACGCCTCAGGAATCGCAATTCTACAGCATTCAGCCTACTTTCCTTCCTTTGCTTCCTTCCTCTTCCTTCCTCTACCAGTTCCATGCCTCACAGCCATACATGGGGGTCGGTTCCAGCACTCTATTATGGATAGCTGGCTTCGCTTCTTTGGACAGTTTTTTTGTTGGCGCCACTAGCGTTCTATCCTCCGTTAATGGAGTTACCTACATTTAACCTTGTTTCACATATCTCTATCAGCCTTCCCATCTACCGTAAACACACTTCCCAAATATACTTCACAATACATACTTCAAAAACTTATCCACCTGCTCCAAGTATTCATCATTCACAACTAAGTTTCACATTGTTTTTGTATCAAACACCACGATTTTAGACTTACTTACATTCATCATTAACTCATTCTTCATACATATTAAATTATCTGTCTAGGTACATTTAAATTAAATATCTAAGCATAGTTTTCTATGTTTTCATATTGTTTAATCGAAAAAAAATCCCAAGCATTTGGGGCATGGCAAATAATCATTAAATGAGGAATGGTATTTTCTTGTAATGGGTTTTTTGTATTCCTGATAATTTTGTACATAATCTCCCGTTTTATGCAATTTAGCAGAAGACCTTTTCTTTCCTTGCCATTCATTATTGTCAGGATATTTTGAATTTCACATTCTATCTCGTGGTTTCTGAAAATATGCCTCGAGTCCTTTTCGAAATAAAAACAAAAATCCGGCATTCGACCTTTTTTGAAGTGAAAACTTTTGTAGCACCGTTGTGATTTGAAACTCGATGAAACTAAAAATAGCGACACTAAAAAGAGGCTAAAACATACATCTATAGGACTACAAGAGAATAAGATAATAATCGGGCTTCTCTTTGTGCGGTGCTTCGTAGCCTATCCACTCTTGTCTACTTTCGTTTTCTGAAGGTTTCATTTCTACGGCGTGTGAACTGCGCCCTGTATTTTTTTTTGTTATTTCTTTATCAATTTTCTTCTTGGATTTGGTCAATACGTTAAAGTTTTGTGGAAACGACGAACGAAGGTCGTTTTCAGAATGGGGGTGAGGTTTGTCTAGGTCTTGGAGGCGGATGACCGGGACACACTGAACCCCAGATTCCTACCCACCCTTTAAACCCCTTTCCTTAAAATAATTTTCCTCTCCTTCCTTTCCTTCAAAAGCTCTCCGCACAACATACCCTAAGATGAATAATTTCCCTCAGGATCTTCTGTGTGGAGCTCATGTAAAAAAAAAAGAAAAAAAAAGTACGAGATTTTAAATTAGTGACTGATTATTTGTAACCCAATAATGATTGTCTTTCTTAAAAAAAAATTGTGCCTTTATTGCACTTGTCAATTGCTACCTATCGCAATAAGGAGCCAATTTTATGCATCCCAAATAATTATTGGTAACTAAAATAACCTAGTTCCTGTTCACTCTATATATTTTTTTTTCATTAGCTCCACACTGCAGGCCCTGAGGAAAACAATTTCCCTCAAGGCCTATGTCATCTTTGGGGATGTTGTGTGGAGGGTATTTTTGGGGAAAGGAAGGAGAGGAAGTTTTGGGAAAGAAAAAAGTATGAATGGTAGTTAGGAATCTGGGGGTCAATGTGTCCAGGAGTGACAGACATATGAATCCATCCCTCCCACTGTGATATAAGGCGTGGATCGAGAGTCCGGTTGGAGAGATGAAAAGGTCTCCCTCAACCAGTCTCTCCTGATCCGGCCCGCCATGTAGTAGGTGGGCAAATGCATAGGTTGCCAAGACCTAGACACAGCTCACCCCGTGAACCCGGGCACCCCCGCTAAGACACCAAACATATCTAACCACTTGGTGTGACCTATGGCAGGGCTGTTAGTTATCTTGTAAATGGTTCCCGGGGCGGCGGTACCCACACCTGCCTCCCAAATTTTTAATTTGATTGTTGTTTTTCCTCCCAAATATAAAATGATATAATAACAGTCTACCGTTTTGACTTCTTGGGATTCTGTTTTGGTTTCCTTCAAAATAATATTTATGTAACCAATCATTATGTACCTACGATAGATAGACCGTTGGCAAATCGAGAACGAATTAAAAGGATTCTGAAAGCATCGTAATTTAAACGTACTGCATACAGGAATATACGGAGGTCGTCAAATGTTCGTAATGAACGGACGCCCTAAATATGGAATGAAGTGTGATATACGTACGATATACGCGGTTGCCAAAACGGCGGCAATATGAAAGGACGCCCAAAAGACTCTAAAGTATACGTACCTATCAAAAATTTGAATACCCTCAAAACACAATTTCTGGATAATTCTTTTACTATCACTCTTTTGTCAACCTAAAAACATGTGAACATTCACCGCAATTTTATTTAAAAACCTACCGTAAGCAGTGGTAGCCAAAAGGATGCGAAGTGAAAGGACGCCAAATCTGTAGCGGGATGTATATATATATATATATATATATATACATATATATATATATATATATATATATATATATATATATATATATATATATATATATTGACCTCTTCCCGTAGTATCTTGATCCTGTAAGAAGTTGCTTGACAATGTTGATCCACCTTTAACACCGTATAACTTGGCTTTGATGGAATACATCTGTATGAATTGGCAACAACGTTACTACAAATACCAAGGTTGCCAGTTTTTCGGTAAAAGTTTTTGATATATTGCACATAAAATTTTCGAACTTTGTATGGAAATCATACGCATCTTTTTTGTTGATCCGGTCAAATCCCCATACGTTGTCGATCTGCCCAAATCCCCATACGCGGTTGATCCGCCTGTTGATAATCAAAGATGGCTGAAATAGGAAGCCTTCTGATTGGTCGGACGAAGCCTTCTCATTGGTTGGCAGATATGGAAGGCACCTACTAAAAAAAGATATCCATTTGTTCAGCAAAATTTTTACAACGGTTTTGAAGAATATATATTATTCTATATTCTCCACAAAATATTCAATTTGCTGCCCGCGGTCATTCGACAGGCGTTGCATCTCGCTCTAGCAGCATTCTAGCGGCACTTTAAACAAACGAGACAGCGCTAGTTTGATGAAGCCCCGAAAATATGCATGTTATGCGACAAAATGATATTGTTTAAAAATACGTTTGATTTAGAAGGTGGGTGTGTCGAACAAATGTATTTTGTGCAAATTTTATTGTAATTCCAATACATAGAAAGGCTAGTAAAAGCTTCGATATATACATAGCATATTTTTTATGTTTATACTGTAAGCCGATTCAAAACGCCAGAAGAAGATTAATCAGAGTGCCCGGGTTCAATAAGTGATATTTGTTTAGGTCTGTGCGGCGAACGCGTTTGCTTACCTACTGCGTGGCAAGTCAAATCGCGAGAGACTGGCTGAGGGAAAAAATAATTCCCCTCAGGGCCTATGTCATCCTTGGGGATGATTTGTGGAGGGTATTTTTAGGAAAGGAAAGAGAGAAAGATTTAGAAAGGAAAAAATGATCCAACCCGCCACGCAGTAGGTGGGTAGATTCATCCACCGCCAAGACCTTGGCAATCTTCACCCCATGAACCCAGGGCACCCCTGCTAAGTCACCTAGCTTAGCTACCCACTTGGAGTTACCTATGGCAAAGGTTTTGTTTACACGCCTCCCATTATGAAAATATACACACAGGAGGCCCTGAGGAAAAAAAATTCCCTCAGAACCTATGTCATCTTTGGCATCTGAAGATGCTGTGTGGAGGGTCTATTTGGGAGAGGAAGAAGAGGAAGTTCTGAGAAGGAAATAGGTATTATGCTCCCGCTGCGATGCAAGACGACGTTTCGAGAGAGTGCAGCTGAAGAAGTCAAAGGGACTCCCTCAATCATTTTCTCCCGATCCGGCCTGCCATGCAGCTGGTGGGCAGACGCATCCGCCGCCAAGACCCGCACAAACCTCACCTCATAAACCTGGGTAACCCGGCTATGTCACCAAACGTAGCAAACCACTTAACCTATACCCAAAGGTTGAGAGGCGGGTATGGGTACCGCCGCCCCGGGAAGCATTTTTTGGTTAACAACACCTCTGTCAGACGTCATCCCAAGTGGATCACTACGTTTGGTGACTTAGCAGGGGTTTCAGGATTCAAGGGGTGAGGTTTGTCTAGGTCTTTACGGCAAATGCGTTTGCCCACCTATTTATTTTACGAATTTTATAGTCACCTCCGATCTATATGGATAAAATGGATCTAAAAGAAACTAAATAACTAACTAACTAACCATCACGCCGTTTCCTCGCAGGGGTAGGCAGAGAGGACGGACCGCCAAACAACTCGGCCTTGGCACACACTCTTTGCCTCACTCACATTCATACATTCTCTTCTATTATTCTGACTTTTGACACGGCCCGACTCAAGTATCTGATTCACTTGATCGTGCCATTACTTCCACGGGTGTCCACCTGAGAAAAAATCTCTTACTACCGACCTTTGTCATCTTTGGGGATGCTGTGTGGAGGGCTTCTTTTTGTGAAAAGAAGAAAAGGAAGTCCGGGGAAGGAAAGGGGTATGAAGGGTGGGTAGGAATCTGGGGGTCAGTGTGTCCAGGAGTGATGGACGGATGAATCCATCCCTCCCACTGCGGTGCATGGCGTTATTCCGAGAAAATCCAGCTGGAGATATCAAAAGGTCGCCTTCAAGATTAAGATTTGGGAGGTGGGTATGGGTACCGCCGCCCCGAGAACCGTTTTTTGGATAACCAATACCTCTGTCATAGGTCACCCCAAGTGGTTCGCTACGTTTAATGACTTAGCAGGGGTGCCCAGGTTCATGGGGTGAGGATTGTCCGGGTATTGGCGGCGGATGCAGCAGCCCACCAGCTGCATGGCAGGCCGGATTGGGAGAGAGTGTTGAGGAGTCCCTTTGACTTCTTTCAGCCGTACTCTCTCGGAACATAGCCTTGCACCGCAGTGGAAGTGATGGATTCCTGGACACACCGACCTCCAGATTCCTACCCACCCTTTATTCCTTTTCCTTTGGGGTCGTCCAATAATCACATGATGTTTTTTAGCAACTTTTTAACCCCCTCCCCCCCCGGTGATATGTGGTGAGGTTTAAGACTACCCCCCCCCCATACCGAAAATCACGTGTATAATTTTAGTACAAAGTAAAGTGAAATTTTCAGAATATTATCGTGCGTTCCACGAAAAATAAATACACGTGATATCCCATTATATCCCCCCCCCCTTGTGATATTTCGTATTTTTCTGAACCCTCCCCCCCCTTTCGAGCTTCGCGTGATAAATTGACGACCTGTTTTCAGAACTTCCTTTCCTTCCTTTCCTAAAAAGGCCCTCCACACAGCATCCCCAAAGATGACATAGGCCCTGAGGGGAATTATTTACCTCAGGGCCTCCTGTGAGGATTTAATGTAAAAAAAACAGTGTCTCCCGATCCGTCCTGCCGTGCAGCTGGTGGGCAAACGCATCCGCCAACAAGACCCGGACAAATCTCACCCCATGAACCCAGGCACCCCTGCTAAGTCATTGAACATAGCAAACCACTTGGGGTGACCTATGGCAGAGGTTTTGGTTATTCAATAAATGGTTTGTGGGGCGGCGATACCCATATCCGCCTCCCAAATTAAATTTTACCACCAAGACTAAACAAGTTAGCAATTTAAACCGAAAACATAATTTAACACTTTCGCTGTAGACTTCAATTGTCTGTACTGTTGTTCTTTATCAATTCTTTCGACCAAAAATAACATAATAACATCATTTGGAGAAACTTCTAACGGCACTTTACAGTGGTTAGGACTTTGACATCTAAGAACATGTTCTTAGATGTTAAATTTCTTTCTATTGTAAGGGGCAGTTGAAACCTTGTATAAATTGTGGTTATTTTGCACGTGCAGTCTTGAATGCTGAGTCTTATAACACGTAATATAAAGGCACCTACTAAAAAAAGATATCCAATGGATCAGCTAAATTTTTAAAACGGTTATGAATCGTTCGTATTCTTGTATATTCTCTATAAAATATCGTATTGAAACTTTTGTATTAAGTAATGGCTCACTTGTATCTGCGTCGCCACAGACTTAGTAATAATATGGTTGTATATTGAATTATGTAGGTATGTACTTTTAAGTTTTTGTGGATTTCAAACACTTTCAATTTTAAAAATGACACTTAAATTCTTAGCAAATTCGAGTTCATTGAACCCGAGTTACAGACAGACATAAACCACGTTACTAAACAACGAAATAGGTCGGACCGCCAAACAATTCGGTCTTGACACTCACACCTTGCCTCATTCACATTCAAACATCGTCTCATACATTCTCTTCTATTATTCTGACTTTTGACACGGCCCGACTCAAGTATCTGATTCACTTGATCGTGCCATTACTTCCACGGATGTCCACTTGAGAAAAAAACCTCTCAGTACCTACCTTTGTCATCTTTGGGGATGCTGTGTGGAGGGCTTCTTTTTATGAAAAGAAGAAAAGGAAGTCCGGGGAAGGAAAAGTGTATGAAGTGTGGGTAGGAATCTGGGGGTCAGTGTGTCCAGGAGTGATGGACGGATGAATCCATCCCTCCCACTGCGGCGCATGGCGTTATTTCGAGAAAATCCATCTGGAGTATCAAAAGGTCGCCTTCTAGATTAAGATTTGGGAGGTGGGTATGGGTCCCGCCGCCCCGGGAACCGTTTTTTGGATAACTAATACCTCTGTCATAGGTCACCCCAAGTGGTTCGCTACGTTTGGTGACTTAACAGGGGTGCCCAGGTTCATGGGATGAGGATTGTCCGGGTATTGGCGGCGGATGCATCAGCCCACCAGCTGCATGGCAGGCCGGATTGGGAGAGAGTGTTGAGGAGTCCCTTTGAATTTTTCCAGCCGTACTCTCTCGGAACATAGCCTTCCACCGCAGTGGAAGTGATGGATTCCTGAACACACCGACCTCCAGATTCCTACCCACCCTTTATTCCTTTTCCTTTGGGGTCGTCCAATAATCACGTGATGTTTTTTAGCAACTTTTTAACCCCCTCCCCCCCCGGTGATATGTGGTGAGATTAAAGACTACCCCCCCTCCCATACCCAAAATCACGTGTATTCTTTTAGTACAAGGTATGGTGAATTTTCAGAATATTATCGTGCGTTCGACGAAAAATAAATACACGTGTTATCCCATTATATCCCCCCCCCCCCTTGTGATATTTCGTATTTTTCGGACCCCCCCCCCTTTCGAGCCTCGCGTGATAATGATGGTCTTTTTGGGAGAGGAAGTTGAGGAAGTTCTGAGAAGGAAAAGGTATTAGGGGTGGGTAGGAATCTGGGGGTCAGTGTGTCCAGAAGTGACGGACGTATGAATCCATCCCTCCCGCTGCGATGCAAGGCGACGTTTCGAGAGAGTGCAGCTGAAGAAGTCAATGGACTCCCTCAATCATCCTCTCCCGATCCGGCCTGCCATGCAGCTAGTGGGCAGATGCATCTGCTGCCAAGACCCGCACAAACCTCACCTCAAAAACATGGGCACCACGGCTATGTCACCAAATGTAGCGAACCACTTAACCTATACCTAAAGGTTGGGAGGCGAGTATGGGTACCGCCGCCCCGGCAACCATTTTTCGATAACCGACACCTCTGTCATACGTCACCCCAAGTGGTTCGCTACTGTTGGTGACTTAGCAGGGGTGCCCGGGTACATCCGGTGAGGTTAGTCTAGGTCTTTCGGCGAATTTGTTCGCCCATCTACTGCGTGGCGGGCCGGATCAGGACTGATTGAGGGAGAACTAACCTGAATTATATAGGGGTGCCTGGGTTCGACGGGTGAAGTTTGTTTAGTTCTTTTCAGCGAATGCGTTCGCCCATCTACTGCGTGGCCGGCCGGATCGGGAGAGTTTGGTATGTAATAATATTAATTGGTTAAATTGTATTTTTTCTCGCATTAGCACTACACCTGATAAAAAATTCCTCAGTTTCTTTGTCATCTTTGGGGATGCTGTGTGGAGGGTTTTTTTAGGGAAAGGAAGAAGAGGAAGTTCTGTAATGAAATAATTTGGTATTTTAACCGTAAATCATATCATAATTATATTTTATTATAATAAACAATACCTACATGGTTTACTAATTAAGAGATGGATTCATTTGTCTCTCACCCGCCACCTCCGGATTCGTAGTCGAAGTTCGCAATCTCATTTTTTTACAGTAGCTCCACATAGGAGGCCCTGGGAAAAATAATTTCCCTCAGGGCCTATGTCATCTAAGGGGATGCTGTGTGGAGGGTCTTTTTAAGGAAGGGAAGGATAGGAAGTTCTGGGAAGGAATAAGGTATGTGGGGTGGATAGGAATCTGGGGTCAATGTGTCTAGGAGTGACGGCCCTAAAATTCCATCCCTCCAAATGCGGTGCAAGGAGATGGGTCGACAGAGTCCGGCTAGAAAGGTCAAAAGGCCTCCCTCAACCAAATTCTTATCCGGCCCGCCACGCAGCAGGGCAGACCTATCCGCCGCCATGTCCTGGACAAACCTGATACCATGAACCCGGTCACCCCTGCTTAGTCACCAAACGTAGCAAACTACTTGCAGAGGTGTTGGTTATACAGTAATGGTTCCCGGGGCGGCGGTACCCATACCCGCTTCCCAAATTGGAATACCTCGTTTATAATAATTCAATTAGTCCTTACTCAAGTCATCTAACCCGCGACCTCTGGATTCGTAGTCAAAGTTCGTAGTCTCATTACTCAAGCCGTCTCTAATAGGTGTGCTAAATCTATTTAATGGTTACAGTAGTTTTTCGAGTTCGAGTCTTTGGTCCCCACCTTAACTCGCATCAGAAAGTTTCCCAACCGGGTAACGATAAAAAGCCGCTCTACCTAGTCCGTACAAATAGTTTGGCACGTGTTAGGTGGTAAATAAAAACACTTTTCAAGGGTAAAGTACCATGACGCAATTGTGAGGCGGTCTATCCTCTTAAGTATATTTTAATCTTTATAGAACGTACCGATACTAAATGGACCTGAACAATACGACAGACGCACATAGAACTTTTCATTTGCATTGCGCACAGTTCGCGGTCAAAACTTGGCAAATAAGAACGTACCTACAAGTACCTACTAAAAGGAGCAGAAAAGTTCGACAGACCGGCACCATCCATATATACATATATGGATCAACAAATAAAAACGTGTAAAATGTATATGACACCGAAAAATGGGCGTGGCTTACAGGTAAATCTCGATGACAAAAGTTGATCCACATGGATCAGGATATGTATCCCAGCTTCGGTAACGGATCCACAAATCCGGATAGATCAACAAACTCAAACGGATCAACAAAAAACTGGTGTACCGTCGCGCAATATCAACAAAGTACGTGAGGAGATAAATATATATATATATATATATATATATATATATATATATATATATATATATATATATATATATATATATATATATATATATATATATATATACATCCCGTCCACTTTCATTCAATCCTGCGTAAAAATACAAATATATATATATTTGTATTTTTTATTCGCACTTTTTCAATATAGTACGTACAACGTACCTGCCTGAAGAACGTTTGAATGTTTGAAAGGAAAAAAGAAACAAAAATGTACCTCCGTGGACCAGTGGCGGCCGGTGATCAAAATATGTGGGGGTTCACCAGAGTCATTAAGTTAGACAATAAATTTAAGAAACTTATAAAGAAGTTCTATTCTCCGTTCTGTTAAAACGGAAACATATACAACACGTCCCGTTGGCGTCATGTATCTTTTCTCGGAAGATTTTTTCAATGTGGATGAGTGTTTCAGGCTGATAATTATTACTTATAATAATATACAGCACAGTTTAAAATACAATTTAAACAATATATTTCAATAAATACTTTAGGAACACTGAAATAACAACCAATGGAAGTTTCTCACCTGTACTTTTGTTCCAATTAGGGATCCTGTTTTCCCAATTGTCATTCAAACGCGAATTCCCAAAATTCATATTCGCACTTATTGCTTCGGAAATGTAAATGTCAAACGAAAATAAACCAGAGAAATGCAACAAAAAATGAAATGGTGGATGTAGTAGTCGGGGATCATAAACAAACCAAAGTGGACTTATGAATTATGACATCATATCGATATCACACAAAGATTCTGTTGACATTTTGGATCGGAGTTATGCCCGCCTGCTGACAACTAATCAGCTTATCACTCATTATTATTATAGACATGCTTTGACTTGAAAAGAAGAACGCGCGGAACATTCGTTAAAAATAGTAGCTCTGCTGTTAAATTGAAGACAAAATGTAGACAAAAACATTACATATAAGCGTTCTTGTTTAACACGCCACTGTACGAACTGCTCCTTTCGATGTGGGGGTAAAATTCAGACCTGCGTTCGCGCCTTGGTAAAATTTACAAAGAACCGTATGTTCCCACGGTTCTGACTGTTCACAGGATTTGCTCACAAAGTAGTAAGATTCTGGAACGCTGTCGAAAACGAACTGCTATGAAGATAGGCGCAAGGGCCGGCTCTCGTCGCTCTGAAAGATAGCGCGTATAATAGGTAGCTACCTACCTACTGTACGAGAGCTTGAGTAAATATTATAATAATTTATAACCGAACCGCGTTTCGTATTATGATCTTCAATTTTTGTGGGTTGTGCGGCGCTCGGGAGCTCTCATGAACTAGCCGCCACTGCCGTGGACACTAAAAAAATTAACCAACACCTTTTGCATCCAATCCTCGGAAACACTTTCTTCAAGTAGAGCAGTGGATGCATGCAACAATCTTACACAACATGATTCGACCAAAATGTATCGATGGCAACATATTTATTCAATTTTAAGCACTACTGGATTCTGCAGTGTATAGGTTAGTCGTGTAGTTTCAATATCTTTCGATAGATGTCGTTAGTATGGTTGGTTTCATTCAAAGTTTTGTGATATCCCAACAGATGTCAATTAAGTATTATATAAGAATAGTATCATCTATCGTCGTTCGGGTCTACTGCACGATGTTCCGATGTCAGGCATACACCATCAGTCTAGGGACTCGAAGCCTCAGAATAACTTAGGAGCCTACTAGAGTAAAGACATCTAGTCCAGTTAAATATTTATTGTAAACTTTACAATAACGTAAATAAATTAACTTAATCACGACGAACCTCAATCTCATTTGGAAGTTTCCCAACCCATTTTAAGTAGATTTAATCATTGGTATTGACAGATATTACAGATTTATATTTGGAGAGAAGAAATAACTAACTTATTTTTTAAATAAATTCCTCTCATTGTACTGTTAAACTTAGTGTGAGACAGATATGATCACATCAGTAGAACGCTGCCTGCACTAAATAATAATAATAAAATGGTGAGAATTATGATTTATCGTCGATGTCTTACGTACGACCTCTCTCTGGGACTACAACAGTTAGTTTCATGCACAGATAGACTTGCCAAAAATACAACGACAAAAATTGCAATTTGAGAAACTTCCTTGTACACAAATTTCCGGGGCAATATTACACGAATGTTTACAATCCATCACAGTCATTAAATATTATAATATATACCTACCTATATTACTAGAATTTTGTATAAAATGATACAGTTGACCGAGTGGACCTAATAGACCGAGTGGACCGACTCGACAGAGAGCGGACCTACGATTACGATTAGTAATAGATAAGTACCTAATAGACCAAATGGACCGAGTGGATCGAGTAGACCGAATGGACCAAATGGTTTTAATTTACCGAGTGGACCGAGTAGATTGAGTAGACCGAGTGGACTGAGTGGATCAAGCGGAACGATTGAACCAAGAGGTCCGAGTAAACCGAGTGGTCAGAATGGACCTAATGGACCGTGTGGACCAAGAGTGGACCTAATAGACCGAGTGGACCGAGATTGGAGCTAATAGACCGAGTGGACCGAGATTGGAACTAATAGACCGGGTAAACCGAGTGGATCGAATGGACCGACTCGACCGAAATGGAGTGGATCGAGTGAACCGAGTGGACAGAGTAGACCGAATGGATCAAATGGTTCTAATAAACCGAGTGGACCGAGCAGTTTGAGTGGACCGGGTAGAACGAGTGGTCAGAATGGACCTAATATACCACGTAAAGCGTGAATTCATCAACAGACGCCGAGAAGGTTTTAAGCTTGGGATGGCTGAGAAGTCTAAGTCATCTTGAGGGTATCACGGAGTCCTGAAGAGACCCATATTTTGTAGGAGGGAGGAAACACAGGCCGGCAAATCATTCGACAGCCGAGTTGTTGAAGTGATGGCGAATGTGTGACCAAACTGATTTGCAGTTAAGACGAGTTACCACCATTGTTCCCACTTTTTAGTGTAAACAGCATCAGTACAAAAAATGACGGCTATATTATTGTTTACTTTCAATTTATATAGATCGCCTGTAAGTATTTAAATTTTGTAAATTTAATAATATAATTACATTTTTAAAATGGGTATACCGGGAACGTTTGAAACTATTTTTCATTACAGTGGAGTGGAGTATCTTTTATATTTATAGATAAGATGTTTATACTGGTTTCGTGACAACTCGGATTCATACAATTTCAACATCCGTTTTAAAAGTCATGAAAAATAATTGAGGAATAGCTGTAACGTAAACTTTTTACCTAACCTAACGTAACCTATTTAACAAAAAAAAATTCATCACTTTTAATGAATTTTCAAAGGAGGTGTTGAAGTTGCAAGATTGTATGAGTTATCCGGTCACCGTTCATACTAGTTTAATTATATTTTTTACATTAGCTCCGAGACCCTGAGGAAAATAATTTCCCTTTTCGGGCCTATGTCATCTTAGGGGATGAAGTGTGGAGGGTTTTTTTAAGGAAGGAAAGGAGAGGAAATTTTGGGAAGGAAAGAGGTATGAGGGGTGGTGTCTCCACTGTTTCTTTGGCGGTTAAGTGCTGCAGAGCAAAGCCCTATGCAATCCCCGAAGGAGCAGTCGTGAAACTACTTGATCACAAAGTTACAGGGACGGTTAAATATGCACACACTCGCAAAACCTAGTAGATAGTCATTCGATGGTTCAGATCTGGGTATTTGGAAAATAAGATAAGCCCAGACTGGAAAAGGGAAAATAGAATCACTGTGGCATATGGGGACTCTCTGGTCTCCAGGTTGTGGTGTACACTTCACAATGTTATATTTAAATTTCGAAATCGTAATATTCTTATAGAAAGGTTTTATAATATATGCGCCCTGTCTGAGATGTTAGTTTACACTGAGCTTCAAAGCACACTGTCACCTCTCCAGAGTTGTTTTTTTTTTGCAATAATTGCGTTATTTCATGGTGACATTTAGGATGGGAATATTAGGTAGGTGGGATATTTTTAGGATTTTGACATTTGCTATCCACCAATTCTGCGGATGCATACCTAACCAATCCCAATATATAATGCGCGAACAAGGGGAGGGGTAGGAATCTGGAGGTGTGTCCAGGAGTGACAGATGTATGAATCCATCCCTCCAACCACGGTGCAAAGCGATGGGTCGAGAGATTCCGGCTTGAGAGGATAAATACCTCCTTCAACCAGTCTCTCTCGATCGTGGCCACCGCACGGCGTGTCGGCAGACGGCCGCCAAGATGTGGCAAACCAAACCTCACCCCATGAACTCGGGCACCCCTTCTAAGTCACCAAACGTAGCGAACCAATTGGGGTGACCTATGGCAGAAGTGTTGAATATCCAATAAATTGTTCGCGGGGCGGCGGTACCCATACCCGCCACCCAATTTAGTTTCTAAATAAAATTTATTAGGTGGCGACAACTCCTGTAGGTAATCTACAATAACCCACCTCCTTCCAGATACACCTCCTTCCGAATCCGTTTAAAAGTCAATTTCACGACTGGACACCGAGTCTCGCTTGCGACTGGACTGACGGCTCCGCTTATTCTCGGCGGGACTGCCGGGTGACTGTAGTTCAGCTGCTTTGTTTAAGTTAAACAATCTCATCATAATATGTATTTTTTTTTTATTCTGCATATTAACAAACTTTTATTTCAGCTACATCAGGTGGCGGAGATGAGACGTGATACTATGAAATAAATAACTAACAACATGTACGCACTCGCATACTGCCTGCTAACAATGTATGCCCGGACATTGGGGGTCTAGAGTCATTTTAAATAAAAAGTAGCTTCTTTATAAATAAAAAAATTAGAGTCCTGACGAGTACGGTGAAGGAGGAAACAATCTGTTTCCTTAGAACGCCGTGGGAAAGTGGTGGACAACCTCCAATGGTCCGAATCGAAATTTTTCGTGCGGAGAGCGGGGCCTTAAAGAAAATGGGAAAGTGAAGTTTAATTAACCCGTAGCGTGTGTGGGGCTGAATAGTTCGAAACATTACTGCCTGAGTGAAAATGTTTAATAAAACGCGACTCGTTCAAAATAGAGCGAAAATATGGGAGCTGACTAAAAAGCATTTAAAGAAACACTGTAAAATTTTTCATACATATGACTTGTAAAATAACTGAAATAAACGTGTTTATAATAATTTTCGGAGCATAATTTGCGTTTTTTTTTCTATCGAGGGAATTTTATATAATTTGTTTCGGCGCGGGGGATGTATAGATATTATTTATTTATTTATTTATTTATTTATTAATTTACGGACAACAGTCCATTAAAAACATAATAATAACACGAATAAAAATAAAAATAAAAACAGAGATGACAGTGAAGGGAGAGCACATAAAAATTAATAGCAGTGACAATATAAAATATAAAAAGTACATATAGAGACACTACAAGTCAAAGCATGAAGAAGCATTTAAATATTGCGTAACGACTGCCGAAAGTCATTTAGTTTTACACCAAAAAAATCAATGCTTTGACTTGCGTTGACAAGTCTCGACATTCTGGATAAGGGAGAATGGTATCCGTAATTAGTAGAATGTTGATTGAGGAACAGCAATTCATTATTTAGAAGCCTACGGGAAGGGATGTTAAACTGGATGAGTTGTAACAATGCAGGTGTATCTGTAATACTGTTGATAATTTTAAATATGCAAATTAGATCAGAGTCCTTTCTACGTTTTTCTAAAGAAGGCATGTTTAAAATGTGTTCAATTTCATCATATGAGTACTTACCTCTTTCAAGACCCAACCTCCAAGCAATTCCTCTTAGGAAACGATGTTGTACGGATTCGATGTGACAAATGTGGACAGCGTAGAAAGGAGACCAAATGACACTAGCATATTCAAGGTGAGGGCGAACCAGCGAACAGTAAAGAGTTTTAAGTGTACTTATATGTTTGAAGTCAGAGGTAATTCTATGAATGAAGCCGAGTAGTTTAAGTGATTTATTTACGATATTATTTATGTGATCACGGAAAGAAAGTTTGCAGTCTAGAGTGACCCCAAGGTCCTTGATAGATTTGACAGTAGATAGACAAACACTATTTAGTTTATAATCAAACTGAATAGGTTTTTTGGTTCTATAAAAGGACAAAATTTTGCATTTATCAACAAAAATAACACATATTAAGAGCTTAAAAACTTCAAATGTTTAAGGGAGATATTTAAGAAATCGGTAGAAATTCGGGTTGCGGCGCCTTAATACATGAATCAATAAAACTATGCGCATTTTTTCATCTCAATTATTCTGTAATACAATAGTAAAACAGTATGGTCAATTGAAATAGTTTGTGGGGTCAATTGAAACACTCAAAATATTTTTAAAAAAATTGAAGTAATTTTAATCAGTGTTAAACATTTTCGATGTAACAGCGGGGTTCAATGAGATCGTGAATATTCAATATACACATTATTAACAAAAATATTTTAAAAAACATAAATGTTTAGAAGACAACTTTAAAAGCTTTTTTTTTAATTGACGGTCGGAGTTGTCTAGCGGTAAGGTTTTTGACTCGCAATCCGAAGGTTGCGGGATTGAATTGCAGGCAAATAAATTATACGTTGTTAATTTGTGTTATTTCACGATTAATTCATTCAAAATAATAAATAGCATATTTGCCGCACGTTCCAGAGTGGAACATGCTCTTAGTATCGCCCTGGTGTAAGACCACCATTCAGAATTGAAATGTTGTTTAGCCGTGTTAGTGACCAGATCTGAATAGCAAGGCACTTCCCTACCTTCCTCTTCCCCATCTCCTTCCCTTGCCTACTACCTTCAGCCTCACAACATACCCCAATTTGGGGATGCAGTAGACTCACTGGATCCAGACGGGAGCAGCTGGGATTCTTGAGAAGTGTGCTCCATCAAGTAAAGTAAATTCCGTCAATTCAAAAGACTTATTTTGACATTAGTAGAAGTAGATTGGGTGGATATGTTTAGAACAACTTGTCTGGGGACGAGTGCAACGTTTCAATCGTCCCCGTATTTCAGCCGCCCCTATCATTGTAAGCTTTAACCACTTTGAAAGGAATTTTTTGAGTCATAACTAAAATATAAAGTACTAGCTTTTTCCCGCGGCTTCGCTCGAATGGTATTAGGGAGGTTCCCACTCCGCCTCTCCACCCCCTCCCCCCCCCCCCCCCCTTCCCCCCCCTCCCCCCCCTTGCACTCCCCCCTCTACCTTCCCCCTCCCCCCCTCTTACTCCATCTCCCCTCCCCCTCTCCCTCCCCCTCTCCACCCCCTCCCCCCCCCTTCCCCCTCCCTTGCACTCCCCCCCTCTACCTTCCCCCTCCCCCCCCTCTTACTCCATCTCCCCTCCCCCTCTCCCTCCCCCTCTCCCCACCCTCCCCCCTCTAACCCTTCCCCAATCCCGCATTTATTTAAAGTACTCCCCTAATAATTTGAATCGATTAAAGAATTCTAGATGTCTTACTAATCGTGCCACCTATTGCAATTTTTTTATACAAATTTCATAGTGCCAGGGCTCTGAGCTATAGCCTATATGTTATTCTGATGTATGAGCTATATTATTGTAAAGTTTCATTAAAAGCCATTCAGTAGTTTTGCGTAAAAGAGTAACAAACACACATACATCCATACAAATTTTCGCTTTTATAATATTAGTAGGATTTATCACCCAGAAGCCTATAAAAATCATTTTGCTGCTTACGAATTGAGCAGCGAATAATAAAAATCGGGATGTAAACTGCTACAACACTGAAGATGGCTCTACCTATGAGTAGAGTGCTGACGACAACTGATGTTCTACAAGACTTCGACTACTCTTGTAATAATATATAGTATATTTGCCGCACGTTCCAGAGTGGAAGATACTCTCAGTATCGCCCTGGTGTGAGACCACCATTCAGAATTGAAACGTTGCTTGAAATGGCTTTTGCCGTATTTGATGACCAGATCTGAATAGCCAGGTACTTCCCCACCTTTCTCTTCCCCATTTCCTTCCCCTCCCCACTACCTTCAGTCTCGCAACATACCACAATTGGGGATGCCATAGTCTCACTGGCTCCAGACGAGAGCAGCTGGGACTTTTGTGAGGTATTCACATAAAAATATATATACAGGGTGCGGCAGAGAGGACGGACGTTTTTGAGATGGGTAGTACTCTCCCCATCCGTCTACGAGAGAGGTGGGGGGGGGGGGGGTTCCGCTTGACTCGTGAGTTCCTAGCATTGTTTTACCAGTTGTCGTCATGGGGCCGTGGACGGTGGAGCACCGCGTTGTCGCCACTTCAACATTCATCGGAATAGAGCTGTTCCCTCTCGAAACACCATCCTCCGTTGGGTTGAATCACTTCGCAGGCGTGGGGAACTGATCAACAGAAGACCAAGAGGAGCTCCGCGAACAGTTCGAACTCCTGAAAATGTTGAACGCGTTCGACAAGCCTTTCTCACGCCTCCAGCACTGCATCAACGATTTCGGCCACCACATGCCTGATGTGATTTTCCACACTTGACTGTCTCAAATGCTATTTCCTTGCGAACCTGATTCCATCATAAAATTTGTTTTTGAGTAAAAATTAACTATTTTTTGATTTTTTTAAATCCGTCCGTCCTCTCTGCCGCACCCGGTATATATATAAAGTTTTTTTTCATAATTTTTATTCTAATGACCAATTCAAAACATACTATTCCTAGGTTGGCTAAGCCAAGTACGAGAATATATCTTTACATGAACTATTTTATATCAATTAAATGAAGACAATATTAGCGAAACTCAAACGAAAATCTGGAGACAGAATAAACAAAATTTTAACAAAACAAAAAACGACTTCAAAAATGCACTAAAAAGTAAATAAATAAATTCATATTCATCTAAAACTTAATAATCCACTCACTTTTTTCTACGCATCAAAATGTAGGTACGATTGTTATTTTTGGAGTCAGTGTCAGCCATCTTTTGTATAACGGGCTTATGGAGCACCGGGCCAATTTAGGCCCCTTTCTCCTTCAACTGAGATATTTAAGGTTGTAGAAAGTGAGATTTGTTTTTGATAATTAGTTTTTAGTTGCAAAGGACATGGCTGCAAGATGGGGGAGGATTATTACGGAGGGGATGTTTGAGGTTGGTTTTCTTTTTTACTGCGGGACGAGGGAACAACTGGGTGGTTACCACTATTTGAGGGACGGGGAGGGGGGTGAGGGGGCTTTGAGGGGAGGGGGAATTTAGTGGGGTAGTGGCAGGTCGGTGGGTGGTACGTTGTGGGGTGGGGATTTCTTTGATTTGGACGAGGGTGTTTTGAAGAATTGGGGGGAGTAGAGAAGAGATTAGGGGGGGGTTGGGGGAGCCGAAGGGTTGGGGGGTGGTCGGCAGACGAGAGGTGATGGGGTAGATGGTTTGGGAGGCTGAGGGGTGGCGAGCGGTTTGGGGGGCGAAGGGGGCGCTGACGGATAGGGGGGGCTGTCGGTAGGGGGTGCGTTGG
The DNA here is from genome assembly GCA_929108145.2 of Limnephilus rhombicus. Taxonomy (NCBI): domain Eukaryota; kingdom Metazoa; phylum Arthropoda; class Insecta; order Trichoptera; family Limnephilidae; genus Limnephilus; species Limnephilus rhombicus. Next base: position 21,222,186 of record OV815288.1, read on the forward strand.
GAGCGCGATCGGTGTTGAGGGCGGTGGGGGGGAGATTTGTGCTGGGGGTAGCACGGGGGGGATCAGTTTGGGGGGAGGTGGGGGGGAGTTTGGTAGTGGGGCGGATATCTTGAGGGGTGGTAAGGGGGTGGTCGGTTTGCGGGGTGACAGGGGGGCCATCGGTAGGGCGGTTGGTTTGGGGGGCAGTAAGGGGGGGGTTGGGGGGGGTTGTTTGGGCGGGGGTTAGAGATGAGGAGGGGGGGGGGTTTGTTGCGGAGGGGTATCCTGAGTCGGGTTGGGATTGGGGTGAGTTGCAGGGGGAATTGGGAGGGGAACCATGAACTCTGCGGAAGGCCAGGGAGCAGACATGGTCTATCTCTTCAGGGGACAAGTTGTTGGGGTCGGGGTGGTTTTCGAAGAAGGACTGGATCTCGAGGGTAAGGCGTTGATATTCGTCGGAGGTATTGAGAAGGGGGGAGGACATGATGGTATGGAATGGGGGGAAACACGGGGATAACTGAGGGCACGAATACACTTAAATTGTCTGTGAAGAAATATTTTAAATGCACTTAATTGTCTGTTGCTAAGCACAAAAACACTTGGGTATTTCACTGGTTCACTGGGGTGTGGTTTTCACGAACTGTCACGAACTGGAGCGATAAGCGACGGCGTCAGCGGTGGAGAATGGCATTTAAGCCAAGCCAGAGAGGTGCGACTGTCGCGGGCGGCAGTCACAGTCGGAATGAAGTGTCAGCCAAGGTAGGTTTGTAACTACATACGAGTACATAGTTATAGGTGTGATGTGTTTGTGTCGCACGCGCGACTTGACGAGGCGGGAGGGGAGCTGTCAAGTGAACCGCCGGGCCGGGTACCTTGGCCGACACCGACACCAAAAATAATAATCGGATGAGTAGAAAAATTGAGTTGATTATTAAGTTGTAGAAGAATACGATTTTTTTTTTACTTTTTAGTGGATTTTATGAAGTTGTTTTATGTTTTGTTTATTTTTTGATTTTTAGTGAATCTGAAGTACGCTAACTATTTTTTCTGAATATGGGTAGACCTACTAAACGTGCTGCTCATACGAGACAGACATTACTTGACCATAATGACGATTCAGTAGGGGACTCAAAGATCCGGATAGCCTTTAAAATATTCGGCCGAGTGTCGTTAATTTGCTCCTAAGAATTGAAGAGTTCCGTTACTTTATCATGGATCCCATAATCAGAACCTTACCAAACTAACCTTAACCTAACTAAACTACCCTTGAAGTACATCCTTTCTAATAAAAAATAATCATCGAAATCGGTTGACGTGATATCGAGTTATTTATTCGACAATTTGTCGCGCACATACATAATGCAAATTTAAAACTTATATAGTTTTCTCATGGATGCCATTGTCAGAACTGGGCCAAATTGAAATGGGACCACAAGGAAAGCACCAGCATTCAAATAAAAAAGAATCATCAATATCGGTTCACCCAGTCGAAAGTTCTGAGGTACCAAACATTAAAAAAAAATACCGTCGAATTGAGAACCTCCTCCTTTTGGAAGTCGTTTAAAAATCAGAAAAAGATATTGCACCTCTGGGTTTGAGTCCCAGAGGTGCCGATATATTTTTCAGATTTTTCTGCCTCCAGATTTTCGATTGAATTTCGCTAATACTGTCTTCATTTAATTAAACATTACAATTTGAGGTTTTACTCATTAAGTTAAAAAATAAATATTTTTTAACAATTTCTCTCCTGCTTACGAATCTCTTTTCCGTTATGGTTTTATTATATAACGTGGAAAATTAAAATGTTTAGAAAATGATAAAGCACTTAAATATTTGTGCCTGAATTTCTAAAAATAACACAAAACATGTTTTTTGTCAAGATGCTTAAGATGGCGTTTGAATGATCGATTTTTTTTAAGTCAAAATAGGCTGCTGGTGTTAAAAGGGAATTTCAACCTTATCGCCATTTACATAAGGAGTTTTATTGTTAGCAGCCTGGTCCCGAATTTTACGAGACGTGGTGCATCGCTTTAATGCAAAAAAAATTCCATTTATCTTGAATCACTAATCAAATGAGAGACCAGCTAAACTGGATTTCAATAAAAAAGAGACTGCTGTAGAAGGAATGAAATTGTTTTTAATACCAAGTTATTACGAAACAAGAAATAAATAGTGTTAGATTTTTATTTTTTTTTTTTTTACCTGAGCTCCACACAGGAGGCCCTGAGGAAAATAATTTCCCTCAGGGCCTATGTCATCTTTGGGGATGCTGTGTGGAGGGTTTTTTTAAGGAAAGGAAGGAGGAGAGTTCTGGGAAGGAAAAGGGTTTAAGGGATGGGTAGGAATCTGGGGTTCAGTATGTCCTGATCATCCGCCTCCAAGACCTAGACAAACCTCACCCCATGAACCCGGGCACCCCTGCTAAATCACCAAACGTAGCGAACCACTTGGGGTGACCTATAGCAGAGGTGTTGGTTATCCAATAAAGGTTCCCGGGGCGGCGGTACCCATTCCCGCCTCCCAAATTGCCAGATATGAAAAAATCAAAACCACAGAATTGCCTAATGCCTAACGTATAGAGGACTAAATATGTATGATGAAATTCCCGAAAGTATGAAGAATTAAGAAAGAATTAATGTATTTAAAAAGAAATGTTATGCTTACTGAAAAAATATTAAATTTTATAAAATGAAACTTTACCTCGTGCATATATTATATTCTAATGTAGGATCTGTAAGTAACTCAAAAAATAATAAATAAAATCTTTAACGGTTCGACTTTGGCTAAGACGTAAATTGTGCTTATTAAATTAATTTATTGCGGCAAATCGACGTAAAATTAAAATATGGATACAAATTTCTTCAAGAGATAAATCATAGTTTATAGGAATTTGCTGCGGACGTTCCCGCGTGTTTGAAGTAAGCTCAATGTTCCCTTACTTCCAGAAAAAAATTATCAAAACGTTGTCAAGCGTCGAAAATATTTCGTGGACAGATGTTCAAATTCATTTCATTGACCTACCCGAGGCCGTAATCTATAATAGAGTCGAAATGTTTCATGTGCCTAAACTATTGCCGTTGCCGATTCTTTATTTTTCAAGTCGTTATAGATTACATTTCTCGGGGTTGCAGCTAATCTGTACCTACAGTCAGTGGCATAGCTAGCATAAGTGGCACCCGGGGCGGATAGGGCGGATAACGTGGTGTCACCCCCCCCCCCCCATCGAGTGGTAACCGGAGCGCCCCCCCCCCCCCCATCGAGTGGTAACCGGAGCGCCCCCCCCCCCCCCCCCTTGCTACGACACTGCCTACAGTGCTGCTCGTAGATAATGGATACAAGGAAGAAACATCAACATTAGAAACCCACAAAAATGCCCACGTTTATCCATACTACAAATGCTCATTGCATCTACGCATCAGGGCTGGAGTTTCGCTGAGGCCTAGGCACCCAACGTCATCGGGGAGCCCCGGCCAGGGACCTTTCTTTTGACAATTATTTCAACATATCTCCCAGGGCTCCCAATCCGGAAGGGGCCCCGGCTAGTTGATACACATTAAAGACATAGGAAAAAGATATTTTAACTTATTTCCAATGTCCACTACGGAGGGGACCCCGGCTAGGATTCAAAATTATTCGCATTAAGGACATGGACTATATATTATGTGTTTTCCAGGACCCCAACATTCTATAGTTATTCTTCAACTGTACTATGTGTGTAGGCACGTTACATCCCTCGTGCACTGTTGACCTCGTCCAAATAACGATAATATAATATTATATTTTGAAATCAAAAAAAGCAGAGTGAATTTATTTTGGTAAATTTCCAAAAAAGCTCCGAGTCTCTGAGACCGGGCCTGACTAAGCACAGCGGCGCTCCGTCTTCGTTTGTACACACCAAATTAATATATTTCGTTGGCGCACTCTGGCACCGTGAGGCATCGCGAGGCCTCTGTGTTTCCTCCCTCTTACATTCACTCCTCCCTGCTACTTCACTCTGTCATTTCCCCAAAAGACACGTCCCCCCACACAGCATCTCCTAATACGAAATTAGAGGGAAATTATTTCATAGATGTAAATGTCAATGTAAAAAAAGCGTGACGTGCTGGCAAATATCAAGCAATATTTGAACATAAAGTAAGGCCTAAAATTTATTACGGCAACAATTATTAATTTCGTTTGTCCTTTTGGTAGCTACCTACTCCCATTGAATCAATCGCTTTGATAGTTTGTGCAAATTGGTCGTAGATCGGCGACAGTCGGCATGCTTTACTTTTACCCACATCTCCCTTTACTTCCATTATCTACGGCGATCATTGACCAACAAAGTCTAGAAAGGGCGTGTGCGTTAAAAATGGCATGTAAACCGAAATTATTTCTTCCAATAATTGGGTTACAAAAACATTTATCAAAAATAAAGTGCGTTATTCAAGAATCATTGCTTTTGTTTGTCTGCAAGGGCCAAATTTGTCTCACAAGTTATTATGACTTCGAAGCGAAGCGAAGGAATCAGATGAGGAACTTGGTTATAACTTATAACTTATAACAGTACAAATTAACAAAATTAATATTAGTGGCAGAATTATTCAACCTACTTAATTTGTAAGACATGAGTTGATATATCGATTATGACGATGCGTGATGTGTCTGCGTTTGTCAATAGCTACTATCGTAAATACATATTAGGCCGGCCGCAAACGTCAGACGTAATGCAAATAGGCCATGCCTTTCCGCGCCCGCCGTCCAATCGAATTTTGTCCGATCAGACAATCGGATGGAGAAATCTGATGTTTGCGCCGGGCCATACATATCAAAACAACCTTTAAGGAATAGAAGGCAGTCCTACTTGTCCGATTTTCTGTTTGTTTCATGTGGGCGAGCATTGTCAGCGGCTGAGGACCTGTTGCTTTGTAGAGATGCTCCCTTCTCCTTTCTGCATGGGTTGGTGTTGACCTGTTGCTTGGTAGAGATGCTCCCTCCGCCTTTCTGCATAGGCTGGTGTTAGACGCTGCCTGTTAGGTTACTAGGCCAATGTTGCAGTCATCTGGAATAAAACAGGACAGTCGGTAACGTAGGGTATTTCACTATATGTTTTATTCTAGAGAAAAAAAATATTTACGAAAATAATGGCAATGATATTTAATTTGTACGTGGAAGAATACATTTTCAACAAAATATTAAATTATGTTTCCTAGTATGCCAGGTGGAAGTGGCGCAGAGCATTACCAATCAAAAAATAAAAGTAAGAATTTTAATAAAAATTATCAACATGTTTCGAAAATAAAGTTTCGAAACATGTTGATAATTTTTATTAAACAAGTGGTATATTATAAATTTGTTTTCATTTAAGAAAAATAAGGCCACAAAGTGAATTTGCGAATATTGAAGAAGTAAGAAATATAATTTTATATCGGCTAGTAAACTTAACAAAAATAATCTGAGCTGTAATATGGTCCCATGATCCCAAAGAAAATAAAACTAAATTTACCCCATCAAATGACACGATTGGTTGAACGATCTTCGGAAAGCAAAACATTTCAGATATTGTGAATCTTGTGTGAAAGGTGCAATGAATGCATTGTGGTAGGTTATCAGATCTGCCTAAACTACTTTACAAGTCAATTAAGAGCGATCAATGTCCAGCAAGTGCCATCACAGCGAGACACACACTGTAGAATCTCAATGAAATAGATTTAAATGAATTATATTAATTTATTTAATACCTACAATAATGGTTTGTGAAGGAGACCAACTGCGCGAAGCCACCCTGGAGCTCCGAAGTAACGTGGTTAGAGGTCGCACGACACAGCCGCACCCCCAGAAAACAGCTTGAAGAGTTGGGCCTCTCCCTAAAAAAATAATTTTAAAAATTATCTTTTTTTAATGCACCTTTTCATCACGGCTAAGCCAAGTACGAGAATATATCTTTACATGAACTATTTTATATCAATTAAATGAAGACAATATTAGCGAAACTCAAACGAAAATCTGGAGACAGAATAAACAAAATTTTAACAAAACAAAAAACGACTTCAAAAATGCACTAAAAAGTAAATAAATAAATTCATATTCATCTAAAACTTAATAATCCACTCACTTTTTTCTACGCATCAATATGTAGGTACGATTGTTTGGAGTCAGTGTCAGCCAAGGTAGGTTTGTAACTACATACGAGTACATAGTTATAGGTGTGATGTGCTTGAGTCGCACGCGCGACTTGACGAGGCGGGAGGGGAGCTGTCAAGTGAACCGCCGGGCCGGGTACCTTGGCCGACACCGACACCAAAAATAATAATCGGATGAGTAGAAAAATTGAGTTGATTATTAAGTTGTAGAAGAATACGATTTTTTTTTTTACTTTTTAGTGGATTTTATGAAGTTGTTTTATGTTTTGTTTATTTTTTGATTTTTAGTGAATCTGAAGTACGCTAACTATTTTTTCTGAATATGGGTAGACCTACTAAACGTGCTGCTCATACGAGACAGACATTACTTGACCATAATGACGATTCAGTAGGGGACTCAAAGATCCGGATAGCCTTTAAAATATTCGGCCGAGTGTCGTTAATTTGCTCCTAAGAATTGAAGAGTTCCGTTACTTTATCATGGATCCCATAATCAGAACCTTACCAAACTAACCTGAACCTAACTAAACTACCCTTGAAGTACATCCTTTCTAATAAAAAATAATCATCGAAATCGGTTGACGTGATATTGAGTTATTTATTCGACAATTTGTCGCGCACATACATAATGCAAATTTAAAACTTATATAGTTTTCTCATGGATGCCATTGTCAGAACTGGGCCAAATTGAAATGGGACCACAAGGAAAGCACCAGCTTTCAAATAAAAAAGAATCATCAATATCGGTTCACCCAGTCGAAAGTTATGAGGTACCAAACATTAAAAAAAAATACCGTCGAATTGAGAACCTCCTCCTTTTGGAAGTCGTTTAAAAATCAGAAAAAGATATTGCACCCCTGGGTTTGAGTCCCAGAGGTGCCGATATATTTTTCAGATTTTTCTGCCTCCAGATTTTCGATTGAATTTCGCTAATACTGTCTTCATTTAATTAAACATTACAATTTGAGGTTTTACTCATTAAGTTAAAAAATAAATATTTTTTAACAATTTCTCTCCTGCTTACGAATCTCTTTTCCGTTATGGTTTTATTATATAACGTGGAAAATTAAAATGTTTAGAAAATGATAAAGCACTTAAATATTTGTGCCTGAATTTCTAAAAATAACACAAAACATGTTTTTTGTCAAGATGCTTAAGATGGCGTTTGAATGATCGATTTTTTTTAAGTCAAAATAGGCTGCTGGTGTTAAAAGGGAATTTCAACCTTATCGCCATTTACATAAGGAGTTTTATTGTTAGCAGCCTGGTCCCGAATTTTACGAGACGTGGTGCATCGCTTTAATGCAAAAAAAATTCCATTTATCTTGAATCACTAATCAAATGAGAGACCAGCTAAACTGGATTTCAATAAAAAAGAGACTGCTGTAGAAGGAATGAAATTGTTTTTAATACCAAGTTATTACGAAACAAGAAATAAATAGTGTTAGATTTTTATTTTTTTTTTTTTTACCTGAGCTCCACACAGGAGGCCCTGAGGAAAATAATTTCCCTCAGGGCCTATGTCATCTTTGGGGATGCTGTGTGGAGGGTTTTTTTAAGGAAAGGAAGGAGGAGAGTTCTGGGAAGGAAAAGGGTTTAAGGGATGGGTAGGAATCTGGGGTTCAGTATGTCCTGATCATCCGCCTCCAAGACCTAGACAAACCTCACCCCATGAACCCGGGCACCCCTGCTAAATCACCAAACGTAGCGAACCACTTGGGGTGACCTATAGCAGAGGTGTTGGTTATCCAATAAAGGTTCCCGGGGCGGCGGTACCCATTCCCGCCTCCCAAATTGCCAGATATGAAAAAATCAAAACCACAGAATTGCCTAATGCCTAACGTATAGAGGACTAAATATGTATGATGAAATTCCCGAAAGTATGAAGAATTAAGAAAGAATTAATGTATTTAAAAAGAAATGTTATGCTTACTGAAAAAATATTAAATTTTATAAAATGAAACTTTACCTCGTGCATATATTATATTCTAATGTAGGATCTGTAAGTAACTCAAAAAATAATAAATAAAATCTTTAACGGTTCGACTTTGGCTAAGACGTAAATTGTGCTTATTAAATTAATTTATTGCGGCAAATCGACGTAAAATTAAAATATGGATACAAATTTCTTCAAGAGATAAATCATAGTTTATAGGAATTTGCTGCGGACGTTCCCGCGTGTTTGAAGTAAGCTCAATGTTCCCTTACTTCCAGAAAAAAATTATCAAAACGTTGTCAAGCGTCGAAAATATTTCGTGGACAGATGTTCAAATTCATTTCATTGACCTACCCGAGGCCGTAATCTATAATAGAGTCGAAATGTTTCATGTGCCTAAACTATTGCCGTTGCCGATTCTTTATTTTTCAAGTCGTTATAGATTACATTTCTCGGGGTTGCAGCTAATCTGTACCTACAGTCAGTGGCATAGCTAGCATAAGTGGCACCCGGGGCGGATAGGGCGGATAACGTGGTGTCACCCCCCCCCCCCCCCCATCGAGTGGTAACCGGAGCGCCCCCCCCCCCCCCATCGAGTGGTAACCGGAGCGCCCCCCCCCCCCCCCCTTGCTACGACACTGCCTACAGTGCTGCTCGTAGATAATGGATACAAGGAAGAAACATCAACATTAGAAACCCACAAAAATGCCCACGTTTATCCATACTACAAATGCTCATTGCATCTACGCATCAGGGCTGGAGTTTCGCTGAGGCCTAGGCACCCAACGTCATCGGGGAGCCCCGGCCAGGGACCTTTCTTTTGACAATTATTTCAACATATCTCCCAGGGCTCCCAATCCGGAAGGGGCCCCGGCTAGTTGATACACATTAAAGACATAGGAAAAAGATATTTTAACTTATTTCCAATGTCCACTACGGAGGGGACCCCGGCTAGGATTCAAAATTATTCGCATTAAGGACATGGACTATATATTATGTGTTTTCCAGGACCCCAACATTCTATAGTTATTCTTCAACTGTACTATGTGTGTAGGCACGTTACATCCCTCGTGCACTGTTGACCTCGTCCAAATAACGATAATATAATATTATATTTTGAAATCAAAAAAAGCAGAGTGAATTTATTTTGGTAAATTTCCAAAAAAGCTCCGAGTCTCTGAGACCGGGCCTGACTAAGCACAGCGGCGCTCCGTCTTCGTTTGTACACACCAAATTAATATATTTCGTTGGCGCACTCTGGCACCGTGAGGCATCGCGAGGCCTCTGTGTTTCCTCCCTCTTACATTCACTCCTCCCTGCTACTTCACTCTGTCATTTCCCCAAAAGACACGTCCCCCCACACAGCATCTCCTAATACGAAATTAGAGGGAAATTATTTCATAGATGTAAATGTCAATGTAAAAAAAGCGTGACGTGCTGGCAAATATCAAGCAATATTTGAACATAAAGTAAGGCCTAAAATTTATTACGGCAACAATTATTAATTTCGTTTGTCCTTTTGGTAGCTACCTACTCCCATTGAATCAATCGCTTTGATAGTTTGTGCAAATTGGTCGTAGATCGGCGACAGTCGGCATGCTTTACTTTTACCCACATCTCCCTTTACTTCCATTATCTACGGCGATCATTGACCAACAAAGTCTAGAAAGGGCGTGTGCGTTAAAAATGGCATGTAAACCGAAATTATTTCTTCCAATAATTGGGTTACAAAAACATTTATCAAAAATAAAGTGCGTTATTCAAGAATCATTGCTTTTGTTTGTCTGCAAGGGCCAAATTTGTCTCACAAGTTATTATGACTTCGAAGCGAAGCGAAGGAATCAGATGAGGAACTTGGTTATAACTTATAACTTATAACAGTACAAATTAACAAAATTAATATTAGTGGCAGAATTATTCAACCTACTTAATTTGTAAGACATGAGTTGATATATCGATTATGACGATGCGTGATGTGTCTGCGTTTGTCAATAGCTACTATCGTAAATACATATTAGGCCGGCCGCAAACGTCAGACGTAATGCAAATAGGCCATGCCTTTCCGCGCCCGCCGTCCAATCGAATTTTGTCCGATCAGACAATCGGATGGAGAAATCTGATGTTTGCGCCGGGCCATACATATCAAAACAACCTTTAAGGAATAGAAGGCAGTCCTACTTGTCCGATTTTCTGTTTGTTTCATGTGGGCGAGCATTGTCAGCGGCTGAGGACCTGTTGCTTTGTAGAGATGCTCCCTTCTCCTTTCTGCATGGGTTGGTGTTGACCTGTTGCTTGGTAGAGATGCTCCCTCCGCCTTTCTGCATAGGCTGGTGTTAGACGCTGCCTGTTAGGTTACTAGGCCAATGTTGCAGTCATCTGGAATAAAACAGGACAGTCGGTAACGTAGGGTATTTCACTATATGTTTTATTCTTGAGAAGAAAAATATTTACGAAAATAATGGCAATGATATTTAATTTGTACGTGGAAGAATACATTTTCAACAAAACATTAAATTATGTTTCCTAGTATGCCAGGTGGAAGTGGCGCAGAGCATTACCAATCAAAAAATAAAAGTAAGAATTTTAATAAAAATTATCAACATGTTTCGAAAATAAAGTTTCGAAACATGTTGATAATTTTTATTAAACAAGTGGTATATTATAAATTTGTTTTCATTTAAGGAAAATAATGCCACAAAGTGAATTTGCGTATATTGAAGAAGTAAGATATATACTTTTATATCGGCTAGTAAACTTAACAAAAATAATCTGAGCTGTAATATGGTCCCATGATCCCAAAGAAAATAAAACTAAATTTACCCCATCAAATGACACGATTGGTTGAACGATCTTCGGAAAGCAAAACATTTCAGATATTGTGAAAACTGGTGGTGATGCTTGTGAATCTTGTGTGAAAGGTGCAATGAATGCATTGTGGTAGGTTATCAGATCTGCCTAAACTACTTTACAAGTCAATTAAGAGCGATCAATGTCCAGCAAGTGCCATCACAGCGAGACACACACTGTAGAATCTCAATGAAATAGATTTAAATGAATTATATTAATTTATTTAATACCTACAATAATGGTTTGTGAAGGAGACCAACTGCGCGAAGCCACCCTGGAGCTCCGAAGTAACGTGGTTAGAGGTCGCACGACACAGCCGCACCCCCAGAAAACAGCTTGAAGAGTTGGGCCTCTCCCTAAAAAAATAATTTTAAAAATTATCTTTTTGAGTGATTGCATTAACAACTTTCGTACCTGGAGTACTGGAATGTGCTGATTAAAAAACTCTAAATACAGTTTTGCTCACCATTGCTTTGAATTTCGTTGAAGACGTCTCTTTCTACTCTCCAATACTGGCCATCCTTGTTCGCAAGCCGCGACAGATTTGAAGATCATCTTGGAATATAATGTCACTAATGTTATCAAATTCTTCTTCTTATGGTACACTATTTTATCGTGGCTATTATTTTTAAGTGAGTTTTTGATTTAAGCTTCCAGAAGGGAATATTTTGCAACGCGAGCAGGAGCGGTAGCGGTCTGAAGAGGACTGAAATGGGGTGTGCAACAGTCTCGCTGCACCTGCATCTAAAGAGGCGATTGCGCAGTCCGTGCGTCCGCCCCCAATATATTTAGGATCGATAGAGGTCTTCTCTAGCACAGAATCCTGGTCAGCGGGCCTGGGACTGGGAGTTCCCGGCAGAATGTTCTGGGCAATTCCCCGAGTGGGAAGAGTGCAGTCTGCAACACCCCATTGCAGATGCAATCTAAACGAGACCAAAGCGCAACTCGCAATGTACGCAGATTCATTTACCCCATATTTTTCCCGATCAATACTCCTGTCAGTCTTTCGTTACTCGATATTCCCACAAAGACAAACCATTACCAGACTCAATAGACAATATATATATACATATTATGTAGGTAGGTACCTGCTAAGTTGTAATCGGTCAGGGAGATTAGATTAAATGTGTGTTGGGCATCACAGCTCATCACAGCTCTGTCGCCAGGGACATTGCTAGTACGGTCACAACAAACACAATGTATTAGAATTTGAAATTAAAACACTTTTGTACTTTCTTCCAATTATTTATTTTTACCAGGACCGGTTTCATCCTATTGCGGACATTTTCAGACTGGTAGCTGAAATTCTTATGCTACGGTATTTATACACACTTAGGCAGGGGTACACAACATTGTCTCTATATAATGAATGTTTCTATTTTGTTAATTTTAGGATATTATAAATTATTTTTTTAATTTTTGGTACATACAAGTAATTAATTATAAAGTTAATTATTAAAATATGAATGATGTTACGTATTAAATAGATATTTTTACTTCAAATGAATGTATATGAATTTATATAATTGAATAGGTTTGTGATTACTGATATTTTATTTTGGTAATGTTGGGTTATTCCCTCCTCGTTGCCTAGGGCTTAATTGACACATATTTATTTATTTATTTAAATTGATGCACTATGGTATTTATTATTATTAGGGTTGTCCGTGTATTTAGGTTATAACGTTTTTAAATTACGTACTTAAATTACACCACTGCTCTCTGAAGTAAAATTATTCTAAGTGAATTATAAAGGGTATATTAATGGTGATTGAACATTATGTTCCAACTGTTTATTCATGACGTATTTACGATCTATTTTCTTCGTTAGGCGATTAATTTGTAGCGACTCCAACCTGTCTAATGTTGGTCCTTTGTTGCAAACATGAAGGATTTTGACATCTCTATCTTTATCAAAAGTATGTTGGTTTTCTAGTAAATGCAAGGCGACATTCGATAGATCCCCTTTTTGATTAACCCAACTAGCGAAATGTTCTTTTATACGGGTTGATACTGCTCTTTGTCCTACTCAATATATAGGGCAGTTCTAGCAGTTCACCTGGTAGACTCCAGAGTTTTCCAGATTATCCCTTTTATCTTTATTGTGTATAAATATTTTACCCAAAGAATTTACGTTATAAAAGGCTGTCTTACATTTTTTGTCACTGTCTATTAAGACCCTCCACACAGCATCTTCAAAGATGACATAGGTCCTGAGGGAAGTTATTTTCCTCAGGGCCTCGTGTGTGGAGTTAATGTAAAAAAAAATGTTGAAATTTTATTTGATATTTTGCCAAGGTACGGTATTTTATTCCATTGCTTTGTTTCTATCTCCTTGTCTGGCGTAAGGCCATAATTATGTAATAGGGTACATGCAGTATATGTAATATAGTGTTTTCAATGCATTTAATATATGTAAAAAAAATAACTAAACTCGAATATCGTACTTAAAATCCCCCCAAATTTAAAAAAATTAATTAATTCACTTTTAAAGTTGTATGAAAATTCAAACACCAAAAACGAGTCGTGATTGACTGACTACATTGTGACGTCACAACGCACCCACCGAGTCCCACGTGAAGTTGTTATTGTTCTAGTTGCTGGTTTGAATAGGTTTGAAAGTCATAAGCGTTTAGTTACGCATCTTAAACCAATTCGTTTGTATAAAACATATATTGTAAATACATATTATCATGACAGACAGTGGTTTTCTACAAGGACAATTTGATAATTTGCCAAAAATCGACACGATTATGATGGCAGTTTTTTAATGCACCTTTTCATCGCACGACACCGCTTTTTACACATAATAACATCATTTGGGATGTTTATAAATAGTTTGTTTGGTGTTTAAGATGTTGTTTTTGTACATTTTAGTACAATACAGTATTTATAAACGGTATTTACGGACATTTTCTTCGTAAAACAAATGATCAACTGAAGACTGGTTACTGGATTACGACAAATGTCAGCTGTCAAGAAGTGCGAAGTGACGTCACAGGACAAAACCGCGCGAAGAAGGGGTTTTAGCCCGAATTTGAAATGTGAATATTCAAAACGTTGTTGAAGGACTATTCCTATCGTAAAAAAATTTTTTTTTGTATATTCCACTTTGTAATTTTTTTCTCTAATTTTTGGTAAAAAAACAAAAAAAAGTGATTGTACCCTATTGAAGCTAAGGTGAATAAGTAAATAAATAAGTGTAATAAAGTGAATAAGAAATAAATAGGTGAATAAACTAAAAATAAATAAGTGGAAGAAAGTACAAAAGTGTTTTAATTTCAAATTCTAATACAATGGAATTCCACCACAGTTCAAAAACTACAATGTAGTAAACATTTTTATCTTTCAGTTGAACTAGATTATATATTAAGGCTGTCCGATCTAAGGTTGAGAAAGTGGTCTGCTAAAGACATTCGAACAACTCGTGATCCACGACCAACTATCCTACTTATTACTCGTAATAATAATAATAATATTTGGATGATTTATATAGCGCCGTTTTTGTGAAAAATCACCTCAAAGGCGCTGTACAAACTTATAATACATTTCTAAAATCTAAAAAACTACAAGCTAGGCAAACAATTATAAACAACTTATGGCTAAAAATTGCATACATCGGTTCATTTTCGCACATTTCGGAACACCTCCGAAATCTTCACTGGTTGAAGTGCCCTGAAAGGATCCAGTATAAGTTATGCTGGATGGTGTTTAAAGCTATCAATGAAATGGCTCCACCCTATATCTCTGAACTATGCATTCCGGAAAATATAGGTCCAAGGCAGTCATCTCTTAGATCAGCGACATCGTCTGCAATTGGAAGGTTGAAAGAACCCAAGCGAAATCCGAACACTAATTTTGGTGATCGTGCATTTGGAGTATCCGGCCCTGAGGCTTGGAATAAACTTCCCATGGAATTGAGATGCATACGTACTTGTGAATGAACATTTTTCAAAACTACTGGGCACCTAATACTGCTGATATAGTTTTCAAAAATGGGCTGAAATGGACAGCAGGGCATCGACATAGGCTGTTAACTGCTGTCTACGACATATTTTAATATTTTCGATACTTTGGACACATCGCTCACCAAACTGAAGAATGGAGACATTGATGTTGTGTTTAGCCAAGTTTAAGGCCGGCCGCAAACATCAGATTTTTCCATCCGATTGTCGGATCAGACAAAAAACGATTGGATGGCCAGCGCGGAAAGGCGTGGCCTATTTTCATTACCGCCGCGCCGACAACGGGCGTGGCCCCGGTATTATAACCAATCCGGTTTTCGAATCGATTTTTGTCTGATCAGACAATCGGATGGAAAAACCTGATGTGTGCGGCCTGCCTAAGGCGGGCGGTACACTAATGTCACCGTTCCAGAATGTTACCTGCGATAAATTTGCGGTTTCTATCCGTAACTCTACACAATCTGCAATTTACAATTTGGGAGGCAGGTATGAATACCACCGCCTCGGGAACCATTTATTGGATAACCAACATCTCTGCCATAGGGCACCCCAAGCGGTTTACTACGTTTGGTGACATAGCAGGGGTGCCAGAGTTCATGGGGTGAGGTTTATTCGGGTCTTGGCTGCGGATGCCGGCAGATGCATGGCAGGCCAGATCTGGAGAGAATGGTTGAGGGAGTCCCTTTGACTATTCTCTCGGAACATCGTCTTCCACCGCAGTGGGAGGGATGGTTTGTAGGTATATCACTCCTGGACACACTGACCCCAGATTCCTACCAACCCCTAATACCCCTTTCCGTCCCAGAACTTTCTCTCCTTCCTTTCCTAAAAATACCTTCCACACAACATCCCCAAAGATGACGGTTCCATGCCAACACACAATGAAACCAACGCAGAACCACTCATTAAAAGACATGAAAAAATAATTTTAAAATAGCCGGTAACCCTAACCTAACTTAAACTATTTAACCATTTTTTATATTTTTTATGATAACTCTTAATGACCTTTCTGAGGTGGTTCTGAGTATGTTGCATCTGAGTTGGCCGGTCCCCAAAGATGACGTATGCCCTGGGGGGAATTTTTTTCCTCAGGGCCTCCTTTGTGGAGCAAATAAAAAAAAACAATCTACACATAACATCAATTTTTTATAGTTAGTAGCTGTTATATCTACCATAATTCCCATTTTCATATGGGTTAAATTGAGTAATATATGACGCAAATATATGTGGCAGAGGAAGGATGAAAGTAGACTAAATGCTGTAGAAATAAGATCCCTGAGGCGTATGTGTGGTAAAACCATGTATGATCGTGTGAGAAATGTGGAGATCGGCAAAGAATGCAAGGATGAATGTAAGCGTAATGAGTAAGATCAAGAAAGGAACGCTCCGATGATTTGGGCATGTAGAGCGAATGAACGAGGAAAGGGTGTAAGGAGAATATAAGAGGCAAATGTGAATGATAGAAAAAGTCGGGGACGCCCGAGAAATACATGGCACGACCAATTGAATCAGATACTTGAGTCGGGCCATGTGAAGAGTCGGAATAATAGAAGAACATGTATGAGACGATGTATGAATGTGGACGAGGCAAGGAGTGTGAGTTGTTTGGCGGTCCGTCCTCTCTGCCTACCCCTGCGGTGAAACGGCGTGATGGTTAGTTAGTTAGTTTAAATTATTGTGAATCCCTGAGATATATCAATATTTATCGATTTTGTTTTCATTTCAATGAAAGTCATGCCTGATAAAATTCGACTGCGCACCAGAACCTAAGAGCGCACTAGGCTTTATAAATTTGGCCATTTCTGCACCCTCTTCCCACTATAGTAGTGGCCAATAACACCGTTCTGCCCGCTTCGTGTCGGCAGAATGATTCGAAACTGATGCTGTACCTAGGGAATGTAATCCCGATCTCGCGGGATCTCGATCTCACGAGATCTCGTGTCATTTTTCGGGATCAATTCCGAAGCATAATATGACGAGATCCCGTTCGAGATCGACGGGATTGAGCGGCAATAGTCAGCGATGCTACACAAGTCCACTCGGGGCGCGAGTGGTGCGCTGACTGACTGACGGTCGGGCGGGAGAGTCGATCGAAGAAAGAAAACTATTCCGACTATTTACGAATATTAGCGACGAATGGCGAGCGGGACAGATTTATTTTATTTTATTTATTTTATATTTTATTAACGCCCTAGTGGGCTTTTACAAGAAAAGAAGCAAATATATAATAAACAATATTAATTACATGTATTACGTAAACAATAAAACAGAATAAATATGAATGCAATCGACTCGTTAGGTAAAGAATATTACATCATAAAAAAGATTTATTTTTATTTTTTATTTCAAATATATCCCGTTAAACTACAGTTAAGTAGTTTGTCAACAGGATTTTTATTACAACTTTTTACAGATTACAACTTAGACCTTAATTTATACAATAACAATAAACTTACACATTAATAGTAAGACTAAATCGTCTAATACAAATTATTTCTACCTAGTAGCCATGTTTTCAGCAAATATCTGACTCTATTTGGAAATTCGCATTTCTTAATATTACCAGGTAGCATATTATATATTTTAGGCACATTATACTCAAGGGTTCGCTGTCCGTATTTATTATTATGTTTAGGCACAAGCATGCCTTCATTCTTTGTGAACCTAGTATTGTGCCCATGTTCAACTTTCCTCTTATACTCAGAGTCAGATATGTGCTGAATCAATATTTTATACCATAATAAGGCCTGCACCGGCAAAACTGTTAAATTTTGATACAAAAGTGAAATGTTTCGTCTCTGCGAAAAAATATATTTTTTAAGTAGTAATTTAACGATAGAATTTTGTATTGATTGTGCGTAATTTAAATTTGTTTTGCAAGAATGTCCCCAAGTGGTTAATCCATATCTTAAAGTTGATTCCGCGAGCGACATGTAAATAATTCTTAAGGTATTCACAGTAATGAAATGAAATAGTACAAGTTGTACTTACAAAAAACTAAAACAATTCAGCTTTAAATATTTATACATATTATTAACAATAATAATAAGACCTGACATAGAACAAAGTGTAAATAGAACTGCAAAAATATTATAAAGTAAGTATACATTTTACTGGTGAGGTTTAGATGAGAAAATATTTTATGAGAAAAACAAAAAAAAATAATAAAAGTTAATTATTAGCAGATAGAACCGAGATTAGTTGATTTTTGAAACATTCAAAACTGTCAATACTAAATATATCTATTGATTCCCAGTATTTATTCGCAAGGTTATGGATTCTTGGTATTGGTGAGTATATAGAGTAATTAGTGTTGAGTTTATTGTTGCATTTAAAAGTATCTTTACTACGAGTTTGTCTAGCGGGTATGCTAATGCAAATTAGTTCCAACAAATTAGGGCTGTCAATTAAAGATTTTATAATTTTGTATAAAAATAATAAATCAATTAACACTCTTCTATCTGATAATTTAAGTAGTCTGGTTTCAGCGCGTAAGTAATTATAATTTATAAATTCGATTGGCATTTTCATTTTAAAATTGATGTACCGAAGAAATTTGTTTTGTACCTATTCCAATGATTGAGAATGAACATTGTAATAATATAATAATATTGTAATAATATGATAATATAAAACTGTGTCGAGTGAGTAAGACAGAGATACTTTCGTGCGTGCAGGCAGTGGCGTAGCGTGAGTTTTCAGTGAGCTAGAATCCTGAAAATTGAAAATATTTTTCTTTTTTATTAAAAAAAAAAATTTAACTTTAAAATATCGTACACAAAAAACTGCCAGGCTGCTGGTCGGCAGACGAAGGAAGTTATAAATGGGATGATCTAGACTACAGGTTTTCGTTAGTTTCGATCTTGTATTCGATGTAATCGATGCAGCAGGGCAAGCGAAACCGATATGAAACGGACGGGGTTCGGAAATTTCCGACGTTTTTCAGACGAACGCAGCTCTTAGGGCGACGGTGGGTTGGTTGTTCGAACTTCCAACTACTATGGACTATGGCAATCTTAAAAGGACTATTATTATTATAAATTTGTACAAAAATATTAACACGCGACAGCGGTGAGGGGCACCGCGGCAGGTTTCGTAAGTGGTTTGGCGTCTAAAGGCTCGCCTGACGGATGGGTACACTGGGAACTCTTAATTTTTTTTTTTATATTTTTTAAAATATGGCATTAAAAGGTTTTAAAAATATAGTGAAATAAGAATAATAATAAAGATAAACGAAAAATTAAAAAAAAAAAAAAAAAACTTTAAAAAATCGTACATAAAAAACTGCCAGGCTGCTGGTCGGCAGACCGCGAAATTCTTAAATGTAATGATCTGGACTATAGTTATTCATTGGTTTCATTCGTGTAGTCGATGACGTAAAATCGACTAATTCTTTCCCCACTTTGACGCCGGCTGCCTCCGAACTTGCCAGGCTGCCGGTTGGCAGACCTGCTTTTTTCTCATTTTCTAACCGACCTTTATCATATGAGACCATTCCCGTTCGTGTAGTCGATGACGTAATTTTGACCAAAAAAATCGCTGACTATTTCCATGACTGCGCGGCTCCTGCCAAGAGGCGCACCGGCAGACCAGCTTTTTTAAGGTTTTCTAAATGCTCATTATCACTTAAAAGTAGTTTCATCCGTGTAGTCGATGACGTAGGGTTTACCTATCTCGCCTCCCGGTCTATTATTAAAACATATTTTACACCCATACTTAACTATTTTTACCATTCTTGAGATAGTGACCCGCATCCAAGCTCTAAAACATGCGCAAATTGATTTCATTTTATTTTATCAATTCTTTCATTTGGTTGGTCGCCACTTGCAAAAATTAAGTCTTCTTCAGAGAAAGTGATTTGATTTGGGGTGCGGGAATGGGTACCACCGCCCCGGGAACCTTTATTGGATAACCAACACCTCTGCCATAGGTCACCCCAAGTGGTTCACTACGTTTGGTGATTTAGCAGGAGTGTCCGGGTTCATGGGGTGAGGTTTGTCCCCACTGAACTGAACCCCAGATTCCTACCCACCCCTTAAACCCTTTTCCTTCCCAGAACTCTCCTCCTGCCTTTCCTTAAAAAAAACCCTCCACACAGCATCCCCAAATATGACATAGATCCCGAGGGAAATTTACTTCGTCAGGGCCGCCTGTGTGGAGCACATATAAAAAAAGTGCATTTAGGTTTTTGTGCAACTAATTGGTTAAGTGGTTCGCTACGTTTGGTGACTCAGCAGGGGTGCCCGGGTTCGTGGGGTGAGGTTTATTCGGATCTTGGCAGCGGATGCGTCTGCGCAACTACTGCATGGCGGGCCGGATCTAGAGGGAATGGTTGAGGTAAGCCTTTCGATCTTCCCAGCCGGACTCTTAATCCATAGCCTTGCACTACAGTTGGAGGGATGGATTGATACGTCCGTTACTCCTGGATACACGCTGACCTACTACACTGACCCGCACTCCTAATACTTTTTCCTTCCCAGAACCCTTCCTTAAAAAGACCCTCCACACGCATCCCCTAATGGAAATTATTGGTACTGGAGTTAGTAACCCTACAGCGACCTTCTTCCACCCCTATTCAGTTGGATCTTTATGGTGACCAATCCAAGTCTGCACTTACAAGAACGTTCTTGAAGCATGTTGCTGGACTACACCTTTGGTGGGTGGTAGCCCGGATAAATTGAATTTGCTCTTTTTCACTCCTTTGACAGAAAGAATGTGCCTTAAATTTTACCTATTTGATTTCTCATTGCCGCCATACAAAAGTGCTAAGAATTGTTTGGCAGTTTGTTTCTCGCTTTGCTTCTGGATCTTGAAATATTGTTTTATTCACTGAGTGGTTCTTGAGAAGAATATTACTAATTTTGTATATACCTTGAACCAACGGAGCACCAGTTGTGTCGCAGCCACTTATGGCTTAAATGAATAAAATATTTTCAATTATTTCAATGTGTTTAAAACATTTGTTGGAGTACAACGCGTTAGGTGATTTGCTTTTACCAACCTGTTGGTAATATACGATTGGAGGTGAGAGAGCTGTGAGGACTACCAACAGGTCGATATCTACACGGTAACCCTAACCTAACTTAACCTATCTAACCAATTTTTTTACAATCACTCTCTTAGTCTTAATGACCTTAACTCTCAGTGCTTCTGAGTTGTCCGGTCACCGATTTATAAAGACTTCGAAAAAGCATTTGACAAAGTCGACCATGGTATTTTATTAAAAAAATTAAGTCACATCGGATTCTCTCAGGATTTTCTCGCTTTTGTAGCTAGCTACTTACACAATCGTCGCGGTTAATGGCAAGACCATTAACCGCTCAAAATATCTCCTTTTCGCTGACGATATCAAACTTTTCAGAGCTATTAAATATCATGTCAATTCCATTATTCTGCAGAATATTTTGATTCTCTTTTCAAATAGTCGGAATTAAGTAACTTACCCTTCAGCATCCATAAATGCAATGTCGTTACATTTACAAAATCCAAAGATACGTTTCTATTCCCATTCCAATACCATAATAAAAACATATTATCATGCAAAAATGAGATTCGCGACCTTTGCGTGATTTTCGAAGCAAATCTCTCTTTCAATTCCCACATATCTGACATTGCCTTCCGCGCCAACAAAATGCTTGGATTGTTGGACTATTTGTTCTTCGCAATGCGAGATCATTTACTAATGGAATTGCAATAAGGAGAACATATGAAGCACTTGTCCGCAGCATCCTGGAATATAGCTCCATTATTTGGGCCCCTTCTGAACAAAACCATATCCTAGAAATAGAAAAAGTGAAAAAAAGGTTTATGAGTTACCTGTATATGAGGGAATATACATACTACCCATTCATGTATCCATCATTGTTTTTAACAGGAATGCTAGATTATAATACCCTAGAAGCCCGCCGAAAAATATTTTTAGGCAAACATTTTTTTAAAATTTAATCTCCGGTACCATACTAAAATCGCCAATATCGAAAGAGATCAACTAATAGGTCCCTAACGCTTATGCTCGTGGGAGATCCCACGCAGTTTTTTACGCTCCGAAAGCGAGAACTTCTGCCTATCAGAATGCACCAATGCAGGGCGACTCAACTGCTTCGACTCTGCATTGAGCATCGACATCTTAAATGTCACCTACAGAGAATTCAGTAACTATCTCTTGACACAGGTCACAAGTCACAACATAGTTAAACTGCCCCTATGCACATTTAAAAAAAAAATTGTAATCTTCTCCATAATTTTGTAGTGCATAACTGTTTTATGGAGAACCTGAATAAAATAAATAAATAATGTTGTTGATGATAAAACTGAATGAAAACCACAAACGATACATTAAAATCATTCGATTATTTTGATGTATCGGAAATATATCGATTATGTAAAAGTCTTGATCATTCCATTACTAATCTGCACATCACTATAACAGTTTTTGAACTCCGCTTCTTCGGCGCTTGTGTATCTATGTCGGCCCAAAGGCGGATCCAGATTTGACGCCAGGGGGGGGGGTCACATAGCGCCAGGGTCTCTATTCCCGAGCAAACGATCAAACGTTACTCGTTATGCGCCTCGCAGCGACCAAAAATTACTCGTCGTTGTTGTGTGGAATGACTTTTGACGTTTTGCGTCTAAGAATGTTCCTTCGACCAAGCTCAAGAATAACCAAGTCGACCAACGGACGTACTTTCGACGGCGATTACGAGCGACGACGCTTGGAGAATAGAGACCCAGGGGGGGTCACATAGTCGTGGTCAAGTCACAAGAAGTTATAATTTAATTTTGATAATAATAGATACAAGTAAAAAGTAGGTTCACCTAGGTCCTGGACCCAGCCCAGGGGGGGTCATGACCCCCATGACCCCCCTCCCCTGGATCCGCCCTTGTGTCGGCCATATAGGGCCGGTATATCAGTCATTGCTAAGGAGCACATTCCTCGCTCAACTTAAACCGACCAAATCGGCCGCTTAAGCCGCAGAATAGTTCCTTTGCTAGACGCTGTGGCGCTATTGGCAATAACACATCTCAGGACATCTGTCAAATTTGACATTTGCCAATGTTTCGATTTCAATATACATCTGCTACGTACGTAAATTACATTATGAATAAATTAACCATCAGCATGGAGTTTGAGCTTTCTTTGAGCGTTGAGGATTTAGATATCGTTCATTTCGTAGAACATTTAAACAGACCACGCAAAGTGCGAATATATAAAAACAGGGATGACGACTTCCTGGCGTGGATGAAATTCAATTTTATTACAGGTTTCGTCTCTCCAAAAGGGTCGCAAATTGCTTGTTAGATTTGATAAGGGATGACGTCAAATCTGAAATTAACTGGTAAGTGAAAATGCTTTTTAAAAGGTATAAAAAAGTAGCTAACAATATAGTACGTCTGCATAGTGTGCTTGTTTTCATTTCAGGAATAAAGCACTCTCTACAAAACACCAGATACTTTTGACAATCAGATACCTAGCATCTGGCTCCATGCTGATTGCTGTGGAGGACTTAATCAAAGTTCACAAAACTACCGCAAGCAAGCACATTTGGATAGTTTTACAATCAATTGTATGTTTTACAATCAACTGCTTTCATTACTTTGAAAAATGATCCTGAAAGTTTGGAAAAAAAAGAGGGTTTTTTGCAATAGCATGCTTCCCTAAAGTGATTGGTGCTCTTGATTGCACATGCGGGTACAGTCCCCTGGTAAGTTAAACGTCATTTTATCCAAGTGCTTGTCCCAATATCAACAAACATGTCCCCCTTTGCTTGCTTACCTTATTCGACTTATGAATGTGCAGACTAATCATTAGTGAACCATTATTTTAGGTGGATGCAAGAGCAGAGATTCACCAGAACCGAAAAGGTTTCTTTTCTGTCAACGTGAAAGCTATTTGTGATGTCAATCTCAGATTCACCAATATTGTTTCAAGGTGGCAGGGGTTACATGTTTTATATTAGTGTAATTATTCATTTTTTGAGCTAACGTAGTTGTAAATTTACCTCAGGCCTCTTCAGCATTCAATCATACTGAAAATTAATAATATAGGTACTTATCAAAATAAAATAAAATGTCTGAGGAAGTATAACAGTGTTTATTTTTTAAATGTCTTTATTCAGGTCTAATATTTAATGGAATACAAACAAATTACACAAAAGAAGAATTCTTAACAGACTTGATACTTCAAAATGAAGATAATGACGGATCAAAATCTGGATATATTTCAGGTGAAAGCTTTCACCGACAACATAGAAATAACCTACTTTATTTAATGGTTACTAAGTTAAGCTGGTCTATATTGTCATGCGTGACAATCGGTATAGTTATAGTAGGAGTCATAATTTTTTATTTTATTTATTTCATTATTTTAATATTACATTTGATTACAGTAATGACGTATTGCTCATCTCACTAGGTGTGAAATGCCTGTGTTGAGATGGCAATTTACAGAGTGGTTGTTATCTAAGTTTTTGTTTACATAATATGACAGTTATAAAAATAAAATAAAATCAGTATTTTTTTCTTACATTATACAATTCAAGTTTGAATGTAGAAGATTAAGACAAAATAATTTTGAAGCAATTAAATTTCAGTTTAACAAAAAGGCGTAATATTATGTATATATGTTTAAATTGTAATTGAAAATTAACATCCTGTTGACAAACTGCTTAATTGCGGTTTAACGGGATTGTAACTTGAAAAACAATAAAAAAGGAAAATATTTTAAATTGAATTATTATTTTTGTGTATAAAAGTACAAATATTACTTAACATGGAAGTAGTATTTGTACTTTAGTTTTTCCTCCTCATCAGTTCCATCCCGAGGAGGTGCTCCTCGTGTTCTTCCTGGCGTTCGACCTTGAGGTTTTCGGCCCTGAGCAGATGTTCTTTCTCGTTTTCCTGGAGTTTAGTCTTGATGCCCTCCACCTTGAGGAGGTGCTCCTCCTGTACATTTTGGAGATTTGAAGCAAAAATTTTCATTTTAAATTCTGTCAAAGAGCTCCACTCGGTGGTTGCGGTAGTAGATTTTCTTTTCTGCTGAAAAAGAAGAATATAATATTATAAAAAGTTGTTAACTTGCTTCATTCCACACCCATGTATTTCACAATATAACTGGAAATAACTTATATTGTTACATACGTGTTTGCAAAATAAACCTTTTCGTCATGAAAATTCTATATTCTCTTCCTTAATGTCAACTGATCAATTTGAAAAGTTTTGATGTAGGAGTATCTAAGTTTTTGTGTTTTGATAACTAGCCACCACGACATTTCCGGGGGGTAGGCAGAGAGGATGGACCACCAAACAACTCGGTCTTATTCATTTAAAATAATGTATATTATATTAGCGGCACAGATGTGTAAGACTGGTATAAGACCACCATTCAGAATTGAAACGTTGCTTGAAATGGCGTTAGCCGTGTTTGGTGGCCAGATCCGAATAGCCAGGTACTCCCCCATCTCTCCCTCTCCACTACCTTTAGCCTCACAACATACCCTAATTGGGGATGCCATAGTCTCACTGGCTCTAGACGGGAGCAGCTGGGACTCTTGTGGGGTACCTACTCATATAAAAAAATACATTCCTTGCCTCATTCACGTTCATACATCGTCTCGTACATACTCTTATATTATTCTGACTCTTGACATGGTCCGACTCACAATGTCTTGCCAACTTCTACCATTCACATTTGCAATATATATTCTCCTAACACTCCTTTCTTCGTTCATTCGCTCTACCTGCCCATGCGTCCCTTTCTGTATTATTTTTATTTTTTCTTTATTCATTGTTTTGAATGGTTACATCATTTGTGGATTTTTCGAGCACCATGCTATGCTCAAGCCCGTGTTATGGTGGTCGGGTGAATAATTATATTATAAATAATGCAGGTTATTTTGTTACACCATACTTTCAGGTAGGATATTATCAGTATCACCTTGGTGTTGGTGATACATCCACTCAGAATCCAAATGCTATTTGAAATCAGTGGCTAGTAGTAAAACAATTCCCCTCAGGGCCTATATCATCTTTGGGGATGCTGTGTGGAGGTTTTTTTTTAAGAAAGGTAGGAGAGGAGAGTACGAGGAAGGAAAAGGGTTTAAGGGGTGGGTAGGAATCTGGTAGGGTTCGATGTGTCTTGGTCATCCGCCTCCAAGACCTAGACAAACCTCACCCCATGAGCCATTAACCCGAGCACCCCTGCTAAATCACCCAACGAAGCGAACTACTTGGGGTGACTTATGGCAGAGGTGTTGGTTATCCAATAAAGGTTCCCGGGGCGGCGGTACCCAATCCCGCCTCCCAAATTGAGTATATATTTTCAGTTACAACATTATCAATAATGTCACACTTTTCACTCTTACCACTCTAGCTTATGAAAAGTCTAGAACTGTCCCTGCTTGAAATGCTTTAGCCTTCTTTGGTGATCATTTCTGAATAGTCAGGAACTTCCGTACCTTCCTCTGCCTTAACTCCTTCACATATCCACCCCGTTTAACCTCACAACATATCCCACAGAAGATGCATTCTCACTGACTTCAGTTAGCAGGGAGAGGTTGGGACTCTTGTGGGATATTCACATTAATTCATACGGCAGAAATGAAAGATATGAGTTCAAATCAATTTTAAGTTAAGTAAGTAACTAACCAACTGTCATACTATCAGAGAATGAATCGCCAAACGTGCATACATCTTCTTTTACATGCCCTACTGTGATTCTAACTCTTGGCGTGGTCCAACTAATGAAGCCAATCTTCCTCGGACGACCCCCGGGTTCTTCTACCATTCACATTCGTGCCATATATGGCAAACATAACAAGTTAGTATTTCATATTACAATTAATTGATATGCATACTTAATAATAGTTACCTTTGAAGACTGTTGATTCTACTCCGGTCGACTGGGTGAACAACGGTCCCATTATACAAGTCAGCTCATCCAATTCCAATTGACCGCATTGGACGCTTTATTCTCCAAAGTGAGCGAATACTTTCATGAGACCAGCTCCACCAGCAATTTCACCCCCTCTTCCGCGAAATTTAGTGTTCTAGTATTTTTGATTTCTGAAATGATTCACGTAAAGCAAGGTTAACAAATAATTTCATACTCGTTTTCCAACTAGTCAATTCTAATGATTAATCTAAATCGAAGTAAAAATAAAATAAAAACTATAATGAACAACAATAAATCGAGCTTTTAAATACACAATTGTGCGTAAAAAAACTTACCAGAAAATAATAAGAAATATCGATGTTTGACGTTTGACGTTTGGTTTTAACCATAGAGTCCATAGATAATAACATAAATAGATTGGTTCTGCATAGAAATTATCATAGACTAAACGTTTAAAATTGGTCAACTCTAGGTTTACGACTGATATACGCATTGCGTGCTAAGCCACGCTGAGCTCCACATTCCGTCAAGGCCGAGCTTAAGCTCAACTGATATACTGGCCCATCAATAATATTATCATCTATGGTTTATTTATTTATGTTCATTATGATGTTGTGCGGTGTGCGGTGCAGCGTTGCCAACTCTAGGTAGATCGTAGATTTTGCGTAGATCTACGTATTTTAGGTCTTTCCTGAACATCTACGAACTTAGGCCCAGAATCTACGTATTTTCTTTCAAATTGTACAAATTTGCAAAATAACATAACTTTTTAGGTTGAAGCAGCATATTTTCCGTAACTTTACCAGACGCGGACTCCAACAAACGTTCCGTTTCATACTAGAGTCCGCGCCACACAAGAAGTCGCGCAGACAATTCTTCCATTTAAAAAAAAAACAATTCTTCCATTTCAACAGAATCAGCAAATCAATGGGTTTTGGCGTCGTGTTTCAAAAATACAAAAAGGCGATTCGTTGCAAATGTTTCCCTTATTAGCCCAGTTTGCACAAAACTTAAACATTGCCATATAGCAGTGCACATGTCGAGCGTCTGTTTTCCGCGATAAATTTGATGAAAAGTAACATCCGAAAAAAACTCTCTACTCACACGCTTACTTACACGCTTAGGCTTACTTTTTACGAAAAGTGGTTTTTAAAACAAGCAGCGAGCCTTCGCAGGAACATATTAAATATTTTAATCGATATATTATGTACAAATTTAATTTGCCTGAAGATTCCAAAAATTGTGTTTTTTTTTTAATTTCTTTTTTTTTTACCACAAACGTGGCAATTTTTATTTTTTTTATTCATTTAAATTAACTGAATTTAAAGTTAATGTTCTAATATATGTACAAATTTAATTTACCTGAAGATTCTGAAAATTGAGTAATTTAAAAAAAATTTTTTTTTTTTTTTTTACCACAAGTGTGACAATTTTTTATTGACGAGATTCTTATGTGCCTTGAAGATGTAAATCATTTAAATTTACTGAATTTAAAATTAATGTTCTTTTATAAATAGAATTTATTTTGCCTGAAGATTCTGAAAATTTAGAATTATTTTTAATATTTTTTTTATCACAAATGTTGCAATTTTTATTTACTAGATTCTTATGTGCCTTGAAGAGGTAAATCATTTAAATTTACTGAATTTAAAGCTTAATGTTCTTATATAAATAGAACGGCATCATTTGCGTCTCGCTATTTTTACCTCATGTGGGTATTTTCTAAAAACCCTACGAAAAATGTTGCAAACAAACATGGTAAACGGTAACCGCAGGCTACGAAGGGCCGGATCTACGAAATCTGGCGCCCTGTGCAGTAGGTACCGATGGTGCCCCCCCCCCCCCTACATTTTTATTAAAAATTCGTTCACCCCAATTTTTTTTATTTAATAATTTTTTTTTACACTAATTTATCAAATAAAATCAAGACATATAAAGGGTGTAACTTTTCCAAGTGAACTGGCGGTAGCTCTCACACTCGTTTTTTTTTAAAGAGGGGATCGCCAGGATCCCTGTACTCTCTGAATCTATTGGGTGAACATAAAATTATGGTGCTATTTTAATTATTTTAGGAAAAACTCTTTTTGCAAGTTATGCTTTAAAATAATACAACGAATTGTTTGTTTGTGCCCGTACCATGATTTAAAATATAGGTTACGAGACAATGCGGGTGGTTTCGCTGAACTAGGTCCATTAGACATTCTTGAGATTTACTGCGTTTATGTATATACCCAACGCGAATATTAGAAAAAGCAAATACAAATACGTTCTCATGGCAACGTACAACACAAGAATAGCATCTACAGCTTCTGACTAGCAACAGGCAGTCCCGACGAGAGACAGTGAGCGAGTGAGCAGTGATAATAAGAATATAACCTCAAATTTGTACCTTGCATTTCCCCTGTGTTGAGCGAACAAACACCATAACCATACAAATACTAAACACTGACGTATGGTATCAACGGCTTACGGACAAAAATACCGCGCTGTGATTGGTTATTGAATTTGGATCGCACCCATTCGTCGTAAAAGACGGTAAAATATATATGGAAAAATAGATCTTACGTTTAAACTAAATATATGGAATTTGTAAAAAAATTCTGTAACTGACTATAAATTCGTAAGTCGTTGATACCAACCTGATGCGTGCGCATTCTGTTTTTTTTGGAAAGTGTTGCTAGAGCGTAATAATTATTTCGTACTATGGGTAATTTTTAAACGATTCAGGGAATATTATAACAAAATTTTAATTCAATATTTATTTTCTCACGGCGCCCCTTCGGAGTTGGCGCCAGGTTTTTGCACGTTTTTGAACGTATGGCAGATCCGGCGCTGACGAAAGTTTACAATACCAGGAGTATTCTTTTTAAATAAATTTTATAAAAAAATAAATTTTATAAAAAAATACTCATTTAATTCTGTTTTACCTACCCTAACTTCTTCATTTCACTCAAAAAAAAGTACGTAGATCTATGAACTTTTCATAATCCAAATTATACAGTTTCTACGTAATTTTCTTGTCTGACCTACGTCTTTTTCAAAATTTGGGTTGGCAACACTGGTGCGGTGGTTTTTTTAGGGTTACCAATTCGTTGGGTATTCTCTAAATTAGAGGAACTCTCAAATTTTCAAGATTGGGTATTTTGCGGGAAGAAACTTTTTGTGGGGAAAATGTGGCGATTCTTGGCCTTTCTTAAGGGCTAGCGAGACTATCAAGCGGCTTGGCTCAATCACGTAGTTTTTTGTCTATGGCTAGAGTTTTGACCGCATTTTGACCGTCTCCAGAGGTGGCTTGACGCTTGAGTCAAGCATTGCGCAATAATCTACGTTATTGCGCAACGCTTGAAGCGAATTTATATTTCTTGGGCGTAGACAACAAATCATAGGCAAATAAGTACCTGAGTGGTGATTTTAGATATTACGTATCACGTAAAACGTT
The DNA here is from genome assembly GCA_929108145.2 of Limnephilus rhombicus. NCBI lineage: Eukaryota > Metazoa > Arthropoda > Insecta > Trichoptera > Limnephilidae > Limnephilus > Limnephilus rhombicus. The sequence goes on from OV815288.1 coordinate 21,252,364, forward strand.
TATAAAAAATAGATTAAATTATTACAAAATAGGTATTAATTTTTTTTGTGTTTAATTTGTAGAAATCCATCTGATTTTTATTTTAAATTAATGTAAATATAATTTAATAATGTTATTACGTTAATGTTATATTCAAATATTAATATATAACATTTATTATAACATAACAAATAATTATTTTTCTTTACTAGATTCCATCTCGCACAAAAATCACTTTCAACAAGCGAAAATGACAGGAAACCATAAACAAAGGAGTAATATGTTCAAATGCCTCTCGAGAGAAATATCGTCTAGGCATAGACTAAGGCTTGGCTCAACGGCTTGAAGCGCGCATCAAGCTGTTGAGGCAAGCATTCATAGACAATAACGGAAAATAAATTTACGTGCTGGCCGTCAAGCCGCTTGATAGTCTACAAGCGTTCTGGCAAGCATTTGTCTATGCCTAGATGTGATTTTCGATAGTTTGTTTGGTTTATTTATGGTTGACAGTGAATTTTGTGCGGCTGAAATAAAATGGAATATAACGGAGACGAAGCATTTTTAGCTCTTGGGTTATCTTTGTATTTTTATAAAAATAAACGAATTTGGTGTCAAGAATGGCACAATTTGTGATCCTGCTTTACTCATAAGCATTTACAAAGCGTATTACAGGCACGGCACCAAATGATTACTTACACGCATTTTTTCAAAATAGATGATCGTACTTGCGAAGCATTGTTGTATATTTCCGTTGATATTATGAATAAATATTATAATTAATATTTTAATATAACATATTGATAAAGTTGATAAAGGAAAATTATTTATTCCCTATTTCTCAGATGTTCACAAGACCTAAACAATATTTTAAATCAGTCAAAGCAGTTACATCATTAACAATAAGAAAACAAAAAAAATACTTGCAGAACTGAATAATAACATTAATAGCAGTTACAATATTATTAAACAATGAGAGAAAAAAAAATACTTGCAGAACTTAATAATAAATAATACTAGCTGGTACCCGGCATGCGTTGCAATGCCATTCAAAGAAATGAATTAATTCTCCCTGCATGTCCTTTCCCGTGCGACCTCTCGAGTCCCTTTCCAAGAATACTGCACAAGAGTCCCAACTGCTCCCGTCTGGAGCCAGTGAGACTATGGTACCCCGATCGGGGTATGTTGTGAGGCTGAAGGTAGTGGGGTGGGGAATGAGATAGAAAAGAGGAAGGTGGGGAAGTACCTGGCTATTTAGATCTGGTCACCAATCACGGCTTATGCCATTTCAAGCAACGTTTCAATTCTGAATGGTGGTCTACCAGGGCGATACTTAGAGTATCTTCCAATCTGGAACGTGCCGCAAATATACTTTATATTATTTTAAAGAAAAAAATTGTGAAATAACACAAATTAATCAAATAAAATTTATTTGACACGACGGGATTCGATCCCCCGACCTTCGGTTTACGAGTCAAGAGCCTTACTTACGTCAATTTTTCTTTCCGTAAGATCTTTCCACAAAGTATCGGAACACTTAAAAAAATCTTTCAATTCCTTCCCCTCCCTCCAATTTTCTTACTTTTTCTTTCCGGAAGAACCTTCTACAAAGTATTAGAAAACTTTAAAAAAATATATGAATGAGTAAAGTGGTTCTGAAGTTATAGCGTGACCAAGGGAAACAGGGATTCATTTGTAGAAATCCATCTGATTTTTCTACAAATTAAACGCAAAAACAATAATTAAAAACGTACAAATGCATCTGATTTTACTTTTAAATTAATGTAAATAATATTTAATAATATTTACATTAGTTTAAAAATCAGATGCATTTCTACAAATTAAACACAAAAACAATTAATTCTTATTTTTTATTAATCTAATTTATAGAACTGTTTCATGATGCGTAAAAAATGTAACAAATTTTGAAAAAAATCTGTTCTTTTATGTCGAAGAACGCTAACTATTAATGTACATGGGGTCCTATTTTATGATTCTGCGATTGTTTCGAAAATGTAATTAATTTCAAGAAATGGCCAAGATCACCTTTAATGAGTGATAGCCAAATATATAATTTAAAAAAATATATCAATTCGCATCAAGCTCGCCGCCAGCACGTAGATTATTGAAGCTTGCTTCAAGCGTCCTCGGTAGACTGTCAAAACGCTTGGCTCAAACGAAAACTACGCGCAGTGTTGCCAGCTTAACAAAAAACTACGTGCTTGAAAGAAATTGCTATTGATAGTGTCGGAATCTCTTTACATTCTAGCCTGAACGAAATGTCTAAATACATATTAAAAAATGAATGCTAATTTCCATAGAGTTGTGGCTGTTGGAATATTTGATGCTGGCAACACTGATAGTTCCGGAACAATCTTCTTTTGTTATTTTTCTTCTGTTTGAAATTGAGTCAACTAGTGTATTCAAGTGTATTGTTTACCTGACAATAAAATACGTCTGTACCTTATAATTGAGTCTATTTAATTACAAACTAACAGGTTATGGGGCCACATCATGCTTAAAGACACTGTGTTGTGATCAATGACTTTTAGTATAAAATTGTGATTTGTCGCTAGAAAAAATAAGTAGATCATCCACCCAAACAGCAATGATCAACACAGTCGCATTTTCATTTTTCACATACACACATGGATCATATCTTGACTGTTGAAACCCAATATTCTTCAGGCATGCATCCAATTTTATGTTCCAAACACGGCTTGATTGTTTTAATCCATATAGGCTTTTCCTTAGGCGACAAACTTTATCAGACTTTTGGTATCCTGTTGGTTGTACATGTAGATTTCCTCCTGAAGATCGCCCTGGAGAAATACTGAAACAGCGTCCATCTGATCTATGTCCAAATCAAGTTCAGCCGCTAATGCCATTAAGTATCGAATGGAGCTGTATCGGACCACAGGTGAGAAGGTTTCTTCGAAATCCAAACCCTTTCTTTGAGCACAACCTTTCACTACTAGACGAGCCTTATGCTGGACTATATCCCCATTTGCATCTCTCTTTGTGTGAAAAACCCATTTGCTGTTTAAAGGTTTTCTGTCAGATGGAAGATCGACGAGTTCCCATGTGTTGTTATCCATTTGTGATTCCATTTCACGGTCCATTGCTTCAATCCAAAGTTGTTTATCTGATCGCTCCATTGCCTCCTCAATGGTCAAGGGATCTGAGGGTTCATCACTAACACCAGTATAAACTACAAAATCATCATATTTTTTGGGAAGATTCCTAACCCTGTCCTGCCTTCTTAGACCAGACTGTAAGTCAGCAACGTGCGGATTTAGCAAGTGTTCAGTATCCCGTATATCCGCAATGTCCTCTGAATCCACTGAGCCAACTTTTTCGGGTGAGTCCTTAGATACAATATCTTTATTTATTGAGGAACATTCATCTTCCGCTGCAGGAAAGAAAGATCCTCTTGAATTATCCTGTTTCCCTGTGAGGAGTGAAACTCCTTCCTCATTCTCAGAGAAAATGACATTTCTTGATGCAAAAATACAATCATTGTTAGGGTCATAGAAACGATAAGCCTTGGACAGAAGACTATATCCCATCATTATGCATGGTTTTGATTTAGGGTCTAACTTTTTTCGGTGTGCATCCGGAATGTGTGCATAGGCTTTGCAGCCAAATACCCTTACATGTTTTACAGTAGGTTTTCTTCCTGACCACATTTCCTCGGGAGTTTTATCCACATTTTTGCTGGGCGAACGCTTCATCAAGTAGACTGTAGTGAAGACTGATTCAGCCCAAAAAATATTTGGGAGGTTAGCTTCAATCAAAAGACACCTGGCACGCTCCAGAATTGATCTATTCAGTCTTTCCGCCCGACCATTCTGTTCCAGTGTATATGGAACCGTGGTTTGGTGTTCAATACCACAATCACGCGGGATTTTGTCTAATCGCTTGTTGCAAAATTCACCTCCATTATCCGTGCGATGAGTCTTGATTCTCTTTCCAGTTTGCGTTTCAACATGTTTTTTAAATGTTTCAAAACACTCTGCCACCTGATCTTTTGTCACAAGAAAATATACAAAGGATTTTCTACTGAAATCATCCAAAAAAGTGAGAATATATCTAGAGCCAGATAATGAATTTGTCTGCATTGGTCCTACAAGATCTGAGTGGATCACTTCAAGTAGTCTTGCAGCTCTAGAGTTGCTCGATTGGAAAGGCAACCTGTGGCCCTTCCCTTTCACACAAACTTTACATACATCTGGTGGGTTACACGAGGAAAACTGAATTCCATGAACTAATCCATTTTTCAATTTATTTAAACTGTCATAATTTAGGTGGGCCATTCTTCTGTTCCAAAGAGTGCTATCATTAGCTTTTATTTGAACAGCGAAGCCAACATTCCTTTGCACATCCAATTTAAATAAATCATTCTGATACCCTTATTTTACCCTTTTTTGATCTACTTATTTTTTCTAGCGACAAATCCCAAAAATATGCTGTTAAAAATCAGCTCAAAGAAAGTTTCAAAATGACTGATATCGGTGAAGCCAAATATGTGTTGGGATTCCAGTTGACTCGAGACAGGCAAAACAAGAAGCTGTGGATAAGTCAACAGAGGTATATTGAACAGGTTCTGAAGCGCTTCAATATGTATGGATGCAATCCTGTGGACACACCACTAAGTCCTAATGAAAAACTCTCGAAACAGCAATCACCAAAAGATGAGAACACCTCAGCCATGATGAAAAATATTCCGTACCAAGAGGCAGTCGGCAGTTTGTTATTTGCCTCTCAAGTTACCTGACCTGACATTTCATTTGCGGTTAGTTATGTGAGTCGTTTCAATAACAATCCAGGTCAAGCGCACTGGGCTGCAGTCAAACGAATTATGCGTTACTTAAAGGGTACTGCAGATTGGAAACTGGAGTTTGATGGATGCACACCCTCTTCAATTGTTGGTTTCTGTGATGCTGATTGGGCCAGTGATTGTGACGAAAGGCGATCTGTGACAGGCTACATTGTTACTAAATGTAAAGGAGCTGTTTCTTGGGGGACAAAAAAACAACCAACTGTGGCGCTATCGACAACCGAAGCAGAGTACATGTCCATGTCTGCTGCGACACAGGAGGCATTGTGGTTAAGAGGTCTGGCTCAGGAAATCGACAGTGCAGTATATGACACTCCTACAGTTATCCACGTGGACAACCAGGGAGCAGCAAATCTAGCCGTGAATGGGTGTTACCAAGCCAGAACCAAACATATAGATGTGCGACATCACTTCCTTCGTGAGAAGATCCAATGCCAACTAATTGAATTAAAATACATCCCTACAACTAAAATGGTAGCCGACTCTCTCACCAAAGCTTTGGATAGAGAGAAATTGATGAGATGCATTTGCAATCCGGGTATCATCAAATAGGGAGGGTGTTGGAATATTTGATGCTGGCAACACTGATAGTTCCGGAACAATCTTCTTTTGTTATTTTTCTTCTGTTTGAAATTGAGTCAACTAGTGTATTCAAGTGTATTGTTTACCTGACAATAAAATACGTCTGTACCATATAATTGAGTATATTTAATTACAAACTAACAGTGGCTACCTACTGGCAACGAATGGAATTCAAATTTCGGAATATCACAAAAAGCTATAAGAAACAATGAGTATCATTTTTCAATTCCTTCTCTTCTGCTTATTGAGTTCAAATAATTTAATGTAATTGTACGTTACGCCATTTAATAATAAGTAACAAAAGTAAATGTTTGAATAAATCAAATCTCGAAACCATTTGTACAAATTATGAACAGCATCCGGCAGCCTTTTCCCAGCAGGATTTTGTTGCGTTTTGGAGGTATAGGAACTTGTGGGGAATTTGAATATTATTGTGGGTATTTCAGAAGTATGCATTGGCAACCCATAAAACAGAAGTAACAAAAACAAACAATGGTCGCCGGCGAAAATAGCCGCTAAATATATTATGCCGCTGAACTTTGTTCTGCTTCACGGCAAAGCTCTTTTGTTTTGTTATTAATGGTGATCGGCTAGATGGACTGATTGTGCAATTTATAGTTGCTTTGATAAATCAACGTTGAACAGCGACGGCACCGAAATGTACTCTTTATTTTCGTTTATTGGTTTGAAAATGGTAAGTGATAATGGTAAATTTTGGGGATCGCTGGCAACGGTTAATACGCACTTTTTTTTGAAAAACTATTTGCATTGGAGGAAGTGGAAAGTATTTGGTAAATATCGGTTCGGACTGGCCACGCTTATTACGAATATTTTTTAGAAAAAAACTTTAGATTCGCCTTAATTACTATTAAAGGAAACTTTTTGGCTTTGGGGCGGCGGAAAATAATGCATTTTAATTTTCAATTGCATAAAACCAAAATTCACTTCGCGAACCGAACCAGCGAAATTCCGCGGCCGTAAATGTCACTGTTATGTTGGTATCCTTGATAAATTAGCAAGAGCTCATACGACTGTAGCCGACTTCGTGGGATAAGGCGCGTAATTATGAAATTTGTCTAGCGGGCTTGTTTGTGTAACATGGTTTGTGATACAAAAGAATGTGCCCCTTTATAACGCCTACTCGCGTCAAGGCAAGAAAAACATCCCAGTTTTCAATTAGTTCAGCGGCTACGCTAGGTTTGTGTAACATAGTTTGTGATTCGCGGTATTTCATGTAGGTATCCCATGAAGTCAGCTACAGTCCATAACAGTGACACCTACGGCCGCGGATTTTCGCTGCGTCGGTTCGCGAAGTGAATTTTGGTTTTATGCAATTGAAAATTAAAATGCATTATTTTCCGCCGCCCCAAAGCCAAAAAGTTTCCTTTTATGGTAATTAAGGCGAATCTAAAGTTTTTTTCTAAAAATTATTCGTAATAAGCGTGGCCAGTCCGAACCGATAATTACCGAAAAACATCCCAGTTTTCAAGCAGTTTAGCGGCTACGCTAGGTTTGTGTAACATGGTTTGTGATTCTGGCGTACAATCTCACAAGACAAAAGCTAATTTTAATTTTACGTAATGAAATTTAGTGAGCAGCGGTTGGATACACAATGACCTCAAAATGTTTGACCTACCCTTGCATTCTTAATATTCATCTTGCACTTTTTGTTTTATTTCTTAGAACCGAATCATTTGCTGTTGCCTAACAAGATACGAGGAACGCCTTCCGGATCATTTCATTAGTCCGGAGGCACCTTCTGGAACATTTTCTGGTGCAAGTCCGGAGATTCCTGGAACATCTGCATCTAGCCGAAGAATCATGTAAGTCCAATACCTACTAGAACATCCTTGAAGTCCAGAGACTAATATTTCCATTGCTAAGCTGTGTAAGATAAGCAATGTGCTGATTCAGGCCAAGTTAGATTATGTCTCTCGTGTTACTAACTTATTATTATTATTTAACAAAAACCACAACCATCACTGTTATGCTTGTCTGCTGATACAAATCAAATGCCGAAAAGCATCGAGGAACGGCTTTTAGCGGGGACCATTCATCAAAAATTCATAAAAATACTTATTCAATGATCTGTTGATATATCCCCCCAGGCAATTTGGGAGGCGGCTACTGTCGGGCCTACTGGCCCTGGGAATCATGTATTGGATAACCAACACCTCTGCCATAGGTCACCCCAAGTGGTTCACTACGTTAGGTGACTTAGCAAGGGTGCCCGGGTTCACGGGGTGAGGTTTGTCTTGGCGGTGGATGCATCTATCCACCAGCTGCGTGGCAGGCCGGATCAGGAGAGAATTATTGAGGGAGTCCCTTTGACTTCTCCAGCTGTACTCTCGGAACATCGTGTTGCACCGCAGTGGAAGGGATGGATTATATGTCGCATCATTCCTGGACCCACTGACCCCCAGATTCCTACCCACCCCTCATACCCTTTTCCTTCCCAGAACTTCATCTCCTTCCTTTACTAAAAAGTCCCTCCCTGCATTATCCCCAAAGATGCTATAGGTCCTGAGGGGAATTATTTTCCTCAAAGCTTCCTGTGTGGAGCTAATGTAAAAAAAGGCCTCGACCGTATCTAATCAAATTATGAATTCTGAAAAGCAAGCAAATTATAGCCTGATAAAAAATGTAACAATTTTTATTTTTTTATTTCAGTGTCAGTTGAAGAACAGCAGCATTTTGACTGCTATGTAAACACCTTCTGGATCATTCCTTAAGTCCGGAAATGACTTCTTGAACATTCTTCAGGAGCAAGTCCAAGGACACCTTCTGGAGCAAGTCCAAAGACACCTTCTTCTGGAGTAAGTGCGGTGACACCCGGAGTAAGTCGAGACACCTGGAGCATCATGTAAGTTCAGAGATACCTTCTAGAACATTCTTCAAGTCCCGGAGACGCATTTTGGAGCACTTTGTGAATCCAGGAACTTCTGGAGAATTATGAGAGCCCGAAAACACTTTCTGAATTATATTCTGGGACATTTTTCAAGTCTGGAAATGCCCCCTGATACGCCTTCCAGATGAGCAGAAATTACACCGCCTGCATATGGCATGTTTCAAATTTGTTACACACAATAAATTACTGTTATTTGGGTCAACTCTGTGAACGTTGTTAAGCAGGAAGCAGCCAGCCATAAAAAAACTCAAACTGAGATACAAGCACTTTTGTCTAAAGGTTGAATTATCAGATCTGCTTAACACCTATGATGTTCTTTCATTCAATAAATTATAGATAATATATTGGTGTATTTCACGTCTGGCTGTTTTCTGTAGAATACAATTTCGTGACTGACAATACTATATAAAATATGCCTTTATGCACAAACAATTAGGCATACCAAAAACATTAAAATGGATGTGATTATGCTGTATTATTTAACATTAACATGTTTTTAGTTACAATAAGTTATAAAAAATGTAACTTGAAGCGGGCGAAATTATATCGCAACCGTATCTTACGTTAGTGAACTTCAAACTGTGGAGTTTTATCAATAAAACAAAAACAAAAAAAAAATTGTTTACATCATATTACATAATAGAAAAAATGGTTACCTGACAATTGATCCCCTGAAATGATATTTACTATAAAATAATAATTTTTTGTGCATTATTTACCAATTTGAAACATAAAAGATATTAAAACTTTAAATTTAAATATTCAATAATTTTTCTTTGTGTGGTATGTTTGGAAACATTTACCAACATGAAGCAGAATTTTGCATTGTTTGCACATGAACGCACTTGGTTTCCGTATTTTGAGTTTTGCACAAATTCAGCAAATTACGTCTCACTAAGTTCTGAGTTTTCTCACTAGTTATATTGTTTTTTAAAGTCTTATCATTTGGGTAAAAAAAGGGGTTCTCATTGTGGCAGACTTAGAAGGTGCACTTATTTGCAAATCTCGAGTGCTTGATGAGGATGGTGTGGCTGGTGCAGAAGATCTTCAAGCGAGGTCTCTGCAACTTTTAACAAGAAGTCGTAAAAGCGAAGGTTATTTGTTACATTAATTTTTTTTTTAATTTGGGTAACTGAAATTTCCGATATAAGGATATATAACTGAAATATAAGATATAATGAAGCTTTTTTGGTCCACTTTAAAGATTTTCTGTATATTGGATTGTAAGATAAATATTGGTCTGCAAGATCAAAGCCACTCATAAACTTATTGTAATCTGCAATGCACTTTGGTTTTTTGATGGCAACCTGTTCTTTTGTTAATTTACCCGTATCCACCTGATGTTTGTATGTGGTTTCTTGGACTCTTAGGCATACATTTTTCAGTGTTTGCGGTATGCCACGATTTTTTCAAATTGTGTCGCAGATTCTAGTTTTTAACCCCATTAGATAATTAGTAATAATTATCTGCATATACATTGTACCATTTATTAGGTATGGTGACCGCAATTGGGTTATTGTGGATTCTAATACAGCACTTATACCTGCTGCATGTAATTTAAAATTAGATACAAAATTATCCTATTCAGAATTCCGTATTTTACAATTTTGGTGGGATTCTACACTCGACATTTCAGACGACCGCTCTACGGAATCATCCCTTCGTCTAGAGATTGGTTTTGATTTGGCTTATACACTTTCTGGAATGAAGTAATAAATTATACTTTGAATTTTGATAAGACGGTTTGTGCTATCGTTCGGAATTTGGTCATCAGAAAGATATAAAATTTGTGGAAATCTATCGTGGCTCATTGATTTTTTAAAATACAGGGTCTCTATCCGAGGATTCGTAAATCAATAATCGCCAATGGTGTTTTTCCAGACTATCGCTATTGTAAGAATTAAGCCAAACCATTTTTTAAATTCTCGGATAGTTACACCTTTCCATTTAAGTTCGTGAGATAATGTGCTCAGATAGTTAGGATGATTTCTTTCACCATATATGTTTGTTTCCTTGGCTATTTTGTCCAACAAATCATCTCCTATGAGTAGTGATGTTAACATCTCCTACATCTTGATTTTCAGGAAAATCTTTTAGACCTGATAAAAATTAATTTATAACACTTCCTTGAAAACAAATGATGACTTTTAGCTATGTTTTAAACCAGTGAAGTATCGATATTCATTTTTGTATTATAGTGACATCTATCCGCTACACAACAAAGCAAATATGACGAGAAATTAGAAGTTTAAGACATGTGTGGCGGCACATATCAAACTCGCCTAAGTCCCGTTCAAACATTTTTCGGATAATGACGATTTTTTCGAATTTCAACTTTTAGCTATTAGTAAAATAAAAAAGTATATTTAAAAATAAATAATTTCAACCACATGATTCACTGGATGTATAAAAGTGCCGTGTACATCCAGGGAAGCATGGTTAAAAAACAAAAATGCATAAATAACAATGTTTACCATGTGGTAAAGAGTCACCTACTATGTACATAGTTTGTAGAGTAGATAGTGTGTACATTGGTACATAATATATAATATGATGATTTAAATTAATTGTGCGGAAAGTTGATTATAATAGCCATTACGATAATGCTGTAATACATGTAGTAACGCATAAATGCGGTTGTATGTTGTGAATTTTACATTTTTTAAATATAACATTTTTAAGAATTGTAAAAACACAGTGGTGTTTGTAGTACCTTTGAAGTGCACAAATTATGCAGTTGAATGATGAAAAGTTTTCATCTAATTAGAAATGATTTAAAATTCCAATAACATGCTTACTATGATGTTATGTTTTTTTTTTTTAAATTGCATGAGTTATGCAGTTAAATGATGAATTGTTTCATCGTATTGAAGGTGTTTCACACTTGGGAATACAGAATAATGATCTAAGTTTTAGATTATGTTAATTGACAATTTACAATATTACAGGTAGGATTTCCATAAAAAATCTGTGCATTTTAATATTGTGTTATTCGCAGTATTTTAAAGAAAAGTATACTTTATGAATATGGTTTGCAATACAAAGCTAGGTGAAATTTATAATTTAATTTCAATCATGAGTTATGAATGAGAAAAATGCCAAATAAAAATATCTTTTTGTGCGTTATTCCGTCCCAAGTCTCTTTGGAAAATGTACATGCCGACCTGAACGCGTTGTGATCTTGGTTATCGGTGTAACGGGAACTGGTGGGTGTATCGTGACATTTTCTTCAACCGGAACGAAAGCAGGCTTGAGTCGGTCTATGGAGACGCGTTTGGATTTGCCTTTTATTGATATGACAAATGTTTTGTCATCACGTTGTTCTACCTTGTAAGGACCCTCGTATTGGTTCTGAAGGGGTCTTATTACGCTATCTGTTCTCAGGAAAACATGAGTGGCGACAGGTAGGTCCTTGTGCACAAAAAATTTCCTTGCGCTGTGATTACTGGCAGGGGTCGATTTGATACTTTCAAACTTTCTCTGTAGGCGTCCTACATACGTATCGGGTTCCTCACGAGGAGTTTCTGAGAAGAAGTCGCAGGGAAGTCTTAATGTCCTGCCATATGTAAGTTCTGCAGGGGAGCATTTTAGGTCCTCGCGCACTGTAGCTCTCAAACCGAGAAGTATTAGAGGTAGGTTCTCAACCCAGTTTTGTTCTCCACATGCAATTAGAGAAGTTTTTAAAGTGCGATGCCATCTTTCTATAATACCGTTCGCTTGAGGATGGTAAGCAGTGGTTCTTGAGTGTTTGATGCCAAACTTTTCTGCGAGTTTTTTGAAGAGACAACTCTCGAACTGTCGTCCTTGGTCAGTGGTGATGCTGTCAGGTGTTCCGTGACGATCCAATGCGTAGTCAATGCTGTGGCTACGGTTTCTGCTGACATATTCTTCAGGGGAATTGCTTCGGGCCATCGAGTGAACCTATCGATCATGGTTAGTATATATTGGTAATCATTGCATAGCGGTAGTGGTCCGACTAAGTCGATGTGAATGTTGCGGAATCTATCCTCTGGTAATATGTACGTTGCTAGAGGTGCGACCGTATGTTTTGTTACCTTAGCTTTTTGACATGGTATACATTGTTTGACGAAGCTCTTGATGTCTTTCGCCATGTAGGGCCAAACAAATCTTTGTTTTACCGTATTTGTAGTTCCCAAGATACTAGGGTGGCAAAAATTATGTATGCTTGCTATGACTTGTTGTCGCATGCTGGGTGGAACAAGTGGTCTAACATGACCTGTTGAAATATCACACCACAATCGAGTGTCAGTGCCAGGGATCACCATTTGACGTAGAGCAAGGGTGCTGCCATCGTTTGCCTTGAATTGTCCGTCAGGTTGGCATTGCTCTAACCGCATTTGCTCGAAGTCAATTACAGTGGGACAGTTGATCTCATCGATGCGAGATAGGGTGTCCGCGACAACGTTCTCTTTTCCAGAGACATACCTGATGTCGGTTGTAAATTGCGCTATGTAATCAAGCTGTCTCTCTTGCGTTTTTTGTTTAATGCGAAGGTGATTGGCTTGTGGTCTGTGAAAATGCTGAAATGACGGCTTTCGATGTGATTTCTAAAGTATTTCACGGATTCATAAACGGCGGTAAGTTCGCGGTCAAAAGTGCTGTATTTCTGTTGAGCAGGAGTGAACTTTTTGGAGAAGAATCCTAGCGGTTCCCAGGTGTTTCCTTTTGATCGTTGCAATGAAGAGCCCAATGCTTTGTCGCTGGCGTCAACCATCATTGCAAGCTTTGCGTTTGGGTCTGGGTGCGCAAGTAGAGCTGCGTTCGCTAGTTGTTGTTTGCAATCTTCAAATGCCTTTGTCTGCTCCTGGTTCCAGTTGAGAATCCTCTTGTCATTTTTTTTTGTAACCGGCAATACTGTCATATAAAATTGCTTGGGTGGTGATCGAATTTGGTAGGAACCTGCGGTAGTAGTTCAACGTACCTAAAAAGCGACGTGGTTCTTTCGCAGTTTTAGGTTGTGGGAATTCTGTCACTGCTTTGACTTTGTCCTTGATTGGAGTCATGCCTTCTGGAGTTATTGTGTGTCCGAGGAAGTTCACTGTTGCGGCTCCTAATTGACATTTCTGGATATTAATGACAAGTCCGTTATCAGCGAGTCGTTTGAGAAGCAAATCTAGATGTTTTTTATGTTTCTCTTCGTCAGCGGAAGCTATCAGAATGTCATCTAAGTAAACAAAACAGAAATCTAGATCTCTAGTTATTGCATGAATGAATCGTTGAAAACTCTGAGCTGCGTTTGATAGTCCAAATTGCATGGAGGTGAATTCAAACAATCCGAACGGTGTGATGATGGCCGTTTTAGGGATGTCCTCAGGTTCCACGGGTATCTGATGATAAGCGCGCGTTAAGTCGATGGTTGAAAAAATCTTCGCTTTTGCCAGTTTATGGGCGAAGTCTTGAAGTTGCGCTATGGGATATTTATCAGGGACCGTTTTTGAGTTTAAGATTCTGTAGTCGCCACACGGACGCCATTCGCCGTTTGGCTTCCTTACCATGTGTAAAGGGCTGGCCCAGTTGCTTTTAGAAGGATGGCAAATCCCTTGTTCCATCATGTACTTAAATTCACGCTTGGCTGCCTCGAGGAGCGCCGGTGCTAATCTGCGTGCACGTTCAGATACTGGAGGGCCTTTGGTTTCTATGCAATGAGTCACAGAATGTTTAATTGCATCCGGTGTCTGCATGGTAGGCCTTGTCAACGTAGGGTATTTCTTTAAAATGTCAAGATACTTTTGAGAAGAGGAAATTGTGGCGATGCCCGATGCTGGTCCTCTGTAGGTAGCTCCTCTAATTTTTAATCCAGTAGACTGATCTTCAAGTTTTGCTCGTCTCAAGTTGACTGTCAAGTTGTAGTTGTGAAGAAAGTCTGCACCAATGATGGGTTTGGAAACATCGGCTACGATAAAGCGCCATTTCATTGTGCGGCGTAAGCCAAAGTAGAGTTCGACTGTTTTCGTGCCGTATGTTTTTATTGGTTTCCCATTTGCCCCTTATAATGTGGTAGGGCAGTTGTCGGAGGTTAAGTTGCCTTTCTCAAAAGTCATGTTCCTAGGGATGACAGAGACGTCCGCGCCGGTATCCACTAGGTATTTATGTCTTGTTCGCAGGTCATAGATAAAGAGACGACAAGAGGTATTAGGGATCTCACATGTCTCTACTGGGAGTTCCCGTTGTCGTTTTCCCGACTTCTTCTTTACATAAGAACATGGTTTGGAGCATTTATGTGCGTTTTCTCCAAATCTTGCACGGGAGTAACATTTTCCATCTTGATTCCTGTTGGGAGATGGATTGCGTGACCCGGATCTTGAGCGGCCAGGTTCTCGACGGGGGCTCTGGTTTCTCCGTCCTCTATAGGTTGATGTGGGCTCAGTTTTGGCTATGCGTAGCTGGGATACTTCACACGAAAGTGCTGCTATTTGTTGCTGCAGTTGTAGTAGTAAGGATTGTTCAGCTGGTTCCTGACGAGATAAACTGGGTATGCTGCGATTTTCCATGGCGCTGCAATCGGTTGATTGATAGACATCTAGAATTTTGTCTGCAGCTGTGGCAAGTTGGTTAATGTCGTTATCGGGTAGTGCTGACAGGATTGCTTGCACATGTTGTTGGCGTTGTAACCACAGTGTACGCACAATTCGCAAATTGTGCTTCTGCCTGTATAAACCAAAGTGAAATCTGATCCCTCCACAGATTTGGTAATCTCACGGACACGTGATTTACTGCTGTCGCAGAACTAGATTCGCCTGTTGATTCCATGTTGGTTGATTTTGGTTGCGGAGTTATCGATTCTTGAAACAAAGTCTTGAGTCTTGAGTTGATGTGGTCGCTGGAGATTCTTCATCCGAGGTCATTTCAACATTTATACGGTAATAAGCACGCAAAGAAATTATTTTTACGAGTGTTTCAAATTATGTTTTAAAAAACAGTAGGGATTACTTTCAGGGTTTAAAAATTAGAGATGTTGACATCTATGTAAAATCTACAGAAGTTACTAGAAAATATCCGAGGTGCAAACCTTTACGAAAATAAACAGTTAGCATTCAAGTAGAGATCTTCAACATGCGATAATAAATGAACCATAGTAAGCGATAGCATTTGATGTGGGTATGAAGAAATATTATTTCAAGACATGTGTTCGGAATTGTAACATATTATTTTGTGAATTTTTTTGGTGGGTATGCAAGATATTATTACTAGAAATGTCGTATAAATTGTGACATGTTATTTTGCAGAGTTTGAAACGTCTAGTATTTATGTAGTGAAATGATGTTGAGTTAAAAATTTACGTGGCTGAACGTTGTTGAGCTGATGCTGGTTTGGTTTCCGAGAATGTCTGCGGTTGTGGAGGTTGCGTTGATCTGTTGACCGGGCTGCAGGAATAGAGCCTCGGAGTTAGATGCTCCTTTTGCGTTCCTGGGGTGTCCGCAGCTGATGCTGGCAATGGGGGCTGCGTCCAGCTGTAGACGGGCTGCAGGAAGGGCGACTCGTCAGTAGAAGCTCCCTTATGTAGCATCACGCGTTGCTGAAGACGTTCGATGCCTAGAATAGAGGGTAACACGCACTTAATCCGAGATAAGAACAGGACACAGGTTAGTGTTCACAAGTAGGGTCATTTTAAATTGCAGATTTATACGTGTGTTTGCATACGAACATAACCTGTGATGGAACCGAACGTTAAAAAAAAACATGCTCGTAAATCAAATTCACAAAAGAGTTGGGAGTGTGAAAACATGAGATTGGAGAATATTCAAGCTTTACCACAAAGTCTTGCATCAGTTTGTTATTTTAAGTTGAATTAGCAAAGTTGGGCAGGAACAAAATGGCTATTGACACGTGCGAATCCGTACCCGAAAGCACACGAACTTCGTTTATTACGTATTTGTATAAATCTGTGATATTATTCGTTCTGCGTTGAAAACCAAAAAACATAGGGTATAAATTTAAAAAAAAAAATACTGGGATATATTAAATTGCTTAAGTATATAAAAATTGAAACGGTACTCACCAGATTATTCCCAGGAAACCAGCTACGGAACTGCGGCTCGAGAACACGTGCAAAAAGAATTTTTAAAATGGTCTATACGTTGAAAAAAATGTCGTTAAACGTCGAAAGGCACTAGATGTGACAACCATTTTTAATCATCGTGGGTCACCAATTGTGGAGGTTGGTTATTTAGAGTCGTCGATATACTTACTCAACTCCAGGGAAGGATATTGCGTGTATTTATAATAATAAAAGAGTTCTCCACGTTTTATAATTTATTTCGTCTTTGTCAGACACATTTACAAATCTATACATCGCGGGTAGAAATGGAAATGAGATTAATTAGTATTTTAGAACGTGCGCTCTAGCCCGGTCCCGTAGCTGGAATGTCACTTCTGTCTCAGCGGCAGTTGGAGGAACTACATTGGTCCCGTGACCAATGTTGCCACGACATGGTTTAACTATAGGTTTTTAGGAATAATTAATCGGGTACTTAATCGCATTTCCATAACGACATTATTGTCAGCACATTGTTTACCTGCCCTCGTATAATTTTTCATTTTGCGTTAAGTTGCAACGTCACTTTAGATTGAGAGATATTAATAGCCAATGAGACTGGTTTTAAATTCAAATGCACCAATGACAGCGAGGGTGGCGAATTGTTTACCAATGAGCGAGATCTTCACGGTGACGAAAATATTTTCACCGTCATTGCAACAAGGATTTATTAGGTTTTTATTTTGTTTTTTTCAGCACTTGTTGACCGGATATAATAACTTCACTTTATAGATCGTAAAAATCTGTATCGATTTATTACGGAGTTTTAAATTCAGATATTTATTTTCTTGATAATCCCGATAATCACAGAGAGCCAAATTTATCAACTGTAAACGGTAGTAGTGGGTAGTAGTAGTGTAATCATCAATGAAACTCAAAAAATATTTTTTCCCACAATTTCCGATTGTTGGGTGAGGCCCATTACTGTATGAACGATCTCTAGTACTTCAGTTGCTTGTTTTCTCTTGTTATCGAAAGGCAAATTATGCATCTTTGATTCAATACACGTAGCACATTTCAAAATCTCAGACTCTAATTTTTTTGGCAATCCAATTACAAGTTCTTTTTCACTTAATGTTTTTAAATAATTGAAATTTACGTGACCCAATGTACGATGCCATTTTTCTTTCAAGGTCATTCCTACATCATTACTACTAGACATTGTGTATACAAATTATTCTCTTTTACCGCAATTGCTATCAACTCATTATTTTGATTATACACTTCGGAAACATCATCGTACGAAATAATTGAATTGTTCATCGTGACTTTTGCATAGCTCATTAGATTTGATCTCATGTCACGCACATAAAAAACATTCAACAAAGTTACCATACTCTCTCTACCATTGACCACAAACAATGCTTTTACTTTACCAATTTTCGTCGCTTTCATTACTCTACCATCTCCTAATTTTACATCAAAGGGATTTTTTAAAATTATACATTCATCGAATAATTCATCGTCATCAATAATATGGTCAGTACATCCACTATCCAGGATCCAGTTTATTTCATTTTCATTTCTGTTCCTCTCATTCTTAATTTCAGTTTTATTCACTTGGGTCACAAAAACATTACCAGAGTTCCCAAATTGATTTTGCTCCCTACTCAAAGCTGTGTTGACACTCCCATGGTATAAACCTCTGTTGCCTCTGAAGTCGCCTCTGCCTCTGTTGTTGTTATTGCCTCTGTAATGACTGTTGCCTCTGTAGCTGTTGCTCCCTCGATAATGCTTACTGCCTGGGTAACTGTATCCTCCTCTGTTTGACCGACCTCCTCGATATGTTTGATTTGACTGTCCTCTGCTTCTGCATTCCCTCGATATTTTTTTTATTTTTTTTTTTTTATTCACTGAAACATTTATTTTAATTACAATTTTACAACATTTTTTTTATTTTTTATTTATTTATCTATTATATAACAACAATATATAACATTATATAACAACAATATTTCAATCGCTCTCCTAATAAAGCAGTTGCTTGTGTTTAGGAGAGGACAACTAAATACTTTTACATCTAAGTATATAAATTATTATTACAAAAACTAATAGTAATTTTATAGAAAATACGATACATGCAATAAAATTATTGGTAAGTTTATAAATGATTCAAAGTTGATAAAGCAAATCATATTTTTAAACAATAATTAAAGTTATGAGGTGGTACTAGAGTATTTCAGTTTAATTTTTTTTTTATATGTGTCGTTGTTTTCATCCGATCGTATATCTAGGGGTAATTTATTGAATAATTTTAAACCCTTGAATGTATAGTGATGTTGCGCTGTTGTAGTTCGTACTAATGGTACGGTTAATCCTCCCAACAGATATGATTCTTTTACTAATATTTAATTGTGGTATAGTACTTTTATTAAAGAAATCTTTATGTAATTGTAGGAGTGCAATTTTGTCATAAATTTTTGTTAGTGGGGGAACCGGGAAATCTTGGAAAACATTTATTGTTGGGTAGTAATAGGGCTTTTTTAAGATGATTTTTATTAATTGTTTCCAGTGGAAGTAGGGATGATTTATATGCACCCCCCCTAGCTATGATTCCATATTGTAGTACAGAGTGCGCAAGTGCGTAATAAATATCTTTTAGTATTTTTAATGATACCGTATTTCTAAGTCTAAAAAATATATAGATCAGTTTTCTCATTCTGTCTACTGTGGAATTTATTTGACTTTTCCATTTGATGTTATTATCGATAATTATTCCAAGATATTTTATTTCTTCTTTACTACTAATGTGTATACATTTTGAGTTACAGGGTGCGATCCTAAGAAGGCAATTTTTTTCGTGAATTTTTATGTTTACCTTTATATTTGAGATATTCCCTGTTAGGCAATAATGGGTTTTTTCGACATTTAGTGTCAATAAGTTTTCGTCGAACCATAGTTTTACGATATTAATTGCATTGTTAGCTAATACTTCAACCTCATTCCAAGAATTTCCTTCAATAGTAATCACTGTATCATCTGCGTAAGATATAATGTTTCCAATGATTGGGAGTTCAAAAAGTTCATTTACATACAATATGAAAAGTAAAGGTCCCAATACAGTTCCTTGTGGAATTCCAAAATCTATATTTTCTATTTCACTTACTTCGTTGTTTACTTTTACCTGTTGAGTTCTTTGATGGAGATAACTTTTTAACCATGTTTTAGCTTTGCCAGTTATTCCTATATTATTAAGTTTATTGATTAATTTTGAATGTGAGACACTAACAAAAGCTTTACGGAGGTCAATGAAAATACTTAAGCATTTTTTACCTCTATCTAATGTTTTGTAAATAAGCTTAGTTAATTCTGCAATTGCGTCTTGTGTGCTAAGCTTATCTCTGAAACCGTATTGACTAGGGTTAATACATTTTTGGTTATCTATATAATCAACAATTTGTTTTTTTATTACTTTTTCGTATATTTTTGCAATATTGGATAATAAGGATATTGGGCGGTAATTGTTTACTTCTTTTGAATCTCCGGATTTATATACTGGGATTATAATGGCTTTTTTATAGTTTTATGGGAATATTCCACATTTAGTGCTTGCATTAAATATATGCGTAATTGGTTTGGTTAGGAAATTGCAGTATTTTTTCAAAAATTCTGTAGTTATACCGTCGTATCCTGGCGCAGCACCATTTTTTAGTGATTGTATTATGTTTTCTGTTTTTTTTTTCTGTAGTCGGTTTAAAAATTGAAAGGTTGTTATTTGTTATTTTATCTTAATGTATGTCATCTGGTTTGTAATTTAGGTCAATTTTATATGCAAGTTTTTGACCGACGGTTGCGAAAAAATTGTTGAAAATATTTGCACACATTTTTGGTTCACGGATAGCATTTAATTTAGTTCCATTATTGTTTATTGACATTTATTATTGACTTATTTTTATTATTTTTGTTCATAATTTCGTTTAAAGTGTTCCATGTTTTTTTTAGGGTTTTTTTTTGTGAGGATTATTTTCTCCCTGTAATATTTTTCTTTTGTGTCTTTGATAATTCTAATGAGTTTGTTCCGGAATATTTTGTATTCATTTTTTATATGACTATAAGTAGGGTTTTTTTTTCGTTTGTATGAAGAGTTTTTCTTTATTCCGGGTGGATATGAGTAATCCTTGTGTAATCCATGGTTTGATTTTCCTTAATTTAGAACTAGGTTGATTATTTATATAGGTTCTACAGTTTGCGATATGAGAATTTAAAGTTTTTTCAAAGAAGTCTGCGCACGTGTCTGGGTTTTGGTAGTTTAGTATTGAGGACCAAGATTCCTTTCGTAATTTATTATTTAATTTTAAATAGTTCAGTTTGGAAATTATTCTGATATTTTTTCTAGAGTTATTAAATCCTGAGTTTTTATTTAAATCATCCACTCGAACGATCGCGCGTCAAAAATCTTTTTTCTCCGATTGCTCGCGGTTTTTTGGCGACGATTTTGAATATTTTCCGCCAACATTAAAAAAATCATACCTCCGAATTTTAACCTGTAGACATAAAACTGATTGTAGTGCTCTACAGCCAATGAATTCACCTATATTTTACTAATTATCCTATATTTTTAGAATTCATAGATAAATTATTAAAAAATCTTAAACTTTATAAATGCGCGAAATTTGTGTTTTTGTGATTTGAAATTGCCGCCAGTAGCAGTTTTAAATATCTTTATTGAATATTTTCTACGTTTTTATGTTCTCTATGGCCTGTTTGATAACCACAGATGCAAGAATATAATAGAAAATAATTTTTTGTATGTTTATGATCTCTTCAAAAGTTTGGTCGGAAAATGATTTTGTAAAATTTGAGTGCGTGACGTGCAAAATTGAAATCACTGTATTATACTATTTAATGAATTTACCACAAAAACTGGTATTACATTAGGAAGATACATTAACTGCCTACAATTATTTATAAGGATAGTTGCCGTGTTGGCTTTATTTGATTCATTTGATGAATTATACAGAGAGCCTATTTCACGATGTCAAAATCATGGTGATACTTTTTCAATAATTGTCAATTAGAACTGGAGATTTGTAACCATGTTTTTATATAACGTGCAAAACAAGGAAATAAGGCTTAAAATGAAATATATATCATAGATATGCACATTGCCAATATTTCAGGGGGATACTTTGCAAGTTGATGAAATCCACCAATATTTGACGAAAAATCACTTCTGACAGCTACCTTAAGGTCAATCTACATAGGGTAAATCAGAATATGTAAAATGATGATGATGATAAAATTGTATATATATCAAACCTTTGTATGAGCGACGAATAGCAAACAATATCATAGTGATAATTTTATATCTAAAAGCAAAGGTATCGAAAAAAAATGGTGGAGGGGAAAATAATTGATGGAACCAATAATTGATTTATTTAATTATTAAGCCCTAATATTCGTTTAAATCAATTAAATTAATATTACAGTTTTATAGTTTTTTTTTTTACATTAACTCCACACAGGAGGCCCTGAGGAAAATAATTTCCCTCAGGGCCTATGTCATCTGGGATGCTGTGTGGAGGGTCTTTTTGAGGAGAGGAAGGAATGAACATTGGTCTTGAAGAGACTCATGTTGTAGGAAGGAGGAAACACAATAGTTACAATGAAAGAGCAGTATATTGATTTAAACATTGTTTACACACTTTATCATAATAAAAATGTATTCAATTTATATTGGTTTATTCATAATTTAAGAAAATCAATACATAATGTCATTGTGCCTCGATGTAGAGTGAGACTCAGTATCAGTGTCGTGTCGTCCGTCATATCTTCCGTTATGTCTTCCGTCATGTCTTCCTGGTCTGGATTTGTCGATTCAGCCTGTCTGGAAATGGTCTTCCCCGTATAAATTTGGAATTTCCAAAGATAGCCAGACTTGGACTCACAAAGCTCGTAATGGTAAGCCCACACTGCGGCCAACGTTCCAACTTCAAACGCTTGGACGATCGTGTGGAGGGGTGTTCGTACGTTGGAAGTTCGAGTTGGAAGGTTGGAGTTCGCGTTGGCCCGGGATCGCCTTCGAGGCGATCCCGACGGCCAACTCACACGAACCAGCCTGCCGCAGCTGTCCACACCGTGCCGCGTACTATTAAAATGACTATATTATTACGGAGAGTGGTATAACAATTGTTTGAAAACATGTCGTGTATATAATTATATGATTATACGTACGTAATAATTGTAGGCAACTGAAAAAGATACAGCGTAGCTACAGCTGTTTCATGTCCGCCATTTTGGAGTACGGAATTCGGGGTTGGAGGGTTGGCCGCAGCGACCATACGATGGGCCAACCTTCCTACTCCGAACTAAGTTCGGAGTTGGAAGGCTGGCTTCAGTCTCTACGTAGCATAAGACTTTATACCCGCGCTGGCCGCTTTGGTTTTGATCATCTGGACGAATCCCTAGCGGCCTTTATAGCAGAGTAAGGATTCATCCAGTGAGATGTCTTGCTCGGGCAGGTATAAAGTCTCAAACTTATTTGAGAGATGGTCCAAGACGGGCTGAATCTTTTGTAATCTTCGCACAGATAACGGTACATCAGAAGAAAGACTTTCATTGTTGGTGAAGTGAAGGAATTTTTTAATTAGAAGAAAACGATTATAATCCATGGCTCGGCTGAAATAAGGCATGGCGGTGAGTTTTTTTTTAATAGAAGTAGTCTTTTTCAACAGGAAGGGGACTAATACCTTGATACATTAAAATTGCCAAGAATACATACATTTCCTCTTTATTCGTGGGAACCCATTTATTGGTACGCGCATGGCGCTTAAATTGTTTTTTCGCAATCCATTGATCTGCATACTTGTTGGTCTCTCTCGTGATCAGTTCAACGACATCTGCATCAAAGATTTTAAGAAAGGCATCCACAAGTTTGCCCATTTCGTCGGTATTGAAAGTTGGTCCTGGCGTGCCTGTGAATGTCTCCCTTATCCCAGTAAAACGTGAGATATCTTTGGACCAATCGAAAGAGTAACCTTCAGGCGGCAGAATCGCAAGCATTGCCTCACTATCTACCTGGTCTTGTCTACTAAAGTCTATGGCCATAGCGGAGTTAGGTGGAACGTTGATAATATTATGATAAGGTATTGGTGGCATGTAGAAGGTATCCTCATCGCTCTCTTTGTGGTTGACGTCGCTCATTCTGTCCATATCCATTTCTGAAACAACAGAAAACCCAAATTAATTTAACGTGTCTATATTACGATTACCCACTGCCTCTGGTACGGCTTTTGACTCGCAATACGATGGTCGCGGGATCGAATCCCGGCATGGGCAAATAAATTTGATTTGAATAATTAGTGTTATTTTCACACAAAATTCATTTAAAATAATATATAGTCTATTTGCGGCACGTTCCAGAGTGGAAGATACCCTCAGTATCGCCCTGATGTAAGACACCATTCAGAATTGAAAAGTTGCTTCAAATGGCTTTACCGTGTTTGGTGACCAGTTCTGAATAGCCAGGTACTTTCCCACCTCCCTCTTCCACACCTCCTTCCCCTCCCCGATGCCTTCAGCCTCACAACATACCCCGATTGGGGATGCCATAGTCTCACTGGCTCCAGCTGAGGCTCTTGTGAGGTATTCATATAAATAATAAAATAAAAAGTTAATCAAATACTTGAGGCGGGCAATGTCAGGAGTCAGAATAGCACAGTCAGGTAGGTATGGAATGAAGAAAAGAGTGTGTGTGCCAAGAACGAGTTGCATGGCGGTCCATCCTCTCTGCCTACCCCTGCAGAGAAATGGCGTGCAGGTAAGTTAGTTAATTTTATAACTCACGGTTTCCAAGTACCGACTCTTCTTGATAGAGAGCTGCCTCAACCACGTTGTCGGTTCTGCCCATGTCTGACTCTGAAATAATAGAAAACACAAATTTACAGTAGAATTCGGATATAATGACTTTGCATTTAACAGTCTACCGTTTTAAGCGACGATAATGGAAACTCTAGTAAGGTTTCATAGCTTTTAGTAGGAAAACATATCCGTTTAAAGTGACCAACTACTTAAAGCGACCTATTTTAATGATAATTACCCAACTACCAATACAGCCTCGCTTTTGACTAGGAAGCTCGACACAATGAGTCCCTTGAAGCGAAAGTGTTTTTTCAATTGATGAAAAAAGTGCTGTATTACACCGTTTCGAAGCCGGTGAATCACATGTAACCCTCGCAAAGGAGTTCGGAATGTCTCATTTCTCATTCTACAATACCCGTTACAGAAAAAAAAGATAGAATCCCTGTTTAATGCCAATGTTTTGAAATGTAAGGCCCTCCGTTCATGGAGATACTTACAAACTATATGATTGTGACGAAACCACAAGTACTCTGCATATATACCACTCTTTAATGCTGGTTTCCATACCGCCGCGCCGGTTGCGTGAAACTGATTTGATACCGACAGACGTCGCATAGCGCCCCGTACACGGTGCTACCAGCAAAATCGTACGGGGGGTACTTACGATCGGCGCGTATGATACGCTCACGAGGATCGAGTAGCTTGTAAGTAGCGTCATGTATGGAGGCACTTAACGTTTCAGGACATTAACTCAAGTACAAATATATTATGCATTGTCATGTGTGAAACTATGATGTCGGTATTCACAATGCTGTGCGAAGTTCTTACTATCGAACAAAAATTAGCCAAAACAAACTCAAATTTCAGACTTTTTACGTTAGTAACTACATATTTACTTGCATAGAATGTAGGTACATCATATCTTTTTGGATTACAGTACATTTTGTATGTTTGTTATGTGGAATTTTTAAGTACTATGCTTATCTCCTGCCAATATACCAACAGTGAAACTGTGCTAGGGACATCAATATAAAATATAGATAATTGATTTTATTTTGAGCCCCTGGTATGACATTTCAAAAAATAAACTCACCGTTCCCAAACGCCGACAATTCTTGGTAGAACGGCACGTCCACCCACAGCTCGCTGTGGTAGCCGGCTTCCGGAGAGAAGAGTTCCCCACACTGGAGTTCCCCACTCCGCGATGTCCCAGCTAACGGCTCCGGAGATGCTGCCTGGATTGGCGTAATTGGTGCATTGGGAGCCGTTGATTGGGTCTGTGCGGGAGTGGACATCCACGGTGGTGGAACGGGTCTTGGCAATGGTGAAGGTGTCCCTTGTGAAAAGGGACACGTTATTCTCTCCGGAGAAGTAATTCTGAAAACATATACATAAATCATATGAATTGTTCTCATTCACGTGTGAAATAGTAAGTACAGTATGTAAATAAAGAATAAAATTAGAACTCTGTACAATATGCACTGAATGTGCCAAAGGGACAGAGCTCTGATCTTACCAACTCTCACTGTAACAGTGGAACTCACTGTAGCCGGAAGGAAGCAGGCAGGGCCCTAACAGCCTTTAGGGCCTTGACGCGATCCTCTCGCACCAGTAGCAAAGCAGGGTCACCGTTTAAATAAATACAAATATATGATGAATTCAACGGCCACAGCAAAGTACTTTCATAAAAAACATTAAAAAATACTAACACTCCAGACGAGGCTGCAATTGCAGCTCTGCGTTGACTCTCACGTCCACGTGCAGGTAGTCCGGCACCAGCTGGTACTCCATCTGCAGCTCGTACCCCACCTCTCCCTCTTCCTCTGCCACCTCTTGCAGTCAGCACCACTCTATATATTTTAAATTGAAAACAATTAATGTAGGTAAGTACTTAAATGTTTAAATTTTGTTAAACATTGCAGTAATAATTTTTTTTTAAATAATTATTTAAACCTGGGTCGTGGAGTGCTCCCTCTCCCTGGACGATAGCTGTTTCTGCACAAATTTGGTAAAAGTAAACAAATTAATTGATTATACAACTAAATAACCAAATTTTTATTGTGCGACGAAGGCTTTACACCATTTTACATCTAAAAAAAGTCAGACTTTTTGACATATGACTTTAAATAATTGGACAGCAAATATCTGTATTAATAATGAACCAATTCAAATAAAACTTATATTTATCTCTTTGTTATGAATCACTCTGATTGAATAACTATATTTCAAATGCGCGAGTGCAGTATTTATGAAATTATTGTAAATCAAAAACAGATGACGTCTTCAGTCGACGCATTTTTACACAAAACATCCAGCAAAACAATATATTAACAACAAACGAATTAAAAACGCATTTCAAAGATAGATAATTCAATCATGATAACACAGATATATAATTATGCGTTAAAAACCCAATAAATGAATTACTTACGGCATTTTAGGTAGAGACCATAATTCGTCGAAATAGTCAAAATCTTTATTTTGTTTTTTGACAGGACGCCTTAGAAAACCGCGAAAACTCGAATAACACTTCAAAGACAACCGATAAGGTCATAGACATAAAGAATATTTTATCAGCTATTCGATAAAACAAATAGCTGGCCATGGAAAGGTTTTAAATAATTATAATAAATAAATTACGAATGGTAGAAAAATCGGTCGATTTTTCGACCGATATCAATCGCAGAAAAATAAAAGTGGTCGATTTTTCGACCGAAATCGTTCCAGTGATACAAATAAATTTGTATGGTGATCTGTTATATCATTTTTCGATATAATGGATTTAATTTTTTCTGTGTGTTTAATATTGCTCCATATGTGGTCCAGGCATGATGGCGATTGGTTTGAAAATTCTCTTGTGAAATTATTTACACAAAATATAAAGTTCATTTCATTCATAGCATTTATATAATCAATTTTATTTTTACCGTGGTTATTTGGACCAATATTAATATTTAAGTCACCTATTACGATACAATTTAGATGGTTTTTGTTACATAGTATTTTTTTTAAATTCTTCTATAAATAGGGGTATATCAGAGCTGTGTGTTCGATATATTGCGATTATATTGAATGACATATTATTTAAAACAAAATTAACAGACAAACAGTTTGCGTTGTATATGGGTATTTCGGTAACATTGATATCAGTAAATTTTTCTTTAGCCTATACTACAATTCCACTATTTTTATTAATCTGATAAATTGTATTGTAATGTTTGTAGTTTGGGATGATTAGTATATTAATGTTTGCATGTATGTGCGCCTCGGATAGTATTATGAAATCTGGTTGCGAACATAATGTTTTTAGGGATACCAGAAGTTCATCCATGTTTCTATTTATACTTCTTATGTTTAGGTGCAAGATTGTTAGTCTATTTATTATATTGTTATAGATTGTATTGCATTCGCTGGCTGTTTCACATACGTATTCTTCTATATTTAAATTTCTATCAATTTCGTTTAAGTTAAAATTTTCCATTGCATTTATTTAGGTGTGATAAAATATGTATATATAATTCTACGAAAAAATGAATAATTAATAATACTCATAATTTGTGTTACGGTATTCTTGTTCGATTCCAGTTCATATCTAAAATTGTAGGTTTTAATTTTTTCAATAAGATTTATTTTATGTTCAGTATTAGTCGGAGACGAGTATTATTACTCGTGTGTTTGTTTAAATGATAGCAAAAATTAATTTGTTTCGTTCTTCTTTTGATAATGATTTCAATATAAAATAGTGTGTGAATGAATATATAGAAAGTACAAATGAACATATACTGTAGAGATTTATTGTAAACATAATATTGGTAGCATGATATTATATGGGTTAGTAATGTAAATAAGAATAATTTTGAAATCATATATCTATAATATATATATCTTATGCTGACGATATATATAATATATATATAATATGTTGATTTAAAGGGAATATATTTAAAGGGAATATATTTCCTTTACATATATATATAATATATATATATATATCTTATGCTGACGATACTGTCATAATAATTGAAGGTACGGATTGGAATACTGTTAATAATCTAGCTAATATTGATATTAACATATTGAAAAATTGGTTCGATAAAAATCTCCTCTCTCTAAACACTGAAAAAACAAAATTTATCCCATTCTCTATCAATAAATTCAAATTAGAACCAAATTTAAACATCATAATACACCAAAGTAAATGTAATAAAACTTTCTGCAATCAAGATTGTGCTATACTTAGTCCAACTCCTAAAATCAAATATCTTGGTGTATACATATATAGATCAACATTTTAAATGGAAAACACATATTTGTGAACTCGTCAAAAGGATTAGGAAATGTATTTATATATTTATTAGACTTAGAAATATTCTTAGCTTAGAAAACCTAAAAAGAGTGTACTATGCAACTGTTCAATCTATATTGCAATATGGTATTATTGGCTGGGGAGGAACATATGACAATATTTTAAATCCCCTCAAAATTGTCCAAAGGTTGATAATTAAGGTAATCTTAAAAAAACCGTCTAAATTTCCTACTGAAATTCTTTTTTCAATATTCAATGTGCCTATAATAGACAAAATCTATAAAAAATATTCAATTCTTCAAATTTACAAAGAAATACAGTTAAATACTCGTAACTTCCAATTCAATACATCAGCAAGATACCAGAAAACTATTAAAATTCCTAAATTTAATACTAAGCACATCCAAAATTCCTATCTTTATCTGGGCATAATCTATTATAACAACCTCCCATTAAAATTAAAAACCATCGAAAATATGCAGGAATTTAAGCCCAAATTAAAAAATTACCTGAAACTACTATAAAAGTCCCAAATATGTTTACTTTGTATCTTAAAGTCTGCTATTTTATAAATAATTTATTCCTTCTTTTTTCTTTCATTTCTTAGTTTCTAAATCTCTGAGTCTACTATTGTATAAATCTTGCGTTCTTTCTTACGTATCCTTTACTTACTTATTGCAATAATTTTTGTTACTAACTTACATGATTCTTCCATTTATAATGATTTTTTAATTTATATTATGATTTTTTTAAACTCTTCAGGATTTTTATTTTTAAATTATACAAGATTTTTTAACCTTCTTATTATTTACAATAGCCGTTATTACTAACTTACACGATCATTAATTTACTAATTGAGCTAGAACTCCCTCACCAAACACAAGAGCATTGTCTCTTTATGGTGAGGAAAGGCAATTTATTTTTATTTTTTGTTAACCTTATGTAACTATGTAACTGTTGTAACTTCATATGTATTTTTAATAAACATTGCCAATAAAAAAAAAAAATAAATAAAATAAAATTAAAAAAATAATTAGTCATTAGTAGACTATAATTTATTAACCTTCGATAACCGTCGCTGTTTATTGGTATTGTATTATCTATTTTCTGGTAGAAATATAGAAATGTAGAATGAAGAAGTAATGTTATATAAAAATGTAGTATGTAGAAATTTGTTATCATGAAGAAAATATTCAGGTTTTTTATCATTAATATAGACTATATAGAGCATAAGTTAGAGATTTTAGTTTTGAATATATATGTACTGACTTTATAGTATATATGTACTGACTTTATAGTAGAATGGTGAAAGATGTGTCGTTTTTTTAATGTATATACCACAGAATTAATCATTTTTATATCATGTGGATATTCAGAAGTACATATCGTCGCTGTGAAATCAAACCGGCATATCTGCAGAATGCATATTTTTCACCAGAGCGCTTTAAAGTTTTCGCTTGTGATATTTTCCATTTAATGTCCGTTTGGTTCACATTAAAGCCAACTTACACGTGAATAAAATTTAGACGAATACTGCTTATTGTAGTAGTAGTTGCAAATAAATCTAAAATTGCTTAAATTAAGAGAAATATGCAGATATTCCAGTATGACTTTAAAATCAGTGTATATTTGCTTTTGTGTCACAGTGGCTTCTTCTTTTGGAACCTGTTAGAAAAAAAAGATAATGTTGTCAATGAAAAAATAATTCATTTTTTACAATTTTTTTTAAACAACAATCAACATAATATTTTTATTTTTATTTTATTTTATTTTATTAGCGTTATAAACAGTCTGTACAAAATTCATAAATGACAGTGATAAAAATAAGTATGTCATAGACCAATAAAATAACGACAAATTTCAATTTAGAACCATAATTCAAAAATATACAATACCTACACCTGATATAAACAATTATGATAATATCTTCTTACTTAAATCTACAAAAAGTAATTAACTGAAAATTTTCAAGGGATTACAGTTTTTTTTTTTTTTTTTTTTTTTTTTATGGCTCTTCACCCCAAAAGAGTGTTCTGGCCAGTGTCAAGTGAATGCTTTTGTGAGTGTAATTTTGTGAGTGTAATTTTTGGTTAATATTAACTAATTTAGTTTTAATAACAAGAACCTATCTACATTATATAATAATACTATACAAATAATAATAATAATAATACGCAAAATTATTACAATAAGAGATGATTTTAATTAAACATAACAAGGAAATTAAAAGATATGCTGACACAATTTATTGTGCGTAAAAAATAAAATAAATAAATAAATACATGAAACTTAACTTACAGTTACAAATTGATGCTGTTAATATTCAGGAAATTAGCCAAGACTTTATACACGCGTTTGTTCACAGAAGATAACAGGCATGCAATGTTGTAGGGAGGCAATATACCCGAACTGATTAGGTGAGGGAAGAAATTTTTGTATGAATTATTTAAAGGACAACTGAAAAAAATATGATTGAGATCCTCTTCACCAAGACGACATTCACACATCGCAGAATTCTTAATATGAATTTTTGTCAGGTGAACATTGTGGCAGCAATGCCCTATCCGCATGCGGCAAATGGATGATGTCGAGAGTTTGTTAAAAGAAAGTCTTGAAAACCACGGTTTTGAAGGAATCGTTGGCTGAATTGTGAAAAAGCTATATCCTTTTGATTGACTAGATTCTTCCCAATGATTCTGCCATGTGGAAATCATTTTTTCCTTTAATTTTATGAAAATGTCATCGGTGTTTAAAAATGTATATAAAATATCCCCCGAAATAATGGCATCTTTCGCCAATGAATCGGCCTTTTCATTTCCAGGGATACCGCAGTGACTAGGTATCCAAGCCAAGACGATTTCTTTGCCAGAGTCGGTTAATTTATGAATTAAAGTGCGAATTCCAACACAGAAATTGTCTTCTGGGTAATGGAAAGGGGAAGAGTTTAATTTTTGAAGTGCACTCAGGGAATCGGAGAGAATTAAGAATTTTCCAATGTTAACATCGTCAATATATTTGAGGGATTCAAAAATGGCTATACATTCAGCAGTGAAAACGGAAGCCTCTTTTGGAAGTTTAATTTTTCTATCGACTTGATCTGATGGACAGTGGAATGCCGCTCCCACATGGTTTGATAAGGGAGACTTGGAACCATCTGTGTAAATAATTTTCCAGTTGGAATATTTCGAATTTAAAATTTCGATAAGTTTTGTTGGAGCTTCGTGATTGTTAATCATGCCGAGAGAAAAAAGAATATTTGGTTTACACAAATGAATACGAAAGGAGTTGGCATATAAAGGAAGTCTGTCTGATGGATTTAAGAGGGGTTTATACGAACAGTACGTATGGAGGCTTTTAACAAGAAGAGGGATTGATTTGTTCCTCCAATATGGAAGTGATTTCACTTGAGCAGTGAGTGCAGTAATTTTGTCTTTCAGTGGGTGATTAGAGAGTCTTAAGCATTTAAATAAAAACTTGTCAGCCAAGAACTGTCTTCTGAAATGAAGAGGAGCCTCCACAGCCTCCACTTGTAAAGCGTTAATTGGGGAAGAACGCATTGCTCCGATAATCAATCTTAAACATTGAAATTGAATACGGTCCAACCTTGCGAGGTTCTTTTTAGAAGTGGGTTCAATGAGGAATGACGCGTAATCCAAATGACTCCTAACATATGCGTTATAAAAAAGTTTTTGGGTGAATGGATGACTTCCCCACCAGACCCGTGAAACGGCACGTAAAGTGTTGAGGCCAGCTTGACATTTGTTAATGATTAAATTAACATACGGGTTCCATGTTAACTTAGAGTCTAAAATTACCCCAAGGAATCTTATTTGTACCTGCATAGGGAGAATTGAATTATTTATTTGGACTGTTACACGCGGAGTAACACGTTTTCTGGAAAAGACGATAACATTGCTTTTGGACGGAGAAATTTCTAAGCCGTGATTTTTTAACCAGGTGTCAAGGTTTTTCATGCAAATGTTAATCACATCCTCCAGAATAGAAATAATTCGTCCTGAAATATATATAAAAAGATCATCCGCATACTGGAGTATTTTACAAGATGGATGCATACTCCGATGCAGGTCAAAGGTATAAATATTAAAAAGGATAGGACTAAGGACGGAGCCCTGAGGCAAACCCTTGTTTACTGTTCTTTCCAGTGGAGGAGAATCCAGCACCTGGATTTGAATTTTCCTGGTAAGAAGGAGGTTAATTATAAAACTGGAAAGCTTACGAGGGATGCCAATTTTTAATAATTTATTAAATAAAACATCCAATAAAACATTGTCAAAAGCTCCGCACACATCAAGGCAAACACCGACAAGGAATTCATTATCGGCCAGGGCTAACTGGATATCAGAAGTCAGGATGGACACACTTTCGATCGTACTTTTTCTTTTTCGAAAGCCAAACTGAGAGCTGGGAAGAATTTTCTCATTTTCTGCATACCAGTCTAGACGTCTTTTGATCATATGTTCAGCTATTTTAACTAAGGAAGATGACAGAGCTATAGGTCTGTAAGAAAGTCCAGAGTTAGGGTCTTTCTGGGGTTTCAGAATGGGAACAATTATTTGAGTTTTCCAGGATGATGGAATTTTGCCGGAGTCAAAGATCAGATTTATAATTGAAAGAAAATAGTTTAGTGTGGTAACGTCACAGTTTTTAATAAAGCTATAAGGAATTCCATCTACACCAGCGGATGAGTCTGTGAGATCGTTTAAGACCTCCCTAAGTTCCGTTAAATTGAAGTGGGTGTCCATCCAACCCCGTGTTTTAAATGAGTATGTGAATTCTGTTTCATTAAAATTACTTGCAGTTTGAGGAGCTAGTTTATCGGCAAATTCCTTCACCCACTCTGAAGTGAGTGGTCGAGTCACCGTTGGGACGTGAGAACCCTTAAACCTTCGAATTGAATTCCAAACAACTGAAAGAGGAACTTCGGGAGATAATGATGTGCAAAATTTTTTCCAGCCTTGACGTTTTTTGTTTTTTAGAAGACGTTTGGTCTTAGCTTCAATTTGTTTATACTGAAGGAAGTTCTCCATATTCATATTTGTTGAATAAATTTTCGCATATTTTTTCCTCATATCTACTGCGTCTGAGCATTCAATATCCCACCAAGGAGCTGGGGGAGGTTTCCCTTTGTTACGTGTCGTTTTAATGGGGATAAATTTTTCTGCGGCCGTAATGACTGCAGACACAAATAAATCGTAACATTCCGCAACATTTTCTGTAGTTGGAGAGGGCAGATTTTGCACAGAGAACTTTGTATGATTTGAATAGTCATTCCAGTTGGCTCTGGCAGTTAAGAACCTTGGTTTTCGACTACTGCACTTGACATTTTTGTTGGAATGATAAATATTTGAGGATTCAATGAGGATGGGGTAATGATCACTCCCATGA
Source organism: Limnephilus rhombicus (assembly GCA_929108145.2). Lineage (NCBI taxonomy): Eukaryota > Metazoa > Arthropoda > Insecta > Trichoptera > Limnephilidae > Limnephilus > Limnephilus rhombicus. Next base: position 21,286,238 of record OV815288.1, read on the forward strand.
GGGTCATCCAAAACCTTCCATAACAGGGATGCGGCTATGTTGGAATTGCAAATAGTAAGATCAACCATGCTGGGTCGCTGACCAGGCACCTGAAGACGAGTAGGAGAACCATCATTGATAATACAAAAGTCTAGTTCATCTAGTAGATCAACAATATCTCTGCCCATTCTGTCACAATTGTGAGCTCCCCATAATCCGTGATGGGCATTGAAATCTCCCAGAACAAGAGAAGGGGTAGTGACCTTGGAAAACATAGCTTTTAGGATTGATTTAGAAGGTTTATTAGATGGTGATATATACAAAGAAATTATTGTAGTGTCAAAAACCTTTGCGGCCGTCACTTGAAAAGGACAACCAATTGGTTTTACATCTACAGGGGAGAAGGGTAATGATTTTTTAATGAAAAGAGCGGAGCCGCCCTTTCCATCTTGACGGTCGTCTCGAAGACAGTGGTATCCCCTGACTCTGAAATCAGAATCCGGTTCCAGCCACGTCTCCGAGATGGCAGCCACTGCAATTGAGTTTGAGTGTAATGTGTTTAAAAATTCTTCAGTCTTATTTCTAAGACTATGACAATTCCACTGAAGAATCCTCATCAGAGGAGCCATTTCTAGTTGAGTTGATAATATTAGTAATTTGTTTAGCAACGTGGGACGGTATTTGAATGTTGTTTTTATTTAAAGTTTGTAAAATATGTAAAAATGAGGTGATTAGTGTAGAGTTAAGGTCTATATTATAATTTTGTTCTTTAGTAGATGACTTTAGGTAAGAATTGAAATTTGAACTGGAAGGAATTTGTCCGTTAGGGAACCACAGAAGGGATTCGTGATTAGCATTATTTTTTTTTGTTAGAACTCTAGGTTTCACGACCCTTTCAACAGTTTTTCTAAATGAAGAAGAAGAAGGTTGAGAAGGGGTGGATTTTTTAGAATTTTTGGAAGTTACTTCAGAATAAGATGGAATGGATTTGTTAAACATTCTTGATGCTTCCGCATAAGAGATGCTCTTCTCGGCCATTGTGTGTTTAATATTGCGCTGCCTTGACAGTTCAGGGCAAGTTTTGCTGATGGACATGTGGGTACCGGAGCAGTTTAAACATTTATAATTTTCCTCTGTTTTATCACAGGAATCGCCACTATGGGACGAACTGCACTTGAAGCAACGGGGTTCTGATCTGCAGAGGTTCTTCGTGTGTCCAAATCTGCAGCACTTGTAGCATTGCACAGTTGGGAACACATAGAGCTCTACTGGTAGAGAGACGTTAAACATAGTAACATTTTGTGGAAGGTCTTTGCTGTCAAATGTTAGGACAACGGATTGGGAGGGTCTCCATTCTACAGAGTTTCCCGTATTAAACCTGTAATTTAGACGACGCGCTTTTAAAACTTTTCCGAAACCTTGAGGAACAGTAATGTTTTCCAGGATGTCCTCTATCGACCAGTGAGGTGGGATCCCTTTTGTGACACCTAACTTTGTAACCTGATATGTAGGTATGAAAACGTTGTACGAGTTTTTTTTGGCAACATCAGATTTTACAAAGCTATTGGCCTCAGCCGCTGTCTTGAATTCAACAGAAAGACGGTTACGCCCAACCGATTTTACTCCATTCCAGACAGGGTGGATTTTATTTTTAAACATAAAATGTCCAAAGTCCACATCGTATAAATTTGATTGTTTTTCATCCTTTGAAATTTTAGTCACGTGTGTAATGTAAGGTGGTCTATCAAGATTATTATACAGACGTGACATTTGTGAAGGAGTATTGTTTACCAGTGGGGCGGGTGTGGTTGAAGGGCTTGCTGGAGTTAGACTTGAAATCGAGGAAGAAGTGGACGGAATTACATCCTGTAAAACAGAATTATTTGGAAGGGAGTCGTTTTGCGTGGAGGGTGTTTTTCGATGTATTTGTTCAAAATCTGTTGCATTTCTATTATCTGCTGGTTTAGCAATTTTTCTTTTTTTTGAGGTAATCGTTACGAAGTCCGAAGCCTCCGGAATATTAACCGCGATTATTTTTTTTGTAACACCCGAGGATTCAGATAGCAAACCATCATCTGGGGGATCAGGTGGTTTTTCTTTATCCATTTTCGAATAAATAAGGGATTACAGTTAAATTTTGATGCATATCAATAATATATTTCAGGAAGTGATTTTATTTGAATTGGAACTGCTAAAAGTAGGAGAGAAAATATGGTGATACTAAAAATACTAAAAATATATTGCGCTTCCTTTACTGGTAACTTCAAAGTTTCGTAAATTTTTATAGAAATCTGAATAAATTGACGGTATTATCCCGGCGGTAACTAACTTTAGGATACCATCATTTTTCTTCTTCTCATCAATGGTAAGTCTTTTGGAATAAGCTTGCCGCTCCCTTTGCCCCGTTTATTCCTTTTCATCGCCTCCTCCTAGGCATGTGATCCGTAGGATGTTTTGTAGTAAAAGCTGCCGTCGTCTTTAATTACTTCAAAAATTCGAATGTCCAACATGGGTAAAACTACTTGGGAGTCCTTCAGAGTTTTATGTCAAAAAAGTCCTCATGACTCAATTCATGAACCAGGTAAAGCTTGCCACTTTTCTTTGCCGTTTTCATGGCCATGGCGTACTGGGAAGGTACGATTGCGTACGTTTTTGGTAAATGAGACAAACATCACACTGATCTTTCTTCGGTGTGAAAAAAGAAAGGTTGAATGACTTGAAAATAACTCTGCACTGGCAGTAGCTGATTCCGGCAAGGTTTGACTCCTTTCTTTCTTTTAGATTTATTTATTACAGGATTTTTCAAATTATATTAATAATGAATTAAACCATAAAAGACATGTTTTAGTACTATTTATCGATAACTCCAAAGCGTTTGATACAATTGACCCACAAAAATTATTAAAAATCTTAGAAGCAATTGGGATTAGGGGAAGCCTACTTAATTTGTTTAAAAATTATTTATTTAATAGACATATCTGTGTAAAAATATTAGAAAAAATGAGTGGGAGGAAAAAAATTAGTGCTGGAGTCCCGCAGGGGTCAATTTTGGGTCCAACCCTCTATATTATATTTGTATCAATAATGAAAAAACTATTTAAATATGTAAAACACTTCGTATATGCTGACGACACTGCTTTTGTCATATCTGATGAACAATTATCCATTGCGATTAAATGTATGCAACATGACTTTACGTCCCTTATAAAATGGTCACATGACGCAGGTCTAATCATTAATACCAAAAAAACAAAATTGATGCACATACGATCTCCACATGCTTCTTCTCAGAAAACGTCTAAAATAATATCTCATGACTTTACATGTATTCATCAAAACATTTTGCAGCCCTGCATGTGTGATAGTATTGAACTTGTAAATGAATATGTTTATTTGGGAGTGACTGTTGATTGTAATTTTAAATGGGATGTACAAATAAACAAAATTTGAAACGGCTGAGGGCGATAGTGGGTAGGCTGTACAAACTGAAATGTTTCGTTACGGTGAATATTTAAAAAATCATTTACTTATCACTCGCAGAATCAACTTTACGGTATGGATTAACAACTTGGGGACACTCTTGCAAGACTAATTTGAGCTACCTACAATCAGTAAAAAATTCTATGGTTACGTTATTAGTTCAAAAACATATTTTTTCACAGAGACGAAACATATCATTGTTGTATGGGAATTTAACAATATTACCGGTGCAGGCCTTATTATGGTACAAAATATTGATTCAGCATATGTCTGAGTCTAATTATAAGAAAAAAGTAGAACATGATTATAATACAAGGTTCACGAAGAATGAAGGAATGATTGTTCCAAAATATAATAATAACTACGGACGGCGAACCCTGGAATATAACGTGCCAAAAATATTTAACATGTTACCAATTAATATAAAAAAATTGCGATTCTACAAATAGATTCAGATATATGCTGAAACAATGGCTGCTAAATAGAGATAGTTTATATTAATTCATATGTGTTAATTGTTATAATCTGTATGGTTATAGTAATAATATTATGTAATGTTTAAATTGTAACTGAACATTAACATCCTGTTGACAAACTGCTTTATTGCGGTTTAACGGGATTGTACCTTGAAAACCAATAAAAAAAAAAAAAGATAAACTCTGAAGTTCGGCGATAGATTTTTCACCATCCGAGAACTTTGAGATCTGCAGTAATGACTGGGAAATCTGGGATTTTTTTCAATGTGAACCTTTGCACTCTTCACAAGTTCTTTATCCAAGTTTCGATCTTTTTCATTCTTGCCTCTCATTTCCAAGCTTAGCACTCCTGAGCTTTCGTCTGTTTTTTCAAAGGTTGTACGTATAGCTCTGTCCGATAGGTCAAAAGTGTTTTTAAAAAATTGTTTGCATACCCATATTTTTCCCCATATTTCGTTATCGGGTATGATTGATTAGAGCCCCTTTCCCTTTTATGATTCAATGTAATCCTCTGATACTTGGGAACAACTACCTGTGTGCTATCTTTTAATTCTCTTTGTTTTTAAAAGTCTCCCATTCCCCAAAACATTGCAAAAATCTCTTTCCGGTGCACTTGAGTTTACAGTTGTGGCGCAAGGAGGCTTCATGTTTCGTTTGGTCACTCTTCCTTGGGTTTTAGACTCGTATTCCTCACCGCAGTTTCGCATCTTCTTTGCTGAAGTTCTTCTATTAAATTTGCATCTTTTTAAGCTGTACGCTTTTTCCTTCAAACAACAATATTATAAGTAATCTGACGAAAAATATTAAAGCTATGTGGTAGTTAGTTTAAGTATCTACCTACAAGGGTCAATTTTGAGCCTAGTAAGCCGTAAAACATCTTGCATAACGATACGCAAGAAAAAAATAAACCGGCATATCTTCAAAAACATCACATGAAACTTTGTTTTAATACAATTCAAACTGAATTATTACAACATATTTCTGTTTTAATTAACATTTTGCTTCATTTGCCGGGAGAAAATTTACCTGGAAACCGATATTTTGGCATATATGCCGGTTTGTTTTAGTTAAGGCTGCTATAAACGCTTACGAGTATGTAAGTGCAAACCGGATTATCTGCCAAAGATTAACTGGGTAATAATAAACATGTACTATTGTGAGATAATTCAGTTTTACTTACATGATGGACATTTTTCCTCCTTAAAGGTTTTGAAGCGACTGGCGTATTGCACAATAGATCTATCTTCTAATAAACCAAATGGCTATTCCCGCGTAAATGCATACCGGCCCAACGTCATCTGACAGATTTTTATTCAACTATACGATATGCCGGTTCGACATAAAAATAGATCGAAAAAAAAGAAATTTTTTGACACCAACAACTCAAAAGCTCAATTTTTGCACATATGCCGGTTTGATTTCACAGCGACGATATGTAAGACATTGAGAATAGACATGAGATATTTTTATAAACTTCTCTAAAATTTATAACGATATTCAACGTAAATAATAATAATTTTACAATAATAAATGTATAAATAAAGATTTTCTGGTTATAATTTATTAAGTATTGTGTTATCGAGAAAATAATATTATTATTTTTTATCATCAATATATGAAATGTCTTAGAGTTTTTAGTTTTTATAACATTTATACTGATTTTATTGTTTATAGACTGAGATATATCCAGTTTACGAAATGAATATAACCTAAAATGATTAGGTTTTAACGCGCTTAGAAGATAATCAGTTTTACATAGATAAGATATTGAGAAAGGACATGAAATACTTTTAAAGATATATCTAGTAATCAATTTTTTGTAGCGCAAATGCGAGCATTTTTTGGTAATATTTACATTTAGTTTTATCGTTCGCATTACGATTGACAGGAAATGACAGTTTAAATCTATTATTTTGATCGATGCAGTTGGCACAGCTTGGCGAGGTTGCAATATTTACACAGTCCTTATGTTGGTGGGCTAGTCCGCAGTGCGAGCAGGTCGGCGACTCCTTTTTCTCCTTCTGTAAGCAGGTACGCGTACTGTGTCCGAAACGTAAGCAGTAGTAACATCAGGGGCGTAAAACTTGGCTTTAACCTTGAAACTGACAGGAGTGAACCAAATTCTTATAGATAAAGCTGAATTTTATTATAGATAGGTCTAACTTTAAACGTCAAATGTCAAATTGCGTCATGCGATTATCAAACGAATTTGAATTTGTGTTGTTGACATCGCCATGGGCATATTTCATTTAAAAATCGTTTACAGGAATTCCAGAGGTGGAAAAATGTTTCAAATGTGTCCGCAATTGATCCAGAAATCAGGTAATTACATGAGACATTAACATTCAGCTTAATTTATCTGTAAATCTATTTGAGGTTAAATGACATATTGATAAAATATTCTTTCAATTTTACTTTAATAAGTATAATTGTAATACGTACGCCTCGTACGTCATACATATGTTTGTTAATGTTATATTATCGTTAACACAAGCTTATGGGTCCGAGTGGTTAATGTTTCACAAATATTGTTTCAGAAAATGTTCCAGACTTTGAATGACTTTGGAGCTTTACGTTAGGAACACCTTATAACATTGTTTGGCAGACCATAACACCGTTAATGGCAGGTAAAATTAATAATGCTACTAATTTATATGTTCATATGAACAGAAGTGAGAATACTTTTCCCTTGTGATAAACAAAGTATGTCATCACAAGGGAAAAATACTGTATATTCTGTTCACAAACTTTGTTTAGTGTGATATATTTTTTTCAGAACACATGATGCGGTTTTTACCGTGAGATGGCTGAAATGGGTCCCCGATGAAGGTATAGGTACTCTGTTTAATTTCGGTTGAAAGGAAATTTAGAATATGTAGATTTTTTATTTCATTCTACAAGAACTGTACGGTGACTGCTGGAAAGGAAAAATGGATAAAACACTATATAGATGTGACATTGAAGATGAACGTATATAAATAAACAATACAGCTATTGTTTATGTTGATCTTTAATGTCACAGCTGTATGACGCTTTAGCCATGTTTCCTTTCCATTCCTTTGTCGATATTCTTTTTCAATTCATCGAATTCACCGAACCAGTGTTTTTATGTGCTATTATCGATTGTCTTTCTGAAAATAAAAAGAATTTAAACATGTACCCCCGAGTTATCATTTTTCAAGCAGAAAAATGTAAATTCGTCGTAGAAAACCAATCATTATTTGAAAATGTTTTCCTTTTATAAGGATTCATATTTCAAGTATTTTAGGTTTTTTACTAACGCTTGAATTTTTGATTTCCTCAGGATAACAGGTTTCCATCTGACAAAGCTCCTTGCTGAGGAAATGAGCTTTAAAAATTATGTAAAGCTCATTCCCTCAGGTTTTGTCAGATGGAAGGTTGTTTTCTTGGGGAAACTAAAACATTTTTCTGCTTTCAAGCATTTTTATTTTTAAATAATTTATTTGGCTAATGAATTAATAAAGTAGGTCCAATGCGATTATATTGTCTATGGTGGCAAATGGCCTTGAACTTCCTCTATGTTATTAAGACAATAGTCTTTGGTGGACCATTTTATTTTTGGTTAAGTTGGTGACAGTGATGACGAAATTTCTAGTATGGAGAAGGCCCGAAGATATCGATCTAGGGATTGGTTTATTTATGAGTAACATTGAATTACCGGAGTAGCGTCGTTAACGGTAATACGTTGGTAACCAATTTTTATTTTTTCTTTATTTAGTAGAATATTCCTGGTCGTCTTGTCTACTTCGACTATGTAGTTTGCAGTATCATTAAATTTATTTTTTTATTATTGCCTTTATATTGAAAATATTTTTCTTATCCATTTCCTGTGTTAGGATTTTGATATCTTCATTTTGTTCTATGACATCGTCAGTAAAATCTTCTTTGGTATAATCATTGTAAATTCCCTTGAAAATCATCGTCGGTTTTTTTTTTGTTTAGCTCTTTGCTTTCAATATCGTGGATGTCTTTTGAGATTGCTGTTTGTAATTTTGTCACGTCATCTTTTTTTGCACATTCGATTATGATCCTGTGGCGGGAGATTTTTTTAATACCTTCGATGTGTATTCCTAGTTCACTACTTTTAATGTGTCTTTGAATTTTTTTCTGCATTTCCGTGGATGTTTCATTATTTTTAGGAGTGATTAAGATGCAGTACTTGTTTTTAATAGCTTTTTGTTTTTCAATATCATTATTTTTAGTGTTTTGCCTGTGAGCAGCTTTGCCGCAGTTGTAACACTTTTTTGTCTCTTTACTAAAAGCACTCGCTTTCACAGACTCATCACCATCTTTGTTCTTGTCTTTCACTTCACTTTGATTTTTTTCCCATTTTAACTTGATTTTGCTTTTTAGAAATTCCACTGTTCTATCCTCTGTCGGTAAAACATCAATCAAGTCCCCAATGTAACTATATGATTCTGGGAGAGACTTGATCAAATAATTTAATATTTCTTCGTCCTGAATTTTCGCCCCTGCGGCTTTCACTTCATTAACTGATTTTTCAAAGTCATCAAAAAATTTCTTGGTGTCTGAATAATTCACAAGTTTTATTTTTTCTAGTTCGTTTCTTTTCACAATTTGTAGGGCTGTCGATTCTTTTAAGTACTCTCTGTCAAATTTTTTTATTATTTCAAATGTGGACGGTAGGTGCTTCACATACTCTAACTGCTTGTTCGAAATGGCACTGTAAATGTAATTTGTTGCTTGTATGTCTTTATCATTCCACTCGGTTTCACTTTCAGTTGTTTGTCTCTCTCTTGTGGCCACAACGTAGCACTTTTTATACTGTAGGAACTTCAAAATTCGGTTTTTCCAATTTGAATAGTCTTGTCCATCAAAAATTGGAATAAGCACATCATCTTGTTTCAGGTACGCCATTTTTTTTTTCGTCACAACGGTTCACCGCATTCACGTGTTCCACAATTTCACAACTTTATACTTTTTCTTTATCTTTCTATTTTTCCGTATCAAACCACAGAACTGCTAACATGTTGGAATCTCCAGGTTGGATTTAAAGTAAAACACATGTAACTTATTTAATCAGTGATATATTTATTCAACTACAAATGTTAATCCAACGGGATTCTGTTAACTAATGACGCAACACGCAACGTGCACAAACGACGGTTGCTAGGAATCTAATTCCTCAAACCACATACTGGCGGCAGCACCATACAGTACAAATTTAATTTGAACACAACTTCCAACAAGATTGCTGGTGATTATGTGTCCAAGGTTTTTTTTATTTTATTTTGTCTCACTAGGGTATACCTGTGTTGAGACAGGCGTAGAGGTACATAAATGAATATATCATACATAAGAATATTTAATTATAACATAAGAATATTTAAGGTAAAATACATACTGATTTATACAACAAAAAGATGATTTAAAGTGTGGGTAAATACCATAAAGAGAGCATTATATAGATGAAGGAAGAGATGAATAAAGTAGTAAATCCTGTCAAATTTATATAGGGAGTTATATTATACATATAGGATTTTACTATTTTGATTTCTTTAATATGGGTAAGGACATACGTAAGTTGGTAATTCTGTCTATTTGTAATCTATTTTACAGATATTAGCAGTAGTGTGACGTCCAATACTTATAATCCATTTCTTTATATCTTGTTTGAATTTGGTCATTGATTCGGTTTGTCTAATCGTAGCTGGTAGTGTATTGTGTAGTTTGCACGCAATGTATTTAAAGTGTTTTTGTCCAAAGGCGGTTTTAGAAAAGGGAGTTTGGAGAAGTTCTTTATTTTTGGCTCGGGTATTGTGTATCATTTGTGTTTGTTTGTATAGGATTTTGTTGTTTTTATATAAATAAACTAAGATGAATTTTGCGTAGAGCTGTTTAATATCCATAACGTTGAAAGTATTAAAGATCGTATCAGTGCTGGTAGTGAGAGGAAGTTTAAAAATTAGGTATTTAGTTCCTTCAGTTAACTGCAGATTCACACCGTTCAGTGTAGCTGGAGGAATATTTTTTGGTCCTTGTCCATGTCTTATGACCATTAGAGCCGTTTTAGTAGGGTTATATAGCATGTTTGTTTCTTTAGCAAACTCTTTTTTTTTTTACATGAGCTCCACACAGGAGGCGCTGAGGAAAATAATTTTTCTCAGGGCCTATGTCATCTTTGGGGATGCTGTGTGGAGGGTTTTTTTAGGAAAAGGAAGGAGGAAAGTTCTGGGAAGGAAAAGGGTTTAAGGGGTGGGTAGAAATCTGGGGTCTAGAAATCAGTGTGTCTTGGTCATCCGCCTCCAAGACCTAGACAAACCTCACCCCATGAACCCGGGCACCCCTGCTAAATCACCAAACGTAGCGAACCACTTGGGGTGACCTATGGCAGAGGTGTTGGTTATCCAATAAAGGTTCCCGGGGCGGCGGTACCCATTCCCGCCTCCCAAATTTTGCAGATCTTCAGAAGAATACGTAGGCCTCTTATAGATGGTGCCATCAAGACCATGTCGTCCGCGTAACTGATGTTTTTCAAACACTGTCCTCCGATTTGGCAGCCCACCCCTGCGTTGTTTAGCTGTCGGTGAGTTCGTCCATGTACAGGTTGAACAATATCGGGGACATGCATCCTCCCTGTCTGACGCCACTCTTTACGTAGTAAGGTTCTGAAAAACCATCTTTCCACTTTATGAGATTTTCCTGTTGACGGTGCCAAGTTTCGAGAATTTTTACCACTCTCCAAGGTATACCTCTTTTCTTTAGTTTTTTCCATAGTAAGGGGTGGGAAACTCGGTCAAAAGCCTTACTAAGATCCAAAAAGCATGCATAAGTTGATGTTTTCTTCTTCCTGTAATATTCCAACGTACGTTTTACACATAAAATAGCCGAGTCCGTGGAGCACTCTCTCTTGAAGCCCATCTGGTTATCGTTTGTTTTCATGTAGGATCCGACTTGATCCGAGAGAACTCTTTCAAATATTCGAGCGATAACCGTGGCGATTGAGATCGGTCTGTAGTTTTCCTGTAATGTTACGTCTGTCGGTTTAGATTTTAATATCGGTATTATAATTGTTTTAGTCATGTCATTAGGTAGATAGCCACTCTTTAGAATTTCGGTGAACAGTGTTGCCAATAGTTCAATAATAGCTGCCCCTGCATGTTTTAAGTGTTCGGTGCTTAACCCGTCATGCCCGGCAGACGTTCCAGATTTCATATTACTAATGGCCGATTTTATCATGTTAGTTGTGACGATGGGTTCAATATCATCATATGCAGTCAAAAGGCTTTTCGTTTGAGTCGATAGTCGGCGAGGTAGTTGCGAAGTGTTCTTTAAAAATGTTTGCAATTACTTCCAGATTCGACTCTCCGTTTATATTGCACGAGATTTTGCCGCGCATATTTAACAGTTTATTAGACTTCTCCCAAAATTTTTTGAAGTCACGATTGTCCAAGTCTCTTGCTATTTTATCCATCTGAAGTTGAGTTGAGTTCTTTTGACATTGTTTAAGTGCTGTTTTAAAGGCAGCGCGCTTTGCCCTTCTATCCTCTGCGATAGGACCCTCGCGCGGTCTTTCATTCGTTAACCATGTATACATCGCTTGTCTGGATTCATTGCATTTGTTTGCTACAAATTCATTCCACCCACATACTTGCTTATGTTTTTGGGTAATACACTTAGTAAATACAGAAATGGCACTGCTTCGTAATGCTTCTACTATACTCCCGTATAGGTATTTTATATTGGTGCATACAGGGTTGCCACCGTCCTCAGGAAATGTGTTTGTTGACTTGATTTTGACGAGATAGGTTTGCGAGCATGAGTTATATTGTCCGATGTCCCGTATATTTTTCGGATTCCATAATGCTGGATCTCTCACTACAGAATTAAACACTTCCGTTTTTGCTATTCCACACGGTTGTAAGAACAGCTCGAGAGGGCGGTGATCTGTCCAATCTACTGTTACATAAAAAATAATGTAACAAGTGAACTATCTGTGTATGGGTACTTTTGGTGTGAAGTTTGTTAACATTCAACATCATTATATTGGTAGCATTGAAATGTTTACCTTTGCTCAGTTGGTGATACTGAGGATCTGCACAGAGGGGTTGACTAGGCAGGCAGCCACAGGTGACCATGGCCACCGTCCCTGTGGCGGGTCGACGTAATCAAATAGTAATAGTTCGCCATTATTTTAACACCATGTGAAGATTGATAAATCCGCGCCCACCAGCGGCATCCATTATTGAAGACCATCAGGACAATCATTAAAATCCTGGATCAGCAGCGGAGTACCATGGGAGCACATTATTTCTGCTGGATTAAAACCACATCCAGCATCTGCAGACGCAGTCATGACAAGACCTTCCGACTATACCTGGAGCCAGAGGTGCTCGCAGGGATGCGGCCGAAGATCGCCCACCTTGGCCGTCATCGACATAGTCGGCTGGCTGGCAACCGCCCTTGGACGGGACGTCGCTGGGAAACCGCGGGACTGGAGGCCTGTTCGTCGCTCCAGCCTGCCGTTCAGCACATGTCAGCAGCGGAGGGAGCTAACCGTCCATCTCCGAAGGCAGCAAGCAGCAGCATGGATCGCCTACATATGGCATTCACCCATTCATCAACTCCTCAAGATTAAACGGTACTAACGCTCCATAATATGCCCATTCAGAATTTAGTCTAGCCCTGATTATTATTTGTAATAATTAATAAATTAATTTAACTGTGTCAAAGCACAATACTATTTCATTTAAATAACCTATCCTCATACAAAGTATTACACAGCCGCCTACTTAAGGTCCACGCCTGAGAAATTCTAGTGATAATCACACTTGTCTCATGCTCTCCATGTATTATATTCCTAACATTTTAGCTTCCAATGTGAAGGTTAAATATCTTCATAACATTTTGACGTCCTACGCAAATATATTCATAACATTTTGGCGCTCCAACGTTTGTTGGGCTCGATTGGCTAATACTTTGTGTGAGAGGGTTATTTTTTATAATCTCTGAAAAAAATAACTTCGATAGATGTGTAAATCATTGTAAAAATATCATATATTATCTTCACAGTTAATCTCAGTTTATTGTAACATTTTTTGTTGGCAAATCTACAATGCTAATTTCTGTTCAATCTACCTACCTACCTTGCCATCTAATTAAAGTTCAAATTCTGATAGAGTAATATTCAAATTCAACTTCTTACAAATAATAATGTTACATATTTGCTACCTGCTATTCTTTATTATTTTGCAATTTATTTTTCTGCTAATTATCAATTCTGTCGTATTTTCAATAATAATGCATCATGTATTTTACGCAGTCAATATTAAGAATTATTTTCGACAATAATTTTTTTTCGTTGTAGGTACTCAATAACATTATGGCGCTCAACTTAATTTGATATATTCTATTGGGATAATATAGTCATAAAATTTTTTTTACTTGATGGTAAATTTCTTGTTCGACACTATGTCACATTTCAATTGTACCTAAAGATTCCGGCGTGGTTTCTTTTGTAAAGATGGATTTTCAATTCATATGTAACAATCATATTGTTGTTTGCGATTATGGCGATTTTATTTCATACATACTATTGGAAGATTTTACGGTTGTGTAAATGCTTTGCTATTTATATTAAATATTGTTTATCTACAGATACGCGTAATACCTATTAAATTTTTTTTATTTTTCATGTGCGTCGCTTTATTATCAATTGTCGATTCGCGTATGTTATTTTTAACCTCAAAGAAGTTGATATCAAAGTCATTGTGTGCATTATAAAATGTCTTTATTTTACACAGGTATTTCAAATTGATTTAATGTCATTACTATTGCGACGTACATTGCTTATCAAAAGGTCTTACATTATATTATAATTATTGAGGTTATATTATGCAGTGAAGTTACAAAGGTGAATACCAACTTAAAAATATAAAAAAATTGCAATACTATTATTTCATCGGGTTAATAAAAATGTGAAACTTTTCAATATCGTGCAAAAGTTTTTAAAAACTATTATATTATATTCAAATATCTTTTATGGTATTATTATTACGATTCTATATTATTCTTTGTTTTTAAATATTTTCGGTTTGATTTCAAAGCAACAGCTGTTACCTGTCAAAATAATACACTGTTGACATTTTAAAATTTCAATCTGACATTTCATAGATAATGTTGTTTACAATCTCAAAATGACAGTTCTGTTATAATATGGTTTGTGAATTATTTTGTTTACTTTTCACTTTCATTCTAAATAATTATTATTTGCTAAATAGAAAACGGTCTTACATTCTATTTCATTAGCTACGAAATATTATGTGACAATTGTTACTATATCTCATCACAGCAACAAATTTACAAACATTTATTTTAAATTGTCAACGCAAAGAGGGTACATTCATTTATAAATAACGTAAGAATGCAGGAATTTTTAAACCGTCATAACATTATTCAAATAATTTTAAATCCAGGTTTGGCACAAATTAATACATTTTCTTCAATATCATTTAACAACAACATCAATTATCAACAATAACAAAGCTGTGTTATTTCTACATTAAGAGGATTATAACAATTCGGAAAATTGTTTTGGATGAAATTAACATCTGGTTTCTGTCAATCGTGACATTTTCATAAATTTGATAATTATTTCAATTTTTTCAATTACGGGCATAATGTTTTAGTATATTTGTGGACTTAGAGAATTAAAAAAAAAAAAAATAATAATAATATTTTTTTTATTATGGACGTCGATGTTGTTTAACCAGGGTTTTTGTTTTCCTGCCGTGCTTGAAGTACCGCGAGAAACATGTTTACACTCAGTTAACACATCATTATAAAATTATGGGAGTACAATTGGAGATTGATACTTTCCCATATTTGTCCACATATTCCGAAGATGAGAATAGTGTATGCCGCTACCTATTCGTAACGCTTCGAATTCATCGATCGTTCATCTTAATTCCGGGATGCGGAGAAACTATGGACATGACAGAATCTGTTCATAGTAGGACCGTGGCCCGACGTTTCGGAATAAGTATGCTCCAGCATCAGAGTGAAGACGGAGGATCTATTGTCTGTGGATGTATTCCCTGCAGAAGGTAGAAGGGCCGTTGTCACCCTGATCATTAATGGACATACCAAAGTAACAGCGTGTAATGTCTCGAGTTTGTTCGGTTTATTTCGATTCAAAGTATTGTCAATCCTAACAACTCGCTCTTATCATATTACTCTATTGAAAAATCGAGTTATGTATGCATACCGCGTTACAACTAAAAGTGATAAATAAATCACTTCACAATTCTCACATCAAGTCACAATATACAAAATCAATCCTTTTACATTATCTTATATTGAGCTCTTGGAAAGAGACAGATAATGTTTTTGAGCCCCATACATTCAGCAAACATGCTTTTACCTAATACTTAAAATAAAAATAAAAAATAAAATAAATAAAAAAAAACAATAATAGTCATAAACTCAATATTTATTGTCTAACTAATCAATCGTAACCAAATTTTATAATATTCTAGATTCAAAACTTTGTTTGTTCGCATTAATTTACACTTGCTTCTCATCCGTAAGATTTTACAATAGTATGTCTAGTATAGTATGTCTAGTAAAGTATGTCTCCTATAGTATGTTTAGTATATTTTACAATAGTATATATTTCACAACAATATATTTACAAGTAAATTTAGTATGTGTACAATAATATTTTTACAAAAGAATGTTTATTTTATGATTAATTCATACTTTTATTTTTGTGTTCTCAAATTTAGAATACATTTATGATTATGTAAAAATACAATCTTGCCTTTTGGATTACTTGATTCTGTTTTGAATTTGTTTTTTAAAATTTTCTTTTGCAAATACCTACAGAATTGTTTTGGTGTTTTTCAGGGGTCGCTGTGACAGAGTTGGGTGCTTCAATTCCATTGAAGACGTTCGCCTCTAGCTTCGCGAAAACCTCGAGAGTTCGTCCAGATGGCATTGGATCGTCCATTTCTTCACATGCGGGCACCCATCTACTATGGTTTATAATCATCTGTTATTGTATAGTTTTTACATATGCTTATTTTTGCTTTGAGTTTAGCTTAGATTTACAGTGGGCTTGTGTTTTTTAGGGAGTGTTTAAAAAAAAAAAAATTATGGATAATTTTTTTTTGTGTGGGAAGGGCGGAAATGTTACATAAAAAATAATGTAACAAGTGAACTATCTGTGTATGGGTACTTTTGGTGTGAAGTTTGTTAACATTCAACATCATTATATTGGTAGCATTGAAATGTTTACCTTTGCTCAGTTGGTGATACTGAGGATCTGCACAGAGGGGTTGACTAGGCAGGACTGGCCGGGAGCTCGGATTCTTTGAGCAGCCACAGGTGACCATGGCCACCGTCCCTGTGGCGGGTCGACGTAATCAAATAGTAATAGTTCGCCATTATTTTAACACCATGTGAAGATTGATAAATCCGCGCCCACCAGCGGCATCCATTATTGAAGACCATCAGGACAATCATTAAAATCCTGGATCAGCAGCGGAGTACCATGGGAGCACATTATTTCTGCTGGATTAAAACCACATCCAGCATCTGCAGACGCAGTCATGACAAGACCTTCCGACTATACCTGGAGCCAGAGGTGCTCGCAGGGATGCGGCCGAAGATCGCCCACCTTGGCCGTCATCGACATAGTCGGCTGGCTGGCAACCGCCCTTGGACGGGACGTCGCTGGGAAACCGCGGGACTGGAGGCCTGTTCGTCGCTCCAGCCTGCCGTTCAGCACATGTCAGCAGCGGAGGGAGCTAACCGTCCATCTCCGAAGGCAGCAAGCAGCAGCATGGATCGCCTACATATGGCATTCACCCATTCATCAACTCCTCAAGATTAAACGGTACTAACGCTCCATAATATGCCCATTCAGAATTTAGTCTAGCCCTGATTATTATTTGTAATAATTAATAAATTAATTTAACTGTGTCAAAGCACAATACTATTTCATTTAAATAACCTATCCTCATACAAAGTATTACACAGCCGCCTACTTAAGGTCCACGCCTGAGAAATTCTAGTGATAATCACACTTGTCTCATGCTCTCCATGTATTATATTCCTAACATTTTAGCTTCCAATGTGAAGGTTAAATATCTTCATAACATTTTGACGTCCTACGCAAATATATTCATAACACTACATCGTAGTGTATTTTCATATCGACAATTTGCTTCAGAGTATTTTTCGTAACTAGACAATTATCTAACCAGCTGGTGGTGCTGTGTGCGTCACTGATATATGTGTAACAGTCCACAGGTAAAATTTCGATGTCGGCACATATATATTCGAATTCTTGACAAAAAGATATTAGCTCCATTCCAAAGAGAGAATCGGGATTTGCGTTAAAATCTCCGATTATAATTGTATTAATGTAATCTTTATCGTCAATTATTGCTTGTAAGGAAGCAAGGCAGTTAGAATATTCCTCAAAATTATCTGGTGAACAAGTTGGCATGTAGATTGTAAAAATGCTTAATGTTTCAGTTAACAAACTAACCTCAATTCCTGCGATCCGGCAGTTATGTATTGGGATTGCGGTAACCCTTAAATTTTGTCTGTAGATAATCCCCACTCCCCCACATCCCCACATCCCCACTCATGGCAGATGTTCCCAAACTATTGAAATCCGGGTGAATATGAGATAGGAAGTCTATATCTGTGGAGTAACCATGTTTCTTGGAGTACTATAACATCTTTCAAATCGCATAGATCGTGTATAAATTTCTCAGAGCTACGAACCGATCTGCAGTTCACGGATATTATTCTTAGGTTGTTACTTGTCATTTTGATGTTTAGTAGTTATGCGAGATTCTATGAATCTTCGGAAAACAATTCCCTCCGGCCACAATTCTTCCACTAGGTAATTTTTTACTTCGTTTGCTTTAATCGCCAGTTTAAAAGAATTAAATGGAGTAGGGGTGAAAGGCTTTATTAATTCCACTCTGAAACCATCCAAGCCGTTATCTTTTAGATAGGTAGTTATGTCGTCGTCCTCTGTCTTATTAATCGCAAACCTCGATACGTATACTGACGTGATAATATCCGCAGATTTTAATGCAATAGATTGCGCTTTGCCTCTCATATTGTGAATGCGTTTCTTATGCACTACGATTTTAAAATCGCTCTGGTCGGTGGTCGCAAACGCTGCCGCCATTGATCTGATCTCTAAAGCCCAGAAACTAATTATAAAGATTATTCTAAAACTACCGATCACAAGCAGTTCGGATGAAATCTTTAGGAGAATCGGTGTTTTGGACATTAGGCAAATTAACCATGTAAATTTAATGGGTTCGATTTCAAAATCAAGATTCACCATAAAATCTTTAAAAAATGTATACTATTTTACAGTTTTCAATGTCAAATTGTCAATTATAATATTATATTCAACTGATCTTTGCTACGTTTCCATAGTCCAACATACTGTATTATTATTATTATTGTTTTCACATAATATGTTGACCTACATGTTCCATTCAAATGCATGCTCTCGGTGAATTAAATATATATTATCAAAATGTTAGAGGTCTCCGAACCAAAACGCATGTGTTTCTTTCCAGCATTCTTAATGCCGATTATGACGTGATATGCCTAACTGAGACATGGCTTCTGCCAAGTATATTTGACTGTGAATTATTCGATGAACGTTATGTAGTGTACCGTTGTGATCGCGACTACATGTTGTTAGGCCAGGCGCTCGGTGGTGGTTCACTGATTGCAGTACGTCGCGAACTGCCCGCGTGCCCCTCACTCTCCCTCCCACCCGTACAGCGCGTAGAGATATCCACAGCTACTCTTGCACTAGGCTCTGGCGCGCGTGCTTCTAAACTACGTATATACTGCTCATACTTCGTCCAAGGTGCGGAGCAGAGTAAATCTTTAAGTGACTTTTTTGAATTTATATCTTCGTTGTATACCAATTTCCCTGATGATGAATTCCTTCTATTAGGAGATTTCAACATACCACATGCCCAATGGCTTCTGCCTTTGACCGCAGACGGTGCCCTGGTACTTAATAGATCCTCAACCGATGCACTAACTTCAACACTTTCTGATTTTTTAGACTTTACCGGCTTCCATCAATTCAACAACCAGCTTAATGTAAACGAGCGTGTTCTCGACCTGGTGATTTCGAGTTGCATGTGCACTGTAAGGGGGTGCAATACACCGTTAGTGCCGGAGGATGCACACCACCGCTCGCTAGAGGTGGTGCTGCGCATGGCCCGCGAGCCGTCCCTCCAAATCCCACGCTCGCGCACGGTCCGCTCCTATCACAGCGCTGACTATGTGCAGATTAATAGCGCCTTAGCAGCCGTTGACTGGACAACGACTCTTAACAGCAGTAATGTAGACTCAGTCACGGCGCGCTTCTATTCAGAATTAAATAAGGTAATTGTCATGCATGTACCATCTAGAACAGTTAACATAGATTCCAGGTACCCCCCATGGTACAGCGCTGTCTTAAAAAAAGTAATTAAAGATAAACTTAAATTCCACAAAAAATATAAAATTTATAACCGCATCTCTGACTATCAAACTTTCTCTCTTCTCCAAGAACGACAAAAGCATATGGAGAAGGTGTGCTATGATAATTTCATTAATATGGCCGAAATTAATATCAATACCGATCCCAAACACTTCTGGACCTTTGTTAAATCTAAGCAAAGAAGCTCTGAACTACCTAACAATATGTTTCTTAACTCCCAGCGTGTATCGGGTGGAGAAGCTATAAGTAACTTATTCAACATACATTTTCAATCCTCCTTTGAATCCCCCGCCCCGTCCACCTCGTCTACCAATCGAATATATAATCCAAACACCTCAGTACTAAATCTTAATAATGTTCATATAGACACTGAATTAGTTTGTAAATATCTCAAATCATTAGATCCTACCAAAGGCAGTGGGCCTGATGGTATACACCCGGTATTTTTAAAGAATTGCGCTAATGTTTTATGTTATCCGCTAAGTCTAATATTCAAAACTTCTTTGTCTTCTGGTATTTTTCCACTAGAATGGAAAAGTTCATATATTGTGCCTATATTCAAAAAAGGCGACAAACACAACATAGAAAATTACAGACCAATCTCTAAATTAAATGTAATGGGTAAACTTTTTGAAAAGATTGTTTTCGATATCATTTTTCCTTGTATACGACCACACATCATTTCGAATCAACACGGCTTCGTGAACAGAAAATCAACAGAAACTAATCTGTGCGAATTTGTTAACACAGTCCTTGTTGCTATGGATAACGGTTTTCAAGTCGATGTAGTCTACACAGACTATTCCAAAGCCTTTGATAAAATTCCACACAGCATTTTAATTGAGAAAGTCGAAGCAATGGGTATACACGGTGACCTCCTTCGTTGGTTAGCCTCTTATCTCGACAATCGTATGCAAGCTGCAACTGTACTGGGGTTCTGCTCTAGCTTTGTCCCCGTAACCTCTGGAGTTCCCCAAGGATCTCACCTTGGCCCCCTTTTATTCAACATATTTATGAACGATGTTAACAAAACTATTCGTAATTCTCAGCTGTTCCTATATGCGGATGACAAAAAGATTGTCAAAATCATTAAATCTGAGATGGATTGTATAGAGCTCCAGGATGACCTGAACTCCCTGGTCAATGTGTATTGTTTAGAAAACCGCCTTCTTTTGAATGCAGATAAATGTTCCGTCATATCTTATTCTCGAAAGAAAAACACTATACTATATCCGTACATAATTAAAAACAATCTTTTAAATAGAGTAAATGAAATTAAAGATCTTGGAGTTCTATTAGACAGTAAGCTTCTTTTTCAATCTCACGTCGAGCACATCACGTCTAAGGCTTTGAAAATGCTAGGATTTATACTTAGAGTAAGTTCTGTTTTCAAAAATCCACAAACATTTAAGATTCTCTACATATCATACGTCAGAAGCCACCTAGAGTATGCTTCAACAGTATGGAACCCCCATTGTTCTACATATAAATCAAATATAGAAAGAGTCCAGAAAAAGTTTTTGAAATATGTTTCGTTTCGCAT
Organism: Limnephilus rhombicus; assembly: GCA_929108145.2. NCBI lineage: Eukaryota > Metazoa > Arthropoda > Insecta > Trichoptera > Limnephilidae > Limnephilus > Limnephilus rhombicus. The sequence continues at coordinate 21,307,239 of OV815288.1, forward strand.
GCGAAATGATGTAAATTATGTCTCTATGAACCTCAAAACCCTTGATCAACGCAGAGATATCAGAGACCTAGTAATGCTTTATAAGATAATCCACAATTTTATTGATAGCCCTTACCTATTACAAAATATCAATTTCAGATGTCCAATAAGAGTCACTCGATCTCCAGACATATTTTATATTCCTAAGAGCAATGCTAATTATCTTCAAAATGTGTTTATAAGAAGAAGCTGTAGCACTTTCAATAGATTATGCACAGACATTGACATGTTTAACACGAACCTTGCTAACTTCATAAAATTCGTAAAAAGTAATATTCAACGGAAAACTTAATGTTTCATTAATTCCTTATCTTTCTGTTACATTTTCATTTTTCTTCATTTTCATTACATTTTCTTTTTTGATTTCAGCAGTTTGAAAATACATTTTTTGTAGATTTAAGTGAGTAGATGCACTTTTTCAGAACTGTTTATATTACATACATATATTGTTTTGTTTGTTTTTTTTTTATTTTTATTATGGTCTCAAATTTTTATGTCGTTATTTTATTGGTCAATGATATGACTATCTCTAACACTGTTATATATGAACTTGTAATGACTGTTTATAACGCTAATAAATAAAATAAAAATAAAATAAAATAAAACTCACCAACCAGAACGACTAATGGATCTCTATCATGCATCGACCACATTATGGTGAAGTCCAAAAAACCATCATCATCAAGTATCATCTACAAATCAACAATCTCGGATCCATTATTCAACAATTTTCGCAATACAAACAGCTACCAAAGTAAATAAATGTAACCTGCCTTTTACATACAATAAAATAAATTTTCAAAACCTAATAAAAAATCTTTAAGAACAAATCCTGGTACGAACTCTTTCAAATTAAACAATCGGAGGATGCATGGATATACTTTGTTAACTATTTGAAAAACAAATTACACAACCATTCCATGACGTTGACCAAAAACATAACTAATGAAACATAACTGAAACCCCTGAAACCTTGGATTGACCACTCCATTATAAATGGTCCATTGTAAGGTCATCAGAAAAGCAAAAGAAATTTACTACTTAAAAAAAAATTAAAGAAAGTAACAAAAATCCCAAAAAAATATGGGAAATACTAAGAGAAGCCACAAACTAACTACAAAAGAGAAACAGAGCATAAATAAACTTTCTATTGATGGACATATTGTTGAAACCACAAAAAATCTTAAACTCGTTGCTGATCATGTAAACAATTGGTCCAAACCTTGCTTCTCAAATTCCCCAGAGTGGAATCACCCAATCTACCGATTCAGAGGAAGAAATTCACAGTACAATTAAATCTCTAAAAAACACTTCTTCCGTTGGACCAGATGAAATTACAACCAAAATCCTTAAAATGCTGTCTTCGGAGATTACATTGCCACTGGAGTACCTCATAAACTTAAGCATTACACAGGGCTACTTCCCCTCTAACCTAAAACAAAGTATTGTAATTCCCATCTACAGATTTGGAAACAAGACAGATACCAACAACTATAGACCAATTACTCTACTAAATAGCTTGTCTAAAGTTTTTGAAAACCTTATAATGCACAACTTTTAAAATTCATCGAGAGCCATAAAATTCTTTCAAATAACCAATATGGATTTCAAAAAAACAAAAGCACATCAGATGCCATTGCTCGTGTGACAGACTTCATTGTAAAACGCCTTGATAAAGGAAATAAATGTATCTCAATCTTTTTAGACCTTTCTAAGGCTTTACAATTAATTAGTTTAATGTGTGATACAATATCACACATTAAACTAATTAAAAACTTGAGAAAATCGGCATTACGGACAAAGAGCTAAACTTCTTCAAAAGCTACCTAAATGGACACCAGCAACAGGTTAAAATACAGAATACCCTCAGTAATCAGCGCTCAACTGACTATGGAATTCCGCAAGGAAGCGTTTTGGGACCGACTCTGTTCCTACTGTAAACTGGGTGTCCCAAAAGAAAGTTTATATTTAGTGGATCAATTTAAAAAAAAGTAAGGGTTCTATCGAAAAAATGTTTATTAAATACTAAAATACACAATTTGGGAATTTATTTCTTAAAAATAATATCGTCCAAATGTAAACCCTCGCGTTCGCGGCATTCATTTAATCGAAGAGTAAAATTTCTTATGACGGCTCGGCAGGTAGGCTTCGTGATGACTGCCATTTCGTGACGAATATTTTCTTTTAATTGCATCAGGGAAGTCGGATTTTTGGCGTACACTTTAGATTTGAGATAACCCCACAGGAAAAAGGCCATAGGGGTTAAGTCAGGACCAAGAGGAGGCCAATTTATGTCACTTCTCCTGGAGATACGTATTGGACGTATGTGATGTTGCTCCATCTTGCTGGAACCATGTTCTTTGGTTATAGCCAGTAAGTTTGTAGGGGTGCAGCGTTAGGTCTTTGTGCAAAATGCTGTGTAACGATGATCTATGCACATTTAAAGCGCTTGCGCGCTTCCGAATCGAAAAGTTTGAGTCGTCACAAAGACTGATAAACACTCTCTACTTTTTCTACCGTTCTCGAAGACCTTGGTCGCCCGGATTTTGGTTTTGCCAGCGTTGTACCGATCTCTTCAAACTTTTTGACCCATTTTCGAATGAAAGGAATGCTCGGCGCATCATTGAATTGACGAAAACCTCAAATATTGCAGAATCTTCAACGCGCTACAGTCGCCGAATCACCATTTTTGTAAAACTCACATATGCACAACGCGTGGTCGCTCCCGAGAAATGCTTCACAGTGACTAAATTCCCAAGAGCCAGACTACTGATTGACATACCTCCCGCGCCCCTCGGAAAAGTTGCTTTCACACAGAAAGCAAAACAAATATAAACTTTCTTTTGGGACACCCTGTATTAACAACTTTTGTACCCTTGAAATTCAGGGACACATTGTTAGCTTTGCAGACGATACTGTCTTATTATTCGAAGACAAAAATTGATCAGCTGAAAAAAATATTATGTATTTAAAAATTAAAAATTGATGTATTTAAAAAAGCTGAAAAAAATATTAACTTCATTAAAAAATGGTTAGATATTAACATGCTTACCCTTAACACGGAGAAAACAAAATATGTTTACTTAGCATCAATACCACAGGCCAACCTAATGATAATTACTCCATAAAAATACATAGCTGTACGAATTCCAATGAATGTAGTGAGTGCCCCAGTATAGAGCGCACTTCACAGATGAAGTACCTCGGCCTCACCATTGACCCATACCTTAAATAGAATCTACACACTCAGATCATTGCAAATAAAATAAGAAAAACAATACACTTCTTCAGATCCATAAGAAACTTTCTTTAACTTACAACTACTAAAAACGATTTATTTTGCAATCACCCAATCTATCATTGTGTATGGTATCATTGCATGGGGAGGGGGTACTTCATCAGCTCTAGATCCTGTCGAAAAGGCGCAGAAAACAATTATGAAAATTATTCTCAAACTTCCTCTAACTGCGAACAGTGACCTAATATTCAAAATAATGAGAGTATTTGATGTTCGACAGATCTATGTAAAAACTATCCTCATACATCTCTTTAAAAACAAACATGTGCTTTAAGAAAAAAAAATAAACTTAAGATTTACACGTAATTCCAACAAAGACATATTACAAGTTCCAGCACTCTCTTCCACCTTTGGTCAACATAGCTTTAGATACTTTGACACAAAAATATTCAACATTCTCCCAGAAAGCATCAGACTGAGTCAAACGCAGAAAGAGTTTAAAAAATATGTTAAAATTTGGATATATTCTAATGATCGAGCCTATACTGGTTCCCTCACCCAAACGCCTTGCCATAGACAGTTGTTATTGTAGTAATAACCTTGCAGTTTTTGTATTGTGTATATGTAAACAATAATGACGTGTGAACTAAAATCAAGTTTTTGCTGTATAGAAATCTACATTACACATTTATAAAAAACCATAGATAAAATTGCTAGAAACAATTTACAAAAAATTCTGCCTCAACACAGGTTCACCTAGTGAGGCAGGCTATGCACAATTAAAAATATTGTATAATTATGCTACTTCTATATAACCGTTCTTACATTACTTTCTGTTTGTTAATTTTTTGTACTGATGTAATATCTATTTGTAAACTACATTGAACATGTACTTTTTTTAGTTATAATGTTGCCAATTCCATTGAATAAAGATATTATTATTATATTATTATTACCTGGGTTCATGGGGCGAGGTTTGTCTTGTAGTTTTACTGCAGTTGTGTGGTCTAAATCACAATCGTTTTTTTTTTTTTAAATAAACATTTAAATAGAAAATAACAATTCTATCAAGTTATTACAAGATCGTTCTAACGTGTAAAAAATAAAATAACTGGAACAATGAAAACTCATCAGCCTACTATGCTTTCTTGATTTACTACACTATAGCCTTACAACCTACTATGTTTTTCTTGATTTACTTGAAAGTAAGAAAATCAATTGGGGTGGGTTTTGGAACTCAACGATTCATGTATTTTTCAATATTAATTAAAAACCATACCAAAAATTTCACACTTAGTCCAGTAAAGGAAGGAGTTGTAGAGTGCATGAGCAGGAACCTAAGCGATTATTTCAGGACTTGTTTAGGGTGCTTAGGGTGTGAACATACTAAAAGTCCTGACGTCTAGGTGGTGAGCCAGGGGGGGAGGAAGGTCCCGATTTTTTGGTTTCCGTTTATATCTCAAAAACGGTGCGTCGCAGAGGAAAACTTTTTAGAATAAGTAAAAGCTCATAAAATTATCTACAACTTTTATTCTATAGGTAATTTTGGAAATCCCAGCCGTTTTTGAGTTATACGCTCCACAAATGTCAATATTTATGAAAAAAATCATTTTACCTCACATTTTTCATCAAACATTCCTTCATATCGTCTAAAATATTCATCCAAGAAAGAAATTTATTTGAAAAAAGTTGTAAATAATTTAATTACCTTTTAGAATATATATACATATGTAAATAAATCTCCAACCAGTAAATATTTACAGCAATTTTAAGTTTTTTCGTAAAATGTCATCATTTTCAGAAAAAACTGTTTTTTCTTACCAAATTATTAAGACTGGTTTCTTTGTTCATGGGAAATTCCTTATTAATTTTTGCACGCAAAAAAGCAGGTAAGTTGTTCTCGAACAGATGATTAGTGGAATTCATTTTATAATTATTATTATTGTGATGGGTGATTAGGTTAGTCGTCGGAGATGCTACAATAACGTGCTACGATGCTGTTCGAGTTGGTGAAAAGGCAATGAATGCGATAGTGGGCTTGACATTCTCAGACATCAAGTTGTCCCGCAAAGATCGGGCATTCCCAATGTCTGTCAGCTCGTCGATAAAAATTCACGATGAAAAGGTTGCAGTTGGCCCAACATTGCTGTTTCAGCGGATGTGTATAAGCAAATGATCAGATGAGGATTTGATGAAATTCTTTGAGTATGAGTTGGCCCCATTTCCCTTGGCACTGTTCTCAATAACATCATGTTACACTCTCAACTTTATATGGATTCACGTTTTCATATCCTCTTTGGACGTGAGGGTCCTGGCAAGCGTTGTTCATCCATGGCATCGTCATTCTCAGTGGTGGATGGTTCTTGCTGAAAGGGCTCTACGTCGTCTTCATCGTCGTCCTCGGCAACAGGCACGCTATTGAGGCATCCCCCTTGGCAGTGAAGGCACGCTGCAGAACAGGTCAGCATTGTTTTTCGGCATCCACATTTGCCAATTGCACAATCCTTGGTGCAGCGGCAAAATATCATTTTCAGAAGGACCTCCGGTGCTGGAAGTCTTCTGTTGTAATTGGCACCAGGGTGTCATTCTTCAGGGGGCAGCTCAATCCCGAGCCACTGCTGAACTTGGTGGTATGTCCGCCTCTCTGTTGGAGGGAGGGAGCTGATGTCAGGCTTCATATTTGCCACGGACCTTGTGAACGACCGGAAGCGGTACTGGTTAAGGGAGGTCTGTCTTTTTGGCGCCGCATATCATTTCAGGTAGCATTTATTTCCAGCCTCTTCAACCTCGTCGTGAGTAGAGGAGGGGTTGTAAAAGATCATTGCCGCTTACTTGATCATTTCTGACTCCAAGTACAATTTTGAAAAGCCCACCTTGCTTCTCCTGAAAGTTGCAGACGTTGTATCGCATCGGGCAAATGAATGTAAAAATATGATGTGTTCAAATCCACGATGCTGCATCTCTTGAGTGGACAGTGCCATTGTTTTGGTTTTCCCTCGTCCGGGTTTCAGCAGCAGATCTTAGGTGGGAAGAGTGGAAGCAATCAAAAGGACAGTGAGGTTCACATCCTCATTAAAGACAGCCACAGAGTTGTGAAAGGATAGTTCCACAGCAGTCTTCACGATAAGGACGTCAGCATCATCGGTGGCCTGAAGAGTCTGTATCCCATTCTCCCGAAACTTTGTCTGTAGTAAGGAGATGAAGTTACTTTTGTTGGTAGGATTGGATAAAAAATCTTCCTGTTTAACGGGTATTGATTTGTTCCATGTCAAATTGATGTCGGCTGACCTTCTCAGTCTGTATCGTCGCATCTGTTCTTGTGATTTTGTACTATTGACTGGATTTGCGTACCCATTAAATACCACAGTGCGAGTCATTCCAGGATAGTGGTGGTTGACATAGGTGATATAACGATCACAAATTGCGGCAACGGAGGCATCTTCATCTTCAGGAAATGCAAACTTCACAGAAACTGGAGGCGCACCGGATTGATGAGATATCGGGAAAAGTTTTGTATTCTACGATCTAAAATCAAACGTAGTATAAATATTACGTATAAGGATTACATAAATAATATCGAAAAAAACGTCAAGAATGATCTGAAATCCTTCTGGAAATTTGTATCTGAAAAGAGGAAAGACGGTGGGTTTCTAAACTCAGTGTCATGGAACGGAAGTACTCATACTGGGCCCGATATTCCGGAAGCATTTGCGAATTACTTTAAGTCAGTCTATAGCGAACATAGTGCAGAATTTGACTCATACACCCCAGGCGGTTACTCTTCACTAGCTCAAAATGTTGAAATTTTAAGTGTAAATAAAAATGATTACCTAGCTGCAATTAAAAAACTGAAACCAAAAAAATCTGTTGGACCGGATTTTATTAACACAATTGTCCTGAAGGGATATGCCGATCCGTTAATGGTACCGCTTTTACATATCTTTAATATTTCACTTACTCCGGTAAATTCCCCGACCGTTGGAAAATCTCAAAGGTCACGCCCTTACACAAAAACGGCGATAAATCATGTGTATCTAACTACAGACCTGTGGCAATTCTTTCGGCACCGGCCAAATTATTTGAACTCGTAATACAAAAACGTATATACTATAAAGTAGAACCATTTCTCATAAACCAGCAGCATGGGTTTAGAGAGGGCAGGTCTACGACGACCAACTTAATGGTATTTACGGATTACGTCTCAAATATATTGGACAACAACGAACAAGTAGATGTCTCATATAATGATTTTGCGAAAGCTTTTGACAAAGTAGATCACCTCATATTACTGAATAAACTTGAAAGCTTCGGCTTCTCATACATGCTTCTTTTGTTCTTTCATAATTATTTGTCTAACAGAAAACAATACGTTGTTTACGGGCAGTTCACATCGAAACTCTACGCCACAAATTCTGGGGTCCCTCAAGGGTCTAATTTAGGACCACTTTTATTTTTATTGTTTATTAATGACATAGGGTTGTTTATAAGATTTGTAAAATTTTTGTTATTTGCGGATGACATTAAACTATACACCTGTATAATGACAAATGAAGACTCCATTCGTCAACAAAACGATATCGACGGTATAGTAGAGTGGAGTCATCAAAATAAACTTCTTTTTAACAGTAGTAAGTGTAAATTATGTGCATTACAAGGGCAAATCGTACTTTATATTTTAACTATAAAATGTCTGGTACCTCTATAAAACATATCTCGATAACGAAGGATTTAGGAATCATTTTTGACACGCGTCTGACTTTTCGAACTCATATCGATTCGGTGTGCAACTCTGCAATGCGAATGCTGGGTTTTGTTATATGTAATTCGAAATCTTTTACGAATACGGCAGTCATAAAAATGCTTTATTTTACTCTGGTTCGCAGCATTCTTGAGAGTGGATCGATAATATGGGGACCCGAAGATACCCTTTACTCAAATGATGTAGAAAAGGTGCAAAAAAAGTTTATGCGATACCTCTACATGCGAGAGTTCGGATATTACCCTTTATTGTATCCCTCTGATTTTCTCGCTGGAATGCTGGGGATAGAACGTCTAGACGTCAGGAGAAATATTGCAATGGTGTTAGTGGCGCACAAGCTGCTAAATGGGCACATTTGCAATCCAGATATTCTGGAATGAATTTCTTTTTATGTGATAATTTCATCAGAGCTAGACAGCACAGATTATTTATTTTTCCAAGGGGCAGGACCAACCTACCAATGATCATGCCTTTGGGGAGAATAACTACTTTGTTAAATCACATTTCTTCTGTGATTGACATTTTCAATTTGAACCAAAGAGAATTTAAGACAGCAATAAGCATACTATTTACCAAATCTGGCTAATCAAATAGTATTGATGTACTTACCCATGCAAATAAATGTATATACTTACTTATTATAAACTGTAATTTATAAACTGTTATTTGTGAAATGTAAATGGATTATACAGTTTTTCACAATAAATCAATAAATAAATAAATCTTTTTGTCAAATTACTCTGTATAGTAGAAATCCTCCATCCACAATAATTATGTTCATCTGAGACAGTAGAACAGTTTTTTTGGTAGGCTCAAATAAGCTATACAGAACAGATTTAGTTGTCTTTCGCATCCCACTTTCATTGAACAGTGCCAAGGGAAATGGGGCCAACTCATACTCAAAGAATTTCATCAAATCCTCATCTGATCGTTTGCTTATACACATCTGCTGAAACAGCAATGTTGGGTCAACTGCAACCTTTTCATCGTGAATTTTTATCGACAAGCTGACAAAAGACATTGGGAATACCCGATCTTTACGGGACAACTTGATGTCTGAGAATGTCAAGCCCACTATCGCATTCATTGCACCGTAGCACGTTATTGTAGCATCTCCGATGACTAACCTAATCACCCATCACAATAATAATGACTATAAAATGAATTCCACTAATCATCTGTTCGAGATCAACTTACCTGCTTTCTTGCGTGCAAAAATTAATAAGGAATTTCCCATGTAGAAAAAACCCGTCTTAATAATTTGGTAAGAAAAAACAGCTTTTTCTGAAAATGACAACATTTTACAAAAAAACTTAAAATTGCTGTAAATATTTGCTGGTTGGAGATTTATTTACATATGTATATATATTCTAAAAGGTGATTAAATTATTTACAACTTCTTTCAAATAAATTTCATTCTTGGATGAATATTTTAGACGATATGAAGGAATGTTTGATGAAAAATGTGAGGTAAAATGATTTGAAAAAAGGCTGGGATTTACAAAATTACGTATAGAATAAAAGTTGTAGATAATTTTATGAGCTTTTACTTATTCTAAAAAAGTTTTCCTCTGCGATGCACCGTTTTTGAGATATAAACGGAAACCCGAAAATCGGGACCTTCCCCCCCCCACCCCCCTAGCTCACCACCTAGACGTCAAGACTTTTAGTATGTTCACACCCTAAGCACCCTAAACAAGTCCTGAAAGAATCGCTTAGGTTCCTGCTCACGCACTCTACACCTCCTTTTGGAACATTCGTTTACTGGACTAACTTCTGATTATTGAGGAAAAAAATGTCCTCAAAAAATGTAAAACCTATGTTTATGACATGTGACATGTAATTTTAAAATGACATCATGACATTATGACATTTAATTTAAAAAATACATACTTTCTTATTTATTTATATGTGATAATAACCTGACCCCTCTGGAAAGCAAGCAACCTCCATTCCAGCCGTCGTAGTCCCAGAAAGGGAGGTAAAAATGAAATGATATGGTGTTTTATGTGGCAGCCTGCGTAATTTTACAAACATAGGAATGCAGCCCGAGAAGAAAAAAGGTTCCCAGTTCAAGAGTGCAATTTGTCAGACTGTAGTAAGTATATACAAATATATATCAGTGGCGGTCTGTGAGTTTTCAGTGAGCTAGAGTGCTGAGATTGAAAAATATGACATACTGATGTTGTTGTAGCTGAAAATTAATTTTTGAAGTAAAACTTCTTATAACGCACGCTCGACTTGGGTGGTAAGCTGGCGAATGCGTTACGAAAAGTGGCGATGTGTTACGAAAAGTGTGATGCGAACGGTAATCGATGCGAACGGTGATCGATGGCGAGGCGAACGGACGGGCCTTTACGCATGCTTGACTTGGGGAGTGATAAGGATAAGGATGGTCACCCCAAGATTGTAGGTCACCCAAGGTCGTAGGTCACCCCATTGTCATCTTTCACCCCAATGTCATATGTCACCCCTAGGTCATAGGTCCCCCGTTCGCTAGGTTTAGTAACTTAGCAGGGATACCTGGGTTCATGGGGCGAGGTTTGTCTTGTAGTTTTACTTCAGACGTGTGGTCTAAAGCACACTCGTTTTTTTTTTTTTAAATTTGAACTTTTTGTGTGAAGATTTTCATAGCTCACTGAAAATTCATGGACCGCCACTGATATATCTACATCCTACTTCCTACTAATATTATAAAGGCGAAAGTTTGTATGGATGTATGTTTGTTACTCTTTCATGCGAAAACTACTGAATGGATTTTAATGAAACTTTACAATAATATAGCTCATACATCAGAATAGGCTATAGCTTAGAGCTCTGGCATTATGAAATTTATATACAAAAATTGCAATAGGTGGCACGCGAGCTGTTTAAAAAAGAACGTAACGGGTATGGAGGGGGGGATAGGATGTGGGGGCAGGGCGGAGGAGGAAGGGGGAAGGGCGGAGGGTGGAGGGGGAGGGTGAGGAGTGAGGGGGGATTTGTGGGGGGAGGGGGTTGGGGGAGAGGGGGAGAGGAGGAAGGGGGATTGGAGTGGGGCTAGGGAAGGTGGAGGAGGCGCTGTGGGTGCCCCCCTAATACTATGCGAGCGAAGCCGGGGGCAAAAGCTAGTATTTATATATATATATATATGTGTTTTCATGTTAACTTCACACAGGAGACCCCGAGGAAAATAATTTTTCTCAGAGCCTATGTTATCTGTGAACATGCTCTGTGGAGGTTATTTTTGAGGAACGGAAGGAATGAACCTGGGTCTTGAACGTGTTATAGGAGGCAGGAGCTGTTGAACTCAAGAAAGAGTCGTAGAAGTGACCCTTTCTCATGTGGTAAATGTTGAGCGTGCATTTCTCGACTGTGCAACGGTGCCGAAGGAATCAATGAAATTAGTTCCTCGAGCATCTTCCTTTGAAATACTTGTAGAACAACAACAGCATTCCCAGCTGATGCAAGTGCTCTAAAGATTGCAATCCGTTTGTTAAGGTAGGAGAATCTATCAAATAGACTACCTGTTTCTGCAGTTTTCTAGATATTTTGGGGCTCCAGACCAGAGGTGGCTGCCAAATTCAACCGTGGGGTGCACTTGCGATTTGTACAGGATTAGAAGTTGTATGCTGTTAAAAGTATCGGCAGGCCCTGTACAGTAAGCCAAGCTTCTGGGAGACTAACTTAACTCTGGCTTTGATAAATTATATCCTAAAATCTAAAATACTTTTAATTTCTACACAGTTTATCCCACTTACACATCACTGTCTGATGATCTAACTTCAACAACTGAAGATGTTTGCTCCAAATGTTCTTCATTCTTTTTCAAATGCGCTGTATTGGATTGTAAAGATGAGTCATCTTCTTGGATCCTGGAGTTGACTTCACTTGGCACTGTGCTAACTGGTGTTTGAATTCTTTCCGAGGCTGCTTCCTTTTCCTTGATCAAGTTCAGCTTCATCCGAGCCAATCTCCTTTCCTCCGCTATCATTCTGTTCTTCAGCATCCGAGCTTTCTGCTCTTCATTCATTTGAGGGCTGCTTGTTTTGGTCTGAAGGTTCTCTCTCACCGGTGTTGACATCATACCCGGTAGAGGTGCAGGGCTGAAATAATGAAAAAAAAAAAAACAAAACATTGATTAATCTCTGGAGTGCTGATAAATTCAATGGACATAATCACAAAACTGGTTCCACGACAACTCAACAAAGTGGCATTTCAATACCCCTTTGAAAAATCATTAAAAGTGATAAAAAAAATTCCATAACCTAACCAGGGGTCGGCAAACTTTCAAGTGAGAAGAGCCAATTTGTCAAAGAAACAGGATAACATATATATATCAGAGAGCCACATTATAACAGGGCGGGGGAGATGAGGGGGGTTGTAATCGTACTGTGGTAAATGTGGTGGAATGATAATTACGATTAGTTACCAAAAAATATTCAAGTTGCAACTAAATTTCCGCATTACATAAAAGAGTTAAAATTATGGCTAAACAATACAGATGTAAAAACTCTATTTATTTAGTTTTATATCACTTTCTCACAAAATTTACACCTATTTTTACAATGTATATCATTTATTACACTATACACGTATTTAACCGTACACTATTGTTTACACTTTTTGTACAAACTGTTAAAACAAATTGTGTTTTTGCTTTATATACCACTGTTTGTTTTTTCTAGGTACTAAATAAAACTTATTTTAACTATATTACCCACGCACAGGCTGCGCCTTAGTGGGTTCCCACATTATTGTTATGATTTTCAAAATATGTAAATATAAATTGTAAAATATGGGAAAAATAAAGGAATTTAAAAAAAAAAGTTTTGTGTTATCTACATTCTTACTGTAATATCACACTTCTGCCCATTTAAATGTTTCTATAAACAGACTCTCGCATAGATTCCTTATTAAATTAAAACCAGTTTTGTGTTCAGAATGCAAAAAAATAATTCCAGTTGCAGATTCATCCGCTGACGTATTTCGAGAGAAACCATTTTCCTCCATCTTATAAGGCTGGTTGAGTAGAGGATTGAGTAAGAAATTGCAATGATGTCTGAAGAGCCGCAGACGCCTATGCAAAGAGCCGCATGAGGCTCGCGAGTCGCAAATTCTGACCCCTGACCTAACTTAATTAGACCAAGTTTTATTTTCATCACTTTGAACAACTTTTCAAAGGAGTGAAGAAGTTGTACATTATTGAGTTGTCCGGGCACCCAAAAAATTAATTTCTTCGAGGGTCTTGGGAAAACTTTATATTTTTTTAACATTAGGTTCACACAGGAGGCGAACAATTCCTCTCAGGGCCTAGGCCATCTTTGGGGATGCTGTGTGGAGGGACTTTTTAGGAAAGGAAGAAGAGGAAGTTCTGGGAAGGAAAAAAATATGTGGGTAGAAATCTGGAGTCAATGTGTCCAGGAGTGACGGATGTAAAAATCCATCCAAAAGAGTTCTTGGAAAGGTCTCCCTCAACCAGTCTCTTCCAATCCGGCCAGCCATGCAGTAGGCAGGCAGGCACTACTGCTGCCAAGATCCATACAAACCTCACCCCATGAACCTCAACACCCCTGCTATGACAGAAAACAGTCAATTATACCTAGTATTCGCTGCGAAGAATGAATCATTTGCCTCCCGTTGCATGGGAGTATCGAAAGGCCCGTTCCGGGGGTGTGCCGGCGTGGAGCGGGCCAGGGCTATCTGCTGGTCGAGAAGCAGGTCGAACTCATCCAGCTGGGGAGCGACGGGGCCTCCGTTGTGCTCCACCATCTCCTCGTCGCTATCTTGTTGCACTATTGGCGCATCGTCCAGCAGCATGTTCATGCGGATTCGCCGAATGTGCACCTGCGCAGAACATTGACTTTTATGAATACACCCAGAAATAGGTGGTTCAATGACTAAACAGGATTCACACAGAAATAGGTGGTTCAATGAGTAAACAGAATTCACACAGAAGTAGGTATGTAGTTCAACGATTAAACAGAATTCACACAGACATAGATGGTTCAATGACTAAATAGAATTCACACCAACAAATTGCAATTGCTGACAAAAATAGCATAATTAGCTCTATAAATCCTTAACACTCGGCAACATCTGTAATTATTAAATATAAAACACCGAGAATCAGAGAATCCTGCACAACATAATACTTGGCTAATTTATATAGAGCCGTTTTTGTGAGAAATCACCTCAAGGGCGCTGTATAAGTCCAAGAAATTTGTGTCCTGTAATTTGAATATGTCTTAGAAATAATTTATTTCTTGATGGTATGTTAAAAATGGGAGTCGGTTTTTTCAGTATCCTGAATCTGTTCCGTTTTTTCAGTAATAAAAAGCTTGTTGACCAGAACTTAGGGGATGCTCCGCATCCAAAGCATGTGTGAAAGGACCGCGCCTGGTGGATGGGTATCCAGAAAGAAATTAAGGCTAATTTCTGCTAGCATTCAGCATATCAATTGTCCAGTTGATTAGTCAGGCATTTCCGAAAAATCTATTGAGCTGAGTATGCAGTTTTTGTAAGAATGCACCTTTTATCTGGTACAATGCTTAGATTACTCATAAACACATCAAATATCACACCAAATCAATTATAATGCAGAAAATGTTGACTTTTTCTGGGTCACTAGTAGGATATTTCAAAATGTCATACTAATGTACCGAATTGATATGCCTCACAGTATTATTTAATATGTAAAACACAGAGAAGTGTAAATAATATTTGATATATGGTGAGCATTCCTGTATTGTTTTCCTTCTTATTAATTTATTTCTAAACATAGTATTTGGAGTGTCTTACCAATCAACTGGACGATCGATATATTCATCCTTCCTCTTCCAGTTCCATGTCTCACTGCCATACACTAGGATTATACCATTGTGGACTGCTAGCTTCACATCTTTGGAGTACTTGTTTAAAAATTAGTTGTCAATAAGTGATTACTTACATCAACCTCTTTTTTGTTTCCTAAAGTGGCAATCTTATCGATGCAGTCCTCAAACTGAAAGCGCGGGTAAAGGCGATGAGCCCAATGCTCCAGGGTCTTCATGACCATGTCCAGGTCTTCCTTCTCATGGCCCTTTCCTGCCAACAAAATATACTATGACATGTCTCTGCCTTTTATCTTTACCTTGGCCCTTTATATTAAGATTCTACTGTAATTTTAGGATGGTGGAATATTAGTCAATAGTCTAATAAAATGACACAATGACAAAAGGTAATAATGGAAAATGTAGGATGTTAAGGCCCATTAACCAGCGGCAGAGAAACAAATTTCATCAAAAGACGGTCTTATGATTGTACCCTTGCAACTGTACAGGACAGTTCCGATGAGAAAGATTGATTATTCTATGTACTAGCATTTTTAAACAATAACTCAATATTGATTTTATTTAATTGGAAATTTGCTTTAATACGAGTATACAAATACCTACATTCAAGTTAGCAATAAAAATACTCAGACAAGTGATGATAAAGTTATTAAAATCATGCACTTTTTGTAATTATTTTTTTATCATAAATATTAATAATTTTTCAGTAATATATAACCGTAATAAGTGTGTAAAAAAAAATCTAAAATATATTAAATGATAAATGAAACAATGTTACTTTGTTTGAACCATTTGTATATTTGTTTAAAGCCGACCGGTTTCGGAACGACCGTTCCTCCCTCAGGTCAAACGTATACTGATTTGACAGTTACAAAATAGTGGATATAAATAGTTACTATTTTGTAACTGTCAAATCAGTATATGTTTGCCCTGAGGAAGGAACGGTCATTCCGAAACCGGTCGGCTTTAAACAAATATACAAGTGGCTCAAACAAAGTAACATTGTTTCATTTATCTATAATGGATAACCACAAAGTTATAGCTACATTAAAAAGTATAAAATATATTAGTTTATAAGACCATAAATAAATAGACAAACTGAAGTATTTTTGTTGTAAAACACATGCACAGGTTTTTTTTAATTAAATTTCTGAAAAATAGCTTTACTAGATAATTTATTGATTTATTTTACTGTATGATTATATGAATTGAAAAGTATGTTGGGGGGCATACATTAATTACGTGAGCAGTTTTTCTTCCAATCTAAACCCCCCCCCTTGGTGTGACAAATTTGGGCCACTTTGTATATTCTTTTCAAGTAACGTGAGATTTTGCTGGACCCTTTTGGGCTCAAGTAATTAATGTATGCCCCCCTTGCATAATACAACATTTGATTTGAAATTTTTTTATTTATTATTTGAAACATAACTTTACTAGGTAAAATAACAATCTTTCTAAATCAATTTATATGCCTCGTAGATATATTTAGAATAAAGGAAAATGGTTAATGTGGTAAAAAAGAATCTACTAATAACGGAATGGAACCACAGAGACATCTGTTGACAATGTTACTTGCTGGTATTATTGAAGAGTCAATTACATTGGGTGAGTTTACAAGCTACTATCCGGGGAAATTCACTATCTGTTAGTAAACTCGCTCCGTGTAATCGTATTACTTGCTAACTAGCAGATTGTTGACTATCTACAAAAAAAGTTGAAAGGTCGTCAATTTTACTTGCTACATGCTAACTCGTGATTGGTTTATTTATGTTTTCAATGTGGCTGCCAATAAACAGCTGATTTCGACTGTCAAACATCTAACAGAATTAGTTCACGCAGGCGTCGTTATTCTCGCTACTGGCGCTAGCAGCGACCTGCAAGCTCAGTTTCCTAAGCTACTGAGCGAGTGGACAGTTTTGTGTGTCATCATGACAATCTCACTCGCCGATTCACCCGCTTTTAAACTTAGTAGATAGTAGCTTGTAAACTAGCTCAATGTAATTGACGCTTGAGCAAAATCTGGATATTATAATTATTATTTTGTTCAGACCTTAAATTAAACAGTATAATATGGACATTACCTTTCCAGTGTCGATATGGTTATATGGATGGATGACTATTTCTTTGCTTATGAAAGATATCAAGAATTTGATGGAAGTAGACTAATAATTATAAATAAGTATTTATTTATTTATTTATTTATAAGTACATGTTACATACATAATAAATTTACTTCAGGAGATACATTAGGTCACCATACTAGGCAGCTGCCTGTATCATGGTGACCAACGGAGGATAGTTGTTTGAATTGGAGTCTAGTACTCGTAAGTGTAAACATATCTAAGTATATCTAAGTAAAATTATTAAAAAAAAAAAAATTATAAATTAATACCATTCATTTCTTATGAAATTTTTTTTCTTTTTTTGGTATGCAATATTATAAAAAGAAAGAAAAATAAGGTTTCTTTAAGTACCAACTAAATGTAACATGAGTAAGTATAAAGAGAGTATATGAGTGTAATAAATAGGCGAGAACTAGGTAAGTACTTATACTGGAGGGAACTGAATGCAATAAGTATTTTAAAACAAAAACAATCATTACAATATTATGATAAAAACTGAAAAATAAAACCGAAATTAATTAAGAAAAATTGAAGTCACCTGCAAACTTAAAGTCACTGAAGAACTTCTCGATGGTGGAAATACCCCTCGGTCCGGTGAGTCTTCGAGGGTTCAGAACCACCCGGGGGTTCCTGACCACCTTCACCTTTTTCTCCCCTGGAGGTACCACCTTTCTGGGTGCTTCTTCTTCAGCTAAACAACAATAGCAACAATTTAATATTCATTTTTAAAGAGGGTCCAAGTTGCCGAAATCACAATTGTAAGAGTGGCAGGATTTACAAAATGGGATTGAATTAGAAACTGACAGGGGCTTGACGTCAAAGCCTTGTTAATCAATTCAAAGAAAAGTATCAAAAGAGGTGTACCACACAGGGTGAGGCACACAAGACTGTAGAAATCAGGTTGCTGATCGCAGTCCACGGAGGCGTTAAGAAGTCGGGAGAGCGTCTCAGGGCTGTCCGCTTGGAGAGCTTGTCTGAAGGCGATCCAAGGGCTCGTAGTTCCTTCTAACTGGCCGGGTCTGGTCCGTTGAGCGTAGAGTGTCCGAGGTCCAGGGGTAAGGCGATGGTCAGAAAAGAAAAGAGGCGAATGGAAGCAGGTCAGAGCAAGGGCGGGCAGGCAGAGAGAGAGAGATGTTGACGCGAAGATGGTTAGTTGAGTACTGATTTGGAAGGGCTTCAAGCTCCTATTTATTAGGCCACGGTAACAAGGTAGCACTCTGCCGTTGCTATGTCATTATTGGGGCGTTATGCGTAGGGAGGATTCGTAGAACCCATTAAAAGACGTTGGCCATCGGGTCCGGATTCCGAGAATCCAGTGAAAGCACCCGATGGCAACAAAATGCCCTCTGCTCGCTCGCCTCACCCTGACAATTTATTTATTGAACACAATATTTTACATAGCTAAATACAATTCAAATACTTATGCTAAATAAGTCCGACACAAGAGGTGACTTAGAAATGTATTAAGGGTTCCAGAAGTTGTGTGCTATTCCAGAGGGTCCCCTTATGCAAAGTCGGGAGCAAAGTGGGTCTGCTATGGACGGACGCCGCAATTGAATATTAACCCATTGGCCTCAAACGCCGCCACCCTTGCGGGTGTGCAAGGGTATGTCATAAACTCCAACCACGCTAGCCTGGCGGGTATGAAATATGTTGGTTTTAAACTCACAAACGGACATCAGCGTAACATCTGTTTTTTTTTTATTTTTATTTTAAATGCCAAACGCACTATAGATATTTAAGCATTCATTTCGCAGTATTGGCAGTAAAACTTACCTAAAGTTTTTTACCTGATTTTTACAAATCAATTTTTGTTAGCAAACTGCCTCATTGAGAGTGTCAAAGCTATTCTTGAAAATCTCGCTAAGTGGCCCTCACGTCCCTGATTGCTTCGAGAACTAACACATAAAATTATTTTTTTAGTTATAAGTGTATACATACATAAACAAAAAATTATGCCAATAAGATTTAACAATGAACAATTTTTTTTTAACCGAAATACAAAATTTAAAAAAAAAAGCTTTTTTTATAGTCATTTTATATCCAGATTTAATCATATTAAAATTTTATTTTAAAACACAAAATATATATTTTAACATACCTTGATTCAGTACACAAGTAAATTTAAAAAAAAAAATATTACGAATAAACATGTAGTTTAAAAGTTATATTAGATTTAGTACACCGCTAAAGATATAAAATGTATGGTAGGAAATTAATCTGGATGTGAAGGACAATTTTTTGGCTTAACAATTCGGAGGCTAATAGGTTAATACAAAATATCAGGAATACCAACATATTTTGGTGAAAGTGGTTTGGCGATCCGTGGCGGCCAATACTTACGTGGACTCCAGACACGTTACCAAAAGGATGGTCGGTGTATTTAAATGAATAATATAATAAACGTTTGACATTCATTTATTAACTTCACAAAACCGACACAAGTTATTACATTTATCAGAAGGGTTCAACATATGTAGAAAAGTTAGCGTACGAAATGCGACTCGACGATCGGACCGTGAAATCAGAATGACAGGCAAGTTCGCCGGGCGTCTAGCGCGGGGTTTTTAGTGTTGCCCGTGCAATAAAATATTTAAAAGGCTATTCAATGCGTACGCTACGCTCCGCTACAATATCAATATGGTGGAAATTCCGTACGAAAGTAAATTCTCATTTCATGCAATTGTAGTTTTGGTAAATATTCTACTAACCGCCGTACTTTTATTGGGCAGTGATTTTGGAAATTACCTACACTACTTTTCAACTTAATTACTACGAGAAACAAATACATTTGAACAGACGATAAAAGTTGAAATAAGATTCCATTTTTATTCAAAGTTTAAAATTTCCCGCATAAAAAGGATTGGTATTTGCATAAGTTTTGTTTTAATTTAAATACGCTTGAATTACTTAGAAACCCAATCTGTTGGTGCATGTAAACAAACAGTTGTTTCTTGTAGTAATTGTAAAACTAAATAATTACCGTAAATAGTTGACTTTAGAAATTAAGTTGAATCAAAGCGTTATTTGAAAAATCTTTGTATTAAGTATAGCAAGCAATCCTAAAAGCTTACTATTAATTGTTTCCAATAGAAATTAAATACTGCATTCATTCGAGATAAATCGAGAATAAAATAAGTTGGCGAGTTAATACTGATGTTTCTAAATTAGGCAATATTCGTCTTCAACTCTCTCTCTGGTAGGGATGTAGGGAACGTTTTGCTCCATTATTTTCAGGATGTCCTGTGCATTTTATCAATTAATGGTTTACCTTCGCTGTGATCATTTCTATCATCATTAGAATCTGCGTCTGAACCCCCTGCAGAATTGTTGTCAATAACACGTTCTAAATCATTGTCCTCGACGGCGAATACATCTTCCAAAAGTGACATGTTATCGTCAAGATGTACACGAGCTTTCAGTGGACACTAGGATGATCGAAAACTGTTGTTACTTTGTTACAACTAACTAGAAATGACGGATCGTAACCAATTCCCAAGCGAAGAAAGGAAAAAGTGATCGGCAGGATTCACGAAGAAGCCAGCCTATTCTGAAACTTCTCTGCGTACACGCACTACGCAGTGCAATAGAACATGTAACCAAATATATTTTATTCGCCACTTCTTTCTGAATTTCTTCCGTGTTCTTTCCTCTTCTGTCTTCTGCAAAAATAAACCAAACCCAAACCGTCTTCTGTCACTGTCAATGTCAAAAAGCAATTTCGCGGGAAATTCGTTTTTGCTTCTCCTAATTATTTATGGCTAGAAAAATTTTATATTTGGGTGGGGCCGTTTTCTGCGATTATCGCACCGTGCGGTGCTCTATGTTCATAGAGTCCAACTGCTCCCAAAGTAGTGTCCAGACTCATACATCATCACCATTCGAGGCAAACCCAGATTTAGAGGCCCTGGGGCCCTAGCTGCTCTAGGCACTATGCAGTGGTCCTCCCTATAAACCACGGCAAAGGGACTTTGTGGTCGGGTATTTTAATTTTTTAATTGTTTCTTTACTGTGTAGCAATTGTACGTGCTACGTAAACACAGTTAAAAGAAAACTCTAGAATCATCGGTTGATAGTTTTTTTATGTGCCATTAAAATTTTCACAATGTTATCAACATATGGAGAGTGACAGACTAAAAAATAAAATAAGAATAGGTTCCATTTGTTTCAGCTTGCTGTTCAAAAGAATTGGAATTTGAATTGCTTGAATTTGAATTCTTAAGTAAGTACTTCTCAAGTAAGTACTTCTCACAGCGCAGGTAGTTAAGTTGACTCGCCACATATCGATCGTTTCGGGCGTAATCCAATACGTGACGTAGCAACGATGCGTGGTTGCTACAGGACTCCCTCCCCAGACAACGCAGACATGGCTGCGGTGGAAAGAGGAATAGTCAGATATCGAGGTGATCGGGAAATCGAACCCGCCTTCCAGAACGAGTGGTTGTGTGTGTCCGATCCTTACTGCCATCGAACAACGGAAGGGTTGGTTGTGATGTGGCGGCTGGTGACTCTGATGCGGTTTGCGAGTGTGATGTGAAACTCTCAAGATCTTGAGCAACGTATGCTGGTTTGAGGCGGTCGATGCTCACGGTGATTTCCTTCCCTTTTACCAGTATGGTATATGTTCGTTCGTGCCGACGAACGACTTTATGAGGGCCGCTGTAGGGTTGTTGAAGCGGGCTCTTGACTGTGTCGTCCCTCAGAAAGACGTGAGAAGCAGTGGGAAGATTTTGGAAGACGAAACGATGTCCATAACCATGGCGGGTACCTTCAACTGGTCTCAGCTCGTTGAAATGTTTCCGTAGTTTCTTTAGGAAGCTTCCGGTGTCGTCGTTAACATTAGGTCGTGCTGTACATAGAAATTCGCCGGGTAAGCGGAGCGGCTCGCCGTACACTAGCTCGGCTGAGGTTGTAGCGAGGTCATCTCTCCAAGCTGCTCTGATTCCCATGAGTACGGTGGGAAGTGTTTACGTCCAACGGTTATTCTGATGGCACTTGATCGCTGCTTTCAGTTGACGATGAAATCGTTCCACCATGCCATTTGCTGCGAGGTGGTATGCAGTTGTATGGATTTGCGTCGTGCCTGCCAGGAAATTTAACTGCCTGAACAACCTCGACTCAAATTGTCTCCCTTGGTCCGTAGTAATGCGGAGTGGAGTGCCGAATCTTGTTATCCAGCCCTCGTAGAAAGCACGCGCCACTGTTTCAGCCTCTTGGTCTGGGATCGGGAATGCCTCTGGCCATCTCGTGAATCTGTCTACGCACGTGAGACAGTATCGGCATCCTTCTGAAGAAGGCATGATGATTATGTCGATGTGGACGTGCTCGAATCTAGCGGAGGGTCTGGGAAAGGCTCCCAGGGGTGCTGACACGTGCCGTGTAATCTTGCTTCGTTGGCATTGAAGGCAATTGCGTGCGAGCTTAATAGTCTCAGCTTTAATGGCCGGCCAGACATAACGTTGAGTTATGAGCTTAACCGTGGCCTTAATTCCAGGGTGAGCCAGCTGATGGACCGCATTGAATGCCGCAGGTCTGAACTTCTTCGTGACGAAGGGTCTGGCTATGGTAGTTGAGACGTCACAGTAGAGATGCGCGTCAGTACCCGGAATATTAATCTTTTTAAGTTGTAGGCTAGAACTTCCTTGCAAGTGTTGTTCCAGTTCAGGGTCGCACATCTGGTCAGCTGCCAGCGCTGCGTAGTCCAGAGGAGTATCTATCGTCTCGACCCTGGAGAGAGCATCCGCGACGATGTTGTCTTTTCCGGAGACGTGTCGGATATCAGTTGTGAACTGGCTGATATAGTCCAGATGGCGGAATTGCCTTGGTGAGCATTTGTCTGCTTTTTGTTGGAAGGCGAACGTGATTGGCTTATGGTCTGTAAATATGGTGAACGACCTGCCTTCCACCATGTGGCGAAAGTATTTCACAGCGAGATAGATGGCTAGTAGTTCTCTGTCGTATGCGCCATATTTCTTTTCAGCTGCCGAAAACTTCTTCGAAAAGAATGCTAGAGGCTCCCAGTGACCTGTGACGAATTGGTGGAGTGCGGCACCGGCTGTAGTATCAGACGCGTCGCTGACGATAGAGAGTGGGGCGTCGCACTTCGGGTGAACGAGCAGGGTTGCCTGGGCCAGAGCTTCCTTGCACTTGCTGAAAGCTTCTACTGTTTCGGCAGTCCAAGACACGAGTTGTTTGCCTTTTTGGTTCCCTTTTAGGAGGTCATTGAGTGGAGCTTGTGTCCTCGCGGCGTTGGGAATGAATCTTCTGTAAAAATTTATTGCTCCCAGGAAACGGCGGAGATCCTTGATGGAAGCTGGTTGGCTGTAGTTGTTGATGGCCTCCACTCGATCTGGGAGGGGTGAAGTGCCAGCGTCGGACACCAGGTATCCTAGGAATTTGACTTTAGTCAGGCCGAAATGGCATTTGGCGGTGTTGATGACAACACCATATTCCTGCAGGCGCTGGAATAATATCTTGAGGTGGGCTAGGTGCTCTTCCTCTGACGTTGAGGCAATAAGGATGTCGTCTATGTAGGCGTAACAGAAATCTAAGCCTCTGGTAACCTCGTCCATGAAGCGTTGGAAGGTCTGGGCTGCGTTGCGGAGGCCGAAAGACATCACCGGAAATTCGAAGAGTCCGAATGGCGTAGTGATTGCTGTTTTCGGAATGCCCTCGGGAGCCACAGGGATTTGATTATATGCCCGCACCAGATGAATCGTTGAGAAGATCTTGGTGCCGCTCAGTGCCTGTGCAAAATCTTGGATGTGGCGTACGGGGTATCTGTCCGGAATAGTTCTGGCGTTCAATCTTCTATAATCGCCACATGGTCTCCACTGGTCGTCCTTCTTGGGTACCATGTGCAAGGGAGATGCCCAAGAGCTCTCGGAAGGTCGAGCGATTCCGAGACGGACCATGGCCTCGAACTCCTTCTTGGCGCGTTTTAACTTGTCAGGAGCAAGGCGTCGTGGGCGTTCGACTGTTGGAGGTCCTGGCGTGGTGTTAATATGGTGCAGTGTTGCGTGACGAACTTCCCTCCTGGCGCCGTCAGGGCGAGTGATGTCAGGAAACTGTTGAAGAAGCTTATGATACGGGGACGTTCCTGTGACCGTCTTAATGGAAGCGATCTTGTTGTCGCTTCGTTTTCCCGTGATGGTCAAATTCGTCACCTGGTCCAGCAGCCGTTTATTTCGGACATCCACCAGTAGCTCGTACTTGGCGAGAAAGTCTGCCCCGATGATTGGCCTGGAGACGTCTGCAATGACGAAGCTCCAAGTAAAGTCGCGTCGCAATCCCAGATCCAGGTTGAGCGTTAGGCTGCCATAAGTAGCGATTGTGCTGCCATTTGCTGCTGCCAGTTCGTATGTCGCTTTAGTGGGGCGTCCCTGGACAAGGCGTCGTGGGAAAACGCAGAGATCTGCGCCGGTGTCTATAAGAAATTGGGTACGGGTTACCCTGTCGGTAACAAAAAGGCGACTGACTTGGTTGGGGCTAGTGCTGGTCGCCATCAGTTTGGGCCCCGCGCGTTTTCCTGCTGGAAGTTGCAGGGTTTGGTGCACTTGCTTGCCTTCGTCCCATACTTCCAGTGGTACCAGCATGTTCCCTCGGGCTGACGACCTCTGGACCGACTGCGGGAACGATTGCTCCAACGATGCGGGGTGGCGCTCCTCCCATGCTGGCCAGAGCGTAGTGTCGAAACTTCGCGCCTCAAGGTAGCGAGCTCTTGTTGGAGAGGCTGCATCAACCGCGCCATCTGTGTAACCAATGAATCTTCGGACGATGGAACAGCCACTGAGTTAACTGCCGGTCTACCAGCATAGTCTGCTATGGCGTCGGCCAAGCTGGCCACCTTGTCAAGCGGAGTGTCTTGCTGCGTAGCCAGAACCACCTGCATACTTCTAGGAAGACGACCCATCCATAGGGTTCTCAAAACCTCATCGGGCACAGCGCTGCCGGCGAGGGTGCGCAGGTGTTTCAAGAATTGGGAGGGTTTACGGTCTCCGATTTCTTCATGTTCCTGAAGTCTCCTTATCTTCTGCTCCTGCGTGGAGCTGAGGCGTCTGGTTAGTTCATATTTTAATAGTGCATATGCACCGACCTCAGGGGGCTTCACAATGATGTCCCGGACTTCTTGGGCGTGGGCGGGCTCCAAGGCTCCGAGAATGAAACCAAATTTTGTGGCATCCACGGTCACTCCTGCTGCCTCGAAGCTGCGCTCCACCATAGCGAACCATAATAATTCTGGGTCAGTAGGGCAAAAAGGCGGAATGCGTACTGCCACTCGGTTGACCTCAGGCGGTGGATTCCTGATGTTGGGTTGCTGGTTACTTGGTTGCTGGCTGTCCTCAGATGTTCCGCTCACAAGAGACATGATGATGATTGGTGCGCGAAATTTATCACCGAAGAGTTTATTTCGTGCGCGACGTGCTCGCGGTAGACGTACTTGCACGCGTCGTGCTCATTGTCGGATTCACAAATGTAAACTTCGTGGTCACTAATGTGAACGTCGGTGTCACCAATGTAGCAATTGTACGTGCTACGTAAACACAGTTAAAAGAAAACTCTAGAATCATCGGTTGATAGTTTTTTTATGTGCCATTAAAATTTTCACAATGTTATCAACATATGGAGAGTGACAGACTAAAAAATAAAATAAGAATAGCTACCATTTGTTTCAGCTTGGCGTGTAGTTTGGAAAGCTTTTGCAGAGCCCTGGCCGGGTTGCAAAAAACACTATTAATTTTTTATCCCTGGTCGGGACACTCCGTTAGCGAAGTGGAGTACCAACCCCTAGGCCGGGCAAATGGTGATTGACTTCATGTTGAGAATTCTCCCGTTGCCTCAAGGATTGAACCTAATTCAGCCTTGAAACATTCCCATCGGCCGCTGCGGCTTCGTGGGCCAAAGGAGAAGGTTTATTGCCTTCGCCCGGCGCGGCGATATTGGGTTTATTTTATTGTTTTGTGTGTTCCTGCCGACAATATCCTGGCTTTCCAATTTTAATTGCGGTCCCGCTTTGCTTTCGCCACTCTGTGTTCGCCGCTAGGTACAAATGTTATTATTATATTATCCTGCGTTCGTAAAAATTATTTTAGCTCATCCTTCGTTGCTTTCTAAAACTATATGACTATTTCCGGTACCTTGACTAACTTTAAGCTCTTTGTGTTTACCGCCTACTCCTATGCTAGCGACCTTATTGTATATGGTGCACATTTGTTCAGTTCCGTGAATTTTTGACATTAAAATACCTAAAGGTATATCAATGTGTTTGTGAAAAGGTTGTAAAGCTGAAAGAAATAGGGAGGATGAAGAGATGAGCAAGAGGAATATTTTTGAATCCATTAAATACAATATAAAATTCACTTGCGATTCTACCGACTAATCGCGTCAACTTTCGCTCGAAACGTCAATCGATGATTATTCTTCTAATCTAAAGTTTCAAAAACAGAATTAAAAGCATTCACTTGACACTGGCCAGAACACTCTTTTGGGGTGAAGAGCCATTAAAAAAAAAAAAAAAAAAAAAACAGAATTTAAATGAATATCGATAATGCTCATTCACATCACTAATTTGTGTGAACCCTCGTACATGGAAAAGATCAATTTTCTTTGTTTACAATTTTGACGTTTATTGTGTAGGTGCGTTGACACATTTTGAATTTGGGCTGGGCTAGCTACGTATTTACTATTTGGGGGGCGAAATAAATAATTTGAGCCGCCTAAAGATGTCAGATCCAATTGGAAATGGAGTCAACCAGGACAAACCGCCATCGGATGACAATCTAAAAGACCTTCCACCCAGGGAATTGTCGCAAACAGACCAGTTGAACAAGAAGTTACTCAAGTCGTTTTTTGATCGGATCAATCAGGGCGACGAGAAATTGACGAAAATGATGGAAAAAGACAGTGATGCTGATCAAAATGACAGTTGGGAGACCAGCCCTGGGGAATTTCCAGCTAAATAATCAATAGGCCAGATTAGGGTATTGAATAATGCACCTTTGAAAACATATTTTGTACATTTTATATTCCACTGTGTTACTTTTTCACAGCATGTAAATATATATTAAAGATATTTTTAGTGAATTTTATTTCAAAAGGAATCCTCATAAAATAAGCTCTGAAGTTGAGTCAACACTGTTTTTGTCATTTGCAGGTAACTATCATTTCTCATTGTACTTATGTGCTGAAGATACCCAGGGTGTAGGAAGAAAGAAGCTTAATATCCTGAATATTGATCCTTTCTTTAGAAAATAGGAAATATTCATCTCATATATACATTTTCAAAAATATTGTTTTTTGACGCATCTTCTGCGTTCAGTTCAACTTCAATTTGAACTGGACAATTTAAACCTTGATCAGGTTTTGACTTTGAAAAACCGACTTTGTGACATTCATTTTTGTGAAAAATATGATTATTCCTGTATAATGGTTCTACGACAACGATATGAGTTTTCACAATAAACTTATTCACCATGTCATCAATGGAACGGAAAAATGGGTAAAGCGCCATACAGCTGTGACCTTAAAGATTAACCTATACAAAAAGCTATATTGTTTGTGTTCATCAAATCAAGATTTATAGAGTTCCCAGAGTACGAAGGGAAACTGTAGAGAAATGTATGTATGCTGCTGTACGAGTAGTATTCAGTCCCTCAAATGGCTCCACAAGGTTGGGAGCAGTTGAGACTCTTGTGCGGTATTCATATAATGAAAAAATAAACTCCCCCCCTTCAACCCAGCTATCATCGGACACTGCCCTCACCCCATTATCTCTCCCTAACCCCACCCCCCTCCCTCACAACCCCCCCCCGTACCCTTTGGAGCAGTCGGGATTCTTGTGCGGTAATCACTTAATAAAAAATAAAATTACACACTCTCCTCTGCCCCTATGATTGAAGAACCCTAAACATTTGTGTTGAACTATCTCAATTTTTATTTTATGTGCTTTGAGTATGGGGACTAAATGGAAACTTAACAGGGAACAATTTAAAGTTAATTCACCATTTCAACACAGATTCAGTTCGGGAAGATCAACACTAACTAAAGTAGACAACAGTGGGAAGACTATAAAGCACTGCACAAAGAGGAGACTGATAGGCTACGAAGCACTGCACTGAGAGGAGACCGATTATTCTATCTCATTCTCTCGCAGGCTAAATCCTATAGATGAATGTGTTTGTCTCTTTTTAGTGTCGCTATTTTTGGTTCAATCGACTTTCAAATCACAACGGTGCTAGAGAAGTTTTCACATATCAATAAACGACCCCAAGCTGATGCAGTCTATACAGACACTTTTTGTGTATGTAGTATATAATATAATAACTCTTCCATCCACGAGCAAATGATTTTAATGGATGATAATATCATAATATGTTCCATTTTTTGATACTTAAATAAAATTTTAAAAAAATACCTATGTGTATGCAGATGTATTTTATGCAAAGCATTCAATAAGGTATCACCTAGAATTTTAATTTGTTAACTACTCGTAAAAACTTTTGGTATTTCTGGTTGTATAAAACTGATTTCAAAGTTGAATGTTGTCAAGAAAAATCTCAGCCAAAGTTTAACCTCTCCGCGAGCGAGTTTTGGTGAACAAAACTGTTTGTGAGGAGTGAATTTTTTTGGTTCATTTTTATAATATTCTTTTATAAATTATCATAGATCTCAAAATAATATTATATTTTGAATTAAAACGACCTCAATCCATCAAAATAAACAAACATCGAAAAGAAACATGTCCATACAAAAAACTACTTCCTTCCTCTGACGACCGCTAAAAGACGAAAAAAGAATTTTTAAACTAAAACTGTGAAGTTGATTGGTATTGTGGGTATACCTTCCAAAACTTTCACAAACTACGCGCAGATATCAATAGAAGCCACTACAAGTCAAATGGTTTCATTAAATATGACGGTATTTGAATACTAGCCTCTGATGAAGCGTTTCGACCATACTCTTCTGGGCATTTTTTCGCTTCGCCGAACCGTTTCACCCATACTCATGGAGAGGTTAAGATCACATTTCAAAGCAATTTGAGGCTTTCAGTGGAGTTCCAAAAACTCCAGATTTCAGCAAAAAGATTATCAGATTATAAAATATCTGTGTTGGCTAATGACTAAGTGAATGTACGTGGTTGAAGAGACTGGCGGATTTATTTTGTGTTAAAGAGACACTGTCGGAGTTAGTTGGCCCTAGTGTAAGACCACCACTCTTATTATAAACGTACTAACTGCTTCCTCACTCCCTCCAGACGGTTAGGAGCAGTGACTCTTGCGCGTTATTCACATAAAAAATAGTTAGTGACTCTTGTGCGGTATTTACATAAAAAATCACGGATCCGTACTTGTGAAGCATTGATCTATGTTTTTCAAGACCACATAAAGGTGAATCAAGGGAGTTTGTTTATAAGGATGTCCTCCTCCATTGCTGTCAAGATGCTTTCAGATGCAATAAGTATTGACACGAGACTAGACGCTCAATATTTATCATGATACGGACTTCAGGAATCTAGAAATGCTGTGATACATATTGTTATCCGTCAATATGCTAGTCTTGGCTAGTCTACATATGTTCAATAAATATCACTATATTTGATAAATATCTGCAGATCACAATAAATATTAAATAGGAATAGGAAAAGGAAAAATCCACTTATTTATTTATTTTATATTTATATATAATAAATATAAAATAAATAAATAAGTGGTTTCAAATTTCTCTATTATTATTTCAGTTTTTAAATGACCAAAAAGAATACTTCTTTAGTGAGAAAATCTATTACAAATTAATGTTTACATGACGAAGCAATGAAACAAAATTTTAAAAGATTCACGGAACAGGTAGCGACTTGATCCGCTTGATCGACTTGATCATCGCATATCGCACCCACAGATGATCCATAAATATTGATATGATCTAAAGAAGTGAATCTATGCAAAATATCATTTGCACCTTGACAAGGTTTTGCATCAAGGTTTTGTTTTACAGGCAGTCAAAGTTGAAACTTGAAACACAAACGAAAATTTTTTGAAATTATTTAAAGAAAAGTGATAAAGTACCTACCCTGTAAATATATTTTAAAACACGAATTTTTAACCTTAATTTGTTTATTATGTGGCTATTTTTGAGTAGCTACCTACAAAATAAAAAAATCTTTTTATATGGCTAGTAATATTACGCATTTTATAACCATTTACATTTTTGACATAAGCAAGAACCAGAACCAAACAGAAAACAGATAAACGTCAGTTGATAATGGAAATATTGACAAAAATTCGCGATAAAACATTTCGTTTTTGAGCATCAGCCCGGTAGCGCCTTCGCTAATCAATAGCATTTTTATCCAACGCGAAGAAATGTAATATTTTCCCTGTCGCGACGAAAAATAATAGCCAAAATGCACGATTCAAACGACAAATGGGTGCGGCGTTTTACAACGGACTCAACCTCTAAACATAAGAGCGGGTTCACCATTTATAAAATCACATCTTATGTGAGTATTATCCAAATTACCCACGCAATTGATAACCTTATCCAAAGTGCAACGAAATAATCCCGAAAACTTACATTATATACCTTCTTTTAAAATGATAATACGTAATGTATTTTTACCGGTAGATAAAATAACAATATATTTATATTTAAGGAAGACTGCGGAAACGATGTGCAATGTTTATTTATTGTGGATAAGTTTATGTATTTGAGAAGTATGTTCACGAGGGACAGATAGAATGGCTGATAAGGACATTGGAAGAAGGGTGAATGTAAGAAAGTTTTAGATATTATTGCAGGAATAAATTCGGTGTTTGGGTAAAATTCCTAAAAAATAAAACTAGTTATTTTTATACTAATTTGGGGTCGGGGAATCCGAATCTGAAAGAATTAGGCGGCGGCAAGCAATATTAACTGAATTAAACGACTTTAAAAAATTTTATACACATACAGGAAAATAGCCATTTTGGAAGCATTTTGATTCCTAGAAAATCAAACTAGTTATTTTTATACTAACTATGGGCTGGGGAATCCGACTCTGAAAGAATTAGGCCGCGGCAAGCAATATTAACTGAATTACACGACTTAAAAATTTTCTATACACACACACTTGAAAATAATCATTTCGGAAGTATTTTGACACACGTAGTACAAAGATCATAGAAAAACAAGAAATATACAAAAACATGTGCCGGCAGTGTTACCAGCTCTCAAAAACATACCTTATAAATCGACCAAGTCTTCTTCGTCCGTCGTATTAACACATTAACCTGATGAATTACGACTATCTCAACGGCGTATTCTTAAATCAAAAGTATGAAAATTCGTAGTCTTAAAAATGCGTAACCTAACCTAACCTAACGTTAGGTTTGTGTAACATGGTTTGTGCCCCTTTATACCGCCTGCTCGCGTCCCTAACCTAACCTAACCTAACGCTAGGTTTGTGTAACATGGTTTGTGCCCCTTTATACCGCCTGCTCGCGTCACGGCAAAAAAACATCCCTGTTTTCAAGTAGTTTAGCGGCTACGCTAGGTTTGTGTAACATGGTTTGTGCCCCTTTATACCGCCTGCTCGCGTCCCTAACCTATCCTAACCTAACGCTAGGTTTGTGTAACATGGTTTGTGCCCCTTTATACCGCCTGCTCGCGTCACGGCAAAAAAACATCCCTGTTTTCAAGTAGTTTAGCGGCTACGCTAGGTTTGTGTAACATGGTTTGTGCCCCTTTATACCGCCTGCTCGCGTCCCTAACCTATCCTAACCTAACGCTAGGTTTGTGTAAACATGGTTTGTGCCCCTTTATACCGCCTGCTCGCGTCACGGCAAAAAAACATCCCTGTTTTCAAGTAGTTTAGCGGCTACGCTAGGTTTGTGTAACATGGTTTGTGCCCCTTTATACCGCCTGCTCGCGTCACGGCAAAAAAACATCCCTGTTTTCGAGTAGTTTAGCGGCTACGCTAGGTTTGTGTAACATGGTTTGTGCCCCTTTATACCGCCTGCTCGCGTCACGGCAAAAAAACATCCCTGTTTTCAAGTAGTTTAGCAGCTACGCCGGGTTTATGTAACATGGTTTGTGATACAAAAGAACGTGCCCCTTTATAACGCCTACTCGCGTCAAGGCATAAAAACTCCACAATACTAGTTGGTGTACCTTCCTAAAATATTTGAGAATCAATTATAAAAAATAAGTACTTAAAATATAAACATGTTATTTTACGTTATAAATATTACTGCTTAATGGCAACACTTAATTTTGTGTGGTAAAAACATCTATGTTATCGTGTTTTTCTATGATCTTTGTACTACATGTGTCAAAATACTTCCGGAATGATTATTTTCATGTGTGTGTGTATAGAAAATTTTTAAGTCGTGTAATTAAGTTAATATTGCTTGCCGCCGCCTAATTCTTTCAGATTCGGATTCCCCGGCCCATAGTTAGTATAAAAATAACTAGTTTGATTTTCTAGGAATCAAAATGCTTCCAAAATGGCTATTTTCCTGTATGTGTATAAAATTTTTTAAAGTCGTTTAATTCAGTTAATATTGCTTGCCGCCGCCTAATTCTTTCAGATTCGGATTCCCCGACCCCAAATTAGTATAAAAATAACTAGTTTTATTTTTTAGGAATTTTACCCAAACACCGAACTTTAGCCATTATTGCATCTGGGTCATCAAATTGCTTACATATTATGATTATAAAACCCAGGAGTTTATTAGTGTTGCATGCTGGAGTAAGCCGTGATGTGTGATCTGAGAATATCAGTTTGGGATCAAAGATAATAATGAGATCTTTGAAGCTATTGACTCTGCGTAATGTTATCCCTTCAATGGTGTACTCAAAAACTACGGGCTTCCGGGAGCGGGTATATGTCATTGTTACACATTTTTTTAATATTGAATTCTAATTTGTTATTTTTCTGACCATTCTGCTGTGCTGTTTATACTTATTATATGTTAGTTTTCGTAAACACCTCACTATGAGAACCTGTGTTGAGGTATTCACGTGTTTTTGTTAAAGTGTTGTACGCGTATTGCTGCGGTTATGCTTATTATTAGGAGGATACATTACATAACGTAACAAAGAAAGGTATTATAAAGGTATATGTAATATAAATTGTAGTGCGTTATGTTATTTTCAACATAAAAAAATGCTCCTAGCGTACTAAAACAAAATAAGGTAATTTTTCGGGATTAGTGTCCATGGCTATTACGAATAATTATTAGAAAAAAAACTTTAGATTCGCCTTAACCACTATAAAAGGAAACTTTTTGCATCACGGCTGGCGGAAAATAATGCATTTTAATTTTCAATGTCGTTAAATAAAATTTCACTTCGCGAACCGATCTACGACAGCCCGCCCGCTGCCGCCCGCCATTTTGTCACTGTTATGTTGTTGGTATCCCTGACCTCACACAAACGAGATTATTGTGTAATATCCGTGACCTCACACAAATGACCTCACACAAACGATTGTAGCCGACTTCGTGGGATACATGATGGGCGCGTAATTATAAAAACAGAATTAATAATATAATGTAAACGAACCTCTAATCAGGCACTGGAATGGAGACAGACCATTCAAATCCTGGGATGTTTTTTAAAATAAAGATAATATACACAAGCCCGCTACACAAACCCTGTGTAGCCAAACAAAACATTCAAAAACGTAGGCTGTTTTTAAAGTAAAGATAACATACACAAGCCCCCTACACAAACCCTGCGTAGCTAAACAAACCATTCAAAAACGTAGGCGGTTTTTTAAAGTAAAGATAACATACACAAGCCCGCTACACAAACCCTGCGTAGCTAAACAAACCATTCAAAAACGTAGGCTGTTTTTTAAAGTAAAGATAACATACACAAGCCCGCTACACAAACCCTGCGTAGCCAAACAAACCATTCAAAAACGTAGGCTGTTTTTTAAAGTAAAGATAACATACACAAGCCCCCTACACAAACCCTGCGTAGCCAAACAAACCATTCAAAAACGTAGGCTGTTTTTTAAAGTAAAGGTAACATACAAAAGTATTATAAGGCGCGTAATTATGAAAAACAGATTTATAATGTTAACAAACCTCTATTCGTATATATTTATTATTATCATAAAATAACGATTGGCTATGAGTTACGTAAAATAAAAAAAAAAACATGCGTATTAGGTAAGTACTAATGTATCCCACGAAGTCGGCTACAATCGTATCGAGTTCTCGTTTGGGTGAGGTCAGGGATACCAACATAACAGTGACAAAATGGCGGGCGGCAGCGGGCGAGCTGTCGTAGATCGGTTCGCGAAGTGAAATTTTATTTAACGACATTGAAAATTAAAATGCATTATTTTCCGCCAGCCGTGATGCAAAAAGTTTCCTTTTATACTGATTAAGGCGAATCTAAAGTTTTTTTCTAAAAATTATTCGTAATAGCCATGGACACTAATCCCGAAAATTTACCCAAAATAAATTTTTAATTAAATGAAGACGATATTAGCGAAACTCAATCAAAATGTAGATATTGGTACCTCTGGGACTCGAACCCAGGACCCTTTGCTTACATGGCAAGAAAGTTAAAAATAAAAAATAAATTTTATTCCCTTGGCAAGGATTTGCCGCACAAAATTAAATGTCTTAATTTGTTCATTTTCATAAACAATGGTACTGTATTTATTTACAGGAAACCCTCACACAACTTATTTTTATTCTGAAGGATGCTTACTTAATAATAAAATATAATAAAACTTTACGCCTCAAGCTAATTTGTTTGTTTTTTGGAACAACTCTTATAGGTCTCATAGAAATCATTGTGTCTCCCTTACTATCATGGTTAGAAATATGATCTAAACAGTGTTTTTGTAAAAATATTTTTGTGAATATTTTTTATTTGGTTTATATTAATTTATTGTAAGATAAAAATAGTGATTTTGTGCCCTAAAACTGAAATATTAAAAAAATAATCATTCATAATAAATAATCAAATATTATTTGAAACGCCCAACAAGGCGGACGGCTGTGACAGCGACCGCCTAGGGTCACGTTAGCCTCCAGATTAGCACCATTGTTTCAGAAAGCCACATGTGGAATGCGCTAGATACTAGTAAGGGCTGACACTGACCTACTATCATTTTTTAAATACATTTACAAAAAAAACTTTATCGTAAAGAGCTTTTTATGTTTGCTGATCTAAGTTAATACGAGATTGAATGGTTTTAACACTAGTTGCATAGAGAAATAGATTACAAGAAAAATACAATACTTAGGGCGGCTTGCACCAACTATCGCTAATTTTATCATAAATTATATTTAACTAAATGCATTTAAGTCACTAAATACATTTAACTTAAATGTGTTTAGTTTCGTCCTGCACCAAGCAGTTGGAGCGGTTATTTAGTTAAATACCATTTAGCGTCGGTAAAACAGTTACCGCCGTTAAATCGTCGGTAAAACAGTTGCATCGTTCCTTAGCACCACCCACACGCACACTTTTTGCACAGCGACTTGAAGTGGCGAGGGCACGATCGCTCCGAATTGTCCGTGTGGGGGGTGCTTAAATTTGCGAGTGTCAAAATATTTTGAGGTTATGTTGTGATTGCGTAGTGAATTATTTTATTTTGATCCAGTAAATGAGTGCGAAAATAAAACAAACATAACTATGAAATGGGGCAAAAAGAGGTTTTGTTGTTGGATTTAAAAATAAAACAAATATCTGAGTAGTAATTTTGTTTTTCATTTCATTTATGTAGGTTGTTTTAAATTATTATAAGAATGCTGTAGGTATATTTTAAGTTTACAACCTTCAAAGTATTCCTCCATAAATAAATCAATACCTATTCCTCAATAAGAAATCTTTGAAACTTTCTGCCACTGAGTATCAGATAAATTTGTTCTTGTGTTAACTTCTCTCACTATAAACTGTCTACTTATAAAATCTATAATTTCTTCGTCAACATCAGAATAAAAAACAAAAGTCCATCGTGAGTACAAATTAATAAATGAGACAGATTTCAGAAATATTAGACAATCGGAAATCGAAGGAATAACCTAAAATTGTTTTGACAGAACTTGCTCGCTAAACGTGTTTAACCTAGTTAAACAGCCCTTTCTGGGTATTTAACTTTGATAGTTCTTTAAATGCGTTTAATGACTTAAATTTTGTGGTGCAAGACGCCAAGTCGGCTTAAATCAAATAATATGTTTAACTTGAGATTTAAATCAAATTTAACTTTAACTGAATTTAACTTGAATTTAGGGCGGCTTGCACCAAAAGTTAAATTTGATTTAAATGTCAAGTTAAACACATTATTTGATTTAAGTCGACTTGGCGTCTTGCACCACAAAATTTAAGTCGTTAAACGCATTTAAAGAACTGTCAAAGTTAAATACCCAGAAAGGGCTGTTTAACTAAGTTAAACATGTTTAGCGAGCAAGTTCTGTCAAAACAATTTTAGGTTATTCCTTTGATTTCCGATTGTCTAATATTTCTGAAATCTGTCTCATTTATTAATTTGTATTCACGATGGACTTTTGTTTTTTATTCTGATGGTGACGAAGAAATTATAGATTTTATAAGTAGACAGTTTATAGTGAGAGAAGTAAACACAAGAAAAAATTTATCTGATACTCAGTGTCAGAAAGTTTTAAAGATTTCTTATTGAGGAATAGGTATTGATTTATTTATGGAGGAATACTTTGAAGGTTGTAAACTTAAAATATACCTACAGCATTCTTATAATAGTTTAAAACAACCTACATACATAAATGAAATGAAAAACAAAATTACTACTCAGATATTTGTGTTATTTTTAAATCTAACAACAAAACCTCTTTTTGCCCCATTTCATAGTTATGTTTGTTTTATTTTCGAACTCATTTACTGAATCAAAATAAAATAATTCACTACGCAACCACAACATAACCTCAAAATATTTTGACACTCGCAAATTTAAGCACCCCCCACACGGACAATTCGGAGCGATCGTGCCCTCGCCACTTCAAGTCGCTGTGCAAAAAGTGTGCGTGTGGGTGGTGCTAAGGAACAATGCAACTGTTTTACCGACGCTTTAACAGCGGTAACTGTTTTACCGACGCTAAAAGTTTATTTAACTAAATAACCGCTCCACCTGCTTGGTGCAGGACGAAACTAAACACATTTAAGTTAAATGTATTTAGTGACTTTGCTGCATTTAGTTAAATACAATTTAAGATAAAATTAGCGATAGTTGGTGCAAGCCGCCCTAAGACTTGAATTTAAATCAAATTTAACTGAAAAGTTAAATTTGATTTAAATACCAAGTTAAACACATTATTTGATTTAAGTCGACTTGGCGTCTTGCACCACAAAATTTAAGTCGTTAAACGCATTTAAAGAACTGTCAAAGTTAAATACCCAAAAAGGGCTGTTTAACTGAGTTAAACATGTTTAGCGAGCAACTTCTGTCAATTTTTTTTTAGGTTATTCCTTCGATTTCCGATTGTCTAATATTTCTGAAATCTGTCTTATTTATTAATTTGGGTTTTTTATTCTGAAGTTAATGAAGAAATTATAGATTTTATAAGTAGGTAGACCGTTTGTAGTGAGAGAAGTATACACAAGAACAAATTTATGTGATACAGTGCCAGAAAGTTTCAAAGATTTCTCGCAATACTCATTATCGAGGAATAGGTACTTATTGATTTATTTATGGAGGAATACTTTGGAAATGATTGGTTTATTTATGTTTGGAATATTGTAAACTTAAATTATACCCACAGAATTCTTATAATAGTTTAAATTAATTTTTGGGGATCGCTGGCAATGGTTAATATGCACTTTTTTTTGAAAAAACCTTTTGATTCACCTTAATTACATTAAAAGGCAACTATTTGCATTGGGGGAAGTGGAAAATATTTCATTCTAAATTTCATTACGTAAAATTAAAATTAGCTTTCGTCTTGTGAGATTGTACACCAGAATCACAAATCATGTTACACAAACCTAGCGTAGCCGCTAAACTACTTGAAAACTGGGATGTTTTTCTTGCCTTGACGCGAGTAGGCGTTATAAAGGGGCACTTTCTTTTGTATCACAAACCATGTTACACAAAAATATTTTCCACTTCCCCCAATGCAAATAGTTGTCTTTTAATGTAATTAAGGTGAATCAAAAGATTTTTTTTAAAAAAAGTGCGTATTAACCGTTGCCAGCGATCCCCAAAATTTACCTAGTTTAAAACAATCTACATAATAAAAGGAATAAAAAACAAGATTACTACTCAGATATTTTTAAATCTAACAACAAAACCTCTTTTTGCCCCATTTCAGAGTTATTTTTGTTTTATTTTTTCTTCTAATCTAAATGATTCATTAATTTGTTTCTTGTGCACAATTTCTATTTGTAATGACTCTTTTTGTAGCTGAACCAACTCCATTACTAAATTGTTCCTCCTTCAAAAAGTTAAGAGCTCTCGCTCGGGATTTATTTATTTGGGCACTCATTTTCTGGATCAAAATAATACACTACGCAACCACAACATAACCTCAAAATATTTTGACACTCACAAATTTAAGCACCCCCCACAATTTGGAGCGATCGTGCCCCTCGCCACTTCAAGTCGCTGTGCAGAAAGTGTGGGTGGTGCTAAGGAACGATGCAACAGTTTTACCGACGCGTTAACGGCGGTAACTGTTTTACCGATGCTAAATGGCATTTAACTAAATAACCGCTCCAACTGCTTGGTGCAGGACGAAACTAAACACATTTAAGTTAAATGTATTTAGTGACTTAAATGCATTTAGTTAAATACAATTTAAGATAAAATTAGCGATAGTTGGTGCAAGCCGCCCTTAAAGAACACTCGAATTTAAATTTTTGTTACAGTTTTACGCAAAAGCAAACCACGAAAAAAAAAAAAATTATTTTGAAGTGAAAAACTTCTTTCGCACCATTGTGATTTGAAACTGGATGAAACGAAAAAGCGACACAAAAAAAAAACAGTAAGCAAACCATGAAAAAAATTATGTTATAATTTCTTTGAAGTGAAAACTTCTTTAGCACCGTTGTCATTTGAAACTGGATGAAATGAAAAAGCGACACTAAAAGAAACAATAAGCAAACCACGAAAAAAATAATTTTATAATTATTTTGAAGTGATAAACTTCTTTAGCACCGTTGTGATTTGAAACTGGATGAAACGAAAAAGCGACACAAAAAAAACCAATAAGCAAACCAAGAAAAAAATAATGTTATAATTACTTTGAAGTGAAATTTTCTTTAGCACCGTTGTGATTTGAAACTGGATGAAACTAAAAAGCGACACTAAAAAGAAACAATAAGCAAACCACGAAAAAAATAATTTTATAATTACTTTGAAGTGAAAAATTCTTTAGCATCGTTATGATTTGAAACTGGATGAAATGAAAAAGCGACACTAAAAAGAGACAAACACATGCATCTATAACATTTATAGAGAATGGGTTAGAATAATCGGTCTCCTCTTTATGCGGTGCTTCGTAGCCTTCCGACTCTTTTTTCTGAAGGTTTCACTTCTACCGGTGTGAACTACACACTAGTATTTTTTATAATACTCATATGTTTAGAGATAACCTTTAGGATAAAATTTACTTTTATGAGTGAAAATCGTTTACATAGCAAATTAAAAACATTTATTTCATAGGAACATAACGACAAAAACCAATTAGGTAAATTCTTATTTAAACATTAATCCGACGAGTTTATCATAACAAAATATAGGGGCAATACGTGTTCCTCTGGACGTTTGTTCCTCTGGACAGTAGTGTTATTTCATAAACTATCAATTTTTGTATTAATTAAGTACCGCCAACAAATGCGCATTTTAAAGTTGATAACACTGATTTAAACTCCATTCTCTCCTGTCAAAGCTAAAGTGAGAGTCGATGATTATATTTTTTTCATCGAAAAAGTATTTTTTTTTTGGTTTTTATTGAGTGACTTTATGCTGTAAAGACTTAAAAGTCTGTATTATTTAAACTCTACTTTGGAATGCACGTTCATCCAAGAAACCGCGAGGGTATTTATCTTTCTAATAACATAACTTCAAAATGAGAATCTTTTGAAATTGTAAAAAATGAACACCCCGTGTTCCTCGACATGTCCAGAGGAACAATCTACAATATTCTTATGTACAGCTTATATAGAATATATTAATATTGAGGATTTTTAACTGTTAATTAATATTTTAGTGCCACGCAGTAAATTGGGAAGAACGAGAGAACACCTCCTTAACCACGATTTGTTGGAAAACGCGGCATAAATAAATGTATCTTTTTTACAATAAAATATTGTTTTGTTATGGTTAGCGAAATTGTGTAGGCAAAAATCAGGAAAAAATACTTTGGCACGTGACTAATAAGCCATTCGTTTTACCCCAGTAGTCCTTTTTGTGAATATTTTGTCACCTATATAAAAAAAACAGATGTCTCTAAAATAGGTTTTACCAACCTAGGATGACAGTACATAATCTAGAAAAAATTGTGACAAGAAAAATATTCTAGACTATAGCAACTGATCTATTATTTAAATAAACTATGTATTCCTGTTATTGTTTTATTGTGTTTATGACTTAGAAAACATTTATTGTTCACTGTACAGATGAACAAGTACTGTCCAGAGGAACATTGCACAGTGACCAGAGGAACATACAGGGTATTGTTCCTCTGGACAAAAAACAAGTTTTATTTCAATTGCGTTTATTTCGCAATATACAAAAAAAGTAGCAAATAAAAAATCAGATTACAATAGATCATTTATCTGACCTCCAAAATATGTAATTTTATAAAATAAGTTAAAATAGTTTAGAAGAAAAAAAATAAAGTTTACTAAAAACTGGGAAATGTCCAGAGGAACACGTATTGCCCCTAAGTAAAAATGTAGATGTAAAAGATTTTTACAAAAAAGCAAAACAAAGACTTTGTTATTATATTTACCTACATATTATGTAATGCATTCGTCTATAGTAAATCTACATTAAATCGTAAAATAGCGATCACACGTCATCTAGTATACGAAACTATAAGAAATTAAGCTGTGGATACTGTAGTGCAGACAAAAGGTCTCCCTCAACCAGTATCTCCCGACCCGGCCAGCCACGCAGAGCCAGTTGGTGGGCAGACGTACCCGCCGCCAAGATCCGGAACCAAACCTACCCCATGAACCTGGGCACCCCAGCTAAGTCATCAAACGTAACAAACTACTTGAGGTCACTTATGGCAGAAGTGTTGGTTGTCCAATAAATGGTTTCCGGGGCGGCGGCATGCCGTTATTATGAAAAATATGCATTTTAGAAGATGATCGAAATAGCAAGTTAAAGAAAGTGAGCGTTCTAAAATACTACAAAAAAATAATTCTATAAAATAATATTCTAAAAATCCTAACATTCATTGCAAAGTGTACCTTTAATTCACTGAAACCTAACCATTTATATTTATTGCTACTTCCTTCCATGTAATAATCATTTGTAAAGATGTCACTTTGCTACTGTTTTAATGGAAAGAAAGTCCCTTTTTAAAATAATTATTTTATGGGTGTAGTTTTGGTAATAAAATAGGTAGGTAAGATTTTAAATATTGCACCCGACCCTCATAAAAGAGTTTTATGGTGGTGCAGTAATATTTACAATCATATTTTGGATGAAGTATTGTCTTCGATACCGAAACTACATCATGCAGCAGAGAGGATATACCACCAAAACCCTCTATCTCGACAAATACTCCTTGCTTCATTCACATTCTTAAGTCGTCTAATACTCGTCCAGATAAATCCGAACATATAGATGCTTGGTTGCATTACGGTGCACTCTATCGGAGAACGTGCTATTTTTAAAATGATTTATCTGTATATTTCTATTATTCTGTTTCTTGGCGTGGTCCGACTGAAAGTATTTGATTCACTTGACCATGCCATGACTTCCTTGGCTATTATTCACTTCGCGTCATATCTTCCTTTTTGAATGCCCTAACTAAATAAGCGTACCTTTTAATCCCATCCATCAAGTACACTTGACGTGACTTTATCACTAAACGGCGCTATAAAAAGGTGGAAATTATTTTAATTTTTATCGGCCTTGTATCCCTTCCAGATCTCCACAAATTAACATGGCTTTACCTATAATGTAACTATATGGTTTTACAACACATACATACCAGGAATCTCATTTATAGAGCATGTCAACAATTATCCTTCCTTTGCCAGTTCAATGCCTTACTTTTCAATTTGGGAGGCTGGTATGGGTGCCGCCGCCCCGGGAACCATTTATTGGATAACCAACACTTCTTGGATAACAACAAAGGTCACCCCAAGTAGTTAGCTATGTTTCGTGACTTAGTAGGGGTGCCCGGGTTCGTGGGTAGAGATTTGTCCAGGTTTTGGCGGCGGATGCATCTGCCTACCAACTGCATGGCAAGCCGGATCGGTAGAGAATGGTTGAGGGAGTCCCTTTGACTTCTCCAGCTGTACTCTCTCGGAACATCGCCTTACACCGCAGTGGAAGAGATGGATTCATACGTCCGTCACTCCTGGACACAATGACACCCAGATTCCTACCCACCCCTTATATCCTTTTCCTTCTCAGAACTTCCTAACCTTCCTTTCCTAAAAATACCCTCCACACATCATCCCCAAGGATAACATAGGCCCTGAGGGGAATTATTTTCCTCAGGGCCTCCTGTGTGGAGCTATTGTAAAAAAAGCACTGCATTGTCATTGTCTTAATCAAGTCTTCCACAAAGAGATTATTTGATATAAATAAAATGAAATTAAATAAACATTTATTACTTCTGAACTAATGTGGCATGACCCTGCAAATAACCTAAAACTCATAAAACTAAACAAAAAACATCCCCCGTCATCTGATTGTCTACAATCATAAAATTTTGTCCTTAATTTTAAGGAAATATGCAGAAAGGGATTAAAAAATGACTCTGGTTTGAGGATCAGGTGGTCGGTCGGCCGAACCTTCCGATGTGGTTCCTTATTTTTTTTGTGGCTCTTTTTTTAATGAAAACGGAATGTCAAGCAACCCAAGTTTTTTTGCAGCAAGGTAATTAATATTGTCATCTCTGTTTTCAGACATTTCAAATTAATGCACTAGAAAGCGACGACAAACGTATTATGATGTCAACTTTGAGAAGTAAAATAGTCTCTACAGATAGGCAAAAGGTTTTAACGTTTTATTTTACATCTCTTTTTGTCATACATAACTAAAAGGAGATTGTAATATTGGACGTAGGTTAATGAGGTTGGAATGAATTAATGTTTTGTCTTCTCTGTTATTCCCATAGAAATTTAAAATTTGTTGTCTCATCTGACATAGAAATGTGTCGACTTTTAGTAAATTTTTAAAAATTATTTTATACAGAATCGTCACAATTTTTTAAATATTTTTTACGGATGCAAAAATATATTTTTTAGAAATACCTAAAATGTTGATTTAACCCATCAAAGGCTACGCCATTCGACCAAAATTCGCGAAAAAACACTAAAAACCACCACTTTGAATTTTGAATTGAATGTTTTGTTGATAAATTTTGAGCTATTGTATATTTTACTGGCTGAAACACGTTCACAACACAATAAACTATCTACCAAAACCACATTACTTGCATTTATTACGTAAATTAATAG
Source organism: Limnephilus rhombicus (assembly GCA_929108145.2). Lineage (NCBI taxonomy): Eukaryota > Metazoa > Arthropoda > Insecta > Trichoptera > Limnephilidae > Limnephilus > Limnephilus rhombicus. The sequence continues at coordinate 21,350,832 of OV815288.1, forward strand.
GTTTTATTCGTGATACACGCATTTATTGCGACCGTTAAATTCGCGGCAATTTATGACAGCGCATTGTCATGGATGAAATCGTTTTAAAAATATTCCAGGGTGACAAGGTGAATGAAACTTTTAGCATCACCTAGAGTAATGATGGCGCAAGCGATTCTGGCACTGTTCTTCATACAAATTCTGTACATAGAAGGGTCAAAATCGCAGACCAAAAGTTTTTCGTCGACAATATTATTCAAATATTTGAATTATTTTCTCGCACATGCGCATATGACGTCCGTATTTTCGCATCTCCGGCAAATGACAGGTTAATGATTAAAGCATTTGAGGAGTTATTGATGTTTTAAAGAGTGTTGTAAACTATAATCGCATCGTGGATCCGGGAGGGTTAAGTAAGGTTGCTGTAAGAAGTTGTAAAAGAAACAAGTGTAATCTTAAATAAGGATTTATTCATTTTGTCCACTGTTGATTTTGTGGCTATCACTGATTACATTCGGCCAAAAATTCCAAACAAATGGAAAACATAATTATGCTGGTCTTTTCCATTGCTAGAGGGTACAATCTATAGTGTTTCTTTTATAGCACGCACGGTCGGCAGTAATGCTTTGTGCTTCCCCGTGCCTAGTTACCTCATTCCTCTCGCCTCTGAAATATTATTTCAATCTTCGTGAAACTCCCCTCGAAAAGGCCACTTAGATAGTTTGGAAATGTGCCGTAAATATGATGCGAAATTGAATGGTAGAATGTAGAATGTATAGCGGGTATGTTTGAAGTCATGGCAAGACCTAGGGAATAAAATGCTTGAGTCAGATTACTACGAGAGTTAAAATAATATCCGCTCCGGATATCCATTTGTGGCTGAAACAATATTGTTCTGTTTTTCAATAGCACACTTTTAAAAGTCACCTGTCTCTATATTATGTTATGTTCTGTGTGGATTGTTTAATATTTGCAGATTATAAATTGGTAATTCTGAAATCGGTGAAAATTTTCATTTGTGTTTCAATATTGTTTTTTTGATAACTTCTTGTTATCTTATTTCTTTATCAACCTTCATTTTTATCAATTATTTATTTCCATTCAGTTTAAAATTAAAAGCTGAACTCAACTCGAACCCAGGACCCTTTGCTTACTTGGAAAGTGCTCTTAAAGATAAAGTTAAAAATAAAAAATAAAATTTTATTCCCTTGGCAAGGATTCGCTTTGGCGCACTGCAAATTCCGTGTAAATATCTTAATTTTTCATTTTCATAAACTATGGTACTGTATTTATTTACAGGAAAACCTCACACGACTTACTTTTATTCTGAAGGACGCTTATTTAATAATAAGAAAATGTAGTCAAACCTTACGCCTCGCTTTTCAGAACAACTCTTGTAGGTCTCGTAGAAATCATTGTGTCTCCCTTATTACCATGGTTAGAAACATCATCTAAACAGTGTTAGAAAGAGAAAATACCACGCTCTATATTCAAATCTAAAAGTTTACCACAAAAAAGTTAAAATGTACACCTTTATGAAACTTTGGGAGGGGAAGGGGATGCAGTATGGGAACAGGGGCGGGAACGATGACGCATGACAAAGTACAAGCAGGGGAGGGGTGGGGGACGAGGGAGGGGCAGTGGGAGGGATTACAAAGGAAACATTGTAGCGGTAGGTGATAGCAGGGGGTAAATTTGAAAAATCCATGCTTCTCACACAGACAGCTCTGTATGGCCTGCTCATTCGTTGGTAAACCTTCTGATTTATTCGTGTACGGACCAGATGAAAAAACAAAAAGTATTGTGTTTACAAAAGTACTTCAATAGACAGAATTAAAAAAAAACAAAGATAGAGTGTGGCATTACAATGCATGCCTGGTTAGTGCATGCTAGTTGTATAATTTATTTGAATTATTTCCAGTTATTTCCGCTGGCATCTCCGGAAGCCGTGACAGTGGTGTCGGTGTGGAAGCGCTACAGCGAGCTGCAGAAGCTGCAGAGGAACATGAAGAAGATGCACCAGGAGCTGTACCTGAAGGGCAGCTGTCCCGGCTACACCAAGTGGGGCTACTTCCGGAGATTCGACACTGAGACCATCGAGGATAGGAAGAAGTGCACGCAGGCGCTGCTAGAGTTTATTGCGCTGCACCCTCCGCTGTTTACTAGCACGGAGTTTGTCAAGTTTTTCCAGGTATAATTTTTTGGTTTTTCTTTAAAATATTTTATCTTATTCAGGCAAAAACGTATAAACGGAAGATCAAATAGTTTGAAGGAGAATTCGCCTGTATCCTACACTCTTTCTCGCAGATTAAGCAGTTATTATAACAAAAAAGCAATATGCAACATTCGTAAATTAAATTGCAATAATTGCAATTAATGCAGCCACTACTTCTTCTTCTTCTTCGTGTGCCTTATTAGGTTCCCCCGACGTTGGCGATTACTCTGGAAAATGTCTCTCTATCTTGCGCTGCCCAGAATAGCTCCTCCACACTTCTAATGCTGGTCCTCTCTTGTACATTTCGCAGCCAAGACATTTGTGTCCTACCAGGCCCTCGGCGACCCTCTATTTTGCCTTTCAATATCAATCGGACAAGTGATACTTCTCCCCTCGAAGTATATGACCCAGATATGAAATTTTCCTGACTTTTATTAATGTAAGCAGTTATCTATCTGTTCTAGCCCGCCTGAGAATTTCTGTGTTGGTGATCATGTCGGTCCACGGGACCTTGAGCATTTTCCGGTGAAGTCACATTTCAAAAGCCTCTAATCTCTATTTTCTTTAAAGGTTCATGTCCCACAACCATACAACAAGACCGACTACACATAACATTTAAACATTCTCTGTCTTAGTTTTAAATTGATGTACTAATCAGTCAATATTACGAATCAAACCTTTTAGACTGGGAGGCCAGATAGGTAAATCCTACGTCATCGAGTACACGGATGAAACTACTTTGTAGTGATAATGGACATTTAGAAAACCTTCAAAAAGCTGGTCTGCCGGTGCGCCTCTTGGCAGGAGCCGCACAGTCATGGAAATAGTCAGCGATTTTTTTCGAAAAAATTACATCATCGAGTACACGAACGGGAATGGTCTCATATGATAAAGGTCAATTAGAAGATGAGAAAAAAGCAGGTCTGCCAACCGGCAGCCTGGCACGTTCGCAGGCAGCCGGCGTCAAAGTGGGGTAAAAAATACTAAATTTTACGTCATCGAGTACACAAATGAAACCAACGAATAACTATAGTCCAGACTATTCCATTTAAGAATTTATTTATTTATTTTATTTCACTATATTTTGAAAAATTTTGAATGCCATATTTAAAAAAAATAAGCGAAAATGATAAAAATAATAATTTGAGAGTTCCGAGAGTACCCATCCGTCAGGCGAGCCTTTTGACGCCAAACCATTTACGAAACCTGCCGCGGTGCCCCTCACCGCTGTCCGGTGTCCATATTTTTGTAAAATTTATAATAATAGTTCTTTTAAGATTGTCTAATAGTTCATAGTATTTGGAAGTTCGAACAACCAACCCACTGTCGCCATAAGAGCTGTGTTCGTCCGAAAAACGACAGAAATTTCCGAACCCCGTCCGTTTCATATCGGTTTCGCTCGCCCTGCTGCATCGAGTACATCAAATACAAGATCGAAACTAACGAAAACCTGTAGTCTAGATCATCCCATTTATGACTTCCTTGGTCTGCCGACCAGCAGCCTGGCAGTTTTTTGTGTACAATCTTTTAAAGTTTAAAATTTTTTTAAAATTTAATTTATCTTTATTTTTATTTTTATTTCAATACGATATTAAAAACTTAGAATGCCAAATATTAAATAAAATAAGTTGTAATTATAAAAAAATAAATTTTGAGTGTTCTGATTGTACCCATCGTACGGGAGAGCCTTACAACGCGAAACAACTTACTGGAAACTGGCCGCGGAGCCCTTCGCCGCCAACGCGTGCCCATATTACTAAACAAATTTATAATAATAATAGTCTTTTTAAAATAACCTAATAGTCCATAGTGGTTGGAAGTTCGAACAACCATCGCACCGTCGCCATAAGAGCTGCGTTCATCCGAAAAACGTCGGAAATTTCCGAACCCCGTCCGTTTCATATCGGTTTCGCTTGCCCTGCTGCACCGATTACTTCGAATTCAAGATCGAAACTAACGAAAAACTGTGGTCTAGACCAGGGGTTCCCAATCTTTTTCAGCCAGCGGCGCACTTACAAGTTTAGTATTTTGTCACGGCGCCCTACTTCAGTAAGCTATTTGGAATAGATATAGTGACTATATATATTATAGTCGAAAGAAATAGCTACCTACAATAATAGTAGTTAGGTAGATAGGCACAAAAATTAAAACATCCACAATATGAAATTGAGTTTTATTATATTTATAAGAATTCAGAATTGGAACAGAGAACAAAAAAGGCTTAAGAAAAAAATAAAATACTATAGTTACTCAGTCAAATCAATGTGACGGGTGAGCTTGATGATTTCCACCCAGTTTTTCAAAGCAAGGAATAAGACAGCTACTCTCATTTCTTGCTCCACATTGATCTTTGAGCGATGTTTGATCTTGATTACAGCTACCTACAGCTGAAAGTCCAGCTTCACATAAATATGATGTGGCAAACGGAATGAAAATTTTTAAAGCTTTCAAAGTTAAATTTGGATATTCATTTTGAATCGATAACCAAAACTCTAGTTTTGTGGTTGTTGTCGCAAGAGAGTTCAATGAGACTCTCTTGATCTTGTGTTATTAATCCTGGCGGAGCTTGGGCACGGAAAGGATCTTTGATCCACGCAAATTTTTCGACATCATCATCTGCAAAGTACTTCGAAAACCATTCGGTTAGAAGAGCCATCAGAACTTGTGAGACAAACAGTTCATTAGATACCGCATATTTATACAATTGCGGGAAGCAATCTTGACCGCTGCCTTCATTCATTTTTTTTATCCATAACTGCAGTTTCTTCCCAAACGCCGCAATTCTCTCCGATAGTTTCAGAATGTATTGCTTTGCAAAGAAAGTTAGTTTTAGCAAAAAATCTGGTTCAGTAAAATATTAAACGGATATTGCGAGCAAGTAGTCGTGGGTGGGTAAAGACGTGGGAGGGGTAATAGGGTACCAACGGTTTTCAAGCGCGTAGGTACTTTTTGGCGAGTGAACGACGGCGACAAGTATGTACCTACGTTCTTTATAGATGCGAGCGCTCAAAATAGGAATTGATGCTTTATAGGTTCCCGCGAATATTTGTGGTTTCGGATAATGATAAAGGATCGACTCACTGCGCCCCTCTTTACTTTCTACGGCGCACCAGGGCGCCGCGGCGCACACTTTGGGAACCCCTGGTCTAGCCGATTCCATTCTGCCGACCAGCAGCCTTGTAGTTTTATACGTACAATTTTTAAAGTTTTTTAATTTTTTAATTTAAAAAAAATTATTTTCGTTATCTTTATTATTATTGTTATTTCAATATGGTTTTAAAAAATTGGAATGCCAGATTAAAAAAAAAAAAAGTGGCAATGATGAAAAAAATAATTTGAGTGTTCCGAGTGTACCAACCAGGCTATAATATGGGCACGTGATGGCGGCGAAAGGCTCCGCGGCCAATTTCCAGTAAGTTGTTTCGCGTCGAAAGGCTCTCCCGGCCGATGGGTACAATCGGAACACTCAAAATATTATTTTTTATCATTACAACTTATTTTATTTAAAATCTGGCATTCTATGTTTTTAAAACCATGTTGAAATAAAATTAATAATAAAGATATTGAAAATATATTTTTTTAAATAAAAAAAATAAACTTTAATAGATCTTACATAAAAAAATGCCAGGCTGCTGGTTGACAGACCAAAGAAATCGTAAATGAAATCATCTAGACTACAATTTTTCGTTGGTTTCGATCTTGTATTCGATGTAATCGATGCAGCAAGGCAAGCGAAACCGATATAAAACTGACGGGGTTCGGAAATATCTGTCGTTTTCCAGACGAACGCAGCTCTTACGGCGACGGTGCGGTGGTTGTTCAAAATTTAAACCACTATGGACTGTTAGGTTATCTTAAAAGACTATTATAAATTTGTATAATAATAGGGGCACGCGATGGCGGCGAAGGGCTCCGTAGCCAGTTTCCAGTAAGTTGTTTCGCGTCGAAAGGCTCTCACGTCCGATGGGAGCAATCGGAACACTCAAAATTTATTTTTTAATTATTACAACTTATTTTATTTAAAATCTGGCATTCTAAGTTTTTAAAACCATATTCAAATAAAAATAATAATAAGATATTAAAAATTTCATTGTTTAAATTAAAAAAAAATTAAAACTTTAAAAGATCGTACACAAAAAACTGCCAGGCTGCTGGTCGGCAGACCAAGGAAGTCATGAATGGGATGATCTGGACTACAGGTTTTCATTAGTTTCGATCTTGTATTCGATGAATCGATGCAGCAGGGCAAGCGAAACCGAAATGAAACGGACGGGGTTCGGAAATTTCCATCGTTTTTCGGACGAACGCAGCTCTTATAGCGAAGGTGCGGTGGTTGTTTGAACTTCCAACCACTATGGACTATTAAGTTATCTTAAAAAGACTATTATTATCATTAATTTGTTTAGTAATATGGGCACGCGTTGGCGGTGAAGGGCTCCGTAGCCAGTTTCCAGTAAGTTGTTTCGCGTCGAAAGGCTCTCCCGTTCGATGGGTACAATCGGAACACTCAAAATTTATTTTTTTATGATTGCAACTTATTTTATTTAAAATCTGGAATTCTAAGTTTTTAAAACCATATTGAAATAAAGATAATAATAAAGATATTGAAAATATTTTTTATGAAATAAAAAAAAAAATTAAAACTTTAGTAGATCGTTCACAAAAAACTGCCAGGCTGCTGGTCGGCAGACCAAGGAAATCGTAAATGGGATGATCTAAACTACAGGTATCTGTTAAGTTTCGATCTTGTATTCGATGTAATCGATGCAGCAAGGCAAGCGAAACCGATATGAAACGGACGGGGTTTGGAAATTTCCGTTGTTTTTCGGACGAATGCATCTCTTACGGCGACGGTGGGTTGGTTGTTCGAACTTCTAACTACTATGGATTATTAGGCCATCTTAAAAAGTCTATTATTATTATAAATTTGTACAAAATATGGATACACGACAGCGGTGAGGGGCACCGCGGCAGGTTTCGTAAGTGGTTTGGCGTCGAAAGGGTCGCCTGACGGATGGGTACTCTCGGAACTCTCAAATTATTATCTTTTATCATTTTTGCTTATTTTTTTAAAATATGGCATTCAAAGTTTTTCAAAATATAGTGAAATAAAAATAATAATAAAGATAAACGAAAAATAAAAAAAAAACTTTTAAAAATCGTATACAAAAAGCTGCCAGGCTGCTGGTGGCAGACCAAAAAATTCTTAAATGGAATGATCTGGACTATAGTTATTCGTTGGTTTCATTTGTGTGCTCGATGATGTAAAATTTACTATTTTTTACCCGACTTTGAGGCCGGCTGCCTGCGAACGTGCCAGGCTGCCGGTTGGCAGACCTGCTTTTTTCTCATTTTCTAATCGACCTTTATCATATGAGACCATTCCCGTTCGTGTACTCGATGACGTAATTTTTTCGAAAAAAATCGCTGACAAGCAGTGCAAGAGGCGCACCGGCAGACCAGCTTTTTTAAGGTTTTCTAAATGTCCATTATCACTACAAAGTAGTTTCATACGTGTACTCGATGACGTAGGGTTTACCCATCTCGCCTCCCAGTCCATTTGTGAATAACATGATGGCTATAATGTTATTCTCTTTAATAAACAAATACATTCTTTGCAGTCTTCCTATGCAGAACCAGGAATAGACGCCCAGACCAACTCCCCCAGTAACATTGAAGCCATCAGGAGCTCTCTGCTCCTTCCCGTTGAAGTGATTGGTCCCCTGGAATACCAGAGTTCCGAAGATGACTCCTTCTCCACCGTTGATTCCCCAAACTGTAAGTTGACATGATAAAGAGAGGCACAAAATAATGGGACTTTTATAATATTATATATATAATATGTAGTCCAGAGATAAAACTTCTTGTTTTCTTCTCTTTTTCCTTTTATTTATTTCTCTTTAATTTTTCTCTTTCTCTCTCTTCTTCTTTTTTCTTTTCCATCTTTTTTTATCTTTTTTCTCTATCTCTCTTCTTCTCTTATTCTCTTCTTCTCTTCCTCTCTTCCTCTCTTATTCTCTTCCTCTCTTCGTCTCTTCCTCTACTTCCTAAATACCTACTTAATCTAAAGTAATAAAGTATAGTAATATAAATAATCAGTGATGTAAATAAAAGTATATCATATAATATATATCACGTTAACCACTCCGACCCGTAAGCGTGTTTACACGACAATATAACATTAGCAGTCAAGTACGAATTTACCACAGAAATCGTTGTAACTCTGTTATTGTTCTAGTGACACCCCTAAAACAAAAATTAGAAGATCCATATTGAATCATGCTTTACATTTCTATTCAAAGTTGTCCGTAGAAATACATAAAAAAACACTTATTTTGTGGAAACAGTTTTCACCCGCCAAATCGCCGACGCGCTATCAGACATTGTTAATTTTATTATTTATGCCTTAAACCGCTTACTCGTTAATATGGAATATTTTTTATTCAAACAGTTTGATTTAACTTTATTATTATGAAAAGTGAGTATTTATGTCGGGGAGACCAAAAATCATGCAAAAAATATGCTTTTAACATTTTAATTTTGTTAAAATTAATTCACTCACGCGGTAACGCCATTGTTTATTCATCGCTTTTATTTTAACATTTCATAGACAAGCAATCAATGCTGCCAATCATAGAAAAAATATTTTTGCGTAAAACTAAGTTAATGCATTATTGACAAGTTTGTACCTGTATTTATAACAGTAGAACATGGAAAGAAATGTATTAGAATAATTACACAAACCCGCTAGACTAGACGAACCCTGCTTTGCCAACAAACCATTCAAAACCTGGGATGTTTTTTAAAAGTATGATGAAATGCGAGTTTATTTTAGAGAATTTATTTTATAAGATTGGTACTTCCGACAAATGTCATATTTGATTGTCTGTTAGTTAAAAAAGGAACATTCCGTATTATCCGTGTATCAAACTACGACAACACGAACGTTCCATATTATCCGTGAGGTGGACTAACTGCATATTTACCTTAATCTTTTATTAAATATTCTTGTATGAAATGGTAAAAATTGAGGTAACAAAATTGTTTATTACACGTTTATTCTTTTTTTTTGTTTTACATAATCCGTGATTTTAGTACCGTTTTTACATAAATGAGTGAGTAATTTTTTTACAATTTTTTAATGTTTACATTCTAAATTTTAATATTTACAAATATTTATATTTATTTGTAATATAACAATTTGAAAGCTTATTTCATAATCTTTCAAAAACAGTGTTTATTATTCAGCTGCGTTCAGAAATGTTTCATTTATAGAGCTTTTTGTGAAGCGGAAATAACACAAAGTTTTTATAAATCTGACCGTTTGTTTAAGACAAAAAACTTGCATAATTTTAAAATATCGGAGTGGTTAATCCATAGAATAGTTAATAGTAGGTAGATATGTAAAATTATTGGTTGAACAATAACAAAAACATTTCTTGCTTTTGACAGTTCAATTTCTTATTATTTTTCAAATAGGATTACAATGGATAAAGTTGGAATATAATACTAAAAAAAAAAAATCTTGAATGTGTTGCAGTATTAAATAATGCGCGGCTATGAATGCACTATTTTAGTATCTATTTTAAAAGAAAATGCAAAACTTTTCATAATTAGATTGCTTTAAAGTTGACTGTTGGTGTATGATTTCAATGAGCATAATTTTTGTGTACATGTGTATTTTGATTTCTGATGTATTTATATCTGAATCATATTAGTTTGAAAATTATAGTTTTTTGTGTTGCATTAGTTCTGTGTACAATTTAATCACTTTTAATGTAATTCTTGGTATCTAGCCAGTAAAAAATTTCTATAAGTATTGTGTTATCTCAAATATGTGGTGCTAAATTAATGTTGTTGGTAGTTGTAAAATACTTTTTACTTAGTTAGGTATTATTTGAGAGTTTTTTATTACAACGTTTTTTTAAAGAATTTATTTTAATCGGTAAAGATATCTCGAGTAAAATGGGGAAAAAATCATCAACTTGTAGGAAAAAGAGTAAGTTTATGAAAAGTTATAATTAAATTATTAGGAAACTTGGAAGGCGTGTTAATATTGAGCTTAGTGCCTATGACAAATATGTGAAATGTTGAGGAAAGATTGTTCGTCATTTCAAAGGTGATTCCTTGGTATGTGCTTTTGTGCATTGCACTGCTTGTCATCAGTCTTCACATAACTCAATATACAGTCATAATTCCCACCAAATCATTCGAGCTGTCTTCTAGTACAAGACTCCCTCGTAAGCGCAAACGAGCATGTTTCGATGTGCACATAACTTTATTTTCCCATACTGCTGGGTAAGCGTGGCACACCGAAATAGTGACATGAGCAAGACAGATTACACTCATAACCGAAAATTATAAGTTATAACAGTTGCTACTTCAACAGCCTCCGTTCATAGCAGGCCCAACCTCCTCGTTCAGCTCCCGGAATTGACCCAAATCACAAAGTTCTCAACAGTTAATCAGAGTATTCTCTTTAATATTAGTTATTTTTACTCTTTTCAGTATCTACCATGGACAATCTCGACACATCACACCAAAGGAACAACTCCATCCATTCAAACTCCAGTCGGCATTCAGCTTCAAACTATCCCGGTCGTTCCCTGACCAGCACGGAATCCACTGGTACTGTTGAAAATGTCGCCGACATACTGATGCTACAAGATCCTCTCCAAGCCCTCTCACCTCTGCCGATTCTGGCCCCGATGTCCTCGTCGCAAATCAGCCACTCGGACGAAACAAACATAGAAGACAGACTTGCCGTGAACACTCCCAAGAAAAACAATCTACCGGATCTTATATCATTCGACCCGAAAACCAACATGGACATATCGCAAATAAGCACCGATTCTTCAGGCGACAGTTTAAGCTTTTTAGATTCGTTGACGAATTCTGTGAATTTAAACAGCACTACGAAAACAGCAGAAAAAAATAAAGCACCCGTTGAAATTGAGAATATTGCTGAAACAGATTTAGATGTCTCGCTAACACAGAGCGTTGCTAGTTTTTTGGATAAAAATGCAGTGGATAGCTCTGCAGGTAAGAAAGAAACGCAACATGAGAAAAAGACTGATTTGAATACTAAGCCATTGAATATGAGCGGTGTTAACAGTAATTTTGATAAAACCAACGGTGCCAGGGACAATGTAGACTTGGCAAGTTCTGTGTCTTTGGCTCGGTCCAGCAGTAGAATGGATACTGTGTCTATGGACAGTATATTTGGATCTTCATCAGACCTGAAAGAGGAGAGTTATGTGTTTGAAGCCGGATATTTGCTGAGTCTTGGAGCGAGACACGAAGCCAAAGGAGACTATCAAAAGGCGTTTGATTTCTACAAAGCTGGGATAGAGAAAATGCTCATTGGAGCACAAGGTCAGTAATTTTTTTTATTGTTTTATGTGATTATCTCTTGATTTCAGCTTTCTGTTTTGGATTTTGGTATTCATACAAAAAATAAAAAAATGTTCTCGTAAATTTATCATATTTATTTTATATTTTGTTAAAGTAGAAATTTCTTGTTATTAGACCTCGAACTCTCAGTGGTGTTTTTGATTTATTGCTTAAAAAGTGCCAGGTGAAATTTATTTTAGCAATCAATTCCAACCTGTATATTTTTTCCACACATTTCTTGGTAGATCGAATGCAACTGACCTGAGTTTAGTAAGCGGAGGGTGAGTGCAAATCCAATCTATCTTCATACTGTTTTAAAACTCTCAAAAGGTGAACTCTGGCATTTTGAAATTTGGACAACTTTTTCTGTCTGTAATTTCTAGGTTAACTGATGTCTTTCCATCATGGGCTATCGAACTTTTATACATCTATTAATGTATGTGGCAAAAATATGGTTATTTTGGTGGTGACCGGATAAGTCAGAATTAAACCAACTCAGAAGCACCTCAGAAAGGTCATGAGTGATGATAGAAAAATATTAAAAAATTAATTAAATAGGTTAAGTTAGGTTAGGGTTACCGGCTATTTTAAAATTATTTTTTCATAGCTTTTAATGACCTTTCTGAGGTGTTTATGAGTTGGTTTCATTCTGAGTTGGCATGGAACCTATTTTGGTTACTACATATAGTATTTCCACATTTCATCCTCACATCTATTCTCAATTTGCACCTCTTACCAATCTCAAACCTTCAATTTAACCTGACCTAACCTAACTATCTATTTGCCTTCCCGCCTAAATTGTGTTTTCCTCAAATGATTCATCTGCTAAGACCTTCAACTCCTAGACAGGCCAATTAAGTTGGTTATTTATTCAGAAAAAAAATTGAAAATGTTTGATCAATTAAGACAATTGATACCCGAAAAATTGAGCTTGCTTCAGATGCCCAGACACCTCTGTCGGTTTGTCTATTCAGTGCTAATCAATGATTTAGCTACTTAAGGAATGGGAAAATGATGAATTGTTCAAATTCTGTGAAACAACCTGTCCTTAGTGATTTCAACTTCAAAGGTTTCATTTTGTAACGGATTAATAGATGTTACTGAAGAGTACAGCCTGTCAACAAATAGTGCAATAAAAGTGGAGGGCACTGCGATTTTAAAATTTTTTTTTAATTGCAACATCAAGACGATTGAAATCTCAAATAACTTGGGTATCTTAAAAGCGCTGCGGTTCGAAAAAATTGGGCCATTTTCCTCAAGGTTTCATATTTCACATTCGGGAGTATAACCTCACATTTTTGTGTATTAAAGTTTTTATTCGAAAATGGGTGTCTCAGTGTTGCCATAGTAGTAGATTTTTATAGTTCAATTTTATTATTTTTCTGGACTTTGTTGACAGACTGTATCTTTTTCATTTATTTGATAATCCAATTAAAAACGTATTTAGTATTCGCGTCAGTTAAAAATATACCAGATTAGAATAAGGGTAATTTAGTAAGCCTTGGACTTGCTTCATAGTAGGTTCTATCCTCGACTAAATGTGAAACAAACAATAATGTGTAAAGTGGAATGTGAACTTGTTTTTTTACAGAAATTTTCCACCCATAATAAAAATGTACCTCCAAATTTGAATACAGTAGAATCCGTATATAACGACCCTCAAGGGTCCGGGGTTACTTAGTCGTGCTAACCGGACGACTCACAAAACGGCCGGATAATTTATGCTTTTTTTGTTATGATACATATTAATGAAATTGTAATTATTGTTATGAATTACGTAATAGTACAGAAAGACAAATTTCTTTTTAGGTAAATAAAACATTTAATACAAAGTATAACTTTAATGGTACTTAAACGTTCCACATGTTCTCGTAGACTCAGAAATAAAGACCTGCTTTTCCTCAATCAGCACTCGACTAACTATGGTTATAACTCACCACTGTCCAGAATGTGTAGACTGGTCAACTCACCTCAAGACCTTGATTTTTTTGGTATTAGCTTAAATGATTTCTGTCGCTCTTTAAACAAATGAAGATATGTCCTATTCACCCTAATTTTTGCAAGGTCTTGACGTGACTTGACACTTATTTTTTCTTCTAGTTTCACTGTTTGTCTTTGCTTTCATGTACCATCCGAATCCTTACATTGTTCATTTCTATACTTCGTGATACTTTGTTTTAAATTGGACGTAAGTCCGTAAATAAATAAATAAATCATAATGTACTGTACATACATAATGTACTGTAAACCAAAAAGATACAATGTACTGAATGTACCTACACTCTTTGTAAGTAAATATGTAGTTACTAACATAGAAAGTCTGTAATTTGACTTTGTTTTTGGCCAATTTTTGTTCGATAGTAAGAACTTCGCACAGCTTTGTGAATACGCGACTAAACACTTACGGTGATGCGCGCGGGGAGTAGCTGGGCGTGGAGAATAGGCGATGCGTGGGGTGGTGAGATATTGGTGCATAGGTTTTGTAAACAAAACACTGCGCGTCATTCGAACCGGACAAATTATCATTAAAATAGGTCGCTTTAAGCAGTTGGTCGCTTAAAACAGAGTCGTACTAAACGGACACGTTTTCCTACTAAAAGTTATGAATCGTAACTTGAGTTTACATTGTCGTCTCTAAAAACGGTATTATAGTGCTATAAAGCCAATGAATCCATCTGTATTTTACCGTTTATCTCATATTTTAGGATTTACAAAAAATTATTCAAAAATCCTAAACTTTACGAATGCATGAATTTTGCATGTTAGTTCCTTTGAAATTACAGTGCTTGGTACTTATTCGGGTCAACATGGTATATTTTCTTTTTCTGTATGTTGTCTATGGCCAACTTGATAATCACAAATACAAATAAATATTAGAAGATTCAATTTTTTATCGCAAACAGCCGTTCAAAAGTTTTGTATGCAAAATATTTGATTAAATAATCTCAATGTGTTGCTTTATTTGCTTTATTGATTTTTAGTTCAATAGATCATAAATTGGAAAAAGAGCCACTTTTTTAAATTCCCACGAGTTGAATATATGTTAAATATAACCCGACCATATTTTGTCAGAGGGTCAAAATATTTCCGTTGAGCAATAAAATCCAAATAAATGGAATATTTCTGAACATAACCGAAAATTAAAAACTGTTTCAACTGTTCAACTTTCAAATCAAAATAAACATATAATTTAAGTATAAAAAATTTGCATGCAAACATAAAACAGTTTTAAAAATGCCTCACCTTACATTTTTTCTAATTAAAATTATTGATAAACGTTATCGCCACCTCACTTTTTGTCATTCCATGTGAATATTATGAATAAAAATTTTGTAAATTTTTTCAAATCGCGATCTGAAATTTTGATTTCATAAAGGTGTACATTTTACTTGTGTGGTTGACTTTTTTTATATTTGAACAAAAAGCGTGGTGTTTTCTCTTCCTAACACCTTTTATATCATATTTCTCACTAGTGTAGTAAGGAATAGTAAGGGAGACAGACACGAGCGGATAATAAGGGAGAGCGCGCTTTCGAGAACAATCTTTTGTTCAGAATAAACAAACTTGAGAATAAACAATACTGGAATTTAGTCGCCTTTAGAATCGGCAAAAGGATGTGAATTTGAGACATATAGATATTGATAAAATGGGAAGTAGTGCAAACTGTAGATCGTGGGAAGGTTTTATAAAACGTTTTACGAAAGATAGATAAATTTGTCACATTATGGCAAGCGATCGCTCAACACATTTTGCAAAGTTGCCATAATATGACAAAAATTTCTAGAATGTTTAAGATAATGGTATGGTGGTTTGATAATGGTAAGTCTACTAAGCGATTGTTTCTTTTGTAAATAAAATTTAGAAAATAGAAATACAAGTTTAGAAAACTTACTGTCCCTATGATTTCATGTGGATGGTCATTTTCACAGACCTACCTACATGATGCATTTTTTTTTGTAATATGTATCCAGTTGTAAGAATTTAAATAAAATCCTTTGAAAAATAAATTTCTAAAGTAAAATAATGTGTGTTTTTCTGTGTGCCATTTAATTACTGGGTTCACTTGAAGAAAAAACAACTGTCTACTATATTCAGGTTTTGTGGCAGAAGACATTCACAGATAACAAAAACGTTTCACTATAATTCAGTATCTGAGGAAGTGAATATATTATTAAATTATCTTTACTCTCAATATGGGCAACCATTGGTTTAAATTAAACTAGGGTAAGACGTTTTGCACAATCCAAAACTCAATTTTATATTCTTTTCCTTTTTTTTAAACTATTCCAACGTTTTTACATTCCTTATTACTCAAACATTCATTTCCAATCGGAGTACTCGCACAATATTCTTCAAATTTGTTATCTATTCTACTTCGATGGCCTCCGTGATCGTGGGGCAAGACTCTTGACCGGCAATCCGGAGGATGTGGGTTCAAATCACGGCGTGCGCAAATAGAATTTATTGGATTTTTTTTTATTATAAATAAGATATCTATTTCATAAGATATCTATCTTATTCTGTAAATTGATATTCTGAATTATGTAAAATATTAATAAATTGACAATGTTGAATTGAAATACTACCTTAAATATGCATTGGCAGTCCGCATTTACTTTTTGGCAATAAAAAGGGAGTTAATTAGTTAAAGAGGTCTTTAATCACAATTTGTTATGTGAACAACTTTCGGTTCTCCAAGCCCAAACCAATGTATCGTCATTGGTCCGAACGGATTCAATTCACTGCGTGTACGACTTCTTTCAATTCTAAGAGCTTCATTAGTTCAAATCCATTCATTACTAAGATTGTAATTTTATGTAACAAATGAAATTATTAAAAAAATGTTTATTCTGACAGTTAACTGAGACTTATCTGATACTACGGAGGCTGTGCTAAAATTTATCAATCGTCGGTCGAAATATCTCTTATCAATTGTTAAATGTGCTTGCAAATATTGATAACTGACCGTAGATGATGGATTTTGTCAATATCATATTGATACAGGGTTTTATCGATCGTCCGTGCTAGACGACGGCCGCCGTGGTCGAGGGGTAAGGCTCTTGAATCACAATCCGAAGAGCAAGGGATCGAATCCCGGCGTATGCAAATAAATTTAATTTGATTAATTTGTCATTGAAGAGGGAGATAATAATAATGATGGGACTCGAACCCAGAACCTCTCGTCTATCTGGGACGTGCGTTTACCAATTCTGCCATTGCGCCCTACTGTCAAACCGTTATAATAGCCAATTTCAAATTTTTGAATTAACAATATTATCTTCAACTAATTTATTTTCCATATCATAGGCAACTACCCTTTTTTATTGAAAAAGATATAAAAAGAGAGTTTTTCTTATAAAAAGTGATTAATTTGTGTTATTTCACAATTAAATCATTTGAAGGGGCATACGGGTACTGCCGGCCCGGGAACCATTTATTGGATAACCAACGCCCCTGCCATAGGTCACCCCAAGTGGTTAGCTACGTTTGGTGACTTAGCAGGGGTACCCGGGTTGATGGGGTGAGGTTTGTCAAGGTCTTGGCGGCCAATGCGCTTTCCCACCTACTGCATGGTGATCGAAAAAGATTGGTTGAGGGAGACCTAACCTAGACCTCTCCAACCGATCTCTCTTGACCCCTCGCCTTGCAATGCAGTTGGAGGGATGGATTCATACGTCCGTCACTCCTAGACATCTTGACCCCCAGATTCCTACCCACCCCTCATACCCTTTTCCTTTCCAGAACTTACTCTCCTTCCTTTCCCGAAAAAGACCCCCCACACATCATCCCCAAAGATGAAAGAAAGAAAAAGAAAAAAAAATTAAAAATAATATATAGTATATTTGCGGCACTTTCCAGAGTGAAACTCTCAGTATCACAATGGTGTAGGGCCACCATTCAAAATTGAAACGTTGCACAAAAATGGCTTTTGCCATGTTTGGTGACCAGATCTGAATAGCCAGGTATTTCCCATCTTCCTCTTCCCCATCTCCTTCCCCTACCTTCCACCTCACAACATACCCCAAATGGGGATGCCATAGTCTTACTGGCTCCAGACAGGAACGGCTGGGACTCTAAAAAAGACCTCCCTAGGGGTAAAAAATACAGTCTGTTCTAAATATGGTTAGTCATACTTAATTTACATTTCGTTTGTATATTTATTAACGAATTATATGACTTTAGTAAATTTTTACACCACCGAAGAAAATAAATAAAAGTGTATTGTGGGCGTGACTATGTGCCAAAAGTAAGATCAATTTTTATCTTTCTTTGTGCGAAATTGATGAAATATTTTCAAATATCGAGATTTTTTCTTGAAAGATAATTTTTTTTTAATGCGAAAACCTCACGAGAGTCCCATCTGCTCCCACCTGGAGCCAGTGAGACTTTGGCACCCCCAACTGGGGTATGTTGTTTGGCTGAAGGTAAGTGGGGAAGGAAAGGAGATGGGAAAGAGAAAGGTGGGGATGTACCTGGCTATTCAGATCTAGTCACCAAACACGGCTAAAGCCATTTCAAGCGATGTTTCAATTCTGAATTGTGGTCTTACACCAGGGTGATACTGAGAGCATCTCAGACTATGGAATGTGCCGCAAATTACAATACATTATTTTTAATTAAGTCATTGTTAAATAAAACAAATTAATCAAATAAAATTTGTTTGCGCATGCTGGGATTCAATCCTGCGACCTACGAGTTGAGAGCCCTACCCCTCGACCACGGAGGCCATTATTTTTTTACTAGCTGATCTGCCGAGCGATTCTATATCTATGAATAAGATAACGGACTGATCTCCTGTCAGATTTGTGTGATTTTTACATATTTACTATTTCATATTTTAGTTTAGATCGTTTTAAACACGAATTCCTGCAAGTATGCATGATTATTTATTCATTTTATGTACATTGAAAAATCAAATAAATCGCACAAATCTGATAAGAGATCACGTCCGTTATCTCATAACGATCCCACAAAATATATAGAATCGCTCGGCTGGGGCCCAGGAATCGGTAGTTCAAATGTAAATTGGCGATATCAGTTTTATTTGGAATCATCATAGACCACATTTCCATGGATTTACTGTTCAGTGTGCCCTACATTGATTATGAGCCAGTTTTTAAAATTGTGCGGTTGCAGTTTAATATTTTCTTAACCGCCAATGAGGTCAATCTTGTGGTTTCTTTATCAACGTATAATTTACCTTTGTTTAATTATTATCTAGGACAGTGGCGCACAACCCGCGGCCATATTAACATTTATGTGGCAATGGAATTTTTTAATTTTAAGTGTGCATTATGGTGAACCTACGTTTGCGCAGTTCATACAAAATTTAAATTTGAAAATTCAAAGTACTTAACCAAACTGAAAATTTGCAATTTTCAGTATTATAGTACCTACCTGCCTGAAGAAGAAAATTTGAAAAAAGAATTGTCATTGAGATGGTGACATCCACTCCATTGATGTGCTTGTTGTAACTATAAGTGACCAGCTCAGGTATGGGGCTCCACCAAAGCCAGAGTTAAATTAGCCTCCCAAAAACTGGGCGTACTGTACAGGGCCCACAGACACTTTAATAGTACACAACTGCTAATCCTGTGTAAATCGCAAGTGCGCCCCATAGTTGAATTTGGCAGCCACCTCTGGTCTGGAGCTCCAAAATACCTAAAAAAACCCTCGACTGCAGAAACGGACTGTCAGGTGGAAATGCTATCCTTGTTCTATATTTCAATGGAAGATGCTCCGAGGAACTGGCATCATTGATTCCTTCGAAAACACGCCAAACGCGTGCCCAATATACATATACTGTTGACATTGGTCACATGAGAACGGGTCGCTTCTTCAACTCGTTCTTGTGTTCAACAGCTCGGCTGTGGAACGATTTGCCGGCTTTTATGTTTCCTCCTTCCTATAACATGGGTCTCTTCAAGACCAATGTTCATTCCTTCCTCTCCTCAAAAAGACCTTCCACACAGCATCTCAGATAACATAGGCCCTGAGGGAAATTATTATCCTTAGGGCCTCCTGTGTGGAGTCAATGTAAAAAAAATCCATTGGACTAATTGTAGAATTCCTCATTTTAAATATAAACATGTTACATTAAATATTTACGATTTGTAATTAAGTACGAGGGTGGTCCGATAAGTACTTAGCCTACAAAAGAAAAACGATTTTTTTAAAATTTTTTTATTTCTCAACGTAATCTCCTTTTAGCTCGATACACTAGACCCAGCGATGCTCCAATTTCTTTAACCCCTCTGAAAAATACATTTTCTCAAGGTCTGCAAAGTTTTCCTCCGTGGCAGCGATAACCTCCTCATTTGACTCAAATTTCGGCCCAGCGAGTGACTTTTTCAAGTTTGGAAACAAAAATAAATCGCACGGGGCCAAATCTGGAGAATACGGTGGATGGGGCAGCGGTTCGTAGCCCAATTCGACCAATTTGGCTGCGGCGAGGGTGGAGGTGTGAGCCGGTGCATTGTCATGGTGGTAGAGCACTTTTTTATTCGCCAAATGTGGCCGTTTTTTCTGTAATTCGGCGTCGAATCGGCCCAATAATTCGGCATAGTACAGCCCTGTGATCGTTTTGCCCTTCTCCTGGTAGTCGATGAAGATCACACCTTGTGAATCCCAGAAAACGGTGGCCATCACCTTTCCGGCCGTAGGACCGTCATTGCTTTCTTCGGAGCACGTTCGCCAGGTGAAGTCCACTGTTTCGACTGTTCCTTGGTCTCTGGTGTGTACCAGTGGATCCATGTTTCGTCGACGGTCACGAAACGACGCAGAAAGCGTCAAACACTGCTCTGAAGTAGTCTCACGGTTTCGCTTGTTGTCCGGAGTGAGCAAACGCAGCACCCAGCGCGCCGACAGCTTTCTCATGACCAAAATTTCATGCAGGATTAAGACCCACGCGGTCTTTTGAGATGCCTACTGTCTCAGCCATCTCGCGCACCTTCAATCGGCGATATGCCAATACGAGATCGTGGATTTTTGTTATGTTATCCTCCGTGGTAGTCGTTTTCGCGATACCTGGGCATGGCTTATGAAAAACCGATGTGCGATCACGTTGAAACTCATTAAAACAATTTTTGACAGTCGCCACGAAGGAGAAGAGTCACCGTACACAGCATCCAAGCGCTCTTTGATTTTGCTGCACGATTTCCCTTCCAAAAACAAGAATAGAATCACCGTCCGATATTGCTCTTTTTCCATTTTTCTAAAATCCGCGGACACGCCCGCTTCCACATGCTGTTAAAACAAAACTACGAGTCTGATTCGGCTGAAATTTCGACAGAGCCGTCTACGAGAATGTACTACACGATAGTAAATTTCTCTTGCGATAGTGGCGCCATCGGGCGGTGAGGCTATCGGACGACCCTCGTATGTATATATAACACGGTGACCGGACAACTCAGAATGAAACCATCTCAGAAGCACCTCAGAAAGTTCAGTAAGAGTGATGATAAAAATATATAAAAAAATGGTTAAATAGGTTAGGTTAGGTTAGGTTAGGGTTACCAGCTAATTTAAAATTATTTTTTCATAGCTTTTAATAATATTTATGAAGTGTCTCTGAGTTGGTTTCATTCTGAGTTGGCATGGAACCATATAACACATTACATTTTTTTAAATTTATTTAATGTTTGAATTTTTTTTTACAGTAAATATACAATTTTCATGTGTTGTAAAGGAAAATAAAAATACCCTTTCCTTACCCTAAAGAGACAAGGCTCTTGTGCCTGGTGAGGGAATTCTACATAAACAAAAATATTTGCCCTACTGTTAAAAAAGTTGTTTATCACTGATGTAGGTTTTGTTTGTTCGGTGGATTCCTAGAACAAGCACTTCAAAGATAACATTAGTCGATAACAGCACCTGTCACGGATTAGTGATAAAATAGGCATCGCTGTTTAATGCACACTTTAATTGCACAATAATTTTTGATTGATCCAAAATTTGAACTTCTAATAAAAATCCATTAACGTCGAATTATTTGCAACAAATTATTTGTTTTTGTATCAAATCCGAAATAATTGGCTTCGAAACCTTTGTGACTGGTCCAAGTGATGCCAAGAAGATGGCCAACCTCCTATAAGAAAGGGAATTTATGATCCAATATATTTCTCATATTTCCTAGCCAATATTTCACAGTACCCAAGTAAAGGCAGTGAGTGTGTAAATATGTTTTATAAAACATGTTTTAGTGCAAAAGATATTGACGCTTAAAACAAACAATAAAATTATAAGTGCAACCATTATTATGCGCTAGTTTCGGCTGTATACCTTCATCGTTGTACTTTTAAAATGCAGTTATAAATTCACATTACTTACGAACAGTTATTGTGTTTAAATTCCGCACGTGACTTACGGCAACATGTTTTCCAGAACAGGTTTGATCGTTAATTTATTTTGTGGTAATTTAAAGTGTGGATAATGCATTTCCGTTGTTTGTGACCATATCAGTTTCACTGGGTAATTGCGAAGATTAGCTTTGGTAAGGTTCTTAAAAAGAAACTTATTTCGTGGCTTCAATTGTTGTATTCAAGTTAAACGAGTATTGTGGTTTGATACATTGGTTGTGTTAAATTTCTTATGGCCCTTTTCACTTTCCGAACTTCGCTATCAAATTCTAGTGATGGAATAATTATTATGAATGCCATGATTCAATTGAAGATCTAAAAACTATAAATCGTAAACATCTAATTTGCAGTTCTAGTTCTATTTGCAGTTTACTTAAAGTAAATACATTTTATTCCATGTTTTAGTTTCTAATTTCATGCTTAACCCCTTTGAACCCCTTAGGTCTCATGGATTCTGTCTCCCTTTCTATCATGGCTAGAAATATGATTTAAATTTTTATATGAGAAAATGATTTAAATTTAAATATGAGAAAATGCCATGCTTTATATTCAAATCTAAAAGTTAACCATAAAACAATTAAAACGTGTACCTTCATGAAACCAAAATTTGCGACCGCAATTAGAAAAAAATTACGAACCTTTGGGAATTTTTTATTAATTGTTTTTACATGGAATAGCAAAAAAATGAGCTGATCATATCGTTTTTAATACATTTGCCTGATAAATATGTGTAATTTTTTATTTCATTATCATAAAGTGAGCCATTTTTAAAACTTTTTAAAGTTTGTTTTAAAAAAATATGCTTTTATGAGAATTATAAAATTTGAGCGCGTTTATCATCAATCATCACCTTTCGAAGATAGTTTTTGATCTTCGGATGCGTTCAGAAATATTCCATTTATTTGGATTTTATTGCAAAGCGGAGAAATTGCAGGTAAGGGGGCCTCAGCACGGGTAAGCCGCCCAGTGAGACCAACATTATTAAATTGTTCTATATGTAAAATATTGTATCAAAATAAAAAATTATGACCTTCTGGCAAAATAGCCCCCGAGGAGTTTTTGGCAATATGTCACCACGATTCGCCAAAACAAATATCTCAAATATCAAACGAATTATGTTCTCGTTTTCACTTCTAACTCCTGGACAAATGTATATAAAAAAGCTGCCAAAGGAATCAACCGGATTAAAATTTGGCTAGACAATAACCTGCTAACACTAAATGTAGACAAAACAAAGTACATGACATTTTGTATAGATCCCAGACGTTAACCGAGACTTAATGAAAACTTAACCATACACGACTGTTCATCTAAAGAAAACTGCCTATGCAACCCGGTAAGACGGACTGAGATAATGAAATACTTACGAATTTACGTTGACAACTATTTTAGGTGGGCAGAACAAATAAATAAAACAGCGGGTAAAGACAGAAAACTTATATATTTTTTTTAAGAACATACAAAACATAATGCCAGTGAAGACTTTAAAAACTATATACTACGCGTTAGGCCAATCAATTATCACCCACGGTATGATCGGTTGGGGTGGTGCTGCGAAAACTAATATGGACCCTCTCAACAAAGCGCAAAAGGCCTTAATTAAAGTTATTACAAAAACACCTTTTAGATTTTCGACAATAGTTATTAGACTTTGCTGTATTGAACACACAGCAACTGTATATCAAAATTATATCTATACGTTACCAAAAAGACAAACTAAATCATCATACTGCACAACACAATTACGACACAAGACATAAACATCAACACATAATTCCGAAGACAAGTACTACAAATGGACAAAGACATTTTCATAATCTGGCTCCAAATTTTTTAAATTTAATTGAAAAAGATATTAAAGATATCCAAATGACAAAAAATGGAAATCTAAAAAGCAAAATTCATACGTTGATATAATATAACAAAGGCATTACATACTGCGGGCAAATAACTTGAACAATACAAAAACACACTCAACGCCTGTATTTTTTCTCTTCTCTCAATTATTTTTGTGTTTCTAATTTATTTATTTCATTTTTTTTTCTATTTTTCTTATCTCTTTCTTTTTCATTTCTTTTTATTGTTATGGTATTTTATTTATCTATTTAAATTAAAATATTTTTATTTTTATCTTATTTTTCTTCCAAGATTAAGATATCAAAATTAGTTTAAATTCCTGCCACCTCGGAACAGGCTCAGCCTAGTGAGGTGGTATATACAAAAAAAAAAAAAACAAATGTATATTGTATTTTGTATACATTGTAATATAATGGTTAATAAATAATTTAAAAAATAAAAATAAAAATATTTATATTTTTGTCTTTGTTTTTTCATTCTTATATTTTAATTTTTTTTTAAAGAAAGAAAAACATTTCCAGGTTACAAATAACCTGACAGTATTTGAAAATCTCCTACTACCTCCTAGTGTATGTATGTATATTCTCATTTCTCTTTCTAAAATAATTTCCTGCTAACTGCTTGCCTACCATATTCCTTATCAAACGATTTTAATTGATTATTGTTTATGAAATGTAAATGTTTCG
Source organism: Limnephilus rhombicus (assembly GCA_929108145.2). Lineage (NCBI taxonomy): Eukaryota > Metazoa > Arthropoda > Insecta > Trichoptera > Limnephilidae > Limnephilus > Limnephilus rhombicus. Next base: position 21,375,320 of record OV815288.1, read on the forward strand.
ATTGTTGTGCAATGTTAACATGTTACAGGGTGTAACAGGAAGTACCTGAGGGATTTTAACCATCGATTCCTGAGCATATTTGGAGAAAAAAATGTAAATGAAATTTTGGTCTCCGGTGATATTTTTTATTTTTTTTTTTTATTTTTTTTTTCTACAAAAACATAAAAAAATAGTAGGTGTTGGACAGTTGGAGGCGGGGTGAGGGGTTGGTCGGTTACTCGGCTGAGTGACCAATGACAACAAGCGGAAGAATTTTTTTTTTGTTTGAATTTGAAGAAAAAAAAAAAAATGTCATAAAAGTCACCGGAGACCAAAATTTCATTTACATTTTTTTATCCAAATATGCTCAGGAATCGATGGTTAAAATCCCTCGGGTACGTTCTGTTACACCCTGTATAATGCTTGCAATGTAGAATAATGTAAATATTTTTTTCTGTTTTCAGATGACACAAATGACTTTCGAAAGCAGTTTGTGAAGGACAAAACTAATAAATACCTGTCATACGCAGAAAAGATATATGCCAACTATTTGAATAACCCCTCTAGTGAGGTAAATAACACAAATCTCTACTATTAATATGCTGTCGTCTGCTGTACGCACTTGCCCCCATGTGCTAATTACGAATGGATGTGCTGCCATCTATAGTTTTGCAGAGGAAGGAAGAAAGTAGATTGTCTGCCCACCAACCGTGTGGCAGGTCGGATTGGGAGTGACTGGTTCAGGGAATCTTTTGGCCTCTCCAGCAGGACTCTCTTTTGCAGCATCGTCTTGCACCGCTGTGGGAGGAATGGATTCATACGTCCGTCATCTCCTGGAAACATTGATTCTCATTTCTCCCCAGAACTTCCTCTCTTTTCTTTCTTAAGAATACTCTTCAAATAGCGGCCTTCAAAATGACATAAGCCTTGAGGGAAATTATTTTCCTCAGGGCCTCCTGTGTGGAGCTAACGTAAAACAAAACAAAAATAAAACAAGTACTTTGATGGTTTGTGTATGTACAGCAGATGAAAAGATTGAAAGGAGAATACACAACGTAAAAGAGAATGGTAGAAGATGTCAGGGACGCTCGAGAAAGACATGGTATCAACAAGTTAATTTACTTAAGTTTGGCTGTCATGTCAAGAGTCAGAATAGCAGAAGAATATGTGTGAGAAATGTATGAATGAGAATGTAGCAAAGAATGTGTATCAAGATAAAATTGTGTGGCAGTCCAGTCTCTCTGCCTATCCCTGCAGCCACATGGCGAGATGGTTACTTGCAGTGGCGGCTCGAGCACTTCTTTGATGGTGGGGATTGACATTTTTTACATACTGTACCGTAATCTCGCCACCCGTAGGATGTAATATAAAATTTCTCAAAATAATTTTTTGAAGGTCTAATCATGCTAATCGGATATCTAAACACAAAATAATATAAAATGTCTATGGATATATACTAATTTACAATATAGTACAATATAAATATCGATTTATCTTGCAAGATTATTATCGAACTTAATTTTAACGCGAGCGATTCCTGCCCGAAACTACGCAAACAAATGGTTCAGTAGTTTGTCGTGGGGATTTATTGGGTGATCCCCATGGTATGTGAAATTCAGATAAGAGTGCGCGTGCGCGGTTCTTGCAGATTGCATACGATCGCGAAAGAAACGCAAGGAATTAACCAAAACAGCTCGGATTGTCCCTCAAGTGCGCAGTAGGCAGTAGGTTCTGCGCACTGAGAAATGGACTCTGATAGTTCGTGCGCTGGTCGGCTATCATTCCGCACCCGCCGGGTCGCATTAAAATGATTTGTAATAATTTTTTGTATTTTATTTCTGCAAATGTTAATTACTTTTATGTTTAAAGAATTCATTCATTTTGGTGAAGACAAAGCATCGACTGTTATTTCCTTTAGCAGGTTTCGGAGGTAACTGGTGGGGACTGTCCCCATTGTCCCCCTGTGAAGAACTGCCACTGGTTACTTGTATTTATGAATTTTTCAGTTGCTCCTGGACTCGATGTCTCACTCCGAGTTGGCCCTGCCGAGGGACCATCCGAAGACCCTGGTCCGGCACTGTGACGCCAGCTCCATGTGCCGCCCGTATGAAGACCTTGCCAAGTACAGGGTGTTGGGGATCATTGGTGGTCAGGTCATGCTGGTGCTGTGCTCCGAGACACAGCAGTGCTACGCCATGAAGGTAACCTCAGCTAGACTGCTAACAAAAGAAGCACTTGTCTCCATGTGCAGAAAGGGCGTGATTTATTAGCAATTCAAGAAACATTAAGATTGGGGCATTTTACAAAAATTCAAATGTACCATTGTCATCAAATGTTATTTATCATCTTTAAATAATTATTTTGAAATTTTACATGAAAATATAAGAAGCATTAATAAACATTTTGATGAATCACAAATTTTATGAATATGTATCGAACTTAGCTTTGATATCATCATTTTTTATCAATGAATGTTGAATAAATTAAAAATCCTCACCCTTTAAAATTGTTAGATGTGTTCTACCTATTCAACTCTAATTAATAATTAGCGCCCTTTAGGTGATTTTTCACAAAAATGGTGCTCTACAAATTACCCAATTATTATTAATAAGTAAATGATGTCATAATTGAATTTAAATATTAAAAAAACGAAATAAAAGTGGAGAAAACCACAATAATAAAATGCTAATTGTCTTCAAATTAAAATTGGAAAAGATTCAACTTTATAACTTCCTACCGATCACAATCATCTAAAATTTATTAATAAATTCTCAGACAATAAACTCTCTCTACCTAAGAAAGAAAAATGTCATTCTTATTGGAGATTTAAATATAAATATGACAGTTGCGCTTTTCTACTGATCAAAAATTGGTTAAATGCTGAAACGGACCTAGAAAACTGAAACGAAATGGTGCTGATTGAATGGTGCATTTCAATTTCAGTATTTAAGGTATTTAATGAAATGCTTACATCATTTATGTTATTTCAGGTTATCCAGAAGACGTGCAATCAAGTTTCCGACGATGACTACTTCAAGAGACCGAACATAGACAACAAACTACCCATAATGCCCATAGACATCCCTTACATGGTCAAATTAATTGCGTATATTGAAACACCGAACCTACTATTTCTAGTCCTGCAGTATGCGTCAGGAGGAAAACTGTTTGATTACATTAAAAACTATGTGAAATCTATACCGGACACACCAGTGCGACAAGTTAATTTGGAAAACGTCTTTATCGAAGCAGAAGAAATCCAAAATTCTAGAAAAACGTCAAAAGATAACTCAAAAGTGTGTCGTGATACCGTTGAACGAATAGAATTTAATAAAAATCTTACAGAAAACCGTTTAAAAGAAGAACAAAATGAAAAAAACTCTAACAATAATAAACAATCCAGTTCAAATTCTGAACAAATTGATAAAAATAACGATTTGTCCGTTAATGAAATCGTTTCAAATTCCCAAAGACTTTTGTTGAATGTGGACAATGCTTTGAGCGGCCGGTACCTCAAAGAAAAAAGTGTTGACGTTGAAGTCGATTGTGGCGTTGCGAGTGAAGTGGACAAAGTCAGTGATATAAGTGAAGTGGATGTTGTTGAAGCAGACAGGTTAGGTTTGATGGTTTCTGAAGTGGAGAGAACTTTTGACGGGTTGCAAGAGAAGTTGGAGCAAATTATTTTGGATGAAGACAGTAGTAATTTCAATGTAAGTACTTTTATAATAAATTATTGTTTACATGACCTTTTACACACCATGTGATTGTTATAGTCATGTAGTTTGATGGCCTCCATGGATGACTAGCAATCCGGTACCATTGCGTTGCAATGCCATACAAAGAAATAAATTGTTTCTCCCTGCATGTCCTTTCCCATGCATCCCCGTTCCCCTCACGCGTTCCCCTTCCACTGTCCCCGCCTTCCCCCTCCCTCGTCACCCATCTCGCAAACCTCACCTCCTGCATTATCCTCCCCCTCCCCCTCCTGCCTTCCCTCCCTGCTGTTAAAATATATGAAATGCTCATTTTTTCATTTATTTCCGCCAGAACTCACTTCTATACAGCCTATAACCTTTGCAGGCGTGCGCACAACAAATCACCAAAGTTTCATCATAATCGGATGAACGGTGCGGCAGCGCATAAAATACGAACAAACAAATATTGATTTTTATATATAAGTAGGTTTGTTAAATTAATTTCAAGATACGAATACGTCGAAAGTTGTAGTATATATTATGATTATACATCTAGTTTCAACATCCTTCAGCAGATGTCATTATTATAGCTAGTTATATGTAGTTTTGAGGTATCTCAACAGATGTCAGTTAACCCCTTCCGACCGGCTTCATACGAGCGTGAGTTTGTCTTTAAAAAAATCTTGACAGCAAATAAATCTGTTTTTGGGAACCACACCGGTGTCGATCGATCGTGCGGGAGCTGCTTATGCAGGGTGCCATCACGCGAACGTGGTTAAACCAGTAAGTCGCCCAGCCCCAAGAAATCATAATCAAGAGCTTTACTGGTGAGTCGGACATTTTTTGCCGGTCGGAAAGGGTTAAGTAGCACCTTAAAAGAGTTTTGTGTTTAATGTACGAAAGGTAACGGAAATAGCTGATGATTCACAATAGACAGCGGGGCTCCAGGGGTGTTGGGTTCACTAGCTTCAGAATAACTTAGAGCTTCCAATAAAATGGACTTCCGATCCAGTTGAATATTCTTTGTAAACCTTAAGATAACATAAATAAAGCTACTTGTAATCTCGATGAACCTCGATCTTTATTGGAGTTTTTCCCGAACATATTTCAAGTTACCTCAATTACTGGGCTTAAAGTATATCACAAAAGTGAAAAGTAAAATGACATTTATAGATAGATATTGCCACATGTTTGTATTACAAGCAAGGCTCATTTGATGAAATTAATATTTTATAAAAAAAAAACTCCGTGTATGTATTTAATATCACGCGGGCCGCATACAGCTTAGTCTCAAGTCACACACATACAGTAATACAGTGCCTATCAGTGAATTCGCTCCAGTGCGGTATCGACCGAACGACCAGCCCCGGCGACTCAGAGCCGGCACCTGTGCCGATCAGAAGGTTGCGTGTTCCCGCGCTGACTTTTATACTTCTGCCGGCCGGGCAAGTAGTTTCGAGAACGGCGTGTGAAATTCGACCGCCGAGCCAAGGTGAGAGAGTTCGTGAACACTCCAGTCGCTAGTGCTGATATATTATTGTGGAGACGGGAACTTTCCAGTAGGTTGCCGCACTAATTGTTACCAGGTGATAGATATACTATCGGCCGTAGGTAGGTCCGGTAGCGGCTTGCAACTAGGTATTTATTTCTGGCGTGTTCCTTAACCAGTGGCGCTGCGATGGTTTTATCAGAGCGGGTTAAGTGACCGCTACACAGATTAACTTACTTTGTGTAAATGCGTTATATTTAATGATGAAAAGAGCATGACGTTGAAATCTTAAGATTACTAGAAAATAAAAGTCAATGTAAATGTAAAGAAGGTTTGGTTTTATTGTAGATGATTGTACAAAAGATGCGTGATTTTACTTCAAATTAAGACTCTATATGCTTATATGAATTCAGGGCATGGTTTCGTTCTCGAAGAGTTCTATTTAATTTCCTTTTATATTCTAGAATGAACCAAAATTACTAATGGCAAAGCTAACACATGTCAGGATTTCTCCTACGTAAAATACTGAACGGCTTACTGGTTAATGGGCGCTGCGAAACAGGGTATTATTTATTGTATACTATTTTATTTCCAACTATGGTGGTTGATCATCGGCTTCGTATCTCGAGAAGTCGCCATCCTACCGTTACATGAGGAACTCGGTCCGTCTCCCGTAAATCAAATCTCGGAACTGCCGTTGTCAAACTTGTCTCTGGTCGCGGTTAGAAACCATTGAGTCACGTCTGACTGGAATTCCCGTGACCAATGTTTTACTGCGTTACAACTTTTTTATTTAAAAGATCACCGGACAACTCGATAGTATGGTATTTCATCACTCCTTCGAAAGTCATTAAAAGTGACGAAAAAAAAACACTTTTTTAATTAAATAGGTTTCATTAGGTTAAGTTATGTACTATTTTTTTGTCACTTTTAACAACTTTTCAAGGGCTGTTGAAATGCCACTTTCTTGAGTTGGCATGGAGCCATTTAAATTTATTTTTTATTTCTATTGACAAAATTTGGAAGCATATTTCATCACCTTTTAAAAATATCTTTTAGTATTCAGATACATTCAGAAATATTCCATTTATTTGGATTTTTTTGTAATGTGGAAATATTCTAACGGAATACGCCAGAGGCCTGAGCGGTTAACAAATTAAAGATTCCAAGTTTAATAAGGTATAATTGTTTTTATTCCAGATTTTAGCCAATAGAAGTGCCTTACCCCCAAAGTCATTATGCAACTGGGCTTCAGAACTGTTGATTGCCATCGACCATTTGCATCAGTGTGGAGTTATTTGCAGGTTTCGTATTGTTATTTATTTTTTCTATTTTAACTAACATGGCAGAGTTTGTCAATGGACATTGAGTAGTATTGATTTTTCCTTTCTTTCTTTGAAATGACATTGTTTATTTCACACGTCATGCATATTATTACTGATTATCGCGGAATTTGGGAGGCGAGTTGGGGTAATGCCGGCCCGGGAATCATTTATTGGATAACCAACACCCCTGCTATAGGTCACCTTAACTAGTTTGATACGTTTGGTGACTTAGCAGCCTACTGCATACGGGCCCGATCGGGAGAGACAGTTTTTTTTTACATTAGCTTCATACAGGAGGCCCTGAAGAAAATAATCCCCCTCAGGGCCTATGTCATCTTTGGGGATGTTGTGTGGAGGGTATTTTTAGAGAAAGGAAGGAGAGAAAGTTCTGGGGAAGAAAAATGTTTGAGGGGTGGGTAGGAATCTGGGGGTCAGTTTGACCAGGAGTGACAGACGTATGAATCCATCCCTCCTACTGCAGAGCAAGGCGATATTCCGAGAGTGTACGACTGGAGAAGTCAAAGGGACTTCCTCAACCATTTTCTCTCGATCCGGCCTACCTTGCAGCTGGCGGGCGGAGTATCCGCCGTCAAGACCCGTACAAACTTCATCCCATGAACACCTTCATGATTACTGGTCAACAAAATTATTATGTAAATCATATATGAATTAATTAAATTTCTAGAAATCTGAATCCCAACAACCTGCTACTGGGCGAGCGTGGCCACCTGATGCTATCCTACATGGTGGGGCGGGAGACACAGTTGGCGCTGGTCCCCCTTCTTCACGAGGGCCGTCTCCAGCGAGACTGCTGCGTGGCCCCAGAGCTGCAGAGGTTCCCACTGCTGGACGAGGCCTACAATCAACGAGTCGGAGACTTCTGGAGTTTTGGAGCTATACTGTATGAGTTGATTATTGGAATGGTAAGATTTTATTTTTAAATTTGATGCTGAATGCTCAGGATTCTACAGACAGCCAGGTGCACTGATATATTCATTCTGGAAGAGCATTTTGTTAGGCGGATATGGGTACCACCGCCCTGAAACCATTTATTGTATAATCAACGCCTCTTCCATAGGTCACCTTAAGTGGTTAGCTACGTTTGGTAACTTAGCAGGGGTGGGGTGAGGTTTGTCTATGTCTGGGCGGCGGATGTGTCTGCCTACCAGCTACATGGCAGATCGGATTGGGAGGGAGCGGTTTAGGGAGTTCCTTTGACTTCTCCAGCCGTACTCTCTCGGAATATCGCCTTGCGCCGCAGTGGAAGGGATGGGTTCGTGTACTCGACCCCCAGATTCCTACCCACCCCTCGTACCCCTTTTCCTTCCTAGAACTTACTTTCCTTCCTTTCCTAAAAAGACCCTCCACACAGCATCTCCAAAGATGACATAGGCCCTGAGGGGAATTTTTCCTCAGGGCCTCCTGTGTGCAGCTAATGTTGAAACAAAAAAAAGTTGTGCAAATTCTCAGCCGACAGTCGTATTATGAAGATTTTCTACTCCAATGTTGAAGAGGTTAAACATAAGCTTTAGTGCTGTAGATGTGTATTGAGATTAATATGTAAGTGTTTGTATTATTTTCAGCCTCTATCTCTGGCCCATCCGTCAGGGTTCAATTCCCACACCATCCTGAACATGCCCAAAGACCTACCTGCAGACGCTGAGTCTCTACTCTCTCAGGTAATCTATTCCTAACTAACTAACGCGTTAAAAGTATGTAGAGAGGATATACTGCCGCATAACTCAGTCTCAGTATTAACTCTTTGCTTTCGTACATCGTCTTATATATTCAAACTCTTCCAATATTAATTCGTTTTATGTTTTCATACTCTTTTGTTATTCTGACTCTTGACATGGCCCAACTCAAGTATTTGATTTACTTTTTTTTTTTTTTTTTTTTTTTTTTTTTTTTTTTTTTTTTTTTTTTTTTTTTTTTTTTTTTTTTTTTTTTTTGCTAAAGATTTATTTATTTATTTATTTATATTTATATATTTTTTTTTTACAGTTTTTTAGAGAAAATGTGTCCTAACTGGGGTACCCCGTTCTAAGGACACATTGTACAAGTTTTATTATTTTAATTATAAGTAAATACCTAATCTATGTTAGAATATTGCCAAGGGAAATTATTAAGTTATATCTAAAAGAAAGTACAAAACAAAGCATTATTCTTTGTTGGGTTGCAAAATTGAATCTATTTTCTTCCTTCCCATGTCCATAATCCATATTTTTATGCTTCTTTTGAAGGCGGTTATTTTTTTTGTGGTTTTCATTGCAAGAGGGAGTAAATTAAATAATTTTACAGAGAAGTATTCCATATTTCTTTGTCCAAAAGTCGTTTTAGTTGTAGGTTGGTAGAATGTATGTTGTAATGTAGATCTTGTGAATCGGCCCGAGTTTGTCTGTGTAAAGTTATCCTGATTTTTGAATGCGTACATTAGAATATCTTTTGTATATAATTGTTTCAGTGACATTAAATTCAGCGCTTTAAAAACATAGTCTGTAGGGGTTCTGATGGGTACTCTAAGTATAATTTTCAGAATTGCCCTTTGTGCTGTGAGGACTGGTTTTATAGTGGAATCGCATGAGCTTCCCCATCCGATAAGACCATATTGTAGTTGAGATTGGGCTAAGGCATAATAGATTTTAATTAGTTGTTCTTTATCTAAAATGTTTCTTATTGTTTTGAAAAAATAGGTTAGTTTTTTTAATTTGTTGCTCACATTTTCCACTTGGGAGTTCCAATTTAAGTTTTGATCAATTATTATTCCAAGATATTTTATTGTTTGTATTTCATTCAATTTTGGACAGTTGCAAGGAGTTTCTCGGTTCACGTTTATACATTCTTTATGAATTTTTATGTTTAGGTTTGTATTGAGGTTATCCGTCTGTTTGTTGTGGATTTTGAATTTAATATAATTAGTTTTTGTATCATTTAGTGTTAGAGAATTTGAATCAAGCCATTTTTTTACCCGATTCATCACTTGATTGTACAATATCTTTCTCGGACTTCCCCAACTTCCATTCGCATTTGCGTCATATTTAATTTGATTTAATTTGTTTTATTTCACTATATATTTATTTAACCCCTCCGAATTTTCGAGAATATTAGCTTTTGGTGTCTTAAACGAAATGACATTTTACGAAAACTTTCTATTATTACCGCTTCACAATTAAAGCTCTATAAATGAAACATTTCTGAACGTAGCCGAATAGTAAAAACTGTTTTAGACAGGTTACAAAATAAGCTTTCGAATTATAATATTACAAATAAATATTAACATTTGCAAATATTAAAATTTAGAATGAAAACATTAAAAAAATGTGAAAATGACTCACGTGATGTTTTTATGTGAAACCGGTACTAAAATCACAGATTATGTAAACAAAAATACTTATTCTATTGTATAAATGTGTAATAAACACTTTTGTCACCTCACTTTTTTATCATTTCATATAAAAATATTTAAAAGAAATTAACAATGTCCAGCGCCCGTAGGAAATTTATGTGTCAGACTGCGCGTCTGACAGAATGTTCTTTTTATGTATTTCTATAGACAACTTGAATAGAGATGTGCAGCATGATTCACTATCGACCTTTCACTTTTTATTTTACGGATGTAACTAAAACAATAACGGAATTATAACGGTTTCTATGGAGACACGCGCTGACGTGTAAACACGCTTATTGTACTTGACTGCTGTCGTATTTTTAACGCATATATCTGCTTACGTTGCGGAGGGGTTAAAATAATATATTTGTACTATAATTGTAGCACATTCCAGAGATGTATAAATACTTTCAGAATCAAAACATTACTTTAAATGTCTTTAGCCTTATTTGGTGACCGGATCTGAATAGACCGGTACTTTCCAGTGGCAGTCCGTGAGTTTTCTGCGAGTTAGAGTGCTAAGATTGAAAAATATGGCATTATTGGTGTTGTTGTTAACGGGGGGTGGGGGGGGGGGGGGGGGTGAGTAGATAAGTGTGACTATGACAAAGGGTATGGGGGGGTCATAAACTCTGTGACGTCACATGTAAAAAAAAAATTAACTACCGTTTTGATTATTGTTAGATGTAAAATTGCCAAATATGTGATGTAACACTAGGGGGGAGGGGGTCTCACAAATGTGACGATGAGTGACAGGGATGGGGGGGGGGGGGCGTAAAAAAATCATGAAATTCATGTGACATAATTTATGGATGGTCCCTTACTGAAAATGATATTTTTTTAAAAATTTCAATATTTTGTATGAAGATTTTCAGGATTCTTTCAGTGTGAGATGCGGCGCACCCACATACTGAAAGATCTTCATACAAAAAGTTGAAATTCTGAAAAAACATTCTTTTTCAGCTACTAATTGAATCTTATTAATTACGCATACATTATCCTTGCATTGTTTGTGCATAAATTCCTCATATTTTTCCACATTCCAGGGGCCTTATAATTTACAGATGTTAATCAATTATTTGTTGTTTTTATTCCAGCTTCTATGTTTCGACCCTCGAGAAAGACTAGGAAGTGGTGCTACGGGAATAATGGAGATAAAATCACATCCGTATTTCAAACACGTGGATTGGGACATGCTGGAGGAAGACTACAAATATGATTCTAAATAACCACTGACCAATTTGTGACACTAAAGGAAATGGGAAAGAGGTAGGTTTAAAACCACCTGGCTGTTCAGATCGGCTACCCAAACAAGGTCTACTCCTACTTTCAAGCAAATTTTCGATTCCGTATGTTAGGGCCGTCTGTTTCAACAGAAAGCTAAATTAAAATTTTAACTGTCAGTTAAAGTAACAAGGATTTTAAATAGGATACTTTAGTACTTTTGCTATACTAATAGTTATTAGTGTGGCCAGTCTAAAAAGCAGAATATTCCTCGAAGTTATGTTAAATTATATAGGTAATTTTTTGGGATTAGTGTCCAGTGCCTGATTAGAGGTTCGTTTACATTATATTATTACTTCTGTTTTTCATAATTACGCGCCTCATCATGTATCCCACGAAGTCGGCTATAATCGTATCTAGCTCTTATTTGTATCAGGTCAGGGATACCAACATAACAGTGACAAAATGGCGGGTGGGCTGTCGTAGTAACGGTTCGCGAAGTGAAATTTTATTTAACGACATTGAAAATTAAAATGCATTATTTTCCGCCGGCCGTGATGCAATAAGTTTCCTTTTATAGTGATTAAGGCGAATCTAAAGTTTTTTTCTAAAAATTATTCGTAATAGCCATGGACACTAATCCCAAAAATTTACCATTATATATTATACATCGAAAATTAAATTTGAAAACCACAACAACTGCCAAAATATCCTACCATATTTTGTTTCGCATCATTGTAGGACCTGACAACTTCAATCCTAAAAAATATTTTTGTGAGTATTTAAAGATAAATGACGACCTATTATAATACATACGATATTACACGGAAAAAATATAATTTACCTTCCAATAATTGAGAGGTAAATTAATAAATTTGATGTGTCACAAATTTTACGAGATCTTTCAACATGTGATGCCGCGCCATAAATTCGGGATCATTCCAAATAACCATATTATTATTAACATGGGATCAAAATGTTATGTGTAATAATGTCACTATAATCATGATTATTAATCGCATGTAATTTCATACCTTACCTCCAACAGAACTATCAAATATGTCAAAATGGCAAAGAAAATCGGTTTTCGGAAAGTAAAAGCAAAAGTTAAAAGTGACATAATATTGTAAAACAGGCGGTAAAATTAATTGTAAAATGGATTTTGGTGAAATTTTACTTTAGCAATTTATTTTACTTTCGCTTTTACTCTAGAAAACATTGAAACAGACAGCCCGGATTAATTATTTATTATAGATACTCTTTCTTTTACCAAAACGAAGCTGAGAGCATTTATCGAAAGTATGATTTATTTGCCTCATTGGGTTTTTAGAAGGTAAGTTTGGGACATTGGGAATTTCCCTATCACAGAAGTGTGGTAACCGTTATTTTTGGATCTCAAAATTTTGATACACTAACGTTTGTGTGAAATTCAAAATTTAATAAATTTTCGTCGTGAGTTTTTTGTCAAATTTGTAACACATGATTATTTTTCTGAAAGTTTTTGATTTTGACTGCAACAAAATTGAATGAATCTCTTTTTTATTCAGGATTTATTTTTAATTATTATAAAGTTAGTTATTTATATATATTGTATCGAGATGGGTAATTGAAACAGCGCCACGTCATGCCACATATCATTATTGTTTGTGGCTTACACAAAAGTTGGTACCCCTGCCCTAAGTGGATGAGGATATAAGAATATGTATTTTTGTGTTTAATTCAAAAATGCAGATTCAGAGTTACTTAGTCATACTAATTACCCAGCGATGTATTTATTATTATAATGTTGCTTTTCATTTTCAAAGCATTTTCATTATCAGGATTATAGCATTCCAATCAGTACTTACATTTTGTTCACTTCTCGTTACAATAAATAGAATGAGGGTCATCGGAAACTACTAATATAAAAAAATCTGGTATATGTAAACAAATATGAACGTTTTATTTGTAAAGAACCTACCTTTAACTACATTTCTACATAGTCATCTAGCAACCCATGTTTCGTCACCAGTGTTTATGCGAGTCAAGAAAAGGTCTCCTTCATCAGAATAACGTTCCTAAAACGTCAGTGCTGCAGCCATACGCGTGGTTGTGTTCATCAATAAGCATGCGAGGGACCTGCCTTGCACAAATTTTCGCATAATGCTGGTGGTATTTAATAACTTCATAAGTAACTGTAACGTGAAACATTCTTCACAAATTCATCAATTGAACTCAGCAGTTCGTCTGTAATGACTGACAGCCGTCCCAAACGCTCGTCATCATCCATAAAATTTTCTCCTTTCACCTCTTTCAATTGCCTATGAATATCGCAGGGTCGCACATTTCTTGCGTTAAGAAATTTAATCACAGCTCTAACTTCACATCTGGCGGCGTTCTCTATTTTCTTGAATATTATAAACATTAGAACACTATCACAGAAACAACACAGTCAGTATCACAACAGCTGAAATACAACTAAACGCATTAGTACTTGTCCAGGGGCTACTCTATTCGCCAGCGCTCCTCACGGCGTAAACGGGTACTACTTTACGGATGACCCTCGTTTGTTGAATACTGATACATAGAATCTTCTAGAATTTTATTCACGGACTGTCCATTAGGTGAATCATTCTATAAAATATATCAGGACAGAGGCTTTTTATACTTTTACAAGCCTCTGATTTTAACTCATGTTCTTGCGGCCTTATTAATTAATTGCCATCTAATCTATTATATAGTCAAAACTAAAGGGCCTAAGAGCTGTAGAATATAAAGACTTAAGGTGAACAATTCTCAAAAAAAAAAAAATTTTTTTTTCAAATTGGTGACACGGATTTTTACATTGTGGTTTTATTTTTAATAAACAAATTGTAAAAATTGAGCTAAATAGATATTTTAAGGTACACAATATAATATGTCATACTCCAATACACAATATTATTATAATCCGCTTTTAAGGTGATGCACCATGTCATGTAAAATTTATGTAACGCTCAAACAATAACGCTCCTTATGTAGATGGTGATAAGGTTTAAATTCCTGTTTAACACCAGCTGCCTGTTTTTATTTATTCATGAAAAAAACATCGCCAAAAAGCATGCTTTATTTTATTTTGCGAAGCTTGGGCACAGATGTTTAAAGGTTTTACAATAATTTTCTAAAGAATTTAATTTTCCACCGTAAACAATAAAATTTTTATAAGCCTGATATTTTATTTTTTTCTGGGCTTACAAAAAGACTAATAAATACATACATGATTATTTCAAAGCAAATATGTGTTCCACCAGCAGTATTTAATTAACCACTCGAGCGACAGTGCGATTTTTTACTTTTTCCTCTGATTGCTCGTGATTTTTTGGTGACCATTTTTAATATTTTCCGCCGACATTAAAAAAAATCATACCTCCTAATTTTAAAATGGAAAAATTGAAAAAAAAATTATTGCATCTATGGAAAATTTGCCTAAAACGGGCAGCAAAGCAATCCGAGGTATTTTAAATGGTGCCATGTTGTGGCAAAAAGCTCTCCAGTGGTTTTAAAGCATCTAAAATATTTCTAAGCAATCTAATTTTCAAACCAAAATCACATAATTTTGCATTGCTGAGTAGTGCATCACCTTAAACATAATTTTACAGCATCTTTCATTACTTAATATGAAAAATATTCAACAGGATTTCTGTACGATTTTCAATTAACGTTTTTTTAGGAGCGGTGTTATAAGTTTGACTGCCGTCTGTGTGTCTGTCTGTGGCATCGTTCATGCCATCGCTCCTAAACAAATGGACCGATTGTGATAATTTTTTTTTTTTTTTTTAACCTCTTATTGGCCGGAGACGCGCGGGCGCGCGCGTATTGTGCGCAGGCGTGAGAAAATAATTTTAAAAAATTCGAACAAAACATGTTTGTTTGTGATTTTGGCCCTTCTATGTACAGAATTTGTATGAAGAACAAGGTCAGAATCGCTTGCGCCAACATTACCCCATAAGATGGGTAAAAATTTCATTCACCTTGCAACCCCAGAATATTTTTAAACGATTTTATCTGTGGCATGAAAATGTCAAATTTGCCTCAAATTTTATCGGTCAAGGTCGATGCTTGTTCCTCGACTACAACATCGTAAAACCTATTAATTTACATAATTAACGCAAGTAATGTTGTTTTGGTACATAGTTTATTGTTCTAGGAATGTGTTTCGGTCAATAAAATATACGATAGCTCAAAATTAATCCACAAAACATTCAATTTAAAATTCAAAATCGTGTTTTGTTACGAAATTTCCGTATTTTTCCTGGAATTTAACGGCCTTTGACCGGTTAAAGCTGACGTGATCGAGATGGTTCTTAGCTACAATTGCTAAGGTGTTAAAATCTGTTCAGGCATTTAAAGGTCATCAGCTCTTTTTTGTGTCGGGGGTTGCTTAAAATTAAAAAAATTTATTTTTCCATTTTTAATATGCAAAACATGGATTATGCTCCCAACGTATCGAGTAATTACCATTTTCTTGGTCATCAACATGGTCCTAAGTGGGGGTCTGCTGTTAAACAAAAATATTCTTTATTCATTTATAAATTACAAACTAGAAAAGCAAACACTAAAATAATTGTTTAAACTAATACCGTGCTATTACAATGTGTAATAACCAATATTATCATTCTAAAATAACGAAGTCCCGGCATTGCCCGGGCTCTATGCAGAGTTTTTCGAAATCAGATGTAGATTGTCCTTCCTCTTGTTTTGAAGGTAAAGTATGCAAAATTTCATCAATCTCGGAATAAAACTATAGATTTGTATAGACATCAAATCCACGCCGCCCACCCGCCACAGGTCACAGACACTCTTCTTTATACAAATAGATTAATACTTTTTGTAAAGTTGTAAATTATACAATGTGTTAATAACATTAGAGTGTAATGTTTTTTAGTTTATAAATCATGGGATGACTTCAGTATATATTATACAGTTGAATGTAGCAACCAGTGATGCCACAGTCTGGTGTACTTACATACTTATACTTATATTTAAACGCCATAAAAGCACAAAACATATTTTTTTGTTTTTCTTTGACTAGCTTTATTTTTCACATACCTAATTTACTTGTCACAAATTATCAATATATTTGTAATAAACATACAGCGAAATCAAAGATATTGAAATATAAGAGATGTGCTAACTGCAGTTTTTATTGGGTGGGACTGTGTTTCCTGGGGTTGCCAATATCGTTAACCAATACTACTGCACACTTTAAAAAAATCAACTACTTTCCATATTCAAACTGTATTGTTAACCGATACTACTGCAGATCTTAAAAAAATCAACTACTTTCCGTATTCAAACTATAGTGTTAACCGATACTACAGCACACCTTTATAAAATAACTACTTTCCGTATTCAAACTATTCCCATTAGGTAGTAGACTGCTGACGGTCGGGCGGCCATCTCACCATATCTCTTGTATTTCAATATCTTTGATTGAAATCCACGTATATGTGTAAGATCTGCAAAAAATAAGTTTTTGTTTTTGAATACTGAAATAAGACACATTACTTACTTTGGAGCATCTGTAAGATGTTATTTCCCGAGTCCTTCAAGAATTTTACAAGAGTTTCACTATATTTAATATAATTTCTTTTATTTTTAATTCAAAGCATTATTGGTTAACATTTGTTGTGTTTCACAGAAATTAAAATGTAAAATTACAGAAATTTAAATGAACGTGGAACCAAAATTTAACAGTGAGCGTGAAAAACCCTAAACTTAATCATTTTTAATATTCAATTGTGTGATTGGCTTTGTTTGCATTTGCACAAATCGTTAGAAGTTATTAATTTATTTGCGGTTTTTTTTACAAATAATTAAGTGAATACTTCCTAGCAACATTGATTTTTTTCATTGCGTTGGCTGCATTGTGTACACACTTCATATCGTAAACAAGAATCGTTGATCACACCTTTTGAAAAGCTATGATCCGAGGGAATTGCAGTGTTAAAACGGACAAGGTATCTATGATTTTTTCATATATTTTTCCGTTTTTATTTACAGTAAAATGTACTTTCTTTCATATTATAATGAAAATAAAACAAAAACATTGATGTAATGTTTATTTTTAGCATCCCAAAGTATCATGTCATTTCAAAACGACACTGGTCATTTGAGGGTATACTAATTGACTATTTTGTATGACTATTTAATCTGATAACATATATATTTATTACGTGTTATATGTGTTTTGATGAGAAGAACACATCAATACATAGTTCTTTCAAGTGATAAGTAGATATGATATTGTCTTTAATTGATGTATTCTTTTTTAATATTCTTCTTAGAAAATGGTCCATTTTTATAGTAATACACCATTTACCTCTCAGAACCACTGTCGTTTTAAAACGTTGAATATTTCCTAAACTATCAGTTAAAAAAAAAAAGAAATATTTCAAGTACACATAATCATATGTTATTTATTTTTTATTTCTGTAGGAATTAATTTGGATGAGAAAGGGTTAAAAGAGTCGCATGTAACATACAAATCGGACTCATTCTCCGAAGTTCTTACGCATGTAATTTACATACAACTCATTTAACACGGTTAATTAACGTAAAAGATACAGACTTACCCCAAAGTCTTTTCTTTAAAAAAGGTCTTTATTTGCCAGTTTAATAAAATCTTTAAGAGAGGTTTAATAACGGTTATGTCGGAGTACAGTGAAATCTCTATCTATCATTTTTGCAGCAAAACAATGGATGTGGAAATATTAGAAAAAAAATAACATTCATTCTTTAATGTTTCATGTTATAAAAAAAAGATAGATATTATAATGAATGTGTTTAACCACTGGAGCGCTTTTTGCCACAATATGGCACTAATTAAAATGCCTCGGATTGCTTTGCTGCCAATTTTGGCAAATTTTTCCTTTTTTGTAAGTAATTACGGACTGCAATCTTTAGAGCATAGGCGTCAGGTGGGAATGCTGTCCTTGTTCTACCGGTATTACAATGGAAGATGCTCCGAGGAACTAGCGTCATTGATCCCCTCGGCACCGGTCCATAGTCGGGAAACACGCCAAACACGCGCCCAACATTTGTGCACGGTTGACATTAGTCACATGAGAACGGGTCGTTTCTATGACTCGTTCTTGAGTTTAACGGCTCGGCTGTGGAACGATTTGCCGGCCTCTGTGTTTCCTCCCTCCTACAACATGGGTCTCTTCAAGACCCGTGTTCACTCCTTCCTTTCCTCAAAAAGACCCTCCACACAGCATCTTCAAAGATGACATAGGCCTTGAGAGAAGTTATTTTCCTCAGAGCCTCCTGTATGGAGTTAATGTAATAAAAAAAAAATAAAAAAAAATTAAGTAGAAGTTTACGATTTTATAATATTTTTTTTATAAATCCTACGAATATGTGATAATCGACAAACAATAGGTGAATTCATTGGCTATATAGAAATATAATAAGTTTGTCCGTCTCGATATTAAAATTTGGAGGTATGATTTTTTTATTGTGGGTGGAAAATGTTCAAAATGGTTACCAAATATATAGCAATCGGAGAAAAAAGTTTTAATTTGCGATGCGCTTCGGTAGTTAAGTAAGTATCCCAAACGCTTGGCTACATCAATGCATTTTTCAATGGAATGTTTTTGCGTTTTTTTAACAATTTTTTCTTTCTTGAATAATATGCAATGTTTTCACCGGACTGTTCATTTTTATGGTTGAAACACGAAAGTAAAAATATAACCGTACGCGCGTACCATTGCAGTATGTCTAACGATAACTAATATCAGAATCGGCCGCCTTCAGAGATCGACTGAGTAAAATGATAGTGCAAAAACTGTATGCACGATTAATGCCGTAAAATGATGCATGAGGGAACAAATCAATGCAATCTATTTTTGCGAGTTTGGTGTGAAATTAATTTGGCACTAGAAGAAATGCAGGAAAATGGTTATTCGAGATTTCACTGTGTACCTATTTTCAGAATTTTTATAAATGTTTCAGTGTCTTGGATTATTATCAAAATTATAATTTTCCAATAGAGAGAATAATATATTCTTTAGCTTTAAATATACAATTTAGAAATTAGAAATAATTAAAATGTTCACCTTTATGAATCCAAAGGTTCAAATTTCTTATTAATTATTTTTACATGAAACAATAAAATAGTGAGTTGACGATAACACTTATAATTAATACAATTTGCGTAACAAAATATGTGTGAAAAATTTGTATTTAAAAAATTGTATGTTTATTACAAATTATAAAACTTGAAAGCATATTTCATAACCTTTCAAAACAGTTTTTAGTTTTTGGATGCGTTCAGAAATATTCCATTTATTTGGAATTTATTGCAAAGCGGAAATATTCTGACCTTCTGATAAAATAGGCATGAGACCTGAGGGGTTACAAAACAGTATGTACTACATATTATCTAGTCACAAAATGTATTTAAATGTTGATGTTTTGTTTGTGTATAATAATATAATATTTTCTGCACTAAAAATGTGTGTGTGGGTTTAAGTTTAAAGTTGTTTAGAGTTTGTTTAGTTGACTTTTAAACATAAAGCCTTAGATTAATAGGTATTGTACTGTTTTTGTATAGATTATAAATATTTATGGATGGTTTTATCGAGGTGCAAACGAATATTGTGTCATGTTTTTTATTTGTTACTGTTTTGAAATTAAACAATTCAATGTGGTTTTACTATGGAATATTTTATTTATCATTGTATTGACTACAGAACATTTTCCTACCCTTTTTATTACTATTGCATTATAAAAAATAAAGCACAAATTTTTTTTTTTTTACTTTATGTGGCTTCACACAGGAGACCCTGAGAAAAATAATTCCCCTCAGTGACCATATCATTTTTGCGGATATTGGGTGGAGGGTATTTTTAGGGAAAGGAAGAAGAGGAAGTTCTGGGAAGGAAAAAGATATGTTTCCCAGAGTGATGGACATATGAATCTATCCTTCTCACTGCGGTGCAATGTGGAAGGGACTTGCAGGGTGGGGAACAAGGGAGGGGCAGAGGGAGGCATTGCAAAGGAGATATAGTAGCGGTAGGCGATAGCAGGGAGATAAGTATAGAAATTTGTGAGGATTGCATCATACTACCTATTTACCGAGTACATGCCTACTTATACTCTATAGATAAGCTGACACCGCCTGGCACCACACACAAGCGGCCGGCGCGAGCGACTGGATTATTTCACCACCTACTCGAAAGGTCTGGACCCATGATAACAGTACCGCGTCGATCATTCAAGTACCTTCTGGCGTACATATTGCCAGCGATCGAGAAACTACGAAACTGGTTGGCCGCACTATAAAAGGCTGTGAGATCCTGAGCAAGCAGAATGTAATCAAGACTTCCAGTAACCAATCAGTGAACCTTACAGTGCGGTGAATCTACTAGAATTCATTCATCGCAGTTCTACGTATTTATTCCGCGCTCTTGTTTATAATTTCAATTAAAATAAACATCTCCATAATCTACCAAATAGGTGTTTATTTATTATTATTTAACACGCAAAAAATCCATGCTTCTAACACAGACAGCTGTACGTAGCCTGCTCACGTGCCGGAAAGTCATTTGGTTTATTGATGTTCGCACCAGACGGAAAAACAAAATATATTGTGTGTCCAAAAGCACTTCAATAAACAGAATTAACCTTTTAAAGACTATTTCGTTAAAGAATTTGCGATACCCGTGGACTGGTATTTTAAATTCTCATACATAATTGTTTTGTTTACATTTGAAATGTATAGACGATATTCGTCTTTTAGGCACTCGATCGGTTGGTGTGTATACGTGACGCTCGTGTAAAAAGGGTTAAAGGACAAACACTTTCTTTCTTTGAGTGGCATTGCACGTTGCAAGACAAGCCGGATTCTCGCGAGTTTAAAATAAAACCTAAATATTTTATGAATTGAGGATTTTTCCATCCATCTATTGCTTCCCAATAGCCAAGTCATTGTGTTTGACCTTGTTTTCGGTTTTGTAGTTAACCAGATACCAGAAAAGCCGCAGCGTGAAGAAGTAGACTATCTCCATGAAACTAAGAACACTGCAGCCCAGGAATAATCCCGCCATGCCTCCAACTGAAACTAAAATAAAAATATAATTAGTTTGGGGGTGTTTTGAACAGTTTTAAATGTAACATTGTCATCATACAATGATAATACTGCAGTGTTTCTTAACATGTGGTCTGCGGATTTCTGGGGGTCCGCGAACACATATATGGGGGTCCGCAGTCTCATCTTTGGATCATTTAACAAAAATAAATACATGCTACCAAAAGTTTCGTAATCGCTACGCGTCTTCGTTTCGGATTATTTTCAAGTATCCGTCAAAAATAAAAATTGGATATTAAACCCTTTCAATACAGATGTTACTGATATTACTGGCTTGAGAGGGGAACAGGAAAACCAATTAATAGAAAATCTTGTGTTTCAGCTTTGAAATGTAATTTCAAAGAAGCCTCTTTATCAAGTTTTTGGGTGAATGTACAGAAAGATTATAAGGAAACATCAGAAGAAATACTGAAACATTTACTGCTTTTCTCAGCTACATACCTCTGCGGAAAGGCATTCTCTGCTCTTTTATATACTAAAAACAAACACAGAAACAGATTACAAGTGGAATCCGATTTGAGATTATAACTTAGTAGCAACATCAACCCGAATATCACTAGTTTAGTTGTAAAAAACACCAACCTTCGCATTACCACATCAACCGTTAATTAATGTGAATGTGTTGCTGTTGTACGTTATTATTATTTTTATTTTTAAAAAGTATTTTTTTTTGTATTTGAAAAATATATCAGAATGTGCAATTCAGACGGTAGAAGTGAAACCTTCAGAAAATTAAAGTAGATAGCAGTGGGAAGGCTACGAAGCACCGCGCAAAGAGGCGCACCTCTAACAGGCTAAATCCCATGGATGTATGTGTTTGTCTCTTTTTAGTTCGCTATTTTTCGTTTCATCGAATTTTAAATCACAACAGTGCTAAAGAAGTTTTCACTTCAAAAATGGTTCAAAATTTATTGTCGTTTATTAAGGGGGTCCTTAAAAAGTGCTTAAAAGTGCTTGATTTCTTAGGGGTCCGTGGCTGAAAAATGTTAAGAAACGCTGCTCTACTGAATACTCTAGTAAAGTATTATACTGCCCTGAAGAAGCTACGGTTGTAGCAAAACCCGTTCGGCATAAAGTATAAAAATAAAAGTGGTGTTTACAAAGTTATTGTTTTATTTTAAATTAATATCTGAGTGTTTGTGGAAAGCGGGGCCGGCTCTATGCCGGTGCAAATGGAGCAGTCCACTCCGGGCGCCAACTTGCTAAGATGCCAAGGAGTCGACGCGCTGATAATTCCTAACAGCACCCTTCGACTCAGGGCCGCCCCTGCTGGAAGTATTACATAGCGGGCAACAGGAGTATTACATAGTTCTTGCAATATATCAGGAACCCTGGTGATCTCCCGTCATTTGTAATTTTCGAGACATAAAAACTCAATAAAGTGCTATATAGCCAATGAATTAACCTGTATTTTACCGTTTATCTCATACTAGCTGACCCGGCCACGCGTTGCTGTGGCTAATAAAACACAACGTCATCTACTGGATGGTTATCCAACCTTTATAACCACCGCCGTCTTTGAGTTTATCGCGAAGAGACAGACAGATGCCGCGGAGGACTTTAATTTATAATACGTAGAGATGGTGTTAAAGATTATAATAATGTGCATGAAATGCTTGGAGTAACTAACGTATTTAAGTTAATGAGGATTAATACTGTTTCTGTCTAAATAGCTTTTCAATTACTGCAATGTACGTGACAATTTTTTTAGAAGATAGAATGGGTATAGTAAGCTATCCGTAAAAGATAGATATATGCTTTTGCGGACTTTTTTGTAGATCTATAAAAGAGGAATATACCACCACGCATTGTTTTGTTATATCCCAAAAGGATTAGACAGCGTTTTTGATGAAAGCTACCAGGCAGCTTGACTTTTTCCGACATTTCTAACAATTATCGTTATGTTTTAACCGTATTAAGTTTATCGCGAACAGACAGACGCGGGGGACTTTAATTTATAATATGTAGAGATGTAGAGATTTGTAGGATTTATAAAAAAAATCATAAAGTTATCCTAGTTACTTAAAAACTGCCGTGAGGGGTACTTATTCGAGTCAACATTGAATATTTTCGATTTCTGTGTGTTCTCTGTGGTATCCTTGATAATGAAAGGTGCATATCTATGGAAAAGGGACCTAATTTTAACCGTAAACAGCTGATCAAAAATTCGTCTGGTAAAATATAAATTTTTAAAATTTATTTTTAACATCGTTCTAAAATAGTCTACAAAGTTTGGATTTGCGACATCTAGATAAAGTATTTCAATAGCTTCGTTTTAAGACCAAAATAACAAACGTGAGAGCTACAAATATTAAAAAAAATATATATTTCGAATCAAGGAGATAATTGCCTTTTTTCCGAAAAGCAATCGGAGACATTTAAAATGGCGGGAATACATGGCAAAAATCGCTCCAGTGGTAAATGATATGAAATTCTTACCTAAGACATCTGTAAATCCAAATATAATATCTCTTCTAAAGCGTAGTTTTGGGTAAGACACCATTCCCCACTGGAGATTTGTTCCCAGAAACCAGTGCTGCAGGGACTGAAACATTATTACTTGTACATTATATTTTTATTTTTACATTAGCTCCTCCATATAGGAGAACGTGAGGAAAAATAATTCCCTTAGAGCCCATGTCCCCATTGGGGATGCTGTACGTAGGATCTTTTTAGGAAAAGGAAGGTGTGGAAGTTCTGGGAAGGAAAAGAGTAAGAGGGGTAGATAGGAATCTGGGTGTCAGTGTGTTCAGAAGCGACGGATATACAAATCCATCACTACCACTGCGGTGCAAGGCGATGAGTCAAGAGAGTCCGTCTGAAGAGGTCTAGGTTAGGTCTCCTTCAACCAGTCTCTCCCAATCCGGCCCGCTACGCAGTAGGTGGGCAAAAGCATTCGCCGCCGAGACCTATACGAATTTCACCCCGTGAACCCGGATACCCCAGTTAAGTCACCAAACCATCGAACCACTTGGGGTGACCTATGGCAAAACTTCATGTACAGGTTGTTGTGACTTACTTTAACTAATGATTCCTGACATTATTTGAAGTAAAAAATGTTAATGAATTTTTGGTCTCCGGTGACCAAAATTTTTTGATGTTGTTTGTTTTGTTTTTCTTCAAAATCAAACAAGAAAAAAAAATCTTCTAACGTCATCACTGGTCACTCAGCCAAGTAATCGCCCAACCCTGCACCCCGCCCCTAATTGTCCAATACCTAGTGATTTTTTATTTTGAAAAAAAAAAACATCAAAAATGTCTCCAAAGAACAAAATTTCATTAACATTTTTTTACTCGAAATAATCTCAGGAATCACTGGTTAAGGTAAGTCAAATAGATCCCTTAACCACTGGAGCATTTTTTGCCACAAAATGGCACTATTTAAAATACCTCGGATTGCTTTTCTGCCAATTTTGGCAAATTTTCCTTTATTTGTAAGTAATTAAGTAGAAGTTTACGAATTTTTATATATATCCTACGATCATGGGATAATCGACAAAAGATAGGTGAATTCATTGGCTATTTAGAACTATAATCAGTTTTTATGTCTCCATTTTAATAAATCAATCAAATCAATTTTAATAAATTCCGAGGTATGGTTTTTTTAATGTGGGCGGAAAATATTCAAAATGATCACCAAAAAATCTCAAGCAATCAAGAAAAAGGTTTTAAATTGCACTGTCGCTCCAGTGGTTAACACTCTGTATATTATTACAATTTAAAATTGGTAGGTAGGTAATGAATTTTTATATTTTACGTGAGTACCGCAACTGCAATGGAACTATGGCATCCCCAGTTGGGGTATGTTGTGAGGCTAAAGGGAGTGGGAGGGGAGTCTTCATCATTGTTTATGTCAAGGAGGCAGGGAAGAGGGTGGAGAAAGTTCCTGCCCATTCATAGATCACTCCATGCTTTTTAAAGTAAGGAACGGTGATCTTTTACCAGGGCGATGCTGATAGTATCTTCTATATTTATAAATATACTATAAATGGTGACCGGAGACTAGTGGTGCAAGTGGAAAACTGGTGAGTCTGCATAACATGAAGAATAAAAAAAAAAACTCCTTTTTTCTATCTGAGCGTTTTGATATAATTTTTTTTACTTTTAAAATTTTTTTTGGTTAACTGAAATTTTTAAATATAGAGAAGAGCTGATAGTAACCCTATAATAACTGATTTTTTTTCAAATTTGACATAAGAAATTTCAAATTTGGACCAAATTTACTCTAATCAAAAAAGTAATATCACAAAATCGACTCCAAAGGTGACGTAGATTCACCAGTTTCCTACTAATTTCAGGACAACATGTAAAACATGTTTTTTTAATGTGAAAAACTTAACTGTGAAAAGTTTAACTGTGAAAAATCCCAAATTAACCATCAGCTTACATGAAATTTATTTGTCCCCACTGGAATTGTTTTTTTTTTTCTTTAACTCCACACATGTGGCCCTGACAATTTTTTTCCCTCATGGATGATCTATAAAATCTTTGGGGATGCTGTGCGGTGTATGAGAGTGACTACATGAAAGAGAGACAACTGAAGGTACATGAAAACCTATGCATGGTTGTCCAGTCTCTCTTCATTGTCACCTGTGAAAATACGTTATGATAATTAGAGTTAGTATATTCCTCTATCCCATTATCACAGAAATTGCTTACCATTGATTGCACAACATAATTGACATCATCGCAATTCGGTAAACATTCGCACAATTTTTTATTCGCAGTTTTGTCAAACAAACTCAAGACGAAATCTGGAAAATATAAAATAATAAGTAGGTACATAATTGAAGGTTAGGTTCTGAATAAAACAATTATTTAATTTTGAAACAGACAAAATATAAAGTGATAACCTGTGTGTTTCGCCAAGCAATGCAGACCTTCAACATTGCAGACTTTGTCTTTAGCTGAAATTTGAAAAAGAATTTCAATATTTGTGCATTATTTAGTAAAAATTGAACATTTTACCATGAATCTGGAAATCTGTTTATCACCAAATCAGTTAAGCAGAAAAATTCTCAAGCAATGAATTCTGGAGTCGTGAAATTTGTTCAACTTCTTTTGTGCTAGGATTTCAAATTTATTTTTTATATGACCACACCAATAGAAATATTCTGCTTTTTAGACTGGCCACAATAATAACTATTACTTTAGCAAAAGTACACTTAAAACAGCGCGTGATCCTATTTTACATCCTTGTTATTTTAAGTGACGGTTAACATTTAAATTTAGCTTACGATTTATCTTTCTGTTGAAACGGACAGCCCTTATTTTTAATCAGTTGGTAATTTCTATTTTATTACATTCTTTAAAATTAATATTATACTATGTATATACCTGTGGGTCTGTAGAAATGAGGAACGCAACCACATAGCTTTATACACAGAGATATGCGGCAGTCTATCCTGCAGAGGTTATAGCTGTACACTGGACTGTGAGGAAGGTTGGATTCTTTCAGAAATCTACATTTTCGTTGCAAAACACTTAGCCTGAAACAAATCAAATGTTGGAAAACAATTTAACCCGGCGAGAGTGTGGCAGGGTATGTCATACCCACCATGTTACTTATTTGCGTGTATTTTTTTGTTTGTGAACTTCAAACCTGTTGTTGCATTGGAGTAGCTGGAGTTAAAGGGGTGCGGGAAGGGATAGTGGCGTGATCACAGTGTCGCGGGAGCCTGCACACGAGTTATACGCTTCCAAATTGCGTTCGGGTATGTGATACTCCGCCACACAGCTGGTATACATATATCTTAACAAAAACTAACATAACTTTTTCTGCTCTTTTAACTTACTTTCTTTGTTGCATTGTAGATTTTAATAGAAAATGGACGTTAACAGTGAAGAAACCCGATTTCGGTCAATGATGGAAGAAGTATTAGAAAAAATCAAAATGAAGCGAGCTCATCGGAAATATTTTCTAAGTTAAAACTGCACTGATTTGAACTCCAGTTCCTAAGACGTGCCAAAATATTTGATATTTATTTATAGTTTATACTTATACAGAACTTGTTTCATGTAAAATATCATATCTTTAAGTTTTTTTTTTCATAAAACTTCTTTTCTTTAGTTCTTTTGTAGTTTTTTTTAGAGTGAATTTTTTTTGTTGAAAATTCGTAATGACTTGTTTCCATTTAAGTAAAATATAAAAAAAAATGTTAAAATGGCGCAAATGTTTTATTTCAAATACGTTATAATATAGTCTTGCTGTAATAAAAAATAATTAATATAGTGCTTTTTCTTAAGAATCAAGTTTTACAGTCAAATTTGTAAACGGGTATGTCATACCCTGCCACATACTTATTATTACAGTTTTTCACCACACTCTCACCGGGTTAAGTCACTGTTTTAACCCGTTTAATCACCATATTTGTCCAAACTCACAAAGGTCTCATATAAATCGCTGTAACTCATTTAGTATCATAGTGAGATATATATTATAAAAGATGTTAGAAAGGCAAAATACCACGCTTTATATTCAAATCTAAGCCACCAAAAAAGTAAAATGTACCCCTTTACGAAACAAAAGTTTTGAATCAAGATTTGAAAAAAAAATTGATACTTTGGGAATTTTTTATTAATTATTTTCATATAGATTGACAAAAAAGTGACGTGACAATAACATTTATAATTCATTTGTCGAATATTTTTTTTTTCTTTATCGGTAATTTTAGTTGGAAAAATGTAAGCCATTTTTAAAACTTTTTATGTTTTCATGCAAAATTTTTATATTAAAAAAAATATGTGTTTATTTTAAACAACACAGTTTTTAGTTTTTGGATGTGTTCAGAAATAATCCATATATTTGCATCTGAAAAATATGGCAAATTTCTGACGGGTTAAAAAAAACATATTTTCTTCAATAATCATAAATTCACTTTGTGGTGTCATTTTAATTAAATGAAAACAAATCACTTTGTATATGTCGGCGGCCGATCGTAAAATCAGGCAGATCATGTTGCGCCTAGCCACTTCGTGAAGTGCCTCAGGCGCATCATGATCAGCCTGATTTTATGATTTGCCTGCGACGTATACACCATTTATTAAATTAAAATTGTCAGCATTTTTCGAAACCAATGGATTCTTCATCATGATCAAACAATTTGGAAAGCGGTTAGGGTTACCGCCGCCCCGGAAATTTATTGGATTACAAAGAAATCTGCCTATTAAAAAAAAAATTACACAGTATTTGCTAAAACTTAACCCATTGTGAATTTTATGTGAGCACCTAATAATAACTGAACTTGCTCAGAATATTAAGGCGCGGTATACCCGGTCAATAAGAAGAAGATGGACAGATACGTAAATACGAATGTTAGAGAGAGCGCGCTAATACGGCTGATATTAAAAATGGTGATATAAACGAAAAGAGTGAATAATAAAACACGACTCGTTTAAAATAGAGCAAAAATCTCGTTGGGGTTGTCTAAAATTTTATTTTATTTAATGATTTAATTTATTAGAAGCATTGCGAATTTTTTCATTCATATAACTTGTAAAATAACGGAAACAAACGTGTGAATAATAAACGATTTATTTCTATCAAGGGAATTTCATATAATTAGCGTTTCGGCGTGGGGCATGTGTAGAGATGAAGTCAAACTAAATAATGCAAAATCATACAAAATCGTATGTTTTTGTTTTGAAAATTTGATCGCTTGGAAGTTTTATAGATGCTTCAATTTATTACTGCGTGTAGAACATATCTTGGTCCTTAAAAATGTCAGTTTTTTTTTATAAGTCTTTTAATAAGCCTAAAAAAAATAAAGTATAAGGTCTATAAAAACACTTTACTATCCAAACTCTCCTATTCATATACCCCTTTTCGGATATGGTTTTATTGTTTAATGTGGCAAATTCAGTTTCTTTTATAATAATCGCAAAAAATATATATTTACACCCGTTCACAAAATAAAATAAAATATGCATTCTCGCGTTGTTATTTTACAATGCGGCCGGCAGTCGACGAATTTGGATTTTCAAAGTGAACCCTATGCCGTCCACCCAAGGACTACGTACTAGCCACACCCATTTTTTTTATCAGTTCTCTCCCGGACGGAGTGGGGAATAGATGTTAGGCTCCGCGTCGCTTGGTTACGTGAAATCAATTTTAAATTTCCGTTTTATTACAATAAACAATGCGTAAAAAAATAACTTAATTTTTTTTATGAATTATTGTTCAAGATCTGTGAAAAAACTTAAAATTAAAGATTCTTTAAAAGAACCAAAGCCAGTGCTTATTCAGTGATTTGGTAAATCGAAAATATTTACCAAATCTGTTAATCAATCACTTAATGTGGTAAACCAGTCCGAATGAATCTGCCAAATTTTAATAAGAAATATAATAATTAATATTACTCTCAACATAATTGACCGAATAAACTACATTAAGTAAATAAATTAACAGAATGAAACCCGACGAAATTCATTATTACACATTCAGTCATAATAACTTATGTTTTAAACTATAATTTTTGTCAATAACTTATGAAGAAAGTTTGCTTGATTAAAAGTTTCATAAATAAGACTTCTAAAGCTGGTATCTAAGCTTGCCATCTTTTACAGCAGTGGTGCACCTTTTTAACTGTTTGGTTACTTTTTAATTTTGAAATTGTTTACGGGCCGCAAAGGTTTGTGCAGAAATAGGCGATGCAATTGATAGATTTTCCTATCTTAACAAATGAATTGCAATCTTTATTAGAGTACAGGTGTTGGGGGGGAATTCTGTCCTTGTTCTACCAGTACTGCAATAGAAGATGCTCTGAAGAACCAGTGAGAATGATTCCTTCGACACTGGTGCATAGTCGAGAAATACATCAAACGCGTGCCCATCATCATCAGCACGGGTCATTTCTACGACTAGTTCTTGCTTTCAACAGCTCGGCTGTGGAATGATTTGCCGGCGTCTGTGTTTCCTCCTTTCTACACGTCTCTTTTAGACCCAGGTTTACCAATTTATTTCCACAAAATACCCTGCGTACCTCCATCCCCAAAGATCGTATGCCCCGAGGGAAATAATTTTCCTCCGTGCCTCCTGTGTGAAGTTAATGTAAAAAAGGGAACATGTGTTGCGGTTGTGAATAGCCTATCGTCTACCTCTGTGGACTGGTGGTTAAAGACCATTTACTCCAGATCCAATGTCTGCAAGTTAGAAAACCTTGTGCACGTAAATAAATTAGATTTTTTATAAGTATAACATACCCCGCCTGCCGCCCCGGGAACCTTTATTGGATAACCAAAACCCCTGCCATAGGTCACCCCAAGTGGTTCGCTACGTTTGGTGTGTTTAGGTCTGATGACCAGGACACACTGAACCCCAGATGCCTACCAACCCCTTAAACTCTTTTCCTTCCCAGAACCCTCCTCTCCTACCCTTCCCTAAAAAACCCTCCACACAGCATCCCCAAAGATGACATAGGCCCTCAGGGAAATTATTTTCCTCAGGGCCTCCTGTGTGGAGCTCATGTAAAAAAAAATACATAATTATTATGTAGGTATTACATTAATTATTTTTTATGTACAAAGTTATTTCCATTGTCTTCCAAAATGTGCTCTGTATCGCCAAAAGGAAGACCGTCTTTCAGAATAGAAACATTGCTTGAAATGTCTTTAACATGTATTTAAACTGTTTAGTAACAAGATCTGAAAAACCAGATACTGTACAACCTTCCCCTTCCACAGCTCCTTCCACCCCTGCCTTCCCACAATGTGCAATGGGGATGCCACATATGAACCCACTGGCTCCAAGGCCTTGTAACTCTTATGAGATATTTACAAAAATACATATTCACTGTTTATTTTCTAATACTAATTTATCTCAACAAAATTTCTCCCTTTGTGGTTTGTGAACTTTTGATAAATTAGCACTACCGTTAAAGAGGTTGAGCACCACTGTTTTACAAGAACGAGCAAGTTAATTGGAGCTGTAAACATGTTTATAATTGGTGTGGACAGAATTAATGACAAAAGCGGACACAGATGGCAGTACCAGTATGTAAAGAAGCCTCAATAAATTTTATGTCTCAAAACTAGATTTCGCCATATAATTTTATTACAATTAAGATTGTATCAGGTGAATTTCTTTAGACATTTGAAAATTTACCATGATTTACACCTCTATTGCATGTTCTTTGACTGTTAATCCACACTTTAAACATTAATTTATACAATTTACTCTACACAGTTAGTTTATGAATATCAAATATAATCATAAAGTTGAACATGTTAAAGTTGAATATGTTATGAATCTAATCTATAGGTATAAATCTTCAATTATTGGTAGTTTTCACAATGTTTCACAGTATGGCGTACAAGCTACAAGCTACAAGTGTTTCTATAATTTTCAAACAATCCTGTTCTACACAGAAAACAGTTTTGGTCCCATTAGAGGTAAAATCCACAATTAACAGTTTACTAAACCCAACTTCCTCTTCCGAATTGGTTTCCAGAGATTTAGAATATTTTTGATATTTATTTGACTATGCTGTAAATGGAATAATTTTTCCAAAATACGGATCAGTGTAAAAACGATTTAGTTAAAAGGTGTATTAAAGTTAAAGTTGGTATGATTTATATAAATGGTATATATAGAATGATGTAAATGGAAAATGTTGGTATAAATGGAAAATGCTGGTATTAATGGCAAATGCTGGAATAAATGGAAAATGTTGGGGTATATGGTTAATTCTGGAATAAATGCATAATGTTGGTATAAATGGAAAATGCTGGTATAAATGGAAAATGCTGGAATACATGAAAACTGATGGTATAAATGGTAAATGCTGGTATAGAAGGAAAATGCTGGAGTACGTGGAAAATTCTGGATTAAATGGAAAATGTTGGGGTATATGGAAAATTCTGGAATAAATGCATAATGTTGGTATAAATGGAAAATGCTGGTAAAAATGGAAAATGTTGGAATAAATGGAAAATATTGGTATACATGGAAAATGCTGGAAAACATGAAAACTGCTGAATGGAAAATGCTGGTATAGATGTTAAATGCTGGAGTACGTGGAAATTTCTGGATTAAATGGAAAATGCTGGTATAAATGGAAAATGTTGGTAAATGGAAAATGTAGGAAAAATGGAAAATGCTGGTATAAATGGAAAATGTTGGTAAATGGAAAATGTTGGAAAAATGGAAAATGCTCGTATAAATGTAAAATTCTGGAATAAATATAATTAAAAAAAAAACATTTAAATGGTGATGTAAGTGGTATCAATGGCAAATACTGGTATAAATGGCAAATGTTGGTTTATGGTATCACTTGTACCAATGGTAACTGTTGGTATAAATGAAAAATGTTGATATATATATATATATACATATATATATATATTTTTTTTTAAATTTATTTATTTATTTATTCCATTTTTACAATTTTACAAAGTTAGGTATAAGTACAATTGTTTTTTTAATTATGTACATGTAATGCAAATATTTTTTAATGGTGGTAATAATACCTCTCTAATTGAGAATTTCTCGTGTTTAGGGAGGGAGTACTAACACAATTGATATTTTGATATATGTTTAATTGATGCTACCATGAGCGAATGGAAAATGCTGATATAAATGAAAAATGCTGGTATAAATGGAAATGTTGGATTATGGTGTCACTTGTACAAATGATAAATGTTGGTAAACGTAAAATTTTGGCTTTGGGATCAATTGTATAAATGGCAAATGTATAAATACAAAATTCTGATATAATTGCCTAATGGTAGTATGAATGGCAAATATTGGTGTAAATGCTATCAATTGTAAAAATTTCAAATGTTGTTATAAATGGATTAGTTGATTTAAAGGGTACAAAATGGTATTAATGACATGCATGAATGGAATAAAAGGTAGATATTCATACTTAGCAGCTTCTGGAGACGTGTAAATGGTGAGGGCTGTCACGTAGAGTTTCATGTAGAATCCATCATCAGATGAATGTCTTTGACTGGCTATGTCTGGTGTCTCCAGAGGTCCATGCAAAAATACCTAATACAAGAGAATTTAATGTTAATTATTTTATTTAGCGTGCTTATCCTAAACGATTGTAATTACTCGGAATACTATCTAGCAAGACAAAATAAATTAATATATTTATAATAATATGTAAGTAAGTACCTTAGCATTAGAAACATTTTAATAGCTTTTAGGTTGTGGTGTTTCGCAAGTATTCAAATGGGCAATCAGGGCCATTTGTTAATTTACGTTTGAAAGGTCCCGTATAAAATGTCGATTCTGTGTCCATTTCAAATTTTGAACAAATTGTGATCATTGACCATCATAAAAGTACAACTGTCATTTTGTTATGATTGTCGTCAGCTGATCAAAACACGAGTCTAAAATGCTCTGGACGGAGCGATTCGGAACAATTTGTAGCCGCGGGGTGCCGGGGAAGATAAACGAAAAATGTCAAACTTCCCAAAAAAGTCCCATGCCTCATTAGGTCTGTTCACATTTGTTCAACAGATGTCCGTTTTCACCGGGACACTACCGTTTTCGGGCAGCGTGTCTCGTTGTTCCCGGGACATCAATATTTCCCGTTTTCGAAAAGATTGAAACTCGTAGTAGCATTTTAAAAATATAAAAAAGAGCTCATGCGTTTTATGCGCCTACACAAACATACCGATTATCTTGAAATACAAAAATATATAAAATATAGAACCCTAATATGATTCGAAAAAACATTACTATCTTGTCAATTGTATTGCATGAAAGTGTGAGGCTCCTAAAACGAATAATTTTATAAGATATTTTATTTTATTTATTAAGGGGCTAGAATTCCAATAATCCATGCGCTTGGTAACTGCAAGACGAGTCTAGCCTCTTGCAAAGTAAAGTAAATTCTAAAGTAAGATCCATGCTAATTTTACTCAAAAATATTTTTACCGTAACATATTGCTTTATTTCGTTTATTGGTAAAAAAACCTCTTTAAATTTTGAACAAAGGTTTAGAATTCCAATTGTCCGTGCGATTTGGTAGCTGCAAAATGAATTGTAGTCTAGCCTCTTTTGTACAGCGCACTTGAGGCGATTTTTCGCGAAAACAGCGATATATAAGTTGTCCAAACTTTTTATTATTATTTAGTACCTACCTTTTTTTCGGTGTCACGGTTTGGAGAAAAAAATAAATGGTCACTTTACCCACGTCGGCAAATGTTGGCGAAATGTATAAGCAAGGAGGTCGCAGGAGACCGGGCTTTAAATACACCACATTTGTACCTAGTGTTCTACAGCACTTGCGATTTGAGCATTACGATTTTTAAAACTTTTTTTCGTTTTTTCTGCAACTAAGAGTAAAAAAAACTAAAATTTCCAGTTGGGTCATTTTAAAAGACAACAACTGATATTATTAACCCTTAGCGGAAATTTTGCTTTTTTGTAATTCAAAATTTTGAACTGAATGACAAAAAAGTCGGTAAATATAATGTTTTTCAATTTTTTAAGGAAGTTTTTGGCAGCGGCAAATAGTTGGCAGTATTAGTTACTTCAATATATGCGTTATTTTAAAAAGCTCACTGCTACTCTAGGAAAGAATTATTTGTAGGTGTGCCCACCAGAATATCACAATTCTGTTAAGGGTTAATCCCTTGCAACCGATTTTTTTCAAATTTGACAAAAAAATTGCAATACAGGACACGATTCACTCAAAAATGAAAGCTCAAATCAAAAAAGTCATTCTAAAAAATGAACTTCAAATTTTAAATTTAGTAGATTCACCACTTTCTCGCGTATGATACGCCGCACAGTTATTCGTTTTATACAAGCTAGACGCTAATAAGTCACTTTTGAATTCTCAAACAATGACATCATGGCGACATTACCAGATAGACAGGATAATAAATGGATGCTTAATTGGAGTGATTAGTGCACGCATTGACTCAAACCAGAGGCCTAAAGTCGAATAATGTGTTTTGAAATTATCATTCGCTCGTCGCAGCTCGACGTTTAAAATTGTGTACTAAGTTTGAAAAGTGTTTTTTTTCGGTTCTGTAAAAAGGTAGCTACTTTGAAAGGTATGTTTTAAAGATTTTTCTTAATACTTTAGAGTAAATAATTTTAGCTGTTTTTTAAATAATAAACAAGTTTTGTGTTTTTTTTTTGGCCTAAAAAATATTAAATTTCTAACTTCTCGAGAGTTTATATCAGAGAGTATATCAAAATCGCACGATAATTTTTTTTTTTTTAAATAATGCAACTAATATTCTATTTATATCAGTTTCGATATTAACCCACAAGAATCCACATTATTATTATTTTTTCATTTTACAGGAACCACATACGAGATTTCCAGGCTGGAATTGTTCGTGACGTGGAGAGTTTGCCGAAGAAATAAAAGCTTGAGGGAATGTTTACAAAATTTTAAATACATTTGAACTTGATAAGCTCAGTGCAAGTGGTGAAAAAAAGTTGAAAAACCAAATAAGGCTTATGTCTTTGAATATAAGCAGAAAATGAACCGTAATTTTAGCAATTTATTACACTCAAAATACACTTTTTTTACTTTTTACATATAATTGTTTTATTATTAACCTCATTAACACATTACTTAAAAATTATAAAAAAAATAATAATAAAAAAAAAACTATAGAAAAAAAAAATCATTTTTAACACAAATTTTCATAAAATGAGTATTGACTACACCTCAATAGAGGGTTAAAAATAATTTTATCATGTGTAAGAGTTTTTAGCGTCTAGCATGTATGAAACGAATCACTGTGCGCCGTGTATAATCCGGTCCATAATTATTGAGTGAAATATATTTTTTTAAATGAAAAAGTAGTGTAATAAAGGAAGTTTACTCACATCGTAGCCTGTGGAAAGGTTGATAACTTGGGCAAATATCTCCCCATCGAGCGGGTGAACAAAGAAGGTTGAGTTTCCCTCTACTATATCTCTTCTGTTCTGTTCCCTGTAACTAAAAACAAAATAAGGTTTATTATGTTGCCATTCTCTTGTAGTAGCAGATTTTTTATTGATACTTTATACGGTACTCGGAGAATTAAAAAAAAGGTTGAAAAAACTTCTGAGTTCGACGATACAAGATTAACAAGATTAACAAGATTAACGAGATTAACGAGATTAACGAGATTAACGAGATTAACAAGATTAGCAAGATTAACGAGATTAACAAGATTATTGGTTCATGTTCATAATACAAGACTAACTGCAAATGATGGACTTATAATTCCCAGATACCTAAATAAATACGGTCAAAGAACTCTAGAATACCTTGTTCCAATAATTTACAACATGTTACCCAACGCAATAAAAAGCTGTGAATTGAGTTTCAGAAGGAAATGTGCGCTAAAAAAATGGTTAAGTGAAAGAACTTTTTTGTACTAATTTCTGTTATTTTCCGCTTTTCGTTTTAATGTTTTTTTCCATTATTATTTTCTTTGTCTTTTCTTTTATTTCTTTCATTTTCTCTGTTCTGTATTTCTTATAAATTTTATTAACAATTTTTTTTTTCATGTACCTGTATATTTTATGTAGCTGTCTCTTCGACTTGGTCGAAGACCTGTCTCAATTTAAAAAAAAAGTAATTGTCAAAAGAACCCATTGACAAACTGATATCAATCAGTTTAACGGGACTTAATTTAAAAATGTAAAAAACTGTAAATAAATAATAAAGGAATTTTATTAATAAAAAAAAAAAATAAAAAAACTAGATTAACAAGATTTTATTTTTTTATTGAAAGAATAGATATGCATATTAAAATCAACAAACAAGCCCTGCTAAGCCAATCGAATTGGCTTGTCAACAGGTGCTTATATTTTAGTTACATATAGATTTTTTACATTTAAAATGTACATCTAATATCTACAGATTCAACATTTTTTCATACATATCAATTATCAATATAAATATTTTTTTTCTGATAGCCAATTTTTCACCATATATTTAACCTTATTCATAAAATTACATTAACAAGATTAACAAAATCAACAAGATCAACAAGATTAACAAGATTAACAAGATTAACAAGATTAACAAGATTAACAAGATTAACAAGATTAACAAGATTAACAGGAACGTTTACGCGGCGCTTTTCGGCCCGTTTCATACAATTTGTAATTTTGGATTTGAGATCAAAATACCCAAACAAAGTGAAAAAATATTTTTGTAATCGAAAGAAATCAATAGGCGCATTTTTTTAAATGTTTTATTTTTCTTTATATTTTTAAAATAAATATAGTAAAATTATTTTTTTATTAGTTTCCTCTAAAATCATGAAATACTAAAATCTTTAATCGCAAATAGCTTATAATTTAAAGCAAAAATAAATGAAGTAGCTCACATCCGTACTAGATATTGGATATACCTTTTGATTACGAAAGTAATTATTCAGTTTGGTTGGGTATTTTGATCTTAAATCCAACAAGGATGTACATGAAACGGGCCAAATCGAGCCGCGCGAATGAGGTATGATATTATAGCCTTCTTATAACTATATTCGGTGCAGTTGAATTTATTAGTTGCAGTTGAATTTTATCGTGTAATGTAGCAAATTAAGTTCTTCACAAAGTGATCGTAAAATATTTACATAAAATACACTTCATTCTTTTGCGATGTTTTTTTTCTCGCATAAATCAAAACAGGTCCGGTGTAATGCGGAAATTTAAACTTATCGCCGTATATATAAGGAGTGTTATCGTTAGCGGCCCGTTTCCGAATGTGCATCGCCTTGACATGGTGCATCGCCTTAGATCCCTTCTTCTTCTTGTGCCATGTCCGTTCAACGGACGTTGGCTATGCGGACTTTGTTTACTGCGGCCCGAAACACAGGCTACAGTAGACTGGCCAAACCACTGTCTCAGGTTTTTCAGCCATGAGGTTCTCCTTCTTCCAGGGCCCCGTCTTCCGGCAATATTTCCCTGCATTATGAGATGCAAGATCTCGTACTTCTCTGGATGTCTTATCACATGTCATAGATATTGAAGTTTTCGGATTTCTTGTTTTAATATCTAACTTATTTTTCTTTATTCACCCAAACCATAACATATTCATTCGCCTAATCAGTTCTTCGGTAAGCGTCCATGCTTCGATTTCATAATATAATATCGAAAACACGTAGCATCTGACCATTCGCATTCGTAATCCAAGATTGAGATCATGACTGCAGAAAAGCCTTTTCACGCGGATAAAGGTTGCACGAGCTTGCTCAATGCAACATTTCATTTCAACCGAAGGATCCCACCTTTAATTTAAATTAACAATACTTTGTATAATTAAGTATACAATACTTTGTACCTTCTCCAGTTTCAACTTATGTTTTTATTTATACAACGCTTCAAAATCGTCTGCCTACAATATTCTGTATTAGTCTTGAGTAAATTAAGGTAAAAACTTACCCCGGTGAGCTATAAACAGCAATCTTCGAGTTAACAGCATAACACAATCCCAATTCTGTTATTGTTGGTTCTAGAAACAAATTCACCCCAGATGTTCCGATGGTCAAACCTAAAATTATTTAAACTGCTGTGAAAAATGTGTAGTAATAATGAACCTCAAGATTTTGGTTTGAGAATCTGATCGCTTAGCAATATTTCAGATTCTTTAATTAAATACTGCGAGAAGATCACACTATTAACTTTGAAATGATGGTGTATTTTTTTGATTAGTCTGTGTTTATAACATAGTTAATGTTTATAAGCCCAGAAAAAAATAAGCATCAGGCCTATAAAAACTACTTTAAAGCACAAAACATCCTACCCGCGAACCTCTTTTCGATTATGGTTTTATTGGTTCCATGACAGTTGGTCCGGCGACAGTTGGTCCGGCGACAGTTGGTCCGGCCGACAGTTCGTCCGGCCGACATTTGGTCCGGCGACAATTGGTGCGGCGACAATTGGTCGGTCCGAAAGTTTAGAAGATGTTTTCTTCAAGTAAGTATGTAAAGAGGATTTTCGGCCGTACGTAAGTCGATATACTTATATCTGAAGGCATCTTTAGTGAAAATCCACTCTAAAAATATTTTTACTAATAATTTCGACTCTCCGAAGTAGCACGCGGCAATCACAAAATACGACATACTTGTATGTGCAATATCTACTTAAGATTTAGTAGGTCGTATTTTGCTATTCGTCAGTATTCATTCAGAATTGTAAAGTTATTTGAAATGGCTTTAGCCGTATTTGATGACTATATCTGAATAGCCAGGTACATTTTTCACATCTCCTTCCCCTCCCCACTACCTTCAGCATCACACCATACCAAAATTGGGGATGCCATAGTCTCACTGGCTCGAGACGGTTGGGAGCAGTTGACTCTTGTGTTATATTCAGATATAAAAGTTATATTAAATGCAAGTAGGAATCTTAAGCGTTTTTTTGCTAAGCCGACTGCACGTATACAATATGTATACAATTGTCGCAGGACCAAATGTCGGCCGGACGAACTGTCGGCCGGACCAACTGTCGCCTGACCAATTGTCGCCGCGCCAATTGTCGGGTCACCGGTTTTATTGTACCTACAATATGGAAAATTAAATGTTTAGAAAATGGTCAAGCATGCATTTTGCATAAGTTAAAAATGGTTACCTACATAATAAATATAATGACTGCGTGATTTCGCCAGATTCCGGATGTTTCACACCGCGGTACGGTTTCTCATCGCCTTAAGGGCCCGTAACCCGGATTTGTACCGATTTATTACATATTTCCCTTAAACACGATAAGTTTTAAAGCTCTTAAAAATATATGTTATTCTTGAAGATAATACCTACACTTTGCCCGCGCCGAAACGCACATTATATAAAATTCCCTCGATAGAAAATAATCGCAAAGTATGCTCCAAAAATGATTATTAACCCGTTTGTTTCAGTTATTTTACAAGTTATATGTATGAAAAAATTCACAGTGTTTCTTTAAATACTTTTTAAGATAATGCCCGCGAGATTTTTGCTCTATTTTGAACGAGTCGTGTTTTATTAAACATTTTCGCAATTTTCGCATCGATTTTGTCGCTGTAAATGTTAGCGCTCTCCTCTAACATTCGTAATTTCGTATATCTCCATATTCTTCTTTTCGGGCCCGGTTGCAGAGCCTTAAAGAAATGCACTACTTAGAAATGTAAAATCGTGTGATTTTGATTTGAAAATTGGATCGCTTGAAAACAGTTTAGACGATTTAATTAAACACCGCGAGTAGAACACAAATTTGAGTTTTAAATGATCAAATGAAGTATCAGGCCTGTAAAAATTCCTTAAAGTTCAAAATCTCCTACATGCGAACCCCTTATCGGATATGATTTTATTGTATAATGTGGAGAATTAAATTCTTTATTAAATGATCGGAAAACATTTGAACATTTTTTTGTGTATAAACTTCACAAAATAAAATAAAACATGGTTTTGACGATGTTTTTTTTTGCAAAAATTAAAACTGACGGATCGCAATCCAGCCATCGCCATCGCCATCGCCATCGCCATCGCCATCGCCATCGCCATCGCCATCGCCATCGCCATCGCCATCGCCATCGCCACCGCCTTCATAGAGAATTTAAGTTCTTCATATTCTACTTGTATTTGACGGAAACATTCGACATGGGCACTTGTATTTTTGTCTCTTTCGTTTTCATGCGATATGGGTGAGAAGGAGGATTTTGCTGATTTTATAATTCCCACGGCAACGGCACGGCGACGACACGCGGCTTATCATTTCTTAAAGCTACGGATATACATGTTCATTTTTTTTTACATGAGCTCCACACAAGAGGCCCTCAGGGCCTATGTCATCTTTGGGGATGCTGTGTGGGGGGTTGGTTATCCAATAAAGGTTCCCGGGGCGACAGTACCCATTCCCGCCTCCCAAATTGTATCGCATGCACTCTTGCTACTAATGAGCAAATGATACCTAGTAGCATGTATGTCACACCCTAGGAGCAAGTGTGTTAGTACCATTAACAGCAATGAGGGAGATGCAAGAAAATGATTGCATTTCTCCTTCGGCCATAGTAGACATACTTATATAGTTTGTCTTATTATTTGTCTCACTCAAAGATATTGAAATATAAGTAGATGTGCTATCTGCTGTTTTTACTATGTGGGTCTGCGCTTCCGGGTGTCGCCGATATTGTTTACCAATTAACAAATAAACTAAAAAAACAAATAATTAACGAATAAACCAAACGAACATTAAACTAAATGAACGAATTCTTTCCTTATTCAAAATATATTGTTAACCAATATTAATGCACATTTTCAAAAAATCAACGAAATGAACAAATTCTTTTTATATGAAAACTACGCTAACTAGCGCGTAGTCCGGCGACAGTTGCGCGGACACCATAGAATATCTCTTCTGTATTTGAATATCTTTGGTCTCACTAGAGCTGGAGAAGTATTGTGATTTATTTTTGGGATATTACGCCGTGTTGCGCTACCTTCTTCTTTAACCAACATTTCATCATCAGGGCAGATGTGTCTGGTGATGGGGTGATGGACACTGTAACGCTGTCCGAAACGTTTGCTAAAGAAATTACTCTGATACTTTTGGCCGTGAAAGTCTAAAATAGTAGCTGCTGATTATTAAGATAAGGAATATACTTTATCGCCTCTGTTAATAATTAAATTGTCATACCATAACCGTGGAATTCACTGTTACACAAACGTTCCTTATCGCTGTAATGCTGCAGCTCATTCTTACACATTAAATAATGATGAAACAAAATATGAGTCACACAAAATACGCGCGACTGTTTCCATGTACTACTTTTTACTTGCGTTCCATTTTCTTTGTACGTGTGAGGGATTATGATAATGATTGTGAGTTTCCTTTGAGGGGGGTGCAGACATACGTTCACAGTTTGTCTCATTTCCGACTATTGTTATTTAACTTTTTTTAATTATTATTTTTAATTTATAAACTAACGTTTAGACAAGATTTTTATGCATAGCACAAAGGGTAACAATTATTATAAGCAATAATTATCAGCCTGAAACACTCATCAACAATTTGGCGGGTATTTGATAAGCCCCCATAGCTCAGTGGTCAAGAGCAGCTGACCGGCAATCAGAAGGACACGGGTTCAAGTCCCGTTGGCGGCAAGTATCTTTTCTCGGAAGATTTTTCAATGTTGATGAGTGTTTCAGGCTTATAATTATTGCTTATAATAATTGTTACCCTTTGTGCTATGCATAAAAATCTTGTCTAAACGTTAGTTTATAAATTAAAAATAATAATTAATATTTGACAAGTTTAAGTATTTCCCCAATAAATGTAGTCATAATTTGTCTCGACGCCACCTAGCGAGGGATTTAACACTTACAATGTCTCTCTCGCAAAAAAAAAGTTGGTTGTTTTCAGGTGGAAAAAATATAATAAGCAGTAATTGTTGAATGAAACACTAGTATATATTGAATTATTTGGCGGGTATTTGATAAGCCCCCATACCTCAGTGGTCAAGAGCAGCTGACCGGCAATCAGAAGGACACGGGTTCAAGTCCCGTTGGCGGCAAGTATCTTTTCTCGGAAGATTTTTCAATGTTGATGAGTGTTTCAGGCTTATAATTATTGCTTATAATAATTGTTACCCTTTGTGCTATGCATAAAAATCTTGTCTAAACGTTAGTTTATAAATTAAAAATAATAATTAATATTTGACAAGTTTAAGTATTTCCCCAATAAATGTAGTCATAATTTGTCTCGACGCCACCTAGCGAGGGATTTAACACTTACAATGTCTCTCTCGCAAAAAAAAAGTTGGTTGTTTTCAGGTGGAAAAAATATAATAAGCAGTAATTGTTGAATGAAACACTAGTATATATTGAATTATTTGGCGGGTATTTGATAAGCCCCCATACCTCAGTGGTCAAGAGCAGCTGACCGGCAATCAGAAGGACACGAGTTCAAGTCCCGTTGGCGGCAAGTATCTTTTCTCGGAAGATTTTTCGATGTTGATGAGTGTTTCAGGCTGATAATTATTGCTTATAATAATTGTTAACTTTTTTTAGTTTTTGGAATTCACTCACACTTCAATAT
Source organism: Limnephilus rhombicus (assembly GCA_929108145.2). Taxonomy (NCBI): domain Eukaryota; kingdom Metazoa; phylum Arthropoda; class Insecta; order Trichoptera; family Limnephilidae; genus Limnephilus; species Limnephilus rhombicus. The sequence continues at coordinate 21,418,513 of OV815288.1, forward strand.
TATCCTTGTAACTATATTCCATATTTTTGTGTTGTAGTGGTCTACGGAGATGTTACGATGCGGTGTGTGAGAAGGATGCAAGAAAATTATCACTTTTTTCCTGTAGAGGAAACAGATGTGCGTGCATTGTGTATCTCATATTTTGAAAGAGCTGCAGCATTATTGTGATATGGAAGGAATGTTTATTGCCTTTTTTGCCGTTACGGTACCGTAACCGTAAATCATCACGGTAATAATAAAAGCGTTCTTTAGCGATGACTCACGACAATTAATCCTGGTACATATTGTACGGAGGCCGAAAAAGCAGCACAAGACAGGGACGCATGGAGGAGCCTTGTCGATGCAGTGGGTCCCCGACCCGAATAGAATAAAGGAAGAAGATGATGATATATTGGTATTGATTATAAATTGTTTTTACCTGGATTAAAAGAAGTGGATAAATTGACCAATAGTTGCATGTAATTTTTGGCCTCAACGCCCGAGTAAGAAGTCACATTTTCGAAGTTGGAGTAATTTGCTATAGCCAGAGATTTTACAAAACTAATGAATTGTTCCTGTTCTGCGGGGTCTTTGATTCTCATCCTCCTGAAATAATTAAATTGTCTATGATATAGGATGTTACATAAAAGTATTTTTAACAAGGTGTGTGCACCCTCTTATACACATTCTATTTAAGGTTTCGGTGTGTGGCACCTCTAGTGCTTGCCCATTGACATTTGGGCATTGGTAATATTGCGAGCCCTGCAATATTTTTGAATGCAATAGTTGCTGATCCTGGACAAATTGAAATCAGGAGATTTGAAAAGAGAGCTCATGATTCTTTGTACTGCAGCCCAGAGCATTGGGCGATCCTCTGGACCGAAAGATGACAAATCGACTAAAAATCGCTACGATTAAGATCGTAGATGTTGGAAGTGACTCTCGCCATCTTGGAAGCTGACTTTAAATCATTTTGGCTTTTGGCTTCAGCCACACTACGACTTATCACGGTATCACCATCAACCTATTATCTAAGCAAGCCCTTTTATGCCAGACAGTTTTAGAATTAGGATGTCCTTTTTTTTAATTCACAATATACTTTTTTTAATTTCGAATACCTTGTTTTCGTACTAGAACCTAATCCTTGTATTTGGCACGTGGAGTCCTCATTGCTCATAATAATCAATATTTCAATAATCTACATTGTTGCCACCTCATCCCAGGTAACAAGAAAATAGAAACAAGGGAGATTGATATCGATCAATATTAGTTCTAGTAGTTTTGTGAGTACTCACTTGTAAGGACATAGTGTTTATTGTTACTGTCATTTACATGTCTATTTTTAAACACACTGGGACTGTGCTGATGTTAATAATATTTTTAAAATAACTCAAAATAGCATATTGAAAAATTAACATTGTTACATTAAGAGAAAGCTGGGCGGCGTTTTGTCCACACAAATATACTTCCCAATTGCACTCCGAATTTTGACACTACTCTAAATATTTTTTTCATATAATACAGATATCGACCACTAGCATGTCGGTACGATTTGATTTTTTTGGTAAGTTACTTCTTATAGAAGTTGGGACTTAGGACCCTCCAAAAATCTTTAAAATTGCCTGGTTTGAATGCCATCAATAGAGGTTCAGTATAAAAACTAGACTATTTTAGCACAGATCCGGGGCCCCCTCCGAAGTGGAGGCTTTTGAAACTTTGTCTATGTGTACGTTTTTCAATTTGTACCATTATGCACTTATCTGGAACCCCCTTCGAAGTGGAGACCTTCGGTAATTTGTTGAAATATTTCTTTCCAAGTCTTGTGTCTTCAATTTGTACTATTTTGGCACATAGCCTCCGATGTGGTTAGGTCAAAATATTTGTCAAAAAAGGTTCCGGGCCGGGCCTTGAGTGCCTCCAACGGAAGTTCGTCCCTGTAGGTATCATGAATTCTTGTAGCACAGGGTAAAAATTGATTCCTTGCACACCCATGAGGGTCTAAAAAAGCCTTAAACGTAATTTCTTACTCTTACAACTTACATCATGTAAGTGTTGATTTTCTTCATGTCCAACTTGTTGTGAGGGCAAACTGTGACACAGGGGAACGTTGTATTCCATGCAAACATATCCCTATCCATGGATACTACGGTAGGCGAGTCCTGGTAGCGCTCCCAGGTGCTCATGCTCAAGTAAATAGCACCCCATAAAGCAAGCGCTACGATAACGATCCATAGTATTCTGTGGAAGCAAGTCAATAATATAGTAATCGAAGACAATAATAACGGCTCTCAAACGAAAACTGTGAAATAGAAAAGACCAAAAGATTCAGTCGCATCTAGGAATTCAACTCGGCCTCGGCATCTGGTCCTGGGGGGCTCTAAACGCCGCCATGTTCCCTTGATCAAATCCTAAACAAAAAATTATTCAGAATGCTCTCACCAAATGTTTTAAAGAAATTCTAAAAATTGACGGAGATACAGCATTTTACGTGAATTCGTTTGAAATAGTTTGGATGTTTAATTATCATTCAGCAAAATTTTGAATGCGTTTTTCTCGAAACTTTTTTCAACCTGGTTGACAACATATTAAAAAAAACTTTACATCCGATTTGCATGCACCAAGTATTGTGCATGCAACAACTGTCCGAAAATCCAGTGTCTATGGCACCACGTGGGGGAATTTTGATATCTAAAAAAAAGGAAAAATGGCGGACCAGCGAATTTCATTTACGTTTTTTTATGAAATTTTTTCATATTTCATAAAAAAAATAGAAGAGGGCCCTTTATAAAAAATCCTTGCGTGGTGCCGTAGTGACTGGATTTTTGAACAGTCTTGGTGTATGCAAATCGGATGTCTGGTTTTTGAATATATTGTCAACCAGTTTGAAAAACTGGTTGACAATACAATTTTGTAGTTTCGAGAAAAACGCGTTCAAAGTTTTGCTGAAGGATTTGCGTTTCTTAGTTCCTCTTATTTAAAAAAAAGAAATAATGAAAGAATTGTAATTAAGTACTTAAATACCTACCTACCTCATTTATAAACTTAAAATGTTTAACACAACATTTTTTAAATTTCAAATAAGAAATTAAACAATTTGTAGAAAAAAATATCACCACCCAATTCTTTTTGGATTTGGGGCCAAAATATCCAACTAAACTGAATAATTAAATTTTAATCAAAAGGTATAAGTATAGCAAATATCTCTTAGTTCGAATATGCGGTACTTTATTTATTGGTCGTATAAATTATAAAATATAAACTATTAAAGAAAATAATTTTTCGTGACGAAAATTTAATGATAACTATTAAAAAAATAATGTTGCCTAATCTACCATATGTAAACATGATCAAATATATTAATATAATACACGTTATAAGGTTCGAAATTTTAAAATTATGTTCCTATCTAAAGCGGTCGTTTGTTCCAATAATTTAGGTATGTGTTTTTATTTTATATTTAACTAGCTGACCCGGCCACGCGTTGCTGTGGCTAATAAAACACAACGTCATCTACTGGATGGTTATCCAACCTTTATATGGATACTAGCTGACCCGGACACGCATTGCTGTGGATAATAAAACACTTTGTAAAATCCAACCTTTATAACCACCGCCGTCTTTGAGTTTATCGCGAAGAGACAGACAGATGCCGCGGAGGACTTTAATTTATAATACGTAGAGATGGTGTGAAAGGTTATAATAATGTGTATGAAATGCTTGGGGTAACTAATGTATTAAAGTTAATAAGGATTAATACTGTATCCGTCTAAATAACTTTTTAATTACCGCAATGTACGTGACCATTTTTTTAGAAGATAGAATGGGTATAGTAAGCTATCTGTAAAAGATAGATATATGCCTTCGCGGACTTTTTTGTAGATCTCTAAAAGAGGAATATCCCACCATGCATTGTTTTGTTATATCCCAAAAGGATTAGGCAGCGTTTTCGATGAAGCTACCAGGCAGCTTGACTTTTTCCGACTCTTCTGACAATTAACGTTATGTTTCAACCAATCTACACAAATCCTTGACAAATTATATACCTAAACCTTCCTCACAAAACACTCTATCTATTGGCGAAAACCGCATGAAAATCCGTTCAGTAGTTTTCGATTTTATCGCGAACAGACAGACAGACAAACCGACAGACGGCGTGGGGGACTTTAATTTATAAATATTTAGAGATTTAGAGATTAGAGATTTAGAGATTAGAGATTTAGAGATTAGAGATTTAGAGATTAGAGATTTAGAGATTAGAGATTTAAAGATTTAGAGATAAATATTTAGAGATTTAGAGATAAATATTTAGAGATTTAGAGATAAATATTTAGAGATTTAGAGATTTAGAGATTAGAGATTAGAGATTAGAGATTAGAGATTAGAGATTAGAGATTTAGAGATTAGATATTAGAGATGTAGAGATGTAGTGATAGAGATTACATCAAAATAATAGGATTGGCAAATTTAAAAAAAAATTGATTTACTCACAAATAATTGTCAATTTTGCCTCTAAAATCGTGAAAAATCGATTTATTTAACGATCTGTATTTTATAATTTGAAACTAAAATAAATAAAATAGCACGTATCCGTACACATTTGCTGCACAATTTGATTAAAAAAATAAATATTCAGTTTGTTCAAGTATTTTAGCCTAAAAAACAAATTTAAGTTTTGGTTTTGAAAAAGTCCGCGGAGTGTGCGTTCTTTCCGGATCTCCACAATTTTAACGCGGTCGTTCAAAATTTTACCAAATTCGTGCCTCAGATATCTTATTCCTACAACATTCAATCTACTTTCATCCCTTTTATGCTATGTATCAGGTGGTATCTGAACTGGCTTCTCTAAACAATTTAAATAAATCATGATTTGGTATTACTTACATCTCCACAGCGTGTCTTCCATTCTTAGTGAAATGGTTGAGGCCATGTATTGAACTGGTGTCCAAGAACATGATTAGAAATCTCTTTCCTCGTCCATCCAGCTTGGAGCAGAGAGTGGCTTTCTTTACAACCGCGGCCTTCTTCATTAGCTTTTTTTGATGAATCTCCTCCGAAATCATCTTCTGGGCGTATGCTGCCATTGCTGAAATATTAGCCGATATCTGGAATTAGAAGAAACTGTTAATCTTATATATTTCTTTTACTTCTTTTTCCGGATCCTAAGTCATACAGTCTTTGGATTAAGGATTGGTTAATGTCTCTTTATCGTAAATCTTTCTTCTTTTATTTTTTTATGGTGCTTTTTCTGTTGTCGGTTGGCTATCATCACGGCAATCTTCACTTTACAGCCTGGAACAATTAAGTTCGTTGTCTAACTTCAATTAAGTCCATAAAATCTTGACTTAAGGAATTGTCGAAAAAGAAATGACATGTATTTTAAAAACATCCAAAAAAACCCTTCCTAAACCATGAAGTCCCGCAATAAACTGCTCTTTTGGAGGTTGTCAAGTAAACCGCTGCGTCATCAATATTGCGCATGGTGAATCACTTACGTGAGCAATATTGAATGGAAAACTCCACCGTCAATATTACTTATTCGCACATTTTTCTGAAAGGCTGACTGCGGCATAAGACGGTGGTAGTCTCCAATTATTTCAAAGTTCCAAAGTTCATGATCAAAAGGATGTTACGAGCTTAAAGTAATTGCGTTCACAAATTTCGTGCATATGTCATGATGCGAGATCTCGCCGTTCAAGAGTTTTTACAGTTGTAAGCAGTTAGATTTCTGCCAGCTGACCTATGTTTATTCGCTTCTTCATGGTATAAAATCAATTTTAATGACATTTATATATTTTTTATTATTGAATTGCCAAACTGAATAAAATAAACTTTACAAATTCCCCAGACAATAAGTGGTTACGCCTATAATTCTTATATATACCTTATAATTTTCCCGCTGCTCTGTGCAAATAAATTGCAAATTCATTCAATTACAAGCGGAGATGGAAATATGATTGAAATTACACGTACAACTTCTGTGTTGAAATTACTAAACTTGGGATCTTACTGTTGCGCGTGAAATAAAATATATTTAATTTCAATGTTTGATTGGTTTGATTCATATATCAGGGAACATCAACTATTGTTGAAATGAACTGCCGGAAATTTTAATTTTGGTGGTTGTAGAGAATTCATTATTCATTAAAAATAATTTAATCCTTTGTTGAAAGGTAGGTACCGGATCAAATCTTTCACGCCCAGCCCATTGAAGTGGAATATAGGTATATCGGCTTCCTGTTAAGAGATGCATACATTTGGGAAGCAGTTATTGGTACCGCCGCCCCGGGAACCAGTTATTGGATAACCAACACCCCTGCGATAGGTCACCCCAAGTGATTTGCTACGTTTCGTGACTTAGCAGGGGTGTCCGGGTTCGTGGGGTGAGGTTTGTCTGGCGGGCCGTATCGGGAGAGACTGGTTGAGGGAATCTTACCGTAGACCTCCACAGTCAGACTCTCTCGACCCATCGCCTTGCAGCACCTTTTTTCTTCCCAGAAATTCATCTCCTTCCTTTCCCTTGAAAGATCCCCAAAGATGACATACGCCTTGAGGGATTTTTTCCTCAGAGCCTCCTGTGTGGAGCTAAAAAAATACATAATATTATATAGCTATAGAAGTTGTTGAAGAACTTAGCACGTAAACAATTCTTCTTTTGACAATTTTTGATATGCACAAAATGAAAAAAAGGAAAGCTTAAGAAAATATGAGTAAAGACCCGAAAAGGGAAGAGAGGAAAAATATCGGAATTGAATATAACAAAAGAGGAGAAAGAGGAATTGAAAAGAAATCTGAATAAAATGTGAGGAAAGACAAAAAAATACAAGAAAAAACGATGAATAAAAAGAGTAGAGAACCGAAGGGTGGATAAACACGAAAAAAATTATAAATAAGAGAAGGAAAGAGAATTAACGAGAAAAAAGAGAAAATAAGAGGTGAAAATAGAGTAAATTAAAAGACAGAATATGAAAATTGTAAATTTGTGAAAATGTTTGGGACCGCACTCGAAAAAACAATACCGTATCACTAATATCAGTCCGTATCATGCACAAAAATCAGTCACGATATACGATTTTATTGCGAGCACAATTAAGTATAAAAAATGCTAATGGTGTATTATGAAACAGTACAACCAATAGACACAGTCATCTAATATTCAACAGATGTAGGTACTTCAGGCTGGTAGAAGAGTTAGGAGAACCTCCCTAGGTTGTGTTACATTTTGGAATGAAAAGACTGATAGTAATATTAGGATTAAAGCTTTTGACGTGAAAACGTCTTTATAATCTATGGCGAGTGTGGCTCGGCTAAATAATAAGCGACTGTTTCTGCGGGGGTAAAACTTTAATAACTCGGCTAAAAACAGACATCTTAGTCTCGCTTTAAAGAGGAATTATGTAAGATTGTGCACTCCGACATTCATGGTGGCGGGAATTCTCGAACTGCACAAGCGCAAAATGAGCCCGTGATTGACTTTCCGGATTCGACTCAGAGACTAATTATCTAATCCGAATAAACCAAGTGCTGTTTCAAAGAAGAGTGTATGTATCTCAATTCATTCCCACAAAAAGACAGGAGGCTGTGAATTTAAAAAAAATACCAAATTTTTTCAAATGTCGCAATACATGAAGGCAAAGTGCCACTAGAAAGAATTGCAATTTTTTTGTTTTTGTTTTTGAAATTTTTATTATTGTGTGTAAATATTACCACACATATAGTAGGAAAATATAAAAAAATACAATTTACGAAGTAGGTACAGTAACATTTACAAATACATTTAAAAAAAGAATACTAAATAAAAAGATAACTAGACAAAAATACATTATTTAAGAATAAGATATAAGAATAACATGGTAAGTAATCAAAAAATATTTTTTTACATATAATGCACATATCCTACGAAAAGTGCTGAGACTTGAGGCTTCCTTTACGGCATTTGGCAGATAGTTTTTGCCCTTTATAAAACGCGCTATTTTGTGTGCACGAAAGTTTAGTTTTGGGAAGCCTAAAGTCTCCCCGTCTTCTCTTAGGATTTTTTTTTTTTACATTAACTCCACACAGGAGACCTTGAGGAAAATAATTTCCCTCAGGGCCTATGTCATCTGTGATGCTGTGTGGAGGGGAGGGAATAATTGTGAACATTTTATTGAAACATAATAGTACTCTGCAGATAATTTGTGAGCATATTATTTTTAATTTTGTATATCATTGTTAATGTATTATATATTATTTGTTGTTTTGTTGTCATCATATTTAAATTTTGTAACAAAATTTTAACTCTAGTAAAAATGTTGCATTTTAAAATCATCCTCATCCCCCTATTTTGTATAACCTGTAGTTTATTATTTTGGGCTTCGTTACATAGGAATAAAACACTAGAACAATAATTTAAATGCGGAGTTACAATAGAATTGTAAACAAGTCGCGTTGTCTTGATGAGATCCAAGTTATTTCTGATCCTTTTTAGGAATCCAACTTTTTTAGCAATTTTCTTTGTTATGTATTCTAAGTGTTCACGCCTTTATTGTTACACGTGGTTCTTTCCTGATAACCCATTGTATGCCCTCTGCCATAATTAGCTCAGTTGAATTCGCCTCGCCGCAAGGGACACAAGTCCTAAGAACCGCACCGCTTTTACAGCTGTACCGCAAACGGAACTCTTAAACCGCAGCTATTCGCAAGTACCATCGACGCGCGTCGCCTATTCTCGCTTATTGTTTCCCAATTAAACGTTCATTCCCAGTCGCCATTCCCTTCCAAAATCTCCCCAAACTAACATACCTACCTTTACAGTGAACACTGAACGAAGAGGGAAGCAGTCTAGGTAAGTGCGATTAAAACACAATAAAATATGTACAAAAGAACCGCATAGAGTCCACAACATACCGCAGCATTTGATCCCTCGATCCATTGAGAGGTAATATTTGCAGCTACCCGCCGCAACATTTGGCCAGTCGAGCCGCATAACATCGATGTATTTATTTGATTATATTTACGGAAGGATTCAATGAGCAATATTCGTTTGAAATCATTATTAAAATACCTACCCGCAATTTAAGATTGGCAGTGTCATGTTGTCATATTTACCCGCCACTTGAATTTATTTACTTGCCCGCTTGTCATAAAATTGTCACAAACATATCGTTATTATTTATCCTTTCGATTTTATTGTGGTATTGCTACTACTATTGCTATTGTGGTATGCTAACTGGTAACTACTTCCTCACTGGAATAGTCACAAATATCTATATTGATACCAACATAGGTATGTACTTATGAACATCGCGTATTTGAGACATTAAAATATTTACAATATAATTAATTATTTCGTAAATAACTTGTCCACTGTGTTTTACCACCGTTCAGTATACTTTGGTCCGAAGGCAAAAACCGCCCAGTGCACTTGTGACTGTTGCTCATTATTTTATAAATAATTAAAACTTTTTAGTTTACAAATAGTTGTAAAAATGGAGGATCAATTAAAAAGACAATTAGTTTTACTAAAAAGTAAAAGCGAAATTATTCTAAAAAGGGTTAAAAATATAGCTGTGCTTGCAAAAAACTTGCCAGCCAGTTTCGAAGCATCACGTTCATTTGAATTTTTTATGTCAGAATCTGAGAGTATAACGGAAATTAAAAATAAATTTGAATTAATTATTGATCAAATTAACGAGAATATTGCTACGTTAAACCCAAATTCTGAACAAGATTATTCGAGTTGGGAGCAATTTGAAGAATTATACACACGTATTCTACGCACAAGAAACAATTTAAAAACAAATTTAGCTACAGAGCCGAAAGCGTCTACAAGTGCATGTGCTGCTAATAATAATAATTCTATTAAGCTACCTTGTATCGAACTACCTACCTTTGACGGTCGCGCCGATAACTGGAATCTGTTCTATGAGATGTTTAAAACAAATGTTCATTTAAATCAACATGACTACCACAACACGGGCAATAGCCTAGTGTGGTAGTTAAAAAATACCAAAAATGTATCATGTAAACATTTAAGAAAAAAAAAAAAAAACAATTATCTGATTCCCAACGCGTTCAATATTTGATTGGAAAATTAACTGGAACCGCGAAAAATGTTACGTCAGGTTTAATGCCAACTGGAGATATGTACAAAATAATCTGGGATACGCTAGTTAATAAATATCAAGATAAGCGACCACTTGCCACGCACTACCTAAATAATATATTTCATTCCAAAACCGTAGCCCACAACGCAAATAGTTTTACAGTTTTTATAGAAAAATATTCAGCATCCATCGCCGCGCTGAAACAATTACAAATAGAGGATCTTTCGGATTTTATATTACTGCAATTCGCTTTACAAAAATTAGAGTCGCAAACTGCTCAAGCATTTGAGCTCTCAGTTCGAGAAATTGAAATTCCCACCTGCAAGCAATTGGTATCGTTTGTACAAGATCAAGTCAAAATTCTGCAACGAACATCAACAACTCGTGGACCTAACACCGCTAATATAAATACAACCAGTTCTGGTGGAACTTCACGCACAACTCAACCCAGCACACATCATACTTACATAAGTACGCAATCGAAATGCTTTTATTGCCAAAATGAGAGCCATACGCAACTGTACACTTGTACACAATTTTTAAAGTTATCACCAAAGGAAAGGTTTTCCTTCGTAAATGAAAAATCTTTGTGTTTTAATTGTTTAAGCCCGCAACATACGTCTACAAGATGTAAATCAAAAGGCACTTGTCATAAGTGCCATGGCAAGCACCGTACGCTACTTCATTTTGAGAAATCTAGTCACGCAAACACCAACACATCCAATGTAGAAACTCAACCTAACGAGTCAGAACCCTCGGTATGTACCATGTCTGCAACCACTCGACAAGGTGCAATTACTGAAGTAATAGCTACCGCCAAGGTTCACACTGTTGTTCGAAACGGTGAAAAGAATACCATTCGCTGTCTTTTAGACCCAGGCTCACAAAAGCATTACATACCATCACATTGTTGTGAAAAATTAGGCCTGGCAGTCAGACCAGGAACGCGCTTTGCAGTCCAGGGTTTAGGCGGCAAAACGCAATCAATAAAAGGAAGTGTCACATTGACAATTCAATCTAGGATTGATCCCTATTTCAAATACTCCATAACCGCTCTAGTTTTAGATAAAATTACCGCTCATTTACCTACTTGCAAAGTAGGTAAATGACGTCATATAAGTTCATAAATATTCCGCTGGCAGACGACACCTGGGCAATGCCTGGTCCAATTGATTTGCTAATTGGCGTTGGTCTGTTCTCTCAACTGTTGTTACCAAATAAGGTAATCACCCCCGGTTTTCTAGTCGCAATTTAAACCACATTAGGCTATGTCTTCATGGGTGATGCTCCAGTAAATTCTCAATCAAACACCACTTTAACTTTCTGCGCTACACACGAAATTGAGAATTTAATTAAAAAATTCTGGGAAATCGAAGATATCGGTTCGGAACCGGTTCACAGCCTCGAAGAAAAGGAAACTGAGAACATTTTTAAAAGCACCACAACTCGCCTTGAGGACGGTTTTTATGGAGTGGCTTTGCCATTCAAAGGCAACCCGTGTGACTTAGGTGATTCATTGCAAGCTGCGCAAAATCGGTTTTATGCACTAGAGAGAAAATTTAAGCATCTGCCAGAATTAAAACCGCTCTATGATGAAGTGATCAGAGAACATTTTCACAAAGGTTATCTATCCCAGGTAGAAGCTTTACCGTCAGAAAACGCGTACTACATTCCGCATCACGCAGTTAGGCGTGAGGATAAAATGACCACGAAAGTGAGAGTGGTTCTTGACGCAAGCGCAAAAACAAAAAAATGATTTATCTTTAAATGACATTTTACACATAGACCAAGCGTACAAAATGATTTATTTTGCATTCTTCTGAATTTACGCCTTTTTCCTATCGCAATTTCCGCCGACATTCGTCAAATGTATTTGTGTATAAATGTTCGCAAAGAAGATCGTCGTTATCAACGAATTTTATATAGATTCGATCCGCAAAAGCCGCTTCAGGCTTATCAATACAATCGCGTGGCATTTGGCCTTAAGTGCAGCCCGTTCTTAGCCCTTCAAGCAATCAAACAGTTAACGTTAGATGAAGGCGCTCGCTTCCATATGGCAAGGGATATTATCAATCGCGACGTTTAAGTAGACGACATCGCTAGCTCTGCTTTAAATGAGCAAGAAGCTATCCGCGCGGCTGGAGAGTTGATTGAGCTCTTCCAGTCAGGAGGATTCCAACTCGCTAAGTGGGCATCCAATTCCAGCAAAGTATTAGAAAACATTCCATTGGATCTTCGCTTGTCGCAAAGTGTAACTTTCGATAGTGATGCATTGCTAAAAATCCTTGGGCTACGCTGGCATCTTTTGGATGACATTTTCGCATTTGAAGTCACTCCAGACAATCGAACTTGTACAAAACGCAATATTTTATCATCTGTCGCTAGACTCTTTGACGTGATGGGTCTGGTGGCGCCTATAATTGTACAAGCCAAGCTTCTGATAAAGGAGCTGTGGATTTTAAAAATCGATTGGGACGAAATCCCACCCACGAGTATATCACGCCAGTGGCAGCAGTTCAACGCAGAATTGCCGTTAATGTCTTCAATTCGTATTCCACGTCATGTAGGAGTCGCTGAAGGATGCACGTTAAAACTCGTTGGGTTTGCGGATGCGAGCGAAAAGGCATACGCAGCAGTGATATACGCTCAGGTGACCACTCCTGATAACCGAATTGAGGTTCAATTAGTTTACGCCAAATCAAGGGTAGCACCGTTAAAGGTCGTCTCCTTAGCACGCTTAGAATTATGTGCAGCATTATTTTTATCGCAACTGTTGAAAAGGGTAATTGATAATTACTCCGCCAGGTTTATTGTTCATTCAATATTTGCCTTTTCTGATTCGACTGTAACTTTAAGTTGGATTCATTCATCACCTCACCGCTGGCAAACCTTTGTTGCCAATCGTGTAGCAAAAATACACGAAAATTTGCATAATAGTCATTTTTATCATGTCGCAGGTGCTGAGAACCCTAGCGACTGTCTGTCGAGAGGTATGCTACCATCACAATTGATGGCAAATTATATTTGGTGGAATGGTCCAAAATGGCTTTGCCAGCCGCATTCCGAGTGGCCTATTGCGCTATTTAAGCACGCAAATTCAAAACAGTTACCGGAATTGAAAACCAATCAGTATGAACAGCCAATTACTTTTGGCTTGTGTTCTCGCATGGCTGATCCACCAGAAATGAAAACTCGCAACCTTGAAGCGCTTGTATTATCTCAAATTGTACCTAATTCAATTATTAGAAAATATTCTTCGTTTAATAAATTGCAACGCGTAGTCGCATTGATAATGCGTTTCGTTAATGATTGTCGTAAACTTCCTGGTATGGGTAATACAAATTCAACTTATCTTAGCTCTCATGAATTAAATGACTCGCTTTTGAAAATTATACGCATCGAACAGGAAACATCTTTTTCTGTCGATATACGTAATATATATCACTCTTAATGACCTTTCTGAGGTGCTTCTGAGTTGGTTTCATTCTGAATTGTCTGGTCACCCCTGCAAACACAGATGCATTTATCGTCGATCCAGATCAGCTGATAAAGATGACAATAAACAGTATCAAGATATGCAGCAAAACACTAAGCAGTAACGAGCTAAGCAGCTTTCAGATATACAGCAACGAACGGACCGGAAACGAGATATGCAGCTACCACAAATGCAGCAGCGAGATGTGCAGGAACAAATTGAGCAGCAACGAGATATGCAGCTTCCAGATATGCAGCAACGACGTGTGCGGCAACAAATTGAGCAGCAACTAGATATGCAGCTACCACACATGCAGCAACGAGACACGCAGCTTATACAAATGCAGCAACAAACTGAGCATCAACGAGATATGCAGGATCCACTCAGGCAGCAACGAGATGTGTAGCAACAAATTGAGCAGCAATGAGATATGCAGCTTCCAATCATGGAGCAACGTGACACGCAGCTAACAGACATGTAGCAACGAACCCACCAGCAACGAGATATGCAGCTACCATACATTCGGCAACGAGATATTCAGCTACCATACATGCAGCAACGAGATGTGCAGCAACAAATTGAGCAGCATCGAGATACGCCACTCAACCGGAGGCCAGCTAGGCTATTTCTATTAGCAGTCCCATACTAGCCTGAGCCGCGTCCTGCCATCCCATTTTTCATAATAAATTATTCCTTTATATTGCGAATAATTCCTTTACATGCGAAATAACGTTCCATGTTCGTACGTACATTCTAAACTTCAAACCGTTTTTTGATAGCCACGGTATTACCAAGGTGCGCGGTCGACTCAAGTACTCAAATCTGTCATACGGAAATAAATTTCCCATCTTATTACCGAAAAGCTGTCTTTTAGCTTATTTAATTATAGGTTATTATCACAAACTATATTTTCATGTAGGCCCGCGAAGTCTTTAATTCTCTATTCAGCGGAAGTTTTGGATAATGGCGGCACGAAATAAGATTCGTTCACAACTTTCGAAATGCATTGTTTGCCATAAGATAACATCTTCAGTATTACCACCTCCGTTAATTGCTGATTTACCACATGTATGTCTAAACTGATATACAGGGGTATGTCTAAAATAGAAATACTTATTCTATTTCAATTTTTTGTTTTTGTTTTTTTTTTTGTTTTGCTTGGCGACCATTGGGGTGTCTTTGCCTTCCATCGTTGTTATTTTATTTCTTTATATTTTTGGATGCTTATGCTCAATTTGTTTTATTTTCAAACGTAAATTGTTCATCGAATCCTATCGCATCGCATTTTTTTTTGTATTTGTCTTTTTCTTTTGACCACTCGGTCAAGGCGGGGGGGGGGGGCATGTTCACGCCTTTATTGTTACATGTGGTTCTTTCCTGATAACCCATTGTATGCCCACTGTTATAATTAGCTCAGTTGAATTCGCCTCGCCGCAAGGGATATAAGTCCTAAGAACCGCACCGCTTTTACAGTTGTACCGCAAACGGAACTCTTAAACCGCAGCTATTCGCAAGTACCATCGCCGCGCGTCGCCTATTCTCGCTTATCGTTTCGCGATTAATCGTTCATTCCCAGTCGCCCTTCCCAAATCTCTTCCCAAATCCATTCCCAGTCGCCCTTCCCAAATCTTCCCTTCCAAAATCATTCCCAGTCGCCCTTCCCAAATCTTCCCTTCCAAAATCTCTCCAAACTAACATACCTACCTTTCCAGTGAACACTGAACGAAGAGGGAAGCAGTCTGGGTAAGTGCGATTAAAACATAATAAAATATGTACATAAGAACCGCATACAGTCCACAAAATACCGCAGCATTTGATCCCTCGATCCATTGAGAGGTAACAATTGCTACCCGCCGCAACACTAAGTGTTCGTCGAATTTTAATTTATCATCTAATGTTACACCCAGATTTTTAATACTGCTAACCCTTTCTATGTTTATATGTTTATTGCCTGCTCGTTTCCACCTAGGCTCCCGCTCTATGGTTTCAATCCTGAGATTGGTTTGCAGCAATTTCTTCAAGTCTTCTCTTCCATTCTTTCCTGTCTTGCGCGGCTCTTTTGAAGTCTGCGTATGATGAGCAGCGCACGTCCACCAGCAGGTCCTCCAGGTACTCTCTGCGTGGGCGTCCCCTAGAGTTTGTCCCCTCGGTCGTACCCTCCATTATGGCATGCAAGAGGCCTTCTTGTCGTGTTACACTTAGGCTATCCACAATTAAAAACTTTGTTTTCGTTACATTCAATTTAATTTGTTTTGGTGAAGCCAAAGCGCTACATAATTTAAATTAATTTGTATTTTTTCAACGGCGTCCTGTAATTTTTTAACTAGCTATGTATAACAACGTATCATCAGCAAGTAGTTTAATTGAACAATGCTTTAACACTTTGATAATATTATTCATGTATATAATGAACAACAATGGACCTAAGACAGAACCCTGCGGAACGCCTTTATTAGTACTGTGTGGTTCAGATGCTAAACCACCATATTTTCTTATTTTAAATTGGGTACGAACGCGTAGAGAACACGAACCTGGGTTTAGTACAGATGTGGATTTCGTTGCTGATGAGATGGAGAGTGCAATATTAATAATATTTAAGAGGTAATCAAATAATTTGAAAGCTGTCTGTATCCGAATTTTCATATAACTACTGTTAATCAATAAATTAATTAAAGAAATCAAAACTAAAATTGCAATATTATAATTATATTGTACTATACCTACACATCACACATCGACTTAGACGTTGACATAGCCCTAGAGTAGGAAAATAATTTCCCTCAGGACCTATATCATCTTGACTCTTGAAGGGACCGGTGCCGAAGGGGTCAATGACGCTAATTTCTCGGAGCATCTTCCATTGAAATAGACTATACACAATTGATGTGTTTTGTTAATTTTCCGTGATCATGGTTCTGTATCCTCTATAATTGAGTGATCTAAAAGTTCGTAGTTGATTTCAAACACGATATTACGTTTAATGAAAACGACACAGATTTGTGAAATAGATTGTATTATAGATAACCAAAGCTTTATTTGAATAATTTATCTGCTGACTGATGTACCCGGAGTTGCTAGATGGATTTGCGCGGAGTGAATATAAATTAATTTGATTTTGGCTAGGCAGGTACTGGAATTAAAATGTTTGCAATTCAATATGTTCACTGCATTTCCAAGAAGTTCGGTTGTAAACATTTTAACATTTACAAATTTAATTATTCACTCCATTTACATTTTAAATCATTTACGATAGTATAAAATTTTATAAAACTGGGAAAACACTGCGCTGCGCATAGCCAGGGTGTGAAAATGCCAACATTATATGTCGTCTGGCGGTCGTGAGGCTAACCGCTAGTATTTTTTGATTTTGTTTTTACATTAGTTCTACACGGAATAATTCCCCCTAGAGTCAATGACACCTTTGGGGGCGCTGTGTGGAAAAGGAAGGCAAGATTGGAAGGTGGGAATGGGAAGCTTTATTGGATAACCAACACCTCTGCCATAGGTCACCCAAAGTGGTTCGCTACGTTTCGTGATTTAGCAGGGGTTCCCGGGTTCATGGGGTGGGGTTTGTCTAGGTCCTCAAGGCGGATGATCAGGACACACTGAACCCCAGATTCATACCCGCGCCTTAAAACCCTTTCCTTCCCAGAACACTCCTCTCCTTCCTTTCCTAAAAAAAAAACCCCTCCACACAGCATCCTCAAAGATAACATGCTAATGTAAAAAAAGATAGTTCTGGTAAGGAAAAGGTATGAGTGGTGGTGGAATCTGGAGTTCAATGTGTCCAGGTTTGACGGTCGTATGAATCCATTCCTCCCATTGTAGTGCAAGGCTGTGGGTCGAGAAAGTCCTACTGAAGAGGTCCAAGGGTCTCCCTTAACTAGTCGCATGCAGTTAGTGGGCAGACGTATCAGCCGCCAAGACCCGGAAAAATCTCACCCCATGAACCCGGGCCCTGCTAAGTCCTCAAATGTAGCTTGCAACTTCAACTCGATATTGTTAAATTTGCATTCTGTGGTGTTGCAAACCAATTGCATTTTTTAAAACGCTTATCTTAATATATAAAACAAAGTCGGGTTAGTTACACTATTTATAACTCGAGAACGGCTGGGCTGATTTTGATGATCTTTGATTTGTTGGATTTGTCTCCGCCCCGGATAGGATAATAACTATTAAAACATCACAAAAGTTAACGAAATTAATAGTTATAAAGAAAATTATTTTCCCCATACATTTTAATGGAACGAATTCTTCTATTTTGAAAGAACTGCAGCAATATTGTGAGGGGTATAATATTGAACTGTGTGTAAATTCCAAAAATTCAAAAACGTCAAATGTCAATGCGTTGATTGTTGTGCATTTGTTTTTAATCATACAGGGTGTTAAGGGACGTACTTGACTTACTTTAACCAGTGATTCCTGACATTATTTGGAGTAAAAAATGTAAATGAAATTTTGGTTTCCGGTGACTTTTTTTGACGACTTTTTTTTTTCAAAATTTTTTTCTTCAAAATCAAACAAAAAAAATTTCTTCTACATGTCGTCACTGGTCACTCAGCCGGGTGTCCGACGAACCCCCTACCCCGCCGCCAACTGTTCAACAACTACCATTTTTTTATGTTTTTGTAGAAAAAAAAAAAATCAAAAATGTCACCGGAGACCAAAATTTTATTTTCATATTTTTTTCCAAATAATGTCAGGAATCACTGGTTAAAGTAAGTCAAGTACGTCCCTTAACACCCTGTATAATGCTGCCCTTCTTTCTTACACACTCAATGTCAATAGTCAAAAATGAGACAAATGGTGAACGTATGTCTGCACACCTCCAAAGGAAAAATACAATAATTATAATAAATCTCTGAAATGAAACGCATTTTTTTACATAAGCTCCACACAGGAGGCCCTGAGGAAAATAATTTCTCTCAGGACCTATGTCATCTTAGGGGATGCTGTGTGGAGGATCTTTTTAAGGAATGGGGAGGATAGAAAGTTCTGGGAAGGAAAAAGGTATGAGAGGTGAGTAGGAATCTGGGGGTCAGTGTGTCCGGGAGTGACGGACGAATGAATCCATCCCTCCAACTGTGGTGCAAGGCGATGGGTCGAGAGGGTCCGGCTGGAAAGGTCAAAAGGCCTCCCTCAACCAGTCTCCCTCGATCCGGCCCACCACGCAGCAGGTGGGCAGGCGCATCAACTGCCAAGACCCGGACATAAGTCACCTCATGAACCCGGCACCCCTGCTAAATCACCAAACTTAGCGAACCACTTGGGGTGATCTGTGGCAGAGGTGTTGGTTATTCAATAAATGGTTTCCGGGGCGGCGGCACCCGTATCCGCCTCCCGAATTCCCGTAAGTAATTGTAAAAGTAAAAATATCACAAAAATATAAATCCGTACACAACGCCATCTCTGATACTGACAAAAACAAAACACGGATAGTTGCGCATTGATAATTGCTTCATTGCGTAATTTTTAACTTAATAAAAAAACTGAATTTAATTCAACAGCTATTGATTATGAGGCGTTACGAAGTTCGTCGGGTCAGCTAGTATTTTAATAAAGCAGTCTGCAAAGCCAAATCAATAATTAATGCTGCCGTTTTTTTTCATTCTGAAGTACCTATTAAGGAAGAAGTTTTTTTTCATTCTGAAGTATCACGGATAGCCTCACAAATATTTCAATATTTCTGAGGCTATCCATGAAATTAATGAAAGGTCAAAAAACATAATTTTGTGCAACGTGCCCGAAAGCACGAAGGTGGCAGTTACAGACAAATGGAAGATCAAACTGTAGTAACAGAAATAATTTCCAAAATTGACACACCTGCAATAAACAACATTGCAAAAATGTATCGATTTGGTAAATATAACAGTAATAAACCAAGACCTATAAAAATCCATTTTGATAATTCCCAGACAGCAAGAACACTACAAGGAAAAAAACATCTCTTAAAGGACAACATACGCATTTACTCTGACTCAACCCCAGCACAGCCAAAGCATCTAACGGACCTACGAGTAGAACTAGAAAAACGAAAAGCTAACGGTGAGACAGATATAACAATTAAATACGTAAATTCGTCTCCCAAAATCGTCAACATTCATCCAAAAAACTGAGTACTATGAAAATATATTATCAAAACGTCCGTGGACTACGAACTAAATTAATCGAACTACGTTCTACCATATCTACACACCACTATGACGTACATGTGCTGACAGAAACTTGGCTCGACTCAGAAATAAAATTAACTACAACTACAAAATCTTTCGCTGCGATAGAAACTCTAAATCCAGTTCCAAAACAAGGGGCGGCGGAGTGCTAATAGCAATTTAAAAAAAATTGTTATCAAGAAAACTCAAAACAAAAAAAATACACTCGAACAACTATTTATACAAATTGATACCACCGTAGAAAAGATAATAATTGCAACTGTGTACACACCGCCACTATCTGATGCTCTAATCTACCGAAGCCACAGCGAAGACGTTGAAGATCTACTCTACAAATACCCTAACTTTAAAATTATTATTCTTGGGGATTACAACCTCCCTAACCTGAAGTGGAAATCAAGTGATAGTGGTTTAATTGTAAATGAGGGCGAGAATGATCGTACACGTGAGATTTTGGATATGAAAATTTTTTTAAATCTTTTCCAACATAATTTTATATACAATGCAAATAATCGCTTACTAGATCTAGCAATATCAAATTATCCTAAATTGGAAATTGATGAATGTAATGATCCTCTCTTATCTGTTGATAACTACCACCCCCCTCTTTATATTAAGCTAAATGTGTGTAGGGTCAAACCAAAACACGTTGAAGAGACTCTCAACTACAAACTTGCAGATATTGAATCTATAAATTATCATCTTTCCCATGTCGACTGGTCTTTTTTATCGGACATGAATACTGACAAATCCTTAGATAATTTATATTCAATATTGTCTAGCACCATAAAATCATATGTACCACTATATACTCCTAAAAAACATACATATCCAACTTATTTCTCACCAGAACTAAAAGCCTCACTTCAACAAAAAAAAAACTTCATTAAAAATTTGTTACAAAACATATATAAACTCTATCGAAAACACAGCTTTGCACTCAAGCAATCTCTGGAAATTTATCAAAACACTTAACAATGACAGCACAGACTATCCACCACAAATGCATATGGACGACAAATGTGCTAACAGCATACAAGATATCGTAAATCTTTTCTCAGATTTCTTTAAAAATGTGTTCGATGAGGACACACCAGAAGAAAAAATTCCTTCATACACATTTAAAAAAACCATACATTTAACAGACTGCTACATAACAGAAGAATCTTGCAAAAAGAAATTATGTTCCTTAGACATTAACAAATCTGCAGGCCCAGACTCCATCCCAATTTTCCTAAAACATTGCTCCTCTGTATTGTCTAAACCACTAACCATTCTCTATCTTCTGGACATTTTCCTGTCTACTGGAAATCCAGCTATATTATTCCAAAACTTAAAAAAGGCGATGAAACTGACATTTTAAACTATCGACCTATATGCATACAATCTGTATTACCCAAAATATTTGAATCTCTAGTTCTTGATGAAATATATCCCACGTTAACATAGATAATAAATGTCAAAAAACATGGCTTCATTAGAGGTAGATCAACTTCAACAAACTTATTACTCTTTCAAAACTATATATTGGAGTCTTTTTCTAAAAACAAACAAGTTGAATTTATATATACTGATTTCTCGAAGGCTTTTGAAAAAGTGTCTGAAATACTGATCCGAAAACTTCATGCTCTGGGAATCAGAGCAAATATGTTGAGCTGGCTAAGTAGTTACGTATCAGGTAGAACTTTATTTGTAAAAATAAAATCTTTTATATCCAAACCATTTTCCGCCACTAGTGGAGTACCGCAAGGTAGTCATTTCTTGTTTTTATAAACGACAGAGTCAACTGCTTTAAAGACGTCAAAGTGTTGCTTTTCGCTGATGACATTAAATTATATAAAAAGATAACTATTCTTAATCACTGTGAAATTCTTCAATCCAATATAGACATGCTAAAAGTAAGGTGCTCACAAAACAATCTATATTTAAATGTAGAAAAATGCAAAACTTTGAACCTTTCCAGAAAAAAAAATCACTGTTTTTCGACTATTCAATACATAAAATAAATTTAGAAAGAGTATCGGAAATGCGGGATCTTGGCATAATAATGGATGAGAAACTAGACTTCACGGTTCACATTCAACAAAATGCAAGTAAGGGTATGAAAACATTAGGATTTGTATTAAGAACAATTAAAAACTTTGAATCGTTACAAATCATTAAACTACTGTACACATCCCTTGTTAGAAGCCTAATAGAATATAACTCCATAGTCTGGTCGCCCTTCTACAAAATTCATATTCATACTATTGAAAGAATTCAAAGAAAATTTCTACGTTTTGTAAATTTTAAACTTAACACCCCTTTAGAGCACATAAATTACCAGTCGTTAATGAATACTTTAAATATTCCAACATTAGGAAACAGACGAAAAATAAACGACCTAACCTTTTTATTAAAATTATTAAACTCTAAATTCGACAGTTGTGAACTCCTGCAATTAATAAATCTACATGTACCTACACGAACAACTAGACAAAAATTGACATTTTATATACGTACATCTCATTCGAACTATGATTTATATTCTCCAATACAACGTTTGCATAGTCTTTGTAACAAATACTTAAACAATCTGGATGTATTTGACAATAATTTGAACTTAGCAAACTTCAACCGCCATATGTGCCAACTATTTATTTCTACCTATCCCATAAACTAATGAGAACAACAATTTTAAACATTACCTACTTTATGTCAACTCCTATATTTAATGGACTACATTTTGTTTCTTATATTTTATTTTACCTGTATTTTGTTAACACTTATATTTTATGTAAATATTATGTTACTTGTATTGTGTATTGTATTTTGTAAACCCATTCTTTTCACTGTAATTAACAAAAATGTACTGCATTCCATGTAAAAGCCCATGTAAAAAAAAACCCGTACATTTTAGATGTCGGTACGTGTTTTAGAGGTATAATGGTTATGGGCCTGATTTTAACAAAATACAATTTTATAATATTCTTATTTTTATTAGAGAATATTACATTGGATTTAGTTATAAAGACGTTGTGCATTATAATGATTTATGATCAATAAGATGGATCAAGGAAAAAAATATTTATGAGATGTAATTTTTTTGGAATGCCTCGTTATTCTCCTGTGCCCTTTCTTGTAGAAAACGTTCTTTTTTAATAATGATTTTCGGCTATGTAATTATCGTTTTTTCGTACCTACAAAATTAAGTCCCGTCTTTCCGGTTTATAAAAAATTATTGATTTTGATTTTGATTTTGATTTTGATTCTGATATTGATTTTGATTTTGATTCTGATTTTGATTTTGATTTTGATTTTGATTTTGATTTTGATTCTGATTTTGATTTTGATTTTGATTTTGATTTTGATTTTGATTCTGATTCTGATTTTGATTTTGGTTTTGATTTTGATTTTGATTTTGATTTGATTTTGATTTTGATTTTGATTTTGATTTTGATTTTGATTTTGATTCTGATTCTGATTCTGATTTTGATTTTGATTTTGATTTTGGTTTTGATTTTGATTTGATTTTGATTTTGATTTTGATTTTGATTTTGATTTTGATTTTGATTTTGATTTTGATTTTGATTTTGATTTTGATTTTGATTTTGATTTTGATTTTGATTTTGATTTTGATTTTGATTTTGATTTTGATTTTGATTTTGATTTTGATTTTGATTTTGATTTTGATTTTGATTTTGATTTTGATTTTGATTTTGATTTTGATTTTGATTTTGATTTTGATTTTGATTTTGATTTTGATTTTGATTTTGATTTTGATTTTGATTTTGATTTTGATTTTGATTTTGATTTTAGTCACTTACCAATTCATCTACCAGTGCCTACCAGTACTTACCAGTGCACCTACCAGTGCCTACCACTGCAGTACTTACCAGTGACATAACAGTGCCTACAAGAAATTAATATCTAGTATCTTTCAACGGAAGCAATCTTCCGAAGAGACCATCCATTGATATGCTTGTTGTAACCCTAAGTGACCAGCTCAGGTATGAGGCTCCATCGAAGCCAGAGTAAAGTTAGCCTCCCAAAAACTGGGCGAACTGTACCGGGCCCCCAGATACTTTAATAGTACACAACTGCTAACCCTGTACAAATCACAAGTGCGCCCCATGGTTGAATTTGGCAGCCACCTCTGGTCTGGAGCTCCAAAATACCTGAAAATTACCCTCGACTCTGTGCAGAAACGGGCGGTCCGTTTAATAGATTCTCCCATCTTAACAGACGGATTGCAATCTTTAGGGCACAGGCGTCAGGTGGGAATGCTATCCTTGTTCTACCGGTATTACAATGAAAGTGATCCCTTCAGCACCGGTGCATAGTCGGGAAACACGCCAAATGCGTGCCCAACATTTATACACGGTTGAAATTTGTCACATAAGAACGGGTCGTTTTTTCGACTCGTTCTTGTGTTTAACAGCTCGGCTGCGGAATGATTTGCCGGCCTCTCCTCCTTCTTACAAAATTTTCCTCCTTTCTACAACATGGGTCTCTTCAAGACCAGTGTTCATTCCTTCATCGTCTCAAAAAGACCCTCCACACAGCATCCCAGATGACATAGGCCCTGAGGGAAATCACTTTCCTCAGGGCCTCCTATGTGGAGTTAATGTAAAAAAAAGCCTTCCAATGCCTACCATTACATACCAGTACATCTTCCAGTGCATACCAGTGCCTACCAGTGCCTAGGAGTGCCTACCAATGCCTACCAGTGCCTACCAGTACCTACCAGTTCATCTGGTACCGGACCGACGACCAGTAGTTCTCCCAAAATTCCACGTCAGATTTACCAACCCCCAAAAAAGACGGCAGATATTACTGAACAGGAAGCAACTAAACCTAACCACAACCCAAGGAAACGCATTCCAGAAAATCTTTTTTAGTGAAATCCTTGGTGCCTTTTTCAAAGATCTTCTGTGGAGATCGAAGAATAAAGCAAAAGAAATGGGATGCAAATTTGTCTGGTATAAAGATTGTAAAATAATGATTTAAAAAAATGAAAGTGATAGAATAATGCACATCAAACATTCGGATGATCTAAAAAAAATTGTTTAGATTTTTTTTTTAGTGAGAGCCCCTCTCTCACCGGTCATAGACTGGGTCGATACCCCTCAGTTTGGCGAGTCATATTATGTACATTTATTTTTGTTCACTGCAACAATAATTCACCTCCTTCACATTCAATCAAAGGGTGAAATCCCCAGTGATGGCCACGGATTATTGGAGCTCCCATTAAAATTAATTAAACAGTTTTTTTTCTTTTTTATAAAATAAATTAAATATATATATATTTTTTTTTTATTGGCAATGTTTATTAAAAATACATATGAAGTTACAGCAGTTGCATAGTACACTCTTTTTAGGTTTTCTAAGCTAATAATATTTCTAAGTCTAATAAATATATAAATACATTTCCTAATCCTTTTGACGAGTTCACAAATATGTGTTTTCCATTTAAAATGTTGATCTATATATACACCAAGATATTTGATTTTGGGAGTTGGACTAAGTATAGCACAATCTTGATTGCAGTTAGTTTTATTACATTTACTTTGGTGTATTATGATGTTTAAATTTGGTTCTAATTTGAATTTATTGATAGAGAATGGGATAAATTTTGTTTTTTCAGTGTTTAGAGAGAGGAGATTTTTATCGAACCAATTTTTCAATTTGTTAATATCAATGTTAGCTAGATTATTAACAGTATTCCAATCCGTACCTTCAATTATTATGACAGTATCGTCAGCATAAGATATTATTTTTCCGTTTAGTTTTTGTATGAATATGTCATTAACATAGATAATAAACAGTAACGGTCCCAGGACTGTACCTTGAGGTATGCCGAAATGACTCATTTTTGGTGAACTAAGCACACCATTAATTTTTACAACTTGGGGACGTTTGAAAGGTAGCTTTTTATCCATTCTAGAGCTGAACCATTTAATCCAATGTTTCTTAATTTACTTATAAGTTTGTCATGTGATATACTGTCAAATGCTTTTTTGAGATCTATAAAAATTCCCAGGCATTTAAATGATTTATCTAATGAACTATGTACAAGGCTACTTAATTTTGCAATTGCATCTTGTGTGCTTCTACCTTCCATAAAACCAATCTGGTTTTCATTAATTATATCGTTGCATTTTATAAATTGGCTCATTCTTTTTTTAACTAGTTTTTCAAAATTTTTTGCTATATTTGAGATTACTGATATGGGACGGTAATTGTTTACTTCTTCTGGATTACCTGACTTAAATATTGGGGTAATAGTAGTTTGTTTGTAAATTGATGGAAATACTCCGCTTTGGAAACTTGTATTTATTATATGCATTAATGGCTTAGAAATTTGATTTTTTATGTTTTTTAAAATATCAACCGTGACTGCATCAAAGCCCGGAGCAGATCCTCCTTTCATATCGGTTATGATAGAAACTATTTCGTCCTCTGTGGTGACTTCAAATGTTGTCATTTTATTTTTAGCATTTATATTACAGTCTGGAGATGTTATAATATTTGGATCAATGTGAATGAGATTGGCGAGATTTTTCCCAACATTTGAGGGGTTTTCTTTACAGCATGTTTTTGAGTTATCATGATTAATAGCATTGATTTCGTTATTATTATTCTTTTTCTTGTCAATTATTTCATTTACAACCGTCCATACTCTTTTACTATAATTTTCAGCTATATCCAACTTCCGTTTATAGTAACTTTCTTTAGTATGTTTTATGATATATGTAAGTTTATTTTTATATGCTCTAAAGTGATTAAGTAAGTTTTTATTATTAGGTTGTTGAGTTGTTAATTTATAAAGAGCTTGCTTACGTCGTACAGATACTATTAATCCATGAGTAATCCATGGTTTTATAGGTTTGAAGTTAGACAGTTTGTGTTTGGGAATTATATTTTTTGACGAGTCATTTATGTATTTAGATATTTTTTCTTCAAATATTTTACAGCAGATATTGACATCATTACATTGTAATAATTCGATCCAATTTTCTGATTGAAATTTGTTTTTTAATTTCCAAAGATATTGGAATATAAGTAGATGTGCTATCTGCTGTTTTTACTATGTGGGTCTGCGCTTCCGGGTGTCGCCGATATTGTTTGCCAATTGACAAATAAACTAAAAGAACAAATAATTAACGAATAAACCAAACGAACGTTAAACTAAATGAACGAATTCCTTCCTTATTCAAAATATATTGTAAACCAATATTAATGCACATTTTCAAAAAATCAACGAAATGAACAAATTATTTTTGAATGAAAACTACGCTAATTAGCGCGTAGTCCGGCGACAGTTGCGCGGACACCATAGCATATCTCTTCTGTATTTGAATATCTTTGAATATGGCTATTAACATTACTAACATGTACAAAGAACTAGGTGATCAAGACAATTTGTTTACAACATCAGATGCTAAAATATATAAATATCTGACGGCCGATCCAAAAACCACTACTATTATGCACTACTATTGTAAACTTTTTTTTTGTAGTATGGAAATGCGATTAAGTACCCGATTAATTATCCCTAAAAATCTTTAGTTAAATCATGTCGTGGCAACATTGATCACGTGACCAATGTAGTTCCTCCAACTGCCGCTGGAAGAGAAGCGACATTCCAGTTACGGGACCTGGCTCTTGAACACGCGCTTAAATATTAATTAATCTCATTTCCATTTCTACCCGCGAAGTATAGAATTGTAAATGTGTCTGACTAAGACGTAATAAATTATAAAACGTGGAGAAGGCTTTTATTGTTATAAATACACGCAATATCCTTCCCTGGAGTTAGAGTAAGTATATCGACGACTTCAAATAAGCCTTCCCCACAATTGGTGACCTCCGACGATTAAAAATGGTCACATCTAGTGCCTTTCGACGTTTAACGCCATTTTTTTCAACGTATAGACCATTTTTAAAATTCTTTTTGCACGTGTTCTCGAGCCGCAGTTCCGTAGCTGGTTTCCTGGGAATAATCTGGTGAGTACCGTTTCAATTTTTATATACTTAAGCAATCTAATATATCCCAGTATTTAAAAAATTTATACCCTATGTTTTTTGGTTTTCAACGCAGAACGAATAATATCACAGATTTGTACAATTACGTAATAAACGAAGTTCGTGTGTTTTCGGGTACCGATTCACACGTGTTAATGGCCATTTTGTTCTACCCAACTTCGCTAATTCAACTTAAAAAAACAAACTGATGCAAGACTTTGTGGTAAAGCTTGAATATTCTCCAATCTCATGTTTTCACACTCCCAACTCTTTTGTGAATTTGATTTACGAGCATGTTTTTTTAACGTTCGGATTCATCACAGGTTATGTTCGTATGCAAACACACGTATAAATCTGCAATTTAAGATGACCCTACTTGTGAACACTAATATATGTCCTGTTCTTATCTCGGATTAAGTGCGTGTTACCCTCTATTCTAGGCATCGAACATCTTCAGCAACGCGTGATGCTACATAAGGGAGCTCCTACAGACGAGTCGCCCTTCCTGCAGCCCCGTCTACAGCTGGACGCAGCCCCCATTGCCTGCATCAGCTGCGGACACCCTCAGAACGCGAAAGGGAGCATCTAACTCCGAGTCTCTATTCCTGCAGCCCGATCAACAGATCGACGCAACCTCCACAACCGCAGACATTCTCGGAAACCAGACCAGCATCAGCTCAACAACGTTCAGCCACGTAAATTTTTGACATAACATCATTTCATTACATACACACTACACGTTCAAACTCTGCAAAATAACATGTCACAATTTATACGACATTTCTAGTAATAATATCTTGCATACCCACCACAAAATTTCACAAGATAATATGTTACAATTCCGAACACATGTTTTGAAATAATATTTCTTGATACCCACATCAAATGCTATCGCTTATTATGGTTCATTATTTATTATCGCATGTCGAAGATCTCTACTTGAAAGCTAATTTGCGTAAAGGTTTGCACCTCGGATATTTTCTAGTAACTTCCGTAGATTTTACATAGATGTCAACATCTCGTAAAAATAATTTCTTTGCGTGCTTATTACCGTTTAAATGTTGAAATGACCTCGGATGAAGAATCTCCAGCGACCACATCAACTCATCAACTCAAGACTTTGTTTCAAGAATCGATAACTCCGCAACCAAAATCAACCAACATGGAATCAACTGGTGAATCTAGTTCTGCGACAGCAGTACATCACGTGTCCGTGAGATTACCAAATCTGTGGAGGGATCAGATTTCACTTTGGTTTATACAGGCAGAAGCTCAATTTGCGAATTCGCGCATTAAAGAGGATTTCACGAAGTACAATATCATTATAGCAGCCTTGGATTCACAAACCTTACAATGTGTGAGCGACATTGTGACACATCCACCGAACAATGACAAATACGCCAATTTGAAAGCAGCCCTTATAGACCGACTCCAGGACTCGGCTGAGAAACGCCTCACACGCCTACTCACAGGAATACAACTTGAGGATAGGAAGCCAACCGGTCTATTGAGACATATGCTGGAGCTAGCAGGACCTACCTTAGCGGATAACGCAATTGTGCGTACACTGTGGTTACAACGCCTACCACAACATGTGCAAGCAATCCTATCAGCACTACCCGATAACGACATTAACCAACTTGCCACAGCTGCAGACAAAATTCTAGATGTCTATCAATCAACCGATTGCAGCGCCATGGAAAATCGCAGCTTACCCAGTTCATCTCGTCAGGAACCAGCTGAACAATCCTTACTACTACAACTGCAGCAACAAATAACAGCACTTTCGCGTGAAGTATCCCAGCTACGCATAGCCAAAACCAAGCCCACATCAACCTATAGAGGACGGAGAAACCAGAGCCCCCGTCGTGAACCTGGCCGCTCAAGATCCGGGTCACGCAATCCATCTCCCAATAGGAATCAAGATGGAAAATGTTACTACCATGCAAGATTTGGAGAAAACGCACATAAATGCTCCAAACCATGTTCTTATGTAAAGAAGAAGTCGGGAAACGACAACGGGAACTCCCAGTAGAGACATGTGAGATCCCTAATACCTCTTGTCGTCTCTTCATCTATGACCGGCGAACAAGTCATAAATACCTAGTGGATACCGGCGCGGACGTCTCTGTCATCCCTAGGAACATGACTTTTGAGAAAGGCTACTTAACCTCCGACAACTGCCCTACCACATTATATGGGGCAAATGGAAAACCAATAAAAACATACGGCACGAAAACAGTTGAACTCTACTTTGGCCTACGCCGCACAATGAAATGGCGTTTTATCGTAGCCGATGTTTCCAAACCCATCATTGGCGCAGACTTTCTTCACAAGTACAACTTGACAGTCAACTTGAGACGAGCAAAACTTGAAGACCAGTCTACTGGATTAAAAATTAGAGGAGCTACCTACAGAGGACCAGCATCGGGCATCGCCACAATTTCCTCTTCTCAAAAGTATCTAGACATATTAAAAAAATACCCTACGTTGACAAGGCCGACTATGCAGACACCGGATGCAATTAAACATTCTGTGACTCATTGCATAGAAACCAAATGCCCTCCAGTATCTGAACGTGCACGCAGATTAGCACCGGCACTCCTTGAGGCAGCCAAGCGTGAATTTAAGTACATGATGGAACAAGGGATTTGCCGTCCTTCTAAAAGCAACTGGGCCAGCCCTTTACACATGGTAAAGAAGCCAAACGGCGAATGGCGTCCGTGTGGTGACTACCGAATCTTAAACTCAAAAACGGTCCCTGATAAATATCCCATAGCGCAACTTCAAGACTTCGCCCATAAACTGGCAAAAGCGAAGATTTTTTCAACCATCGACTTAACGCGCGCTTATCATCAGATACCCGTGGAACCTGAGGACATCCCTAAAACAGCCATCATCACACCGTTCGGATTGTTTGAATTCACCTCCATGCAATTTGGACTATCAAACGCAGCTCAGAGTTTTCAACGATTCATGCATGCAATAACAAGAGATCTAGATTTCTGTTTTGTTTACTTAGATGACATCCTGATAGCTTCCGCTGACGAAGAGGAACATAAAAAACATCTAGATTTGCTTCTCAAACGACTCGCTGATAACGGACTTGTCATTAATATCCAGAAATGTCGATTAGGAGCCGCAACAGTGAACTTCCTCGGACACACTCCAGAAGGCTTGACTCCAATCATGGACAAAGTCAAAGCAGTGACAGAATTTCCACAACCTAAAACTGCGAAAGAACTACGTCGCTTTTTAGGTATGTTGAACTACTACCGCAGGTTCCTACCAAATTCGATCAACACCCAAGCAATTTTGTACGACAGTATTGCCGGTTACAAAAAGAATGACAAGAGGATTCTCAACTGGAACCAGGAGCAGACAAAGGCATTTGAAGATTGCAAAGAACAACTAGCAAACGCAGCTCTACTTGCGCACCCAGACCCAAACGCAAAGCTTACAATGATGGTTGACGCCAGTGACAAAGCATTGGGCTCTTCATTGCAACAATCAAAAGGAAACACCTGGGAACCGCTAGGATTCTTCTCCAAAAAGTTCACCCCTGCTCAACAGAAATACAGCACTTTTGACCGCGAACTTACCGCCGTTTATGAATCCGTGAAATACTTTAGAAATCACATCGAAGGCCGTCATTTCAGCATTTTCACA
Organism: Limnephilus rhombicus; assembly: GCA_929108145.2. NCBI lineage: Eukaryota > Metazoa > Arthropoda > Insecta > Trichoptera > Limnephilidae > Limnephilus > Limnephilus rhombicus. The sequence continues at coordinate 21,449,898 of OV815288.1, forward strand.
GACCACAAGCCAATCACCTTCGCATTAAACAAAAAACGCGCGTCTAGCTCTCCCCGGCAAGAGAGACAGCTTGATTACATAGCGCAATTTACAACCGACATCAGGTATGTCTCTGGAAAAGAGAATGTAGTCGCTGACACCCTTTCTAGCATCGATGAGATCAACTGTCCCACTGTAATTGACTTCGAGCAAATGCGGTTAGAGCAATGCCATCCTGACGGACAATTCAAGGCAAACGATGGCAGCACCCTTGCTTTACGTCAAATGGTGATCCCTGGCACTGACACTCGATTGCGGTGTGATATTTCAATAGGTCATGTTAGACCACTTGTTCCACCCAGCATGCGACAATAAGTCATAGCAAGCATACATAATGTTTGCCACCCTGGTATCTTGGAACTACAAATACGGTAAAACAAAGATTTGTTTGGCCCTACATGGCGAAAGACATCAAGAGCTTCGTCAAACAATGTACACCATGTCAAAAAGCTAAGGTAACAATACATACGGTCGCACCTCTAGCAACGTACATATTACCAGAGGATAGATTCCGTAACATTCACATCGACTTAGTCGGACCACTACCGCTATGCAATGATTACCAATATATACTAACCATGATCGATAGGTTCACTCGATGGCCCGAAGCAATTCCCCTGAAGAATATGTCAGCAGAAACCGTAGCCACAGCATTGACTACGCATTGGATCGCTCGTCACGGAACACCTGACAGCATCACCACTGACCAAGGACGACAGTTCGAGAGTTATCTCTTCAAAAAACTCGCAGAAAAGTTTGGCATCAAACACTCAAGAACCACTGCTTACCATCCTCAAGTGAACGGTATTATAGAAAGATGGCATCGCATTTTAAAAACTTCTCTAATTGCATGTGGAGAAAAAAACTGGGTTGAGAACCTACCTCTAATACTTCTCGGTTTGAGAGCTACAGTGCGTGAGGACCTAAAATGCTCCCCCGCAGAACTTACGTATGGCAGGACATTAACCTTTCCTGGTCTGTAATGCGTAAATACTACACATTGCTTCTAATAACTTTTATATCTCTATAAATATAATGAATTCTGGATTCAGATTTTAGGTATTCCTCCGTTATACATTTACACACTGAATTAAAAAAATAATATTTTAAATAATTAGCAAATTTAATTCAAAATCAGAGATATTTTGTTAAATATCGGGAATAAACCACAAATACAATCAACCGTGTGCCAGTGTGGACCGTGATACGCGAGGAGTGTGCGGGGGGAGATGACACGCTATGTGACGTCTCGCTCTACTTTGCTATACGGGAACACGAGAAACAGAGACCGCCGTGTTGTGTTTCGACCGTCGATACCTACGACCGCGTAGTAGCTAAACATACATAGATGTATGTATGTATTGGGTAGCAGCCCAGCGCCCAGCGCCTCAGTCGTTCGCGGGCAATCCTTTGAGATGGTCTCCTCGCCCGTTTTTTGAGCAACGGACGATGGTTTTTTCATGTTTTCAGCAATTAAATTACAATTATTATCACTTGTAACACAAATTACGAAAAACAAAAGCGATTAGCTATGAATGTTCATATATTTCCGATATAAAATAAATCGATGATTTTAACACATGAATTGATTACACAGCACCGGAGCGCGCGTATTTTTTTAGCACAGTAAGGGAAAGGTTAAGACTTCCCTGCGACTTCTTCTCAGAAACTCCTCGCGAGGAACCCGATACGTATATAGGACATCTACAGAGAAAGTTTGAAAGTATCAAATCGACCCCTGCCAGTAATCACAGCGCAAGGAAATTTTTTGTGCACAAGGACCTACCTGTCGCCACTCATGTTTTCCTGAGAACAGATAGCGTAAGAAGACCCCTTCAGAACCAATACGAGGGTCCTTACAAGGTAGAACAACGTGATGACAAAACATTTGTCATATCAATAAAAGGCAAATCCAAACGCGTCTCCATAGACCGACTCAAGCCTGCTTTCGTTCCGGTTGAAGAAAATGTCACTATACATCCTCCAGTTCCCGTTACACCGATAACCAACGCGTTCAGGTCGGCATGTACATTTTCCAAAGAGACTTGGGACGGAATAACACACAAAAAGATATTTTAATTTGGCATTTTTCTCATTCATAACTCATGATAGAAATTAAATTATAAATTTCACCTAGCTTTGTATTGCAAACCATATTCATAAAGTATACTTTTCTTCAAAATACTGCGAATAACACAATATTAAAATGCACAGATTTTTTATGGAAATCCTACCTGTAATATTGTAAATTGTCAATTAACATAATCTAAAACTAAGATCATTATTGTGTATTCCCAAGTGTGAAACACCTTCAATACGATGAAACAATTCATCATTTAACTGCATAACTCATGCAATTTAAAAAAAAAAAACATAACATCATAGTAAGCATGTTATTGCAATTTTAAATCATTTCTAATTAGATGAAAACTTTTCATCATTCAACTGCATAATTTGTGCACTTCAAAGGTACTACAAACACCACTGTGTTTTTACAATTCTTAAAAATGTAATAATTAAAAAATGTAGAATTCACATCATACAACCGCATTTATGCGTTACTACATGTATTACAGCATTATTGTAATAGCTATTGTAATCAACTTTCCGCACAATTAATTTAAATCATCATATTATATATTATGTATCAATGTACACACTATCTACTCTACAAACTATGTACATAGTAGGTAACTCTTTACCACATGGTAAACATTGTTATTTATTCATTTTTGATTTTAAACCATGCTTCCCTGGATGTACACGGCACTTTTATACATCCAGTGAATCATGTGGTTGAAATTATTCATTTTTAAATATACTTTTTTCTTTCATGTTTATACACTTACAAGTTAAAGCCACTTTGTCTTACGTACGTAAAGGAACATGGTTATTCGACTTACATCAACAAAAAAACACACTTTTACGTAATGAGGACAATGTGCAGCTTCTTTGACTTAAAAATCGTCATTTTTCGCTACAGATTCGCATAAACCTTTATTATTTATAATTTTATGATGAACGCCTAACTAGGGCTCCAAAAAATATAATACTTTGAGGAAGAAAACTCTACCATATCTACTTATGTATCAATTTAAATATTTCTTACACTAGATATAGCTTATTATAAAACATACCTTCTACTATAGTTTTCTTTTTCCATATAACCTATGTAAAAATACAGCATTCCGCTATATACAACCTACCATCGAAATGTTTCTCAAGTAAATTACAACTTTTAACCATACATTTGCGATTTTTCAAACATGTATAATGTTATTTTAAGGTTAGTTTAAGTCATAGTCTTAAATATTTTTTTTATACAATCAATGTACAATGATTTTACAACCAGCGCTTCTAATTACGCACGATTCGTAAAATAATTCTACTAGCTCTGAACATAGTTCATTGAGGCAACAAATTTCAATGTGCATACATTAATTGAAAAACAAACAACTGGAATCATATCTCAAATTCCATGTACCACTACAATCAGCTGGAATCATATCTCAAATTCCATGTACCACGCTATATTATGTACACCAATGCTCCGAACACCTAGTTCGTCGATGCGTTTAACACTGTAAATAAAGTAAAGAGTTCATAGAGCTTGACAAGTTTTAAAAACATTATTTAAAACTAACTTGTAAATACTCACACCTAAGAATTAACTGATTTCAGCAACAAATAAAATGGTTTATAGGATACAATAGTATAGTAATCTCAACATTACGTTTCATTGTTACACACTTAATTTTATGATTTCATGTATTAGAATTAAGATTTTCAGCTAAAATTTTTTTTTGGTAAAACCTTTAATACCTTCCAATGTGTTCTTGAAAGTATAACAGCAGTCTACTTAAAAATAACTAATCATTCTACTCTGCTCGAGTAACCCTCACAATTTTCCGAACACATTGGAGGCTATTCTTGTTTTGACTGAAGGTGCCTCAGTCAAAATAGGATAAGCATCACTTATTAAATCTCTTTTAACGATTTTCCATTGTTCATGTTTATCGTAAGCACTGGAGGAGAGGCTATGGAAATGCGATTAAGTACTCGATTAATTATTCCTTTAAACCTATAGTTAAACCGTGTCGTGGCAACATTGGTCACGTGACCAATGTAGTTCCTCCGACGACCGCTCATACAGAAGCGTCATTCCAGTTACGGGACCAGGCTCGAGAGCACGTTCTAAATTATAAATTAATCTCATTTCCATTTCTACCCGCGATGTATAAACTTGTAAATGTGTCTGACAAAGACGAAATAAATTATAAAACGTGGAGAACTCTTTAACTATTATAAATTCACGCAATATCCTTCCTTGGGGTTGAGTAAGTATATCGACGACTCTAAATAAGCTACCTCCACACCAGGATAGGAAAAACACCAAAGCTGTCCCGGACAATACCATTGTACCGAGCCGTCCTTCTGGATTAAAACCAGAACTTGATAACAAAAAGTCTGCTCTTTTTGAAAAAAAGTAGGCCACCTAGCTGCCACCTGTTTTAGGCAAGCCAAACTGCTGGAACCAAAAGATTCCAGAACATTTAAGAGGCACTGCTCTAAGGACCGCTCTCCTCCATGCGACGAACTGCGTGAAATTTTTAAGAAATCTAGGTAAATATGGAAAGGCTGCAAGACTCTGGCAATGGTAAACCTCAGGTGGATTTCTCTAAATCCCCACCCAACTTTTTAATGAGGAAACCAAAAAACTAAATGCTAACCTCTCAGGTATTCATTCCGCATCAAGGTCGAAGGAATGGACTGATTGGTTATCACATATCAAATATTTTAACCAGACCTTGAGTGTTTATTCAGTTTGTTGCAAGCAAGCAAAGGATGGAAGACCTTATGCTCTTTTCTCCGTTAATAATGTCCCTTTTTCTGGTCTGCTGGACAGTGGCGCATCCGTTAGCTGTCTTGGTAACAATGCCCACCTGCCTTTTGTTAACAATGGTTTCAAGGTCTCTTCCCAACTTACACACGTGATAACTGCGGATAATGTTTCTCAGCTAGTCATCGGTGCTCTTGCCTTGCCAATTAAATGTGACAATAACAAAGTTACAATTAATTTTCTAATAGTCCCATCTATATCCCAGAATTTCATCCCTGGTGTTGACTTCTGGAAGGCGTTCAACGTTGCCCCCCAAGTATTTAACACTCTTGGAGAGACTCCGCCTATTGCCCAAATTAGTGAGATTCGCAAAATCATACCTCACGAAAATTTAAACACTGACCAAGCTCTCCAATTAAAGGAAGTAGTAAATAAATTCGAATCTATATCTTTCGAAAAATGTGGTTTGGGTTTAACTAATTTGGTGGAACATCATATAAAAACTAATGCCCCCCCAATTAAGCAACGTTATAACAACTTAGCCTCCCATAAACTTAAACTTTTAGAAAAGGAACTCGACGAAATGTTGAAAATGGGAGTAGTGGTTCCCAGCAGAAGTGCTTTGACCAACCCAACTCTCTTGGTTTCTAAAAAAGACGGCTCCGCCCGCTTCTGTCTTGACAGCAGACGCCTTAATTCTTGCACGGAGGCCGACGCGTACCCTCTGCCCTATGTCCACGCAATCTTAGACAAATTGCGTAACGCCAAGTTTATTTCTTCTATTGATTTAAGCAAGGCTTTTTGGCAGATACCTTTAGACGCAGAATCGTGCAAAAAAACTGCTTTTGTCGTACCTGGTAGGGGAATGTTCCATTTTAAAAGATTACTTTTTGTTTAAAAAACAGCCCCGCCGAGCTAAAAAGACTGATGGACAAATTGTTTGGTCCTGAAGCCGACAACAATCTATTCTGCTATCTTGATGACCTCATCATCATTAGCAACACCTTCGAAAAACATCTGTTAATGCTGGAAAAAGTTTTTCAACAACTTAAGTTGGCTGGTTTAACCATCAACTTAAGAAAGTCTGAATTTTGTAAGTCTCGTTTGCGTTATTTGGGATTTATTGTCGACGAAAAAGGTCTAAGAACAGACCCTGCTAAGGTTGAAGCCATGGCAAATTTTCCCCGACCCAAAAACGTGAAAGAAGTCAAAGCTTTCCTCGGACTCACAGGTTACTATAGGAGATTCATTAAAGACTTTTCCACCATCTCAGCACCTCTTAATAAAATTACTGGTATCCGTAAAGGTGTCAGCAAATTTCGTTGGTCCAATGAAACTGAAGAAGCTTTTACAACTTTAAAAATGCTCTTCAGACAGCTCCTGTCTTAAATTGTCCGGATTTTGCACTCTCTTTTACTCTCCACACGGACGCTTCTAATGTTGGAATTGCTGGAGTCTTGACTCATGAATTCCCCGACGGCGAACACCCAGTAGCCTATTTTTCCCGTACCTTAAACAAACACGAGAAGAATTACGGTATCACCAAGAAATAGTTACTGACGGTATTGGAATCTGTTCACCATTTCCGCGGTTACATAGACGGTAGCAAATTTACTGTAGTCACAGACCATAGTAGTTTGAAATGGTGGATCTCTTTAAGTAATCCCTCCGGTAGGCTCGCTCGCTGGGCCTCCCGTTTGTCTCAATATACCTTTGGACGTCGTACACCGTAAAGGTGCGGACAATATTGTCCCAGACGCTCTTTAAAGAATTGAACTCGCCACTTTAAATACCGATGCAATTGCCACTACCCCATCCACAAAAGATGAATAGTACCTAAAAATCTTTGAAGGTTGTAAAAATAATCAACAAAAGTTTCCCAATTTTATTATAAAAGAAGGACAACTATACCGCAATTGTAAGGTTTGTTACGATCCACCCTAACATAGAATCACGTCGCTTATCCCTTATTATTGATTATCCCTTATTATATATATATGATTACCTCCTCTTTCCGCCGCCCCGCGGTAGGCAAGCTGCCGCCGCTACAAGCATCGGCGCTTCCCCTTGCAAGGATTACCTCCCCTTTCCGCACGGCGCCGCGGGAGCGAGCTGCGGCCCGCAGAAACCCACGAGCCGTCGTCCCGACTGGCTGCGCTACCGCGGTACACTCAATAAATTCCCGCGGAATTGCCGATTTTAATAGCATTCAAATGAGAGTCGATCTTAACGGAAATAAACCGGGCCCTCGTCCAAACAGGTAGCGCGTCTCGACGTGCGCTCGGCAGTTCCCGTAGTGTCGATTGCCATGGGCCACTTGACTTGCAGACTACCGCCGCTAGGTAGAGAATTGGAACTACCTGCGCTGAGCTGACCTTGGACTCCCACTGCTTCCTGCCACGGACAACAGCTGTGGAAAACCACGATTCCTCCTTTTAAATATGTCCCCTAGTCATTCCCGCCTGATACAATCACACCCCAGAGAGAATTGAGAGATCCCTTCGTAGGAAACTCCTAGCTAGGCCCTGCTGTTGATTTGTGACTACTAATTATGTTGTTGTTAAATGTTGTAATTGTATACACCAGACAATACAGATTTGTTTCCACCTAGCTACCTCTTTCATATGACGGATCACGCGGGCGAGTTTTTGGCAATTACCTATGTAACATTTCCACCCCCCCTTAGCTACCTACGACCTTGATGAGGAGAGTTTTCCCGCTTGCTAAGAGCATGAACTAGCCGAGAGCAGAAGGTGGGTGGTTCCCCCCACCACGGGACCATTTACACTGTCGCCCAACGTGGTTTTTTTAGCGCCCCCACCCTGGCGCTACAACTTGGGGCCTTCCTCCCTTGCGTTTTGATACCAACACTAGGTCCCAAAATTTTTTTTCTTTCCTTGCTAAACTCTCAGCCAACTCGTCACGTGTATTCAATCAAATGAGGGACCACCTGAATATTTCAATGACCTGTTGATTTCTCCCAAACTAACATTTTTACAGCATATTAATTATGCACTGAATTAACCCTTATTAAGTCCGGCCATTTTGTTATCTCAGAACATGATGCGGGAACCGTTTTGTTTAGCAGTTAAGTCCTGTTCCGCCGCAATAAAAATATGCCGACCACAGCGCCGTTCTGAAAAGAACGATTTAAACGAGTTTTTTTTGTTATCACCGAAATGGGTGAAACAATATTTGTGTTGTTCTTTTCTTACAACACGAATCTACCCATAAGCCCCTTTGGAATGTCCCCTTTTATTCTAAACATTAATGATGATATCAAGTTGTCAAATAATACATTTTTTTCGTTCCTCGTTTACACAGGTAACAGTTATCAGTGCGAAGTGTTCCGTTTGACAGCTGTGTAAATGACAGTTCAATAAATTCAAATCTATTCAAGTGAACCCGTCCTAAAAAAAAGGGATAAGTGTTTCAAAATCTCAACAATAAAACTCGTGATTTAGTTTATAAACTAATAATACAATTTTATAAACAATTAACTCAATAAAATACACATTCAAATAATTTTTCTCTTTGGAAAGTGTTTTTTTTTCTTCCGAAAGTGCTGTTGTGAAGTGTTATATCTCGTTTTTTCGGTACAAAGTGTTACAAAGTGAAGTGAAGTTAAAATAGTATTTTTATATGGGCTTCCCTAGCATTTTTTTTCTTCTCTTTTAAACAATACTTGGGAGTTTCACCGTGTTTTCCAATAATGGTTCGTGAAAAAACAAAACCTTTTTTCCAGGCCGAAAACTTCTTTTTTATAGAGTGAACACTTATAAGGGAAATTGTGAAGTTTGCAAAAGTGTTTTGTGAAAACTAAACTAGCTGTCCCTACAGGAAGACCTATGGCCATTTTTTTCCTGCCTAGTGTTTTGGCGTCTCAAAAGTGTTTGTGCTCATACAAAAGTGGTATTTTTCCAAAAGTGTTTTGAGAAAACTAGAATATCCACCCCGAGAAGGAAACCCATGGCCAAAATTTCAAGAAATCGAAACACTTTGAAAAATTTTCGACAATTTTCAAAAGTGCTTATTTGAAACATTAAAAGGCAATTTTGTAAGGACCTCCCCGATTGTTCCAACACCCCAAACACTTAGAGAAAAAACGGAAATCCACACATCGTTCCTTGAACACATTTAAGTTGTCACTTCATTTTCACCAAAATGGATTCACAAAGGGTGATTATTGAAGCCCTCGGGCGTCGGATGTCTACAACCTACAAAGGCATCGGTAACATCATACCCGATGCACTTTCAACAATATGCAGATCATCAAAAAGTACATTGGTCGCAAGCTGTAGACGCTGACCCCAACTATAGTCGACAAGCCCAAAAATATGTACACGAAAAAATGCAAATACCGCACAGGTCGTGCCACCCAAGTGGGCCAAGGTCAACAGCGATGCCTCTCTTGGCAGAATCAACCACTGCCATATATTACAAATCTTGCCAAGCAACAAGGATTTGTTCATGACGTTTTTAATCTCACATGCCGGCCTCAAGTTTGTGCCACGGTCTTGTTTGGGATTATTAACCCCTTTTTACCCATCAATGTTACTGTTCGTCCATACATTATGGCCCTTGTGAGGATACGTCACCATTAGGCAACAATGCCAATTACAACCTTTAAATTTTATTTTCCCTCTTTTTACATCTTTTGTGTTGTATATAAAATCATCCTACTCACCCTCGTCATTTCACACGCTTTCACCTTTTTCGAAATTGATCACTTCGGAGAAGAGACACCACGTCGCGGTTGGTATTCTTTGGTTTTCGCGTACCATAGAGTGCTCCTTACCCGTGCGCCATACACACCAAGTCCTGAGGACTTGCTCATCACATCTCCCCTGTAAATTTCACACAACACATTCTGCTTCCTGCCTTGCATCGTATAACCCAATATTGTTAATAACTTGTTCTCCTCATAACAATTATCTATTAGTGGAGGCTTTTTCGGTCATAAGACAAGTGTAAATTCCAGTTTTGGTATCGTCTTAGGAATCGAAAGTACGTAGTTCATTGCCCACCTCTTACTAATTTGTACAGTAGAAAGTACGTAGTTCATTGCCCACCTCTTACTAAATTCTCCAAAAATTGAATGACGCTCAAATTGTTATACCCAATTGCTCTGGCGTTTTTTTTGTTTATTTATCAGAATTAGATAAAAACATATCTTTTATGGAAATAAGTTATTGTTATGGCGATCAAACAACATTTCGTTCCCCGCACCAATAATATTGTTTTATTTTATCTATAATCACGCTGTCACTTTATGATTAAAGTGTATGTTAACTTGACTTGTAGTCACTTGTACATTTTTTTGTTTTTTCTCAAGCAAAGAGTATGTAAAACCGACTTCGGTCTCTTCTGCAACCATAATCGGTCCTGTGAAGTAAACTCTACCTTGCAGCACACGCTTTTGTTTAAGACTTGTAAGGCTCCTTGAAACCTTATCTGTCAATTATGTGTATCAAGTCATACCAGCCGCCTTGCTAGTGCCGCTTGTGTATGCACTGTTCACACCTTCCGTATTGAAAAGGGTAAATTTTTTTTATTATGTGAAAAAATTACGTTTTCTTACCATTACACGACAGATCGTTATAAAATCTAACGCTATACATGAGAATGTTATAAAATCAACCATTACACGAGGGATCGTCATAAAATCTATCATGATACGAGAAGTTCGTTAAAATAACTTATGCTAGGTAACACAAGTTGCTACCAAAAAATATATTTGTTGCATTAATTTGTAATAAATATTATTGTCTTATTCCCCTTTCAATACTGGACATATCGTTTATAATTTGTTCAATTGCATATGATACGTGTAGACGTCACAATACTTAACATGAGTCGTGAGAACGATAGAATATCCTTTGGCCTTGGTAAAGTTGTTGCCGTCTTATGTGAATCACCGGACGTGATTCATATTAATTTTTCCCGGATTTGACTGTCATAAATATTTGACACATTGTTATAATTGCCTTGCAGCAAACCTTTCTTCCTAAAAGAAAGAATTTTCTTTTTCTTAAAAAAACGAAAAAAACAATTAACCATTGCTCATCGGCATACCGTTTTAGAAGTCGATTTTTGTTCCAATGGATAAATTCCGACTCAGAACCAGTCAACGCTTTTTTACAATCACCATATTTTACCTATCATGGTAAAGTCACGCTTTTTTCTTCCCCTTGATTTTCAGCTTACCTTGAGTACGTAAAACCCAATAGTGGTCTCAAGTATGAAAATCGGAAATGGTTACTTTTACTGTTGCTTTTTTCTTGAACATATAAGTTTTTCAATTTTTTCTTAATTTAAAAAAAAAATTGATAGCGTCCTTTTCACCCGTGCTCATGTTTTTCCCCAAAACTGGATATTGACACGCACATTTTGGAAATTGTATTTATAAAACCTAAAGTCAGTCTTTATAATTTCATGATGTATCTACACACATGATGTATTTTCACAATGTATCTACCACGAGCAAATACAAAGCAAATCGAATTAATTATCGGAGGTATGAAAAATTCCAAGACACCAGGCATAGATTTAATTCGTATGTATGATTTGAAATAACATGTTAAATTACTTAGTCCTATAATCGCCCACTTAATTAACAGAATAATTGATACGGGCCATATTCCCGATGAACTAAAATATAGTATTGTAAGGCCTATCTTTAAAAATGGAAATCACTCTTTAATAAACAATTACAGGCCGATTTCCTTACTTCCTGCATTAGAAAAAATATTAGAAAAATATATATCAATAAATTTAGATAAATACTTAAATAATCTGAGTATTATTGATGAATGCCAGTATGGCTTTCAAAAAAATAAAAGTTGCGATAAATTGCTCGAAAAATTTTCTAATCATGTAAATTCACAACCAAACTGTAAACAACATGTATTGGTTCTATTTATTGATTTCTCAAAAGCTTTCGACACACTTAGCCATATACAAATAATTAAAGTACTTGAATTTATAGGTATCCGGGGTAAACTCCTCTTATTCTTTAAAAACTATTTGACAAATAGAAAAATGAGTGTGAAGATTTTAAATATAATTAGTAAATCAAGATACATCAAATCGGGAGTACCGCAAGGGTCAATTCTAGGTCCAAAATTATATATTATATATGTAATTGCTATGTGTAAGATTTTCAAAAAAGCTCGTCGATTCATTTTTGCTGATGATACTGCTCTTGTTGTATCAAATGAAAATCCTGAAATAGCTATACAAGAATTACAAAGAGATTTTAACGAGCTTCTCAAATGGGCTCATGATGTAGGATTAGTTATTAATGTAAAAAAAACCAAATGCATGGACATAAAATCACCAAGTTTGAAAATGTGGAATGTTCCTAAAATAAACTCTCATAGCTTTGACTGTATACATAGAGGAATTATTAATGTTTGTGACTGTGAAAAAATAGATTTCACAAATGAATATACTTATCTGGGTATAATTGTAGATAATAATTTTAAGTGGGATAAACAAGTGGCTAAAATTTGTAACCAGCTCAGATCCTTAGCTAGTATTTTTTACAAATTAAAATTTATTTTGCCTCATTGTACTCTTAAACTCATATATTTTTCTATGGTAGAACCCATCCTTAGATACGGTATTCGAACTTGGGGACATGCAAGCACTACTTACATTAAATATATTGAAAATTTACAAACTGCCATAATAAAAAAAATTGTCACAACAAATATTTATTTATTTATTTATTTATTTATTTATTTATTTATTTAAACGCCCAAAGGGCTTTTACATATAACGCAGTACATTTTTTTATTACAAACAAAATAAAGAGTTGACAAAATACAGATATCATAAAATATAGAAAATAAAATAAAGGTTACATAAAATACAAGATGCAAAGTATTCCAGAACTATCTCGAATGTTGTCCCGAGCGAAGCCGGGTAACCCAGCTAGTATTAGATAATTTTGTAATATCCTCCATATCAACAATAATATTAATAAAAGTGCATAAAATTGGTGTTCACAATAGTTAATGAAACAAGTTGAAATAGTTGGCACATAACGGCGTTTAAAGTTTGCCAAGTTAAAAATTGTTATCAAAACATCCATATTGTATAAGTATTTGTTACCAAGACTATGTAAAGGTTGTTTTGTTGTATGTAATATGTATTCTTCTTTTCAATATAAATTGGGTAATGACTTGCTTATATTTGGTGAATGGTGTGTTGAATATGTCAACAACATCTTTATAGTCATTTCCCAAATTTTGTATGCGGCGAGCGGGGGTATACAACTGTGATTCTGTGTTGGAGTTATCACAATAGAACGGTAGATATTGCCTCGATGTTGGTTTGCGAGGTATATGAAAAGAAATCAAGTATAATAGCTCATGGCTGTCAATTATTGAATTTATGATTTTATATAAACATGTTAGGTCATTAACTATTCTACGTTCAGATAATTTTAATAAATTGAGTTGGCATAGTAGATAATCATAGTTGACACAATCCCTTGTAATACCCATTTTAAAATTAATAAATCTTAAGAATTTATTTTGAATTCTTTCTATCGTGAGCGAATGACTAGCGTAGCTAGGTGCCCATACTGTAGAGTTGTACTCAATTTGACTCCTAACCAAAAGACATGTACAAATTTTTATAGGTTTGAATATTTTTAAATTGACTGCAAATTCTTATTATAAAGCCCAACATTTTCAAAGCTTTATTTGATGTAATTTCAATATGGTTTATAAAATTCAGTTTTTGATCAAAGTTTACACCCAAATCATTCACCTCGGTTACAGCTGTTAGCATTACATCATTGATGGAGTATTCGTAAATTATTGGATTTTTTATTCTATGAAATCTCATAATTAGACATTTACTTATATTTAGTTGTAGATAATTCTCTTGGCACCAAACAAAAAGTTTAAGCAAGTTATTTGACAATGTTTGACAGTCATTGATATTTCTTATGGCTTTGAATATTTTCATATCGTCCGCAAACATTAAAACTTGGACATCATTGAAAATAGAAAGAACATCGTTGACAAATATTAAAAATAAAATTGGTCCCAAATGTGATCCTTGGGGAACACCGCTGGTAGCAATAAATTTATATGAAATAAAACCATCAATTTTAACGGCCAATTGCCTGTTACTTAAATAACTGTTAAACCACATGTATAAATACCCTGCTATTCCTAATTAGTGTAGCTTTTTTAACAGCAGGTCATGGTTAACTCTGTCGAATGCTTTGCTGAAATCAGTATAGACTGAATCAACTTGTAACTTCTTAGACATGGATTCGGATATAAAGTTTTGGTAAATTAAAAGATTGGACAAAGTAGATTTTCCAGAAGTGAAACCATGTTGGTTAGGTGAAATTACTGGCTTGATACAGTGAATGATTTTATTTAAAATAAGTTTCTCAAACAATTTTGGAATAGTTGATAAAAGGCAGATCGGTCTGTAATTGCTCACCTCATTTTTGTCTCCTTTTTTAAATATTGGGGTGAGGAAACTGTATTTCCATTTTTCAGAAAAGTGTCCTGTTTTTAATGACTGATTGAAAAGAAAATGTAGTGGATATGCAAGAGTGGTAGCGCAATTCTTTAAGAAAACAGGTGGGATATTATCAGGACCACCGTTATTACTTTGATCCAGTTGTTTTAGCTGAGTCAATACATCTTTATATTCAATTATTACATTGACTAAATTTAAGTTATGATCTGAGGAAAAACTAGGCGAGTAATCGTTGACTATTATTGAGTCACGGACATATACACTTTTAAAGAAGTCGGCAAATAGGTTAGCTACGTTTTGAGAGTCGTTGGCTATTTTTTTTTCATAGCACATATTGGAGGGTATGCTAATATCATCATTTTTCAAAGACTTTGTGTAATTCCAAAATTGTTTTGTATCTCCTTTAATTGACATTTCTACCTTATTTATGTAATTGTTGTAACAAATTTTTGACATATTTTTGCAATCTTTTCTTATTTTACTGAACTCAATATAATTTGATAGGGATCTCTCTTCTTTATATTTTATGTGTAAAACTTTTTTTTTAGCTATTAATTGGATTAATTCCTTATTAAACCATTTTGGATGCTTTGATTCTTTGAATTTAATTAAAGGTCTATGATAATGGCATTTATTTTATGATAAAATGATTCTATATTATGGATCATATTGTTTTCCTTGAGAAATGACCAATCTACCTTGCTGAGATGATCATTAATTTCAGTGTAATTGGCATTTTTGAAATTAAAACTAGAACTTGTGAGTTTATTACTTTTTTTTGAATTGTTTGGAATAATTACTGACAGTGGAGGATGGTGGTTATCTATGGGAAGGATAGACTCTAATGCTTTTCTAACTATTATGTCCTCTTCATTTGAAAAAACAAGATCTAGGAGACGATTACTCGAATTATGTACATTATTAAATTGGGTGAGATTCAGAAATATTGACATATCAATGATTTCTCTTTCGCATAATGTTACTGATTGGTAATTAGTACAGTTGAAATTACAATTTGGAAGGTTGTAATCTCCAAAAATTAAGAATTTATGTATTTTATGTTTTGATTTTAAAAGTTCGACATCTTCGGAATGATTTTTATATATAGATAAATTAGCTGACGGAGGAATGTACACGCAACCAATGATGTAATTTTGATTTTTATCGTTTACCATAATGAAAATTTGTTCGACATCACAATACTTGGTTTTTAACATTTTTGAAGACATTTTATTGGAGACTGCTAAAAGGACTCCTCCACCTCTAGATCTGGAACTGGTCTTGATATTTCTGTCAAGCCGGTAGATTTGATGATAGGGTAAACCAAGCTCCGTTGAGTAAATTGAAGGTTCTAGCCAGGTTTCCGTAAGAGCGATGACATCGTGTGAAGTAAGTGGGGCGTTTATCCTAAATTCGTTCAGCTTTGTCCTTAATCCCCTGACGTTCTGGTAGTAACACATGATAGGTTTTAGTTTTTTGGATTAGTATTTACAATAGTAGGTTTATTATTTTTGTATTTGATTGTCAGTCCGGTTTCACCATTTTGTGCACTTTGGTCTAGGGTTAATCGTAGATTGGCGAGGTAGTTTCTTTGGGCTGGTGTTTGATCGGAATAAATTTTAATACCAGGGTACTCGGTTAAGCTGTTTTTTTTCTCAATATGTCTATGGCTTGGGCGGGATTGGCAAGCATAACTTTTAGAGGTCTAGGTTTGTCCGATTTTCTGATCCCCAGACGAAAGGTAGTAACGTTGGCTTGCGTGATGGTCGAGTTTAGATTTGTTAGTGTAGTAGAGATTCTCGTCGTATCATCAGTAATATTGTCAATTTGGGAACAGGCTGAGCTTTCGGGAAAGTTGAATATAATTAAATTTTTCGATCGTTTTTTCCTCTCCTCTAGCTCATCAGCAGCTTCGCACATTGATAAATTTGAAGATTCTTGTGATGAGTTTGATTCTATCAGTTTTGAGGAGACCATATGTTCGTACGACTTAACCTGACCCTCGAGGATTCCAACTTTGACACCAACATCCAACATGGTGCCAGAGAGGTTGGAAAGTTTATTAAGTTATTTAGTCATCTGATCCTTAGTAAGCTTCAGCCCTGGATCAGTAATGCTAGTGTGTAATAAACTTATTCCTTCCTTTGCCTTATTGTATGAAAGTGCATCGGTGGTACTCATCTTGATTGTTTGATTTTTATTTGGTATAGTGGTGTCAACCCTGTATCTGAGTTGTCTAATTGTCTATGACTGGACGTTGTTTGGCGTGTGAAAATATGTGTCTATTACACTCGGGTGACAGTTGATAATATGAGTATGAGTTAAATAGTAAAGATTTACCGGTTGGCAGCTGCTGTTATAATTACACAGTGTTAATTTAGATTTTGTTTAAGTAATCGCCAATAAAAATCACTACAAAGACTCGTTCAATCAATGCACACCGTAAAATTTTGTGTAGCGAAAAAAATACGTGACCACTGTGACACTTGTTATTGTTGTTGTGTTTCTGTTAACAAACAGAGACATAACTTAAAACTACTGTATGGCTCAGAGAGCTTACTTACAATAAAAGGTCTCCACTGGTTCACTACTATTATGGATAATATGGAGGAAAGCCCTTACAAACACCTACTTGTACACAAACATACCACAAGATTTAGAGAAGGAAAGGGCCTAAAAACTCCACGAATATTAAATAAATATGGAAGCCGTACTCTTGAATATCTAATACCAGTGATTTTCAATAAAATCAATAAAAACATAAAATTTGAAAAAAATGAGAGACTATGTCCTAAAATGATAAAACTATGGTTAATGAGTGAAAACTCCATGTATCTTTGAATATCTTAATATAGCTGCCTACATATCTTGTTATTAGGCAGGTATATTGAAATATCTTATATATTTATGATTGTAAGTTAAATTATCTAATATTACTATGTGATCTATTCTAATGTTTCCTTAAAACTATAAATGTATTTACAAATATTTTCTTAGATATTATATTAAGAATGTTTAAATTGTTAGAACCTGCAGACAAGCTGTCATATGACAGCTTTGTGGGTCTACTCAAATTTTTGTACAAAATGTATTCTGTAATTAAATAAATAATAAAAAAAAAAAAAAAAAAATATATATATATATACAAATCCTTTGGCTCGTTTCAACTAAAGTATGTAAAACCGAATCATTCGGTCTTTGGTTGTTATAACGAAACCATTGATTTGTTTCTTCTCTACCGTTACGTCATGTTTGTTTGTATTACACGTTTCTACCCCACGGGACAGAAAAACTCAAATAATTGTAACTTTTAACGTAAATCAGCATTATCATGCTCGATCATCGTTTTGCAATTATTACCTCTTGTTTTCTTCACCGAAACTTGTTACTATAGACAGTATGTAAAACCACCGTAGCTCTGTCTTCTTTTATTGCTTGGTGTAAGCAGAATATACTCTGCCATCACTTTATACCTTGTGACATATGAAGAAACATTAAATTGTCTATCTTCTCTGTTGTTCTATCGTACGCCTTCCAGGCTACGGGGTTAGTTAATCTAACGGATCTTTATAATACAATATTAAAACAAATATTGTTAACATTTATTTTGCTGTACTTAAACGTAACCCTGTACGCGATAGGAGAGATCCTTACAACACCCACCATTATAGGAGAAGTTCGTTATAATTACTTTATACTCTTAACTAAATATCATTGAGTTGGTCGTGTCCCATTAATTTGTCATGAAAACCGCCCTTTTTGGTCGTGTGTCATTAATTTGTCATGAGAACCGCCCCCTTTCGTCGTGTGTCATTAATTTGTCATGAGAACCGCCCCTTTTGGTCGTGTGTCATTAATTTGTCATGAGAACCGCTTTTGTGTATAATTGTGTACTTGTATAATCTGTACACGAGACGTGAAGACGTAATAATAATACTTACCGTGATTTGTGTGAACGACATAATATCGGCCTTGCTATCTTCTTTAAGATGCATTGTATAACACTCTTTGACTTCTGTCTATAATTGAGTTGTATCTTGTTCATACTTGTATACTCTGTACACTATACGTGAAGAAGTTACAATACTCACCATGAATCGTGCGAACGAAATAATATCAAGCCTTTGTGTGCGTACTACGCAACGTAGTCCACAACCTTTTTTTATTCAACGACAATGCCCGTGGACTTCCTGTTTTTCTCCTTCTTTCCAAAAGGAAAGGAGCCCAGGAATATCTACTATCTCAAAAGGACTAGTTTGTCAGCTTCACTGTCAACTATGGGGCATAGTGCCGCAGGAGTTAATCGATGGGCACAAAACCACCAAACTCGTCGTCTGGGAAACGAATAAGAAAAATCCCAGGTTTGTGAAATTGGAGCGAGGGTCTATCTTTTCTCACAAACAAGTAGAAGTTTTTAAACGACCCCTAATATTTTGCCAAATACACGCGAAAGATTAATTTTTTGGTATAATGTGTATTCATTCTCATCTCATTGTTTTTTAATATTGTCCGCCTTGGTTAATGTAAAGAGTCAGGAAACATGCTGGTGGATAATGTTTCATCCTCACATAGAGTTTGAATTGGAAATTAGTCCAGTCCCTAGCAAGTTTCGTCACTCAACTCCTTTCCGTCCCTTTCCTTTCTCCCCACCCTCATGTTCTCAAATATATATTATGAAGTGGAAAATCTGTTGTTGACCATATTTCGCCCTCACTTGGAGTATGAATCGGTAACTGACCGGTTACCAACAGGCTTTCTTCCTCACTCTCTTCATATGTCTCATCATCTTCATCCTTGTTTCAACAAAACAAATTCATGAATATTGGACACGTATGGCATGCACTTGGCGTACCATCTGTCTCTTTGACAACCTTTACCCATGAATCAGTTTCTCTGCTTTGCCGTGACTCGGGCACGACTTTTTGTCTTGTTCTTTGAAATTCTACAAAAATGTTACCACTTTATGTTAACATAGGCCATGAAAGGCCGGCTGTTTTTCAACCAAGGTATTTTGTCACTCGGCAAAAGCCAGGTTATCCTAGTAAAGGATAATGTTCACGAATGTAATTTAAACTAGTTAGGAATCTCTCTCTCTCTTCGTTCTCTCTGGGTTTGTGGTCAAAACCTCGTTTGTTTTATTCTCTGGACACATTTTGTTTCTCTCCAAACTTTTTCTTCATTGGTCTCCAGGCAGGTAAACTTCAAGAATTTTGCTTTAATAATAATTTCTCCCGGATTTAAAAAAGAAGTCCAGAAGGATTTCTTCACCGGCAGCCAAGCTGAGCTTTACTTCCTGGCAGCCCTCGCTGTGGTTACGGAGGTCCCCTCCCTGCTGCCATTTTCAACATATTTGTTCCTGAAAGCACAGACCATACCGCACATATGTATGTTGTCTTGTTGTGCCGCTGCGAGCCGAGTTGTCCTATACATAACAACACTCTGGACTACCGTTATACATGGACTGTCGTTATACATAACGACACTCTGGACTACCTCTTGGGCGCGCTAGCCCCTGGGTTTTGTTCCTGCTCTCGCTACCAAGCCAGTTTTGCCGTCTCTTGCTCTGTCATGCAGTAATGCATACAATATCATGTGTAAACCATTATTTCCTTTACTCTCCAGTATTCGCTGAATGCGTACCTTTACAAGTTATTCCAAGCTACATTATGCTTCGATAACCATTATATACGATCCGTGCCCACCATAATGGCACATTAGGATTCGTACTGGCATGTCTGTAGATCCTGGATTCTCCTCTTCAACGACCTCTGTAACCATAGCCTCCGCACCGCAACCACAGTCTCCACTTCGTAACCTTCGACGCCTACAATGAAATAAAGTGTTTTCTCAAAGGCCCTAGTGTACTCCTGAGTGTTATCTCAAACGAGTCAGATTACAGTGATAGTGTAATCCCTTTAGAATCTGTGAAATCACGTCTCTTCGTAATTATTCGAAACTCTTCGCACCTCGTCGAAATCATAAATCTATCTACGCACCACAAACTTAGCTTCCAGACAAATGAAACATTAGAGTGACATATTTTTTTTCGGTTTCTCAATTGCATAACCTTATTTTATTGTTCTTCCAATTGCATAACCCTGTATGTTTCACCCCTCTATGTTTCAACTGTTTTGTCCTTATACTCTATGTACTCCCCTCCCTACCCGTGCAAACATTGTTACCTAGCCTATGGCATAAGCTAGTTTTATGTTTTAGTCAGTTTTTCTCTCTGGTCAACAAATTTCTCTTAAATTCCCGTTGGTAGCTTAGAGGATTCTTGCCCTATTGCTCCATTGCCACGTCGCTTTTTTTCCGAGTGCGGGGGGAAGTGTAACGATCCACCCTAACATAGCATCACGTCGCTTACCCCTTGCAAGGATTACCTCCTCTTTCCGCCGCCCCGCGGTAGGCAAGCTGCCGCCGCTACAAGCATTGGCGCTTCCCCTTGCAAGGATTACCTCCCCTTTCCGCACGGCGCCGCGGAAGCGAGCCGCGGCCCGCAGAAACCCACGAGCCGTCGTCCCGACTGGCTGCGCTACCGCGGTACACTCAATAAATTCCCACGGAATTGCCGATTTTAATGGCATTCAAATGAGAGTCGATCTTAACGGAAATAAACCGGGCCCTCGTCCAAACAGGTCGCGACGTGCGCTCGGCAGTTCCCGTAGTGTCGATCGCCATGGGCCACTCGACATGCAGACTACCGCCGCCAGGTAGAGAATTAGAACTACCTGCGCTGAGCTGACCTTGGACTCCCACTGCTTCCTGCCACGGACAACAGCTGTGAGTAACCACGATTCCTCCTTTTAAATGTGTTCCCTAGTCATACCTGCCTGATACGATCACGCCCCAGAGAGAATTGAGAGATCCCTTCGTAAGAAACTCCTAGCTAGGCCCTGTTGTTGATTTGTGACTACGAATTATGTTGTTGTTAAATGTTGTAATTGTATACACCAGACAATACAGATTTGTTTCACCTAGCTACCTCTTTCATTTAACAGATCACGTGGGCGAGTTTTTGGCAATTACCTATGTAACATTTCCACCCCCCCCATTAGCTACCTACGACCTTGATGAGGAGAGTTTTCCCGCCTGCTGAGAGCACGAGCTAGCCGGGAGCAGAAGGTTGGTGGTTCCCCCCTCCACGGGACCGTTCACAGGTTCCAATATCTATTCTTGAAGATCACTCTTGGAAACTTGTTGTTCCCGTCAAGAAGAGAGAACAAATAATTGTCAACAACCATAGTGCGCCCGACTCTGTACACCCAGAAACCTTCAAGACGTATAAAAAGATAAACAAGTTCGCAATTATATTTCTAAATGCGAAACATGTAAAGCTTAAAAACATAGTACGGCATCACCTGCCGGCCTAATGGGCAAACCCAAACGCGCTGACAGATCCCTCCAGTCGTTGTCTATGGACCTTGTTGGACCTTTTCCCCGAAGCTACGCGGGACGTATGCATATACTCAGCATAGTGGATATCTTCACTAAATTTTGTTGGATCTTCCCTTTAAAAAGAGCCAAAGTTGCTGCCATTGTCAAACTTCTGGAGAAACATATTTTCATACCTTACGGAACGCCCAGAACTGTAATAGTTGACAACGGAAAACAATTTATAGCACATGAATTCAAAGACTTCCTTGCTAAATATGGGATCAAGGATATCTATTATAAAACCTTGTATACCCCCCAAAATAACACCGTTGAACGGTACAACCAAACTATTAACACAGCTCTGGCTATTTTAGTTGACAAAGACCAACGTACATGGTGTAAAAATTTAGATAAAGTCCAAGCCGTCATGAATAACACTGTTAACCTAACACGTAAAGTCACGCTTTTTTCCCCCCCTTGATTTTCAGCTTACCTTGAGTACGTAAAACGCAATAGTGGTCTCAAGTATGAAAATCGGAAATGGTTACTTTTACAGTTGCTTTTCCTGTACATATAAGTTTTTCAATTATTTTCTTAATTTTTTTTAAAAATTGATGCCGTCCTTTCACCCGTGCTCATGTTTTCCCTAAAATTGGATATTGACACGTCCATTTTGGAAATTGTATTTATAAAACCTAAAGTCGGTGTTTATAATTTCATATACAAATGCTTTGGCTCGTTTCAACTAAAGTATGTAAAACCGAATCATCCGGTCTTTGGTTGTTATAACGAAACCATTGATTTGTTTCTTCTCTACTGTAACGTCACGTATGTTTTGTATTACACGTTTCTACCGCACGGGACAGGTTAATAAAACCTCACGGTCATCCTGATTCTCGAACTCAAATAATTGTAATTTTTAACGTAAATCAGCATTGTCTTGTTCGATCATCGTTTTACAATTATTACCTCTTGTTTCCTTCACCGAAACTTGTTACTATAGACAGTATGTAAAACCACCGTAGGTCTGTCCTCTTATATTGCTTGGTGTAAGCAGAACTATACTCTGCCATCACTTTATACCTTGTGACATATGAAGTAACATTAAATTGTCTATCTTCTTTGTTGTTCTATCGTACGCCTTCCGGGCTACGGGGTTAGTTAATCTAACAAATCTTCATATACAATATTAAAACAAATATTGTTAACATTTATTATGTTGTACTTAAACGTAACCCTGCTACGCGATAGAAGAGATCCTTAAAATACCCGCCATGACACGAGAAGTTCGTTATAATTACTTTATACTCTTAACTAAATGTCATTGAGTTGGTCGTGTGTCATTAATTTGTCATGAGAACCGCCCCTTTTGGTCGTGTGTCATTAATTTTTCATGAGAACCGCTTTTGTGTAAAATTGTGTACTTGTATAACCTGTACACCACATGTGAAGACGTTACAATACTCACCATGAATTGTGCGAACGACTTAATATCGGCCTTGCTATCTTCTTTAAGATGCATTGTAAAACACTCTTTGACTTCTGTCTATAATTGAGTTGTATCTTGTGTACTTGTATAACCTCTAAACTATACATGAAGACGTTACAATACTCACCATGAATCGTGCGAACGAAATAATATCAAACCTTTGTGTGCGCACTACGCAATGTAGTCTACAACCCTTTTTCATTCAACGCCAATGCCCGTGGACTTCCTGTTTTTCTCCTTCTTTCTAAAAGGAAAGGAGCCCAGGAATATCTACTATCTCAAAAGGACTAGTTTTCAGCGTCACTGTCAACTATGGGGCATAGTGCCGCAGGAGTTAATCGATGGGCACAAAACCACCAAACTCGTCGTCTGGGAAACGAATAAGAAAAATCCCAGGTTTGTGAAATTGGAGCGAGGGTCTATCTTTTCTCACAATCAAGTAGAAGTTTTTAAATGACCCCTAATCTTTTGCCAAATACACGCGAAAGATTAGCTTTTGGTATAATGTGTATTCATTCTGATCTCATTTTTTTAAATATTATCCGCCTTGGTTAATGTAAAGAGTCAGGAAACATGCTGGTGGATAATGTTTCATCCTCACATAGAGTTTGAATTGGAAATTAGTCCAGTCCCTAGCAAGTTTCGTCACTCAACTCCTTTCCGTCCCTTTCCTTTCTCCCCACCCTCATGTTCTCAAATATATGTAAGATCGGATAAATTCTAGACAATAAAACAACAGGACAGACATTAAGTATTATATTTTTCAAGAAAGACCCAACAACATGACAACTTGCTTTTGTTTTAACAATCAATCTTTGTAGTTCTAATTTAAAAAAAGCACCTAATCTTAATAAGCTCTACTTAGCTACTTCCCCAAGTAGGTACCCAACTTTATTACTTTATTTATATTCCGTTGCCAACCTTTTACCCGATACTACACTCGGCCATCTTTCAGTAACATCTGCCCTCAGATATTTTCTTCAACCTCGCTGCTCTCGAAAATATCATCTCCGCCGTTGACCACTCAGAGCTTCATAAAATCAGCGGTTGAGGAAGTTTGCCTGGGCCCCTCACTCTTTTGTACTTTTTCTACCATCTAACGATCATTTCGTAATGCCCGCAATATACGGTACGGACCCAAGAATTTTCCTTTAAGTTTTAAGCCGGTGCCGAACTGCGTTCTTTTTATGGCCACTAAATCCCCCCTCTGGTATTGTGTCACCTTTTTTCTGCCTTTATTAAAGGTCATCCACCTGCCGACGGCATTGCGGCCCCTTAGAGTCAAAGAAACGTATCTCAATTTTTATCGATTTTGAGTTACGGATGGTACTAGACACAAAATAACACATTACATTAAATGACAAAGACACGTATCTATAGGTTCGACGGTTACAAATTTACATCGTTGCGTATCTACAGAAAACCATTTATTGTTAATGTCAGTAGAGTGTATCTTTACTTGCGTTTTTTAAACTTGAATAAAAAGATATTTGCTTGCGAGTCAAAGAAACGCATCTTTAGTTACGTTCGATTCACCCGCATAGATTATGCAACTGTTTTACTGAAATGTCACTTACGCGTCATTCATTTACGATTTGGCAGTTGTGTTTGCGGCATTTTTTATTTTAACGAGTGGTTTGAATATTAGTTTGGTTATTTTTTGTGTGTTTTGATTCAATATAAATCGAATATGGAAAGGAAAACACACAAAACACGGATTCAGTGAATAATGGAAGTGGAATTGTTGAATAATAAGGAAGATTCTTCAAGTGCCAAAAATATATTATTTCAGAGGCGAGTATGGGTACCGCTGCCCCGGGAATCCTTTATTGGATAACGTTTGGTGACTTAGCAGGGGTACCCGGGTTTATGGGGTCAGGTTTGTCCGGATCTTGGCGGCAGATGTGTCTGCCATCAACAGCGTGGCAGGCCGGGTCGGGAGAGACTGAGGGAGATCTTTTGACCTCTCCAGCAGGACTCTCTCGGAACATTCTCTTGCATCGCAGTGGAGAGGATGGATTCATTCGTCCGTCACACTGGCCCCCAGATTCCTAACCACCCCTTATACCTTATTCCTTTTAAGAATTTCTTATCCTCCCTTCCCATAAAAAGACTCTCTACATAGCATCCCCAAAAACGAAATTGATGTTACTACAACTGCTACCAAAATAAAAATAGCAGAAAATCAGGAGTCACGATGCCAAAAGTCAAGAGTTCTTCTTCTTTTAGAGCGATTCGAGAATCCAAGAATGCCAAGAATTTTTTTTGGCTACATTGGATATTACTGAAATCTTTTTTAGAAATATAATCAATAATAGCTTGGAAAATGGAAAAGTTCTCCAAAACAAAAGGGGAAAACATTTACCTGGAGATAAAAGACCTGAAGAATCTAAAAAAATCATTAAGGACCACATTATGTCTTTTTCAACAGTACCGTCACATTACTGTAGGGCGAACACTTCATTTAAATATTTAGCCGCCGATTTGACATTACACATACGTAATGTACAATATGTATGTTGACTTGTGTAAGGATACAAATGATGTTCCTGAAAAAAAAAACTAAAAAAACTAAAACCCTTGCTTCTGAATCCACTGTTAATTTCATCGAGTTTAATTTAGAATACTTTCGAAGATAATTTTTTATAGACGACGCCTGGCAGTTTATAATTTAACTTTTTTTAATGTTCGGAGCAATGAAGCTAGAAATTACATGTGATATGAATGAGTGGCTGGTCGTGGCTCAGATGAAATCGCTTCATGTATGTATAAGTATTTGGTAGCTAATGCTAATGGAAAGAAGTTCATTCTGATGAGTGATACCTGTTGATATATCAAAACTTCTACAAAGAAAATAAATATATTTGATCCTTCATGGTGGTACCCAGCAGTTAGATTAGCTTTCAGAAAATCCAAATATGATGTCATTGAGATGGGACAAGAGTATTTCTTCACTTTCATAAACTTGAGGAAACAATTAATTAAAAACAAAAAGACAGAAAAATGGCATGGATGTAAACTAGTTAAAAATCACATTCAAAAGAAGATCCTGACCATATTTATTAAGTTCCTAAAACAAAGCAACGAGCTGAACTTATTTTTTTACATGCGCTCCACACCGGAGGCCCTGAGGAAAATAATTTACCTCAGGGCCTATTTCATCTTTGGGGATGCTGTGAGGAGGGTTTTTTAGGAAATAAAGGAGAGGAGAATTCTGGGAAGGAAAAGGGTTTTAGGGGTGGGTAGGAATCTGGGGTTCAGTGTCTCCTGGTCATCCACCTCCTTAGGTTTTTCTAGGTCTTGACCTAGAAAAATCTCACCCCATGAACCAGGGCACACCTTCTAAGTGACCTATGGAAGAGGTGTTGGTTGAAGTAAAGTGAGTGAAGCAAAGAGTGTGTGCTAAGACTGAGTTGTTTGGCGGTCCATCCTCTCTGCCTACCCCTGCGGAGAAACGGCGTGATGGTTAGTTAGGTAGTTAGTAAGTTAGTCAGGTACAAGATTCCAGTTTTTTAAGCAAGTTACAATATTATGTAGCATATTAAGTTTTTTTTTTTCACAATAGTATCAGTTGGAAAATAGTTACATAAATATTTTATATGTTTTTCTGTTTTAAATAAGTTTTTCAACAAAAATTTCTAGACTTCAAATATTTTTATTACTGTTCCACCACTATCCTAATTCCTAAAAAATCATCTTTACAAACTTTCGGGTGCAAAAAAAGTCAAATATCGAAGGAAGTTTTTCGTAACTTGAGTTCAGTGATTGCAATTTTCACTTTGCTTAGGATCAAAGAAACGTAACTGAGATATAGCTGCACTTAAATTTAAAAAAACATATGAAAATGAATTACTATTTTATATTTAAAAGATGATTTAGAAGCACAAAATACCACCCTTTAACTAAACGAGAAGAAATTATTAATACGTTCTATTTGTTTAAAAGTAGACAACATTGATTGATTGAGAACTATGTTTTTTTGCTCTCCTGTAAAGTAGAAAAAAATGAGATACGTTTTTTTGACCCTAAGGGGCCGATTGAGCTAGCTGAGAGCAAAAGGTAGGTGGTTTCCCTCCACCCGGGACTACTACAAGGGGTAGGAAGTTATAATTCAAGAAAGTACTTCATGACAACTGGTGTAAAATTAATTGCTTGGAACTAAATGTCGATAAGTGCAAAATTATGTCCTTCTACAGATCTAATAATCTGATTGTTTTCGAATACACATTAAAAAATAATTGCCTAACAACTGTTCAATCTATTAAAGACCTTGGTGTCTCTCTTGATAGCAAGCTTTCTTTCCGAGAACATATAAATGTGATTGTTAATAAATCTCTCAAGCTACTTGGTTTTATCACTAGAACCACTTCTGACTTCAAAAACATAAATACCCTAAGAACTCTTTACTGCTCCTTGGTTCGCCCCCATCTTGAATATGCTTGTGTTATATGGTCTCCTTTTTATGCTGTCCATATTCGTCATATTGCATCCGTTCAACATCGGTTCCTAAAGGGAATTGCTTGGAGGCTAGGATTAGAACGAGGCATTTACTTGTAGGCTAAAATTGAACAAACTCTAAACCTTTCTCCTTTAGATGACCGTCGGATAAAATCTGATCTCATTTGTTTCTTCAAAATTATTAACTGTTTAATCGACTCGCCTACATTACTACAACTCATCACATTAAATATACCTTCTCATAAACTCAGAAATAAAGACCCGCTTTTCCTCAATCAGCACTCGACTAATTATGGTTATAGTTAGTCAGCACTGTCCAGAATGTGTAGACTGGTCAACTCACGTCAAGACCTTGATTTTTTTGGTATTAGCTTAAATGATTTCTGTTGCTCTTTAAACAAATGAAGATATTTCCTATTCACCCTAATTTTTGCAAGGTCTTGACGTGACTTGACACTTATTTTTTCTTCTATTTTCACTGTTTGTTTTTGCTTTCATGTACCATCCGAATGCTTACTGTCAAGTCACTTCAATTTCATCTAGGGTGGTGGACTTTTTTATTCTAAAAACACTTTTTAATTGAAGAGTCGTTTTATTTACAAACACTTTTGAGTAACAATGAAATCAGCACTTTTTGTAACTAATTTTGGCCCGGACCTCGCCTGGGCAGTACAGGGTCTGTACTCTAAGTATCGGTTAATGCTAGAGAGAGATTTTTTTTGAATAACACCCCTTTTATACTGCTAAAAACAATAAAAATACCGTCCTTCAGACTATTAAAAAGACAATGAAAACAATAACACAGGTATTAGATATCTACTGGGGTCACATGGTCCATTCTAATTAGTCGGTAACAATTGCTTCTATAAAATTCATCCAGGGGTCTCTAACATTCATACTCTCTAAATAAGCTAAAAAAAATTAAATCAATGTGATTAACTACAGTATTTATCTCATAGATGTCACTATTCTTAACACTTACATTGTTCATTTCTATACACTGTGTGTAATAATCTTGTTTTTCTCGTTGTTTATTTATTTACTCCTGGGCACTTGGCACCAGTTGTGATAATTTTGTTTTTATGCTCATATATTATTCTTTCTACTTTTCTCTTGGCTCTGATCGATATTTAAATTCTTAAGGCTTTGCATATGTGTAGTAGGGATGGACAATTCCTCCCCCACGTCACACAAGCCTTCATGAAAATTGGACCCTTATTTCCTCTGATAACTATAGAAAGCTACTTAAAGCTCCCTTGTACTACATATCCTTGGAGATATATGTACATAATTAATTAATACGTTATTTACGACCTTGAACGTAAATATTTTCGTATTTATGTTGTAATTAAACTCCATCAAACGTTGTGTAATTTTTTTGATTTATGATATAGGACTTTAATTACTTTCATTTTTTTTGTGGTAACCTTGTTAGCGTCAGCGGTCGGGGCATACGGCGCCAGTGTCGGCATACCGCAGGCCTACGGCCTCTAGCCAAACCAACCCTGGAAAGGACATGCAGTAATTAATGGGCCAAGATGCTAGCTCACAGTCGGCGCGAGCAAGATTCTCCTAAAACCAGGGCGAGTGTTTGTGGTTCGCTGGGTATTTCTCTTCCTCCCTTCCTCAAAATCTCCGGGGTCTCCTTCCTCAATCAGAACACAGTATTGCACGTAAAGGGTTTATTCAATAGTAGGAGACAGGGTTATTACAATCGCCATACGGCACACTTCACATGAACATGGATAGCACTAAAATACCCTAACCTAACAGGGACTGTTTCTCTCAATCTCTCCACACGCGTTATTGGCTTTAAGAGCGGGACATGGCACACGAAAGAGGGTAAGTGTTCATTCTACTCACTGTAGCAGGAAATGCAGTAGCCAGCAGCTTCTGGTTGCACAATTCACAATATAAAATACATCGCAAGTTTTTAGGTTCTCGAGTGCGCGTTAGGCGCTCCCCTTGGACACTGCTGTCTTGCCGGCTGGCGGCCGATGAATGGCATGCTTGCCGGGCTCCAAGGGGAGCCGACGCGCGAGTCGATTCTCGTAGTGCCGGAATCTACCGAAGCTATTCTTAGGTAGAATAGGGCGACCGTGAATCTAGGGGGTAACCTTGCTACTTTGTAACGTATCACTTCCCCCCTCGCCGCAAAAAAGGCGACGTGGTAATGGAGCTGTAGGGCTAAGAAATCCTCTTACCCTTCCAGCACTTGTGCCGAAAAACAAAATTTTTTTAAGAAAGGAGGAGAGAGCGAGAGAGAAAAGTTGCTAGCTACACAATAGTAGAAAACAAAAACAAAAGAGAAAAAAAACATGGCGAACAAAGAGTTAACTATAAATGTACATGAAAGAGCAGTGACATACATAAATGTGAACAAGGACCTGCTGAAGAAAGGTACAAGGGTTATGCAGTAATAGAAAAAAAATGACTCTAAATTGTATCATTGGTCTCTGAGCTATGTTTGCGTAGCGTGGTTTTTGCGTAGGATGTCTGGGGTGTTTGGACGTTACACTGAAGTTACACGGTTACTTTGTCACAGTAACCTGGCCCGTTTGAGATTACACTCAAGGAACACTAGGGCCTTAAAGGAAACACGAAGAAGAGAACGCAGGATGAGGCTTCTTGGTGGTGGAGAGGGTTCTACCTGTCACAGAGGTCAAAAAGGTAGCTGCTTCCGGGTCCTGTGGGTGGGCCAGTATGACATCATTGAGGTACTGGAGAGTGGAATTGTAATTGGTGGTTTGTCCTTTTTGTAGAGGAGGCGGTTTGTGTGCATGACAGCCGTTGTTGTGATGGTGGTTGGTACACTGGTTTGTATTCAGTGGGATTGTTGTGTGAACAATTGTTGGTATTGTTATTTGCGCAAGGGCACAGGAGCATTGGCATGATGGCAACAGAGCATTTGCAAGGTGCATCTGGAACATTTGCAAAATGGCAACATTTGCAAGATGCCGCATGAACGTTTGCACCAAGGCAACAGGAACATTTGCAAGATGCCGCAGGAACGTTTGCACAATGGCAACAGGAACATTTGCAAGATGCCGCAGGAACGTTTGCACAATGGCAACAGGAACATTTGCAAGATGCCGCAGAAACATTTGCACAATGGCAACAGGAACATTGAACCAACCTAGAGCTGACGTGCTCAGGTTTGTTTGAGTGATGGTTTGTGATGATACAATTTGCAACTACACGCACGACTCACACTAGGTTAATTTAGGTGCGGTCGGGTGCTTTTGGTACGCAGGGTTTTGAAGGCATGGGACCTCCGTGACGGTAGTGAAGGCAGCATGAAGGGAGGCGTAGGTGTAGATAGGGTGAAGAGCTGCGGGTCTTCTTATTAATCCGGGGAAAAATTATTATTATGAACAAAATTCTTGAGGTTTACCTGCCTAGTAGACCAATGATGAAAAGGTTTGGAGAGAAACAAGGTGTGCATGTTGAGAAAGATTGGATTTGTTTGGCGTGTAGAGAGAGAGAGAGACGGAAAGAGAGTTAACTAAATGCAACTACGGACTTATACATATTACAGGTACGTATTCAAGGAAGGTTCTGCTTAACCCATTTAGTTTTTTTTTTGAAACTAAATACATTTCCAAGAACACGTGGGTAAGGGTTTGTACGTATGACAAAATGCCCCGTTCGAAAGAAGTTGGTCTTCCATGACCTATGCTCACGTCTATACGGTAGCATTTTTTCTACTTTCGAAGAACAAAAACATTGAGTACAAATAAGTTATGAAAAGTGGGAAAGGAGTAGGAAGTTGAAAGGATCCGTGTATGAAGGTTGTCCCATTTGACAAACAAAACGCCATGTGCGTAACGCATATATCCCCATTCACGGATAATTTCGAGGAAGGGAAAGGGTGACAATTGGGAACATTTGAACGAAGAAAACTGCTGAGGATTCGGCTATTTCCGAAATTCGACCTCTGAGTGGAGGTGAAACAAGGTCTACAGCAGTTATCCTGGCACATTACAAAAAGGAATACACTGACATAAAAGAGTCTAATCCTCCACGTGTATTGGGTAGAAGATTAGAGGGTCGTTTTATTCTCCTACTAGTTTGCGAGAAATGACAGACCCTTGCTCAAGTCTCACAAACCTGGGGGTTTTCTTATTCGTCTCCCAGACAACGAGTTAGGTGTTTTTTGTGTCCATCAACTTAACTCCTACGACACGATGCCCCATAATCATGAGCGAAGCGTATGATTAGTCCTTTTGAGATAATGGATAGTTCCTGGGTTCTTGTGACAGGAAGTCCATGGGCATGTTAATGAGTATTCTGCTGCAAAAGCAATAATTTTCTGATAACAGAAAAATTAAAGGCGTGTGGTCTACACTTGGTAGGTCACACAAACATGGGGGTAGATATTATTTTGTTTGCACGACTCATGGTGAATATTGTCACGTTTTCACGTCTCACGTGACAGGAATGAACGATTTACAACAAATTTTTGCCCAGTATTGAAAGACAGTAGCCCAATAGGTATTTAAAACAATTTAATGAGATAAATCACCCTCTCGATCAACAACCCTGTGTTGACGAGCAAACAATGAGTAGTTATGACGGACTCCCCGTGACGTGTAAAAACACAAAGATATTATAAGATTCGCATCTATAGCAGTGGATATTGTAAGGTTCACACCTATAATGGTAGATATTGTAAGGCTCGCGCCTATAATGTTACAAAAGTTTACGTTCGAAAATGTGGGTCCCCATTCAATACAGACGGCGGGTTGCAATGATGTAATTAATACGGCACTGCTGTAGCTTAATAAATTCATATTAGCATACGTTACAAGACTTGCCAAAAGGCGATAAACACAAATTTTTATTGAAGATCTGGCCAAGATTTTAAACTTCAAACAAGAATAATGGTACAATAAGGGACAAAAGAAACTGATGTCATGATAAAATATTGTACCTCATAATGAAGTTGTATGTACACGGAACAATGTTAATGAAGGGACAAAACGTATTGTCACTTTTATAACAAGAAAAATTTTTTTCTCAGAATCCGACAAAATACGATTCTGGGAAAAAAAATAGAGCAATTGGGTTGAGCGCCATTCTAATTTTTGGAAAAAAGAAGAAAAAAAACACAAGTAGCGACGAGGTTGCTCCTGAATAGTTTCGAATCCAGCGAATGTGACCTGATAGGTGTGTTCATTTGGTGTATTCGAGACGATCCCCATATACAACATTATTATGAATGTGTAGGATGGGGTGAGGAGGAACAAGAAAAGGTAAGAAGAAAAAAAACGGGAGGATTTCCTATTATAACAGAAATCGTCGCGGCATTCTTACAATATGGTTCTGTGACCATAGTAGCGAGCTGCGGCAATGGTCTGAAACCAATGGTTATTATACAGACTTGCACTTATGATTTTTATTTACAACATTAGGGTAGGGACGTACTGGTACGACAAAAACCCGACACAAAACAGTTAAAAAAGGGTGATATGACAAGATGAGACGATGAGGTGGGAAAAAAAAATGCGCGGATGCTGCAAGAGTTGTGAAAAGGAAAGCGACGTCTTGGAGCAAGAGTTTTCCGGAACCGTTGATGGTAGGAGGAAAAGGAGGCCCTTTCCCGAAGTGATCAATTTCAGGAAGAGGATGCATACAAGTTATGAAAACGGTGCCCCAAGAGGTGTTCTTGTGGTACAGCAGGCAAAGCACGCAGGATATACAAGAACATATAAAATTATGCAAAAAGAAAAGAGTGTACAGGAGTTAGGCTACCGTTGACATTGATATGCCTTCGGGTGTAAGGATTACCTTACGAATGCCCGTATGGGTGATTATTTACATTTAATATTTACAAGTAACTCACGTCATTTATGACAAGAATTATAAGACTTCTAAAGAGACCGCGTCGCACTGATTGACGACTGGCCCAGAGAGGTCAGGGGGGTAATAATGATCAGGGTTAACAAGATGCATGTTTTGCCAATTTGATAACGCCTGAGTACTTGATGTGATGGAATTTACTGATTCCGTATTCCCAATTTTGGCAATGTCTTTCACATGGTAATTTCCGATGTGTTTACCAGAGATGTCAGACAATCGATAAACAAGGTCTGAGATCTTTTTTAGGACTTTCGTTTTTACAAAGCGGGGTGCCAGTTTGGCAGAGAAGTAGAGCGCACCTTGCGACAAAGTATTGTTTTTTCTCCAAACGATGTCTTCTTCCTTGAATGTGACGTGCTTTCTGCGAAGGTTATACCTGTCGGCGCTCTTTTGGTGGGCCAATAGTAGAGCGTCTGTTACTTCACTATAGATAGCGGAGAGTTCCTCTAAGCGGTGGGCGTAATTTGCTGCGGGGTCTGCTGTGGAGGAAGGGGTGGGTGGAAGGCGAATGTCAGGGTGTAATGAACCGTGAACTACTTGCTCCATGCCGTGTTTGAGAAAGAATGGTGTATAGCCTGTAGCGAGGTTCACCGTGTTGTTCATGGCTGCTTGTATTTTGTCTAATTTTTTGCACCATGTACGTTGGTCCTTGCCAACCAGAATTGCCAGAGCCGTGTTTATGGTCTGGTTGTATCGTTCGACGGTGTTGTTCTGTGGTGTGTAAAGGGTATTGTAGAATATATCCTTTATACCATATTTAGACAAAAACTCTTTAAATTCTAGAGCTATAAATTGTTTGCCGTTGTCGCATATTATAGTACGGGGAATACCGTAGTGTATGAAAATATGCTTTTCTAACAGATTGATTATTGCTGCCGCTGTCGCCCTTTTCAGAGTAAACAACCAGCAATATTTGGAAAAAACGTCCACCACACTGAGTATATGCATGTAACCGGCGTAGCTTCTAGGGAATGGTCCGATGAGGTCCATTGAGAGGGATTGAAGTGGTCTATCGGCACGCTTGGGGTTGCCCATTAGACCAGACGGTGGTGCCGTACTGTGTTTGTATGCCTTACAGATGTCGCATTTGGAGATGTATAAGCGTACTTGTTTGAATAAACCAGGCCAATAATATCTTAAAGATATTTTTTTGTATGTTTTAAAAGTTCCAGGGTGTATGGAGTCTGCGGCACTGTGGTTATTGTTAATAATCTGTTCTCTATTTTCGAGAGGGACTACCATTTTCCAGGCATAATCCTCTAAGATTGACAGTGGTGGCTTGCAGTTGCGGTATAATTTTCCGTTTTTAATTGTAAAATTCGGAAATTTTTATGGGTTGTCGCTGCATCCTTTAAAGATTTTTTGATACCATAAATCTTTTGTGGGGAGACTAGAATTGGATAACTCGGCATTTAGTATTGCAATCTCGATTCTAGAAAGGGCATCCGGGACGATATTATCCGCGCCTTTGCGGTGGATGACATTGAAGGTATATTGAGATAGGCGGGACGACCAGCGAGCCAATCTTCCGGAGGGATTGTCTAGCGAGATCAGCCATTTTAGGCTGCTATGGTCTGTAACCACGGTAAACTTGCTGCCCTCAATGTATCCGCGGAAATGTTGAATGGATTCCATGACTGCTAATAATTCTCTCTCGGTGATTCCGTAGTTCTTCTCGTGCTTGTTTAGGGTGCGAGAGAAATATGCCACGGGGTGTTCGCCGTCCGTAAAATTCTGAGTGAGGACTCCTCCGATTCCGACGTTTGATGCGTCCGGATGGATTGTAAAGGGGAGGTTGAAGTCAGGACAATTCAGTACCGGGGCTGATTGAAGGGCTTCCTTCAGGGAGTTGAATGCTGACTCGGTCTCTGCGGACCAGGCAAAGTTACTGGTACCTTTACGGACGCCCGTGATTTTGTTGAGCGGTGCAGCGAGTGTTGAGAAGTTTTTATGAATCTTCTATAATAACCGGTTAGTCCGAGGAAAGCTTTTACCTCTTTTGCATTCGTGGGCCGGGGAAAGTTTGTCATAGCCGCAATTTTTGCGGGGTCGGTTCTTAGACCTTCTTCATCTACTATGAAGCCCAAGTATCGTAGGCGATGTTTGCAGAATTCCGATTTCTTTAGGTTGATAGTCAGACCGGCTTGTTTGAGTTGTTGAAAAACCTTTTCTAGTATGAGTATATGTTTTTCAAAAGTATCGCTGATGATGATCAAGTTTAGTCATCTAGGTAGCAAAATAAGTTGTTGTCGAACTCTGGGCCAAACAATTTATCCATGAGCCTTTGTAGCTCCTCTGGGCTGTTTTTTAAACCGAAGGGTAGCCTTTTAAAGTGAAACATACCCCTGCCAGGCACTACGAAAGCAGTTTTTTCGCAGGAGCTGGGATCCAAAGGTATTTGCCAAAAAGCTTTGCTCAAATCTATAGATGAGATGTATTTAGCGTTTCGAAGTCTGTCGAGGATGGAGTTGACCAAAGGGAGGGGGTAGGCGTCTGACACTGTACATGCGTTGAGGCGTCTGATATCGAGGCAGAAACGGGCCGAGCCGTCTTTTTTTGAAACTATTAAGGTGGGGTTGGTCCATGCACTGCGGCTGGGTACCACCACTCCCATTCTTAGCATATCGTCCAATTCTTTTTCTAGTATTTTTAATTTTTGTGGAGCGAGGTTGTAATACCTTTGTTTGATTGGGGGGCCTGTTGTTTTTATATGGTGTTCTACTAAGTTGGTTAGGCCTAACCCACACCTTTCGAAGGAGATTGATTCAAACTTGTTGATCGTCTGATCCAACTGATTTGTTTGTTGGGGGGTCAAATTTTCGTACGGTATTACTGTACGGATTTCGTTCACTTGTGGAGGGACGGAGGGGTTGTTAAACAACTGTGGAGCAATTTTGAAAGCCATCCAAAAATCCACTCCCAGGATAAATTTTTGTGAGATTGTAGGTACAACCAGAAATTTGATCCGAACTGTTTTTTTCTCGCAATTGATCGGCAGGGTAAGAGAACCAATGACACGTTGTGAAGTGTTGTCTGCCGTGGTGACATGTGAAGAATGTTTTTCCATTTTAAAACCACAGTTTGTGAATAAGGTGTGAGCGTTGTCGCCCAGATAGCTGACAGACGCGCCGCTGTCGAGGAGGCCGGAAAAACCCACATTGTTTATGGAAAAATGCGCGAAGGGTCTACCGTCTATTGCCTGTTTGCAGCAAACTGTAGAGAGGGGTAAGGCCTGTTTGAAGAATTTGACGTGTTCCAATCACTCCGACCATTCCTTCGGCCTATGGAGAGGATGGCCCGGGGGGTTGGGTTCTAGTTTTTTGTCCTCTTGGCTGTCCAATTGGGAGGGGGTCTGGAGAAATCTGTAGGGGGTTTGATGAATCTGAGGTCCGGGATGGCTGTCTCAGTATTGTCTTGGCGTGGTTTTTTGCCAAACTTCCTCCCTTCGTCTCTTCTTGGAGAACGATCAACGGATCGCCTTTTGTTAGAATGGGGGTCTCTTGAAGATAAAAGTTTAGCTTGCTTAAAGCAGGAGGCTTGGGAGTGACCAACCTTGTGGCAAAAAGAGCAGGATTTCTTTTCGTTGTGATCTGGTTTTATGCCGGACGAAGGGCTGGGGCGAAAGTTTTCCTTGGGGAACCTTTCGTCCCTCTTTCGATCCTGGTATGCCTCCAGTAGCTGGCAGACATCTTTAAGTTGCTCCAGCGTGGAAATTTTCTGGGAAGTGATGATGTTTTCGTATCTGGGCAGGAGACCGTCGATCAAAACTGGGAGGAGTTCCATTTCAGGGACGGGATGGGCAAGCTTAATATTGATGGCCTCTGCCCTCTGCGTAAATCTAGCGACAGGCTCTCCGGAGTGCTGCTCGATAGCGAGTAAGGATAGCCTGATTCTGTGTTGGGCCTTTTTTTCTCCGAAACTTGTTAAAAGTGCCGCCCTGAGTTCCTTCCATGAGTTTGATTTTCTCTTATGTATCCTGTGCCAGGTAAGCATTTCAGGAGCAATGAGGTCTATGAAATTTCTGTGTAGGATATTTTCGGGAATTCCTCTGACTTGTGCTGTTTCTTCTATTCTGTTGATGAAATCCTCCACATCCGTGAGTCCGTTGTATTTCGTTTTCCAGGATGTCAGATCGTATATTTTTGTTGGTTCCTGGGCTTGCACCACCAAGGGTTTTGCTTAGGAGACTGTGAGGGGGGTAGGGATGATTTCCGAGGTGACTTCCGGTTGAAATTGCAATCTCCTGATGTATTTTTTGTTGTAGAAAGAGGCATATAGGGACAGGCATTTTTTGGATTTATTCCTAGGAGAAATCTTTCTATTTCTCAGGGCCTGTAGTAGTTCTTCCTTTCTTGAAGTAAAAATGTGCGGGATTATACCCAGCGTGACTTGAGGAACTTCCATGGTGTATAGGAACGTGTCAGAGTGACCTTATGTTGGAAAAAGTGGGAACTAGACTCGCAATTGGAAAGAAATTGACCCGAGATTGACCACTTAGGCGTATTTTTTTTTGCAAAAACGCGTTTTTTTTTTACAAGTGTTTGGATTATTTGGAAATTTGGGCAGGGGTTTATATAACGTGTTTTTGAGAAAAAATCCAGACGTTTTGGAATTGTGTTGAAAAATTTTTTCAGAGTCCCAAAAATGAAAAAAAAATGGGCAGGGATTTGCCTCAAAAAACGTGTTTTTGAGAAAAAATCCAGACGTTTTGGAAATTTGTTGAAGATTTCTCGAAGTCCAAGAACGGAAAAAAAATTGGGCAGCGATTTGCCTCAAAAAACGTGATTTTGTGAAAAAATCCAGATGTTTTGGAAATTTGTTGAAAAATTTCTCAAGTCCAAAAACGGAAAAAAATTGGGCAGCGGTTTGCCTCAAATAACGTGATTCTGTGAAAAAATCCAGGCGCTTTGGTCCAAAAGTCCAAAAACGAAAATTTCACGGGCCAGGATTCACCTTAATGGAACACGTTTTTAGAATTTATTCCGATGTTTTTGAAAAAGATTTGCAAATTTGTGAAGTTCCGGTGAATAAAAAAACGGAACGAGGTTCGCCTTAAACGAACATGTTTTTTGGAATATTTCCATTTGCTTTCCAAAGGGGAATTCTTCAGAAAAGAAAGAAATATTTTTTCTTTTATACGAGTTTTCGTGGAAGTATTTGTTTGAAGATTCAACAATGTCTTGGGGAATGGTTTTTTAATTTACGTGGCTAGTCTGTAAGCCTGAATTGAGCACCACCAATTATTGGTATTTATCCGCCAAATTCCTTTCGTCATAACAAGTTATTATATACAGATGTATGTATACGGATTTAATGTTTGTTTTCAGGGAATCGACGTCAACGCGAATTAGGCATTTTTGAATTTATGTCGTATGTTTCTTTTTATGAAAAACGGACGGCAAAAGTAGAAAAATGCCCGATTGTCAAATGGCAGAAAGAATTTAATCCACCTGTTTCCCTAGGCTGCAAAATATGTCGTAGAACAGACCACTACTTTGCGAAATTGGTTTATTATAATATAATATGTTAATTAACTTTCGGGAAACGAAGCGGGTAGTCGGTTATCATATGCAGGATTTTGATTGTTGAATATCGTTGTTTTTAAATATTTGTGTTCATTTCCACTATTAACTTGTACTTGAAACTAGCAAATTTAGTCGGTCGACACTTGTAGACACTGTGTTATTCGCGGCGACAACTTTCTTGGTTGAGCATCTGGCGTAGGAATACCGGTGATAAAGTTTTGTCGAGTGACGACTCGAAAATGAAGGAATCGTGCCCGTGATAATTTAAATTGCAATTCGAAGTTACGTACGCACCGGTGTTTTTGTTTGAAATGCTAGACGAATTAGGAATAACACAAAACATACATTATAGGTTATAAGTGTAAACAATAGCTGATTGAAGAATGAGACTGTGGGACCGAGAGGAGGGAGAAAAAAAATCAGCCTCACGTTGAAGCCAGTGTTAGCGTCAGCGGTCGGCATACGGCGCCAGTGTCGGCATACCGCAGGCCTACGGCCTCTAGCCAAACCAACCCTGGAAAGGACATGCAGTAATTAATGGGCCAAGATGCTAGCTCACAGTTGGCGCGAGCAAGATTCTCCTAAAACCAGGGCGAGTGTTTGTGGTTCGCTGGGTATTTCTCTTCCTCCCTTCCTCAAAATCTCCGGGGTCTCCTTCCTCAATCAGAACACAGTATTGCACGTAAAGGGTTTATTCAATAGTAGGAGACAGGGTTATTACAATCGCCATACGGCACACTTCACATGAACATGGATAGCACTAAAATACCCTAACCTAACAGGGACTGTTTCTCTCAATCTCTCCACACGCGTTATTGGCTTTAAGAGCGGGACATGGCACACGAAAGAGGGTAAGTGTTCATTCTACTCACTGTAGCAGGAAATGCAGTAGCCAGCAGCTTCTGGTTGCACAATTCACAATATAAAATACATCGCAAGTTTTTAGGTTCTCGAGTGCGCGTTAGGCGCTCCCCTTGGACACTGTTGTCTTGCCGGCTGGCGGCCGATGAATGGCATGCTTGCCGGGCTCCGAGGGGAGCCGACGCGCGAGTCGATTCTCGTAGTGCCGGAATCTACCGAAGCTATTCTTAGGTAGAATAGGGCGACCGTGAATCTAGGGGGTAACCTTGCTACTTTGTAACGTAACAACCTTTTGATTTTAAACAGGGCGTTGAGTTTCAAACTGTATTGGTCTCTCTCTTGCAAATCTAACTTTAAATAATTTCTCTAAATGAGCTAACTTTCCTTTGTCGTTTATTATGATTCCCTACATCCTAACAAATTTGTAAATAAACTGTACTAATCGAAATTACACATGTCTAATTGAACAGATAATTAAATATAACTCAAATGATTAAATGTAAGTAAATTTGATTATGATTGTATCTTGTATCTGCTTGGCGCCCCTCCATTATGATTCAGCTGCTATAAGGTACACATAAAAAGGGGTATTTTGTAGGTTAATGTAATTAGTTAATTGCATATTTGACGAACTCAGAAAACCCTGCCTTCAGGTCTTCACCCGAGCCTAGATACCTCCAAATTCCCGCTCCTCCAAAGTTTACTATTTACATAGGGCGAACCGGTTTCGTCCTATATGCAACGGTGTTGTGTGGAGTTACGGGTCGTGAATCCTCCCTCCACGTTCAAGAAATGAGCCGAGAGTGACCCGACAGATCTAAAGCACTAGCTGTAAGTGAGTTCGTTTCATTCATTACTTATACTTATACTTATTTTATATATAATATTTTAATATAGGTACATATCACATATCAAGCAAGTAATATTTTGTTAAAATAATTAATTCAAATACCAACGGTCTGCTGCATGCCGCTTTCTCCTTGGAATCTGGAAAAAACAAATTATAATGGTAAAACTCACCCCTCCAAGGTTTTCCCATCCGGGTTCTACACGGATAAACCTTGCTGCAATTTTCCTAATAAATTTCTATTGTTCTAAATTTAAATAAATCTTTTCGATTTCAATTTTTTTTTATTCTCGTTTAATCTTCTAAATTAATCGGCATTTGGTGTTTATCATTCTAACTGTATTTTATTTCAAAACTCGTTGGTTAAATAACACTTTAAATGATAGTTACTTCACGATTAATTTCGAAATGGTAAATTGTTGTTAAATTAATTTTTTATCCCTCCGAACTTTTATGTAGTAATAAAATATTATTTTGTTTTGTTGTTTTTTTTTCTTTAATCTTTTTTATAATTTTACGAGTAGATTTATTTCGACTACACTATTTTTAAATAAATAAAAGACAATTTAAAACACTCCATTTAATTAAAGATTTTCGTTGAAACTTTTCCGGTTAACTGGATGCACTTATTTATTTATTAACCCTTTTCAATCAGCACTATTTTTAGATAATTAATTTAAATATTTATTATTTGTTAGAACTCTTTCCGTTTAGACTGGACACACGTATTTAATTATAACTTCTTTATATTTAATTATTACATCACTTCATTTATTTATTTCACTGATACTAGACGCGAAATTTCTAAGTCTCAAAATACAATATTTATTGATTATAAAATCCGAATTTTCCACTAAAACAAATTGTATTTACCACGAGCACTTTTATTTTTTCACAAGTAATTAAAGCGTAAACTTAACTTTTATTTTCATTGATCTAAATTTTCAAAATTTTCTGAGTTACTGATCTTTTTATTGCAAATTTTTCAAGTCTCAAGATTCCAACCACTTAGAAATTTTCACAACTTTAAATAACCAAACGTTTCGTCGCGTCTCACAGACCTTCAACCTTTTTTAAAACCGACCGCAGACTGTCTTCAACTGGCGTTTGTTTTCCGTCTTATACCCCCTTTCAGGTCCAAAAGAGAGTGTCTGAATTTCCTGTGACGAAACAATCTAATACTTATCAACTCGTAATCTTTTGAAATTTCCTCGTTATTATCGAATGATGTTCCTTAAGCCTTACTGCGGTTGTGCTTTCGCTTTCTGTCTCGTATTTCCATACCTACAAGATCCGGATTCAGTAAGATCATGTTAAATTGCCCTAACTTCCTTTGTTCTGCTGTCAATACAAAATTAGCTTGAATTTCATAATTTTAAAGTTCTATTTTCATCTATTTCGCAACACGTCCATGCGTACGGCATCTACCATGTGTTCCAAATCTGTCCCCAAATTCGCGTATCAGAGATATCTTCATGTTGAAGTCTTTCTTGCAAATTTTCCATTTTTATTTTATAATTTCCCCTCGAGTTTTTCTATTTTCTACATGAACCTTTCCATTTACAACCGTATTTTCTCTATTTACGTCGTATATTTGAATTTTCCATTTTTTTTTCTCGAATTTTCTTTTATTCACTACAATCTTTCCATGAATTTCCTTATTTACCTTTTTGTCATTTTTCATATCCCTATATATTTTTATATTTCAAGCCGTATTTATTTTATTCATTGTTAATCTAAGATTTCCTTTGTTTTTTTCTGTCGTATCTTCTCTCCCATAGTTTTAATGTACCCTCGTCACATAACCATATCGTTTTTTGATGTTTGCTGCCTCTTGGAAAATTTCATTTCTGTTATTAATTAATATATAATTTTTCATATTTTTGTAGGAGATACTCCCACTTCGGTCCTTAAATTTCTGTCATTTTTATTACTTCATATGGATCGTCCCCCAGACTCCGTCTCCGTCTTACCGAAAATCACATAAACCATAGGCTTTGACATGTGTTTATATTATTAGCTCTACGTACTAAGCTATAAATTTCCTTTATTTGAGTGTCGTTAAATTTTATGGGAATTCTATAATCTAAATATAACGTAAGAGCAATTTAAATTTTTTATGGCCCTCTTTAATGGCTAATAGCGTTAATCTTAACAAATCTCATGTTCGAATATTCCTTGTTTATATCAAAAATATACATGTAAGATCGACAACCATTGTAATGTCTCATTTTTCCCTGCAGTCTCGTGCGACTCTATGCTACAATCTCCATTTTAATAACGTAAATGACTACTTTTCCTGAGTTAAATCTATCGCAAAGTTTTCAGTATTTTCACCCTCCCTTATGTATTCTATTTTAATTTCCTCTCAAACACTTGTTACTGCACTGAACCTCTGAATCGTCCCCTCGTCCAATCGTTACATTCTTTATAACTCTAAATTTTCTTCCCAACTCGTTTTCCTAATATTTCTGCTCCGTGTAGAATTGATAACAATAATTTTCCATTGTTTTTCAACATTTCCATCTCCCTTAGCACGTTTGATCATCTCCGGTCGTCACACGCACTCGTATTATAAATGAAAATTCCCTTAACAGCTTCCATCAAGTTTTCCTCACTTTCTATTCAATTTTTCATTAAATCCATAAATTTTCCAGATTACTTCGAAAAATATGGTTTACTACCTCACAAATGCACTCAATGTTTACCTCCAAACGCGGGTTCAATGTACTAATGTCCCTGAAACGGCTCTTGTTTATCATGGAGTTTATTCACCTCTCGATTCGGTGAGAATGGAAAAGTAATTAATTATCCCTTTAATTGTTGGGTGTAAAGGTTGAGCTTTTGTTCCTCGTTAGTGTACGCCTTCCCGTTTATTGATTGGTTTGTTAAATTCTTTATAGCATTTGTTTCAACCTAATTGGCTGTCAAGATATCAATATTTGGAATTGAGCCTAAAAAAATGGGATCTCCCTGTGTCGTGACGATTTCTTAATACCATTGATAGGGTCGAGTATCAATTTAGTGGGCTCAGAAACAAAATACAAGTATCTCGGTACGATAGTTTATTTTACAAGTTCACAGAATATAAGTTAATGTTTTTTTTATAGTCTCACATGACGCTTCTTGGAAAAAAAACTCCTATCTGTCAAAAAAAGAAAAATGAAACAAAACAATTCAATTCGAATTCTGGTGCGTTTAAAAAAAAATGGATTTGTGTAACCACCGTACGAAAGTACCTAGATTACACTGGGTAGCTCGATTCGAGCCGTGACTGATTCCCTTTTGCGTTTATTTTTTAGTGACGGGGTTTTGGGTCACTCTTCATGCTCGTATCAATCCACCCGGTCTTCTTGAGTCAAAACCTCGTTATCTTGATCCTCCACCCAGACTTCTTGGATTGTTGGTACCCTTTTTAATTCATCTGCGTGGATTTTAGTGGGTTTACCTCTTTTGTCTACCCAGTATATATTACCTCTTCCACTTTTCATGAGGATTTTGTAAGGTCCACTCCATTTAGGTGCAAACCCTGCGAAATTTCCTTCTGGAGACCCAGATAATTGGTGTTCCTTTACTAACACCTCTTCTCCTTGTTGGTATCTAAGTAAGGCTTCCACCGCTGGGGCGTACCTCTCTTGGTACGCTGCTTGATTCCTTCTTATTTCCTCATCTGCTGGTTCTCGCTGATGGGGTAAAACGA
The DNA here is from genome assembly GCA_929108145.2 of Limnephilus rhombicus. Lineage (NCBI taxonomy): Eukaryota > Metazoa > Arthropoda > Insecta > Trichoptera > Limnephilidae > Limnephilus > Limnephilus rhombicus. The sequence continues at coordinate 21,494,409 of OV815288.1, forward strand.
TTGCCTCGTTCGCGTTTTCTGGGAAAGCTTGCCACTCTCCTGGTCGTGGTATATCGTACCCCAGTAGTGCTTGACTGGGTGATACGCCTGTCGCTTCGTTCTTTCTGTTTCGGGTCGTCATTATTACTCCCGGCAGTTTCTCATCCCATTTGTTGTGAGGTGAATCTCTGAGGAGAATTCTCAAGCCTTTTTTGATTTCCTGGTTTCTCCTTTCCGTGGGGTTTGAGCGTGGGTGGTATATAGCTGTTGTCCAATGATTACATTGCCATCTTTCTATTGCGGCTAACCATTGGCGGTGGATGAACTGTCGTCCGTTATCCGTGAGAATGCGTTTCGGGTAGCCGTACCTTGGAAATACTTCAGTTTCTAACTGGTGGATTATGGTCTTTGCTATACTAGACTTAATTGGAAATGCTTCCACCCATCTTGTGAATAAGTCTGTTACTACAAGAATAAATTTGTTTCCTTGCAGGGTTCTTGGGTACGGTCCCATGACGTCGGCGGCGACCACTTCAAATGGTCTATTTGGTTTCGTGCCTCCTTGAGGAGCCGCGGGTCTATTTGGGCCACGTTTTGATGTGGCACATGTCATGCACTGGCGTACCAGTCTGCGGATCTCTTCGTTCATTCCTGGCCAGAAGTAATGTGCTGATATTGCTCTCGTTGTTTCTGCTGCTCCCGGGTGGTTTGCGGTGTCCGAGTTGTGGTATTCTTCCAGAACTCTTGGAATTGTGCTTCGAGGGACGAACAGCCGGTCCATCTTTCCTTCGTCTCTTTTCCAAAGTATTCCTTGGTGGACGTTATACCTTGTGTAGTGATTTATATCGACGGCATTGTTTAGGATTTCTCTGTCGTTTAGAGTGTTCCATCGATCTATTCTTTTCCGTGTTGTCCTGATTTTACCGCACTTGCTAGGGTTTGTTGCTCTTCCTCCTCTTCTGAGTCTATTTGGTTTATGCCGTTATCTTCGCCGACTTCCGGATAGCTTTCTCGGGTGTTTCCGGTAACCGTTTCGAGTATCATTTGCGTTGGTCCTGGGTTTCTAGACAGCGCGTCGGCGAGCTCATTAGCTTTCCCCGGACAGTGCTCTACAGTAAAGTCGTGGTCTTGTAGGAGTAAGGCCCATCTTGTGAGTTTGGCTCTTTCGTTCTTTGCCTCGTTTAGCCATGTTAGAGCTCGGTTGTCTGTGATGAGCTTAAAGTGCCTCCCTTCTAGGTAAGGCCGGTATTTCTTAATTGCCCATATTGCTGCCAGTGCTTCCTGTTCATTGCTATGGTACCTTTCTTCAGCTGGTGAGAACCGGGTGCTCGAGTATGATATCACATCTCGTGAACCATCTTCATTTTTATGGAAGAGTACTGCTGCGGCTCCTAATTTACTTGCGTCCGTTTGTAGCACGAATTCCCTACTAAAATCAGGTCTCTTGAGTTCCAGCGGCCCCGCCATTGCATTTTTTATTTGCTGCATGGCTTCTTCGGCTTCTCCGGTCCATTGGAATTTTATCTTATTTCTGGTAAGATTTGTTAAGGGTGCTGACATTTCAGCAAAGTTTGGTATGTATTCCCTCAACCAGTTGCACACTCCTAGAAAACTGCGAAGTTCTTTTCTTGTTTGAGGTGATGGTGTATTTTTAATGGCTTCTTCGTGTGGCCTCTGGGGAGTGTTGCCCGTGGCACTGACTGTGTGTCCCAAGTATGTGATTTCATCTGTGGCGATGATACATTTTTCTGGAGAGCATTTTAACCCAAACTCTGCCAATCGTTCTAGGATGAGGCGGAGGTGTCGTAAGTGGTCTTTTAAGTTTTCGGAATATACGACGATATCATCCAGATAGGCCATGGCAAATTTTCTAAGGAACCCGGCTAATACTTGCTGGCTCATGGTTCTTTGAAATGTCTTGGGTGCACCTTTTAACCCGAATGGCATTACTCGGAACTGGTAACTGCCCCCATCTGGTGTGGTAAAGGCAGTGTTTTCTCTGTCTTCTGGTGCCATCGGCACTTGCCAGTACCCGCTTTTAAGGTCCAGTACTGTGAATACCTTGGCTGTGCTCAGGTCTTTAAGTGTTTCGTGGATGATTGGCAGTGGGGAGGGTTCAGTTATTGTTGCTTGATTCAACCTTCTGTAGTCTATGCAGAATCGTCGCCCTTCTTTTCCCTTTTTGGCCACCATTACTACTGGGAAACTGTATGGGGATTTGCTGGATTCTACTACTCCATCCGCTAGCATCCCTTCCAGTTGTTTGTATAAATCCTTTTTCTTCTCGTCCGAAAGGCGATGTGGTGGAACGCAGATTGGTTTGTCGGTGTTCAGGTGGATTCTGTGCGGTGGTACTTTCGCTGTGCCTGTCAAAGGGGAAAATACTTCACTATATTCGGATAATAGATCCGTGAATCCTTTTTTCTCCTGTTCTGGGACTCGATCTAATAGTGGCCCGTGGACATCGTTACTATTTTGTCCCTGGCGAACGGGCACAAAGTGGGTGGATGTCCTGATTGAGCTTCCGAAATTTAAACAGTTCCGCATGAAGTCTATTGAAGCTTCCTCTTTGGACAGCCAATCGCGTCCTAAGATGATTTCCTCCCTTAGGTTCTCTCCCACGAGGAAGTTCCATTCCCGTGTTGTATTCTGGATGTCGAATTTTATCGATATCATACCCTTTATTCGCATCACGTTTCTTTTGTTCGCCAACTTGAGGCATGGAATCGAGGATTGTTGTAATTTGGTACTTTGGGCGATGCCCATTCTTATTATAGAGTGTGAAGATGCAGAGTCTACCAATGCCTGATAGGTTTGCCCCTCTATGGTGACTCTCACCCTTGGAAGGAAGGAACCTGCAATTGCCGTGTGGCACTCTGCGGTTTGTTTCGGTTTCTTCCTTCTTTGCCCGGGTTGCCGTTTTAGTAACGAGCTCCCGGGCGGTACCGGTTTCCCGAGTTTCTATCTCTTCTATTTTGTTGAGCTGGGGATCGCTGGGCCGGGGGATGGCGGTATGGCGATTGGCGATTCGGTGAACGGCGTGGCGGTGATTGACGCTGAGGTGAACTGCGCTGAGGTGAACGGTGACGCGGAGAATATTGTTGAGCTGACCGGCGAGGAGATAAATTGCTTCTTGTTTGGCGTTGGCCTAGGATCTTATATCTGCCTTTAGAATTTTCAAACCTCATGGCCTGGTTCATCCACTCTTCCATGGTGGTGGCATATATGTGTATGTACTGGGGTAACATTTGGCTATTACAAAACGCAGGCACGAATACATCTAACTCCGATAATTGTTTTGCCGGGTGGAGTCGTGCAAACATTTTTTGTTTATTAGCAATAAACTCTGCCAAGGATTCCGTGTTCTCTTGTGTTTTATGGTAGATCTGGTTTTGAAGTCGGAGTTCCACTTCTGGTCCCTCGTATTCCCGAAGGAAAAATCTTTTAAAAATCGACCATTCTGGGTGTTTATAAGTATTCGCCCAGTCCTTCGCTTTGTCCCGGAGCTGGGCCGTTGCCACCCTCGTTTTGTTTTCCTCGTAGGTGTTAGCTATTTGGAAATACTCTTCGCACCGTTCCAGGAAAAGTCGTGAAAATTCTTCCAGTCTCCCAGAAAATATTGCCTCCAGGCGAGGCTCCCTTTGACACACGGCTATGTTAGCGAGTTTTGTTACTAACATTTCAAGGATTCGTGTCGTCTGGGTGTCTCTCGTAAAGGTTTCTCCATTTGGTACATCCGCTGAGGATTGAGCTAGAGGACTGTTATCCTCATTCTCCACAGTGGTAGCGTTGCCCGCTGTTGTGCTACGTGTTTGTGGCATTTTCAGTGTTTTGAGCCCACTTTTGTTCGGTTTGTTGCCTCTCTTGTCTTTGAATTTATTCGTTAAAACTCATTGATCTGACAAACACGTTGGGCGCCAATTGATAGGGTCGAGTATCAATTTAGTGGGCTCAGAAACAAAATACAAGTATCTCGGTACGATAGTTTATTTTACAAGTTCACAGAATATAAGTTAATGTTTTTTTTATAGTCTCACATGACGCTTCTTGGAAAAAAAAACTCCTATCTGTCAAAAAAAGAAAAATGAAACAAAACAATTCAATTCGAATTCTGGTGCGTTTAAAAAAAAAATGGATTTGTGTAACCACCGTACGAAAGTACCTAGATTACACTGGGTAGCTCGATTCGAGCCGTGACTGATTCCCTTTTGCGTTTATTTTTTAGTGACGGGGTTTTGGGTCACTCTTCATGCTCGTATCACCATCTTTGGTTTTTTTATTAATACTCATCTCAATTTATTTAATTAAAGATCTATACTGTCAATATGAATTCAATTTACTCTGATCCGATAGATGTCGCAAGTGTGTCCGTTTTATTGGTAATTGATATTTTTCTTATTAAATTAAAGTGGGAAGCTACGATATTTTCTAATTTTCACTGTTGATTAATGCAATACATCACACGTGGTACTTTGTTTTAAATTCGGCGTAAGTCCTTAAATAAATAAATAAATAAATACAAATCATTTAACATTAAGATAAGTGGAGATGCCATCACTACACAGCGGCCGTGAAATCCTGGCATCAGCCGAATCATCACGGCCCTGCCCTGCAAAAGGATTCACGCCTACTCAGAATGAAACCAAATCAGAAACACCCCAGAAAGGTTATTAAAAGCTATGAAAAAATAATATTAAAATAGTCGGTAACCTTAAATTTACTTACACTATTCAACCATTTTTTTTTTAATCGTAACTCTTAATGACCTTTCTGAGTTGGTTTCATTCTGAATTGTCTGGTCACCCCTGCAAACACAGATGCATTTATCGCCGATCCAGATCAGCTGATAAAGATGACAATATGCAGTATCAAGATATGCAGCAAAACTCTAAGCAGTAACGAGCTAAGCAGCTTTCAGATATACAGCAACGAGCCCACTGGAAACGAGATATGCAGCTACCACAAATGCAGCAGCGAGATGTGCAGGAACAAACTGAGCATCAACGAGATATGCATTATCCACTCAGGCAGCAACGAGATGTGTAGCAACAAATTGAGCAGTAATGAGATATGCAGCTTCCACTCATGGAGCAACGTGATACGCAGCTAACAGACATGTAGCAACGAACCCACCAGCAACGAAATATGACAAAATTTTCTCATCATATAAAATGAGAGCTTGGTCAAGTCTCTCCTTGAACAGAGACTACACTCTTGTCTTGTGACAGAATGCCCCCAGACTTTTACAAAACGCATCCATCGGGAATAAGAGCTGAAACAAATTTTGTGATTAAAAACTTATCTCAGCGCTTCCGGGTGAATCCGCTCCAGAACCTCGCCGCTCCAAAGCGTCTCCCCACTCAGTTTCCAGATCTCCGGCACCAGCCATCTCTTTCGATCGCTGATTACCCGTGTCCGGCTTCTTCCGTAGATGGTCTGCTGTCACCGTCATCTTCTTACGCATCCAAACCTTGCATGCCACGCCAAATTTGCTCCCTCAATATACTGCAATATAGATGCAGGCTCAAATGCACATCTTCTTGACATACGTGGTGGCGTCTTCTTGAGTGCGTCTTCATGCAACAATTTTTCCTATTGTCGCAACAATCTCTTCCATACTATCCCTTTTATATTAATTTCGTCTTCAGGTTCTTTGCCAGTTGTGGAGTTGGCTACTATCGGCTGCGTCAGTTGTAATGTCCGTCTGCGCAGTTGTGGTGTCAAGCCAAATCAGATGCGGACTTACATGTGTATAGACGAAGTATTATGGTGGGTAGTACTCAAATAGAGAGAGTAACGGTATTGTGTACAAGTATTTATTATGGAGCTGCCTTACGCAAAAGAGGACGAATCTAGCACGCATCGCCTTATATAGATTCGTGCAAGAATGCTATCTCGCTTGCACTCATGCAATTCACACAGACATTACAGTTCCTAAAGGGAATTTCTTGGAGGCTAGGATGAGAGCGAGGCAATTACTCGTATGCTAAAATTGAACAAACTCTAAACCTATCTCCTTTAGAAGACCGTCGGATAAAATCTGATGTCATTAGTTTGGTCAAAATTATTAACTGTTTAATCGACTCGCCTATATTACTACAACTCATCACATTTAATATGCCTTCTCATAAACTCAGAAGTAAAGACCTGCTTTTCCTCAATCAGCACTCGACTTACTATGGTCATAGTTAGCCAGGACTGTCCAGAATGTGTAGACACTTATTTTTTCTTCTATTTTCACTGTTTTTCTTTGCTTTCATTTACGATCCGAATCCTTACATTGTTCATTTCTATACTTTGTGATACTTTGTTTTAAATTGGACGTAAGTCCGGTAATAAATAAAAAAATAAATAAATCGAAATCATATAACATTAACATAAGTGGAGATGCCATCACTACGCAGCGGCCGTGAAATCCTGGCTTCAGCCGAAACATCACGGCCCTGCCCTGCAAACGGATTCACGCCAACTCAGAATGAAACCAACTCAGAAACATCCCAGAAAGGTCATTTAAAGCTATGAACAAATAATATAAAAATAGTCGGTAACCTTAACTTAACCTTTTTAACCACTTTTTTTTTTAATCGTCACTCATAATAACCTTTCTGAGGTGCTTCTGAGTTGGTTTCATTCTGAATTTTCTGGTCACCCCTGCAAACACAGATGCATTTATCGTCGATCCAGATCAGCTGATAAAGATGACAATAAACAGTATCAAGATATGCAGCAAAACACTAAGCAGTAACGAGCTAAGCAGCTTTCAGATTTACAGCAACGAACGGACCGGAAACGAGATATGCAGCTACCACAAATGCAGCAGCGAGATGTGCAGGAACAAATTGAGCAGCAACAAGATATGCAGCTTCCAGATATGCAGCAACGAGATGTGCGGCAACAAATTGAGCAGCAACTAGTAATGCAGCTACCACACATGCAACAACGAGACACACAGCTTATACAAATGCAGCAACAAACTGAGCATCAACGAGATATGCAGTTTCCACTCAGGCAGCAACGAGATGTGTAGCAACAAATTGAACAGCATCGAGATACGCCACTCAACCGGAGGCCAGCAAGGCTACTTCTATTAGCAGTCCCATACTAGCCTGAGCCGCGTCCTGCCATCCCATTTTTCATGATAAATTATTCCTTTTCAATTGATTATCCTAGTACTGGCACCAGCTAGCCCGCCTCCCAACTTGTTTGCGACGAGATAAGCGACTCAAGTAATGATACCAGCTAGCCTGCTTCCCAACAAATTTGCTCCATCCTTTCTGCCATAATTACGGTCGTCACAGAAACAGATAGAGCAACGAAGCGCGTAAGGCGACTGAAACGAGGTAGTGTTTGTAAGGTGATTTATGCATTACAATCCTTACCGCGTTTCAGTCCGTAGCGTGACTGAAACGCGGTAGGGATTGTAAATACGCCACCTGGACTAACCCCGAAGAAAATAAAATATTTACATTCAGTAAAGGTAAATGTAAATTTCCACAAAAAAGTTCAGAACTTATGTTCCCCCTCCTTTTCCTTTGCAACTTGTGTTAGGTTTTTATCCAGTAAAGACCTTTTTCCTCACGATGACATTATTGTAACGTAAATTCAGTAAATAATCACCTTCAGATGGTAAAAATACTAATGACCTATTAAAATGAGCATTCTCCGTAAACTGGACATATTTTACACCAAAACATATTTTAAACCATTTTGGACGATTTTGGCGCTAAATGGGAAATTAATCGACATATTTTCATTTTTGAGGATCTATGCCCTAGATGGCAGTTTATTACCATTTTGGACGTTGTTGTGCTAAATGCAAATTATCAGCATTTCCACATTTTGACGATTTTAGCGATCAATGGCAGTTGATCACCATTTTTGACGTTTTTGGCGCTAAATGGCAGTTTTTCAGCATTTAGAGGATTTTTGACGATTTTAGTGCTAGATGGCAGTTTATAACCATTTTGGACTTTTTTGCGCTAAATGCCAATTTATCAGCATTTCGACGTTTTTTGACGATTTTCGTCCTAGATGTCAGTTTATAACCATTTTTGACGTTTTTGGCGCCAAATAACAATTTATCAGCATTTCCACATTTTTTGACGATTTTAACGCTAGATGGCAGTTTATAACGATTTTTAATGTTTTTGGCGTAAAATGGCTATTTATCAGCATTTCGTAGTTTTTTGTGGATTTTAGCCCTAGATGGCAGTTTATAACGATGTTGACGTTTTTCGCGTTAAATGGCAATTTATCAAAATATCTACGTTTTTGGACGACGGCTGTTTAAAACAGTTTTTGGCGCTAATTGGCAATTTATTAGCATTTCGACGTTTTTTGACGATATTTCGTGTACGTGTTGTGTACGATGTGATACGACGTGGTCAAAATGTTCATAACGTATAAAATGATAATTTCTTTCCGTAAATGACTTAACAGAAGAGCCATTGACCATGAAAAACCTGTTTTTCGAAAACATTTTAATGCTGTTGAAGGCGACGGCATCCCTTCGAAATTTCATAACTATTTAAATGGGCAATTTTCCACGGTAAATTAACCTATAACTAACTCGATGACCTACACGAATGAAAATGACAATTAACAGTGATTAGTTAAGACTTTTTAAAATGACTTTACTCCGTAAAATGGGACATTTCACGCAAAAGATGTTCATAACATAAAAAGTAATAGTTTCCTTTCGAAAATTACTTAACAACAAAGACACTGACCATTGAAAACCTGTTAACCACAAATATTTAAAAGTTGTTGAAGGCCACGGTATTCCTTCAAAATTTCTAAACTATAAAATGGGCAGTTTTCCACGATAAATCACCTATAATTATCTCGACGACCTTTACAAATGAAAATGATAGTTAACAATAACTAGTTATGACTTTTTAAAATGACAACTCCGTAAAATGGACCATTTCACCCCAAAATGTCGATAACGTGAAAAGTAATACTTTCCTTTCGTAAATGACTTAAAAGATGAGTTATTTACAATAATAAACCTGTTTTTAACAAATATTTTAAAGCTGTTGAAGGCGACGGCATCCGTTTAAAATTTCTTATCTATATTTAATGTGCAATTTTCCACGGTTAATAAACCTATAATTAACTCGATGACCTACACGAATGAAAATGACAATTAACAATGATACGTTATGACTTTTTAAAATGACTTTACTTCGTAAAATGGACCATTTCACCGAAAAAATGTTCATAACGTAAAAAGTAATAGTTTCCTTTCGTAAATTACCTAACACAAGAGACATTTACCATGAAAAACCTGTTTTTCATAAACATTTAAAAGCTGTTGAAGGCCACAGTATCCCTTCAAATTTTTTTAACTATATTAAATGGGCAGTTTTCCACGGTAAATCAACTATAATTATCTCGTTGACCTTTACGATTGAAAATGTCAGTTAACAATAATTAGTTATGACTTTTTAAAATGACAACTCCGTAAAATGGGCCATTTCACCCAAAAATGTCCATAACGTAAAAAGGAATAATTTCCTTTCGTAAATGACTTAAAAGATGAGTAATTTACAATATTTTACATGTTTTTCACAAACATTTTAAAGCTGTTGAAGGCGACGGCATTCCTTCTAAATTTCTTTACTAAATTAAATTGGAAATTTTCGACAATAAATCACCTGTAATTAACTCGAAGACCTTAAGGAATGAAAATAACCGTTAACTGTAATTCGTTTTGACTTTTTAAAATATCTTAACTCCGTAAAATGGGCCAATTTAACAAAAAAACCGTCATAACGTAAAAAATAATAGTTTCCTTTCGTTAATGACTTAACAGAAGAGACATTTATCATTAAAAACCTGTTTACAACAAACGTTTTAAAGCTGTCGAAGGCCACGGTATCCCTTCGAAATTTCTTAGCTATATTAAATGGGTAGTTTTCTACGGTAAATCACCTTTAATTAACTCGATGACCTTTACGAATGAAAATGACAGTTTACAATAATACATAATGATCTACTAACATGACTTCACTCCGTAAAATGGACAACTTCACCCAAAAAATACTCATAACGTTAAAAGTGATAATTTGCTTTCGTAAATGACTTAACAGTAAAAGTCATTTACCACAAAAAACCTGTTTTTCACATCAATTTTAAAGCTGTTGAAGGCGAAGGCATCCCTTTAAAATTTCTTAACTGTCTTAAATGGGCAGTTTTCCACGGTAAATAAACCTTTTATTTATTCTATGACCTTAACGAATAAAAATGACGTTTATGGAAGATTCCTTAAATAAATAAATAAATAAAGGTCTTTATTCCAGAATGTGGTGAGACTATTATAAGACTTTTAAAAATGACTTTATTCCATAAAATGGGCCATTTCTCCCATGAGTAGATGACCCTGAAAAACCTGTTTTCCAAAAACAACTGAAAGCTTTTGAAGGCGACGGCATCCCTTCAAAATTTCGTAACTATATTAAATGGGCAGTTTTCCACGGTAAATCACCTATAATTATCTCAATGACCTTAACGAATGAAAATGACAGGACACAATAATTAGTTTTGACTTTTTAAAATGACTTATCTCTGTAAAATTGGCCATTTTACCCAAAAAATGTCCATAACATAAAAAGTAATAGTTTCTTCTCGTAAATGACTTAACAGACGAGTCATTTACCATGATTTACCTGTTTTCACAAACATTTTAAAGCTGTTGAAGGCGGTTGCGTCCCTCCAAAATTTCTTAACTATATTAAAAGGGCAATTTTCGACAGTAAATCACCTGTTCTTAACTTGATGACCTTAAGGAATAAAAATGACAGTTAACAATAATTCGTTATGACTTTTTAAAATGACATACTCCGTAAAATGGGCAATTTCAACCAAAAAACGTTTATGACGTTAAAAATAATAGTTTCCTTTCGTTAATAACTTAACGAAAGAGACATTTACCATGAAAAACCTGTTTTCCACAAACATTTTAAAGCTGTTGAAGGCGACGTTATCCATGGTAAATGACCTATAATTAACTCTATGTCCTTTAGGAATGAAAGTGACAGTCAACCATAATACATAATGACCTTCTAACATGACCGTACTCCGTAAAATAGTAAACTTCACCCAAAAAATGTTCATAATGTAAAAAATGATTATTTCCCATCGTAAATGACTTAACGGTTGAGTCATTTAACACGAAAAACCTGTTTTCCACAAACAATTGAAAGCTGTTGTAGGCGATGGCATCCCTTCAAAATTTCTTAATTTTATTAAATGGGCAGTTTTCCACGGTAAATTACCTATAATTTACTCGATGACCTTTTCGAAAGAAAATGAGAGTTAACAATAATTAGTGATGACTTTTTAAAATGACTTTACTCCGTAAAATGGTCATTTCACACAAAAAATGTTCATAACGTAAAACGTTATAAAAAAATGAAACAATTCAATTTTGTATAAACCACTTATATAATGCGTAAATCCGACCGGTTTCGGAAGAAAAGTTCCTTCTTCAGGGAAAGCTTATACTAATTTGATAGATAAGAACAATGTTTTATTATGGTAGGGATGGAGCAGTTGCTAGTTATTAATGTAGATTGGGTTGGTAAACTAGAAATTAATAATTAACATTTTATCGGCAATTGACGTTTTTTGACGATCGATGACGAAAAATGGCAATTTATCGGCATATTGACGTTTTTTTGACGATCTTAGCCCTAGATGGCAGTTTATAATTATTTTGGACGTTGTTGTGCCAAATGAAAATTATCAGCATTTCGAAGTTTTTTAACGATCTTAGCGCAAAATGGCACTTTTTAACCATTTTTGGCGCTAAATGGCAGTTTTTCATAATTTTGTGGATTTTTGAAGATTTTAGTGCTAGATGACGGTTTATTACGATTTCGGTCGTTTTTTGCGCTAAATGGCAATTTATCAGCAATTCAAAGTTTTTTGACGATTTTAGCGCTCAATGGAAGTTGACCACCATTTTTGACGTTTTTGGCGCTAAATGGAAGTTTTTCAGCATTTAGAGGAATTTTTGACGATTTTAGTGCTATATGGCAGTTTATAACCGTTTTGGACTTTTATGCGCTAAATGGCAATTTATCAGCATTTCTACGTTTTTTGACGATTTTCATCCTAGATGTCAGTTTATAACCATTTCTGACGTTTTTAGCGCAAAATGGCAATTTATCAACATTTCCACATTTTTTGACGATATTAACTCTAGATGGCCGTTTATAACGATTTTTGACGTTTTCGCGTTAAATGGCAATTTTTCAGCATTTTGACTTTTTTTACGATATTTCGTGTTAGTGTTGTGTTCCTATACGACGCACGTGGTCAAAATGTTCATAAGGTATAAAATGATATTTTTTCCGTAAATGACTTAACTGAAAAACCTGTTTTGTTCACAAACATTTTAAAGTTGTTGAAGGCGACGGCATCCCTTCAAAATTTCTTAACTCTATTCAATGGGCAGTTTTCCACGGTAAATAAACCTATAATTAACTCGATGACCTATACGAATGAAAATGACAGTGAACAATGTTTCGTTATGACTTTTTATAATGACTTTCCTCCGTCAAGTTGGCCTTTTCACTCAAAAAATATTCATAATGTTAAAAATATAACCATTTTGGACGTTTTGGAAGTTTGGAAGTTTGGAAGTTTTTGTGACGATTTTAGTGCTAAATTGCATTTGTTACAGACGAATCTTGAAATACCTGCCAAATCTTGTTATTTAATACCTAGCACTTAGCAACCATCTCATCTCGCTAACAAATCGATGACAAATTCTTCATTTTAAGATGTAAACATCAGGTGTTTCGGCCTTTTGGAATAATCAGGTCGATTCTTGTAAGACATTATTTACGTATATAAAAGATGCACGTGTCCGAATCAATTTGTTATACAAAACAAAGCGGTTAGCAACCAACTTGTCTTAAATTATTATTGAAGACAAATTCTGCATTTTAAGACGTAAACAACAGGTGCTTTCGGTCATCTGGAGTAGTCAGGTCGATTCTTGCAAGACGTTGTATGTAAAGAAAAGACTGCACGTGTCCGAACTAGTTTGTTATTCAAAACAAAGCACCTTGCAACTAATATTGATCCCGCACACCTGCATCGGCCACCTGGAGTAATCAAGTCGATTTTTGAAAGACATTATTTATGTTTACTTAAAACAGGTGTTCGAAAATTTTAGTATATAAACCGTCGGAAAATAAGTATTTAGTTCTTACCAAAAAGATCTCTGACTTGTTATTTATTAACTATCTCCCGAAAACAAAGTGGCGATTGGAGTCCAGCGCCCTATGATTTATATAATTTGTGTATAACAAATAAGTGGTCTCATACATTTTCATTTATGGAGTTTTTCATAAGTAACCAAATATTTTTCTCCTACAAAAAGTTTCAAGAATCGATATCTAGATTGTGTTTTTCACACAAAACTAAGTGAATCACATTTAAATAGTGGATCGTTTTCCAATTAATAAATAATCACAGTGAGAACAGATATACTATAAGAATGAATTAAAAAATAAAATCTTGAAATTAACATGACAAGTGATATTTGAATTTGAATTTGAATTTGGAGTTTGAAGACAAGTGACATTTATCTTACGGGGTGATTTACTACGCACTTTACAATCCTTATAACGGCTTACCTGCCTAGATTTATAAAAATTATGTACTGCATTTAAATTCGACTTTGTACTTTCCATACCTTAAACATGTTCCCAAGTGGAAGCTATATTAACGCATTCTAGAAATGACTTGTTCAAACCTTCCATAAAAAGTTTGTGTTTCATTTTATTACTGAACACACCAATAATAAATATGTCTTTCAAACACGATTCTTATCTTGCTTCAAAGTTACATGACAAACTAATATTTATGAGAAACGCTCTTTTACGTTCAGGTGACAAAATTTTCTCATTATATAAAATGAGAGCTTGGTCAAGCCTCTCCTTGAACAGGGACCACACTCTTGTCTTGTGACAGAATGCCCCCAGACTTTTACAAAAGCATCCATCGGGAATAAGAGCTGAAACAAATTTTGTGATTAAAAACTTATCTCAGCGCTTCCGGGTGAATCCGCTCCAGAACCTCGCCGCTCCAAAGCGTCTCCCCACTCAGCTTCCAGATCTCCGGCACCAGCCATCTCTTTCGATCGATGATTACCTGTGTCCGTCTCCCCGCAGCGGCAGAATCCAACCCTTTGTCCGGTCCCGCTTGAATAGCTGCAGCGACAGAATCTGAGCCCTTGCCCCAGATTTCGGCTTCTTCCGTAGATGGTCTGCTGTCACCGTCTTCTTCTTACGCATCCAAACCTTGCATGCCACGCCAAATTTGCTCCCTCAATATACAGCAATATAGATGCAGGCTCTAATGCACATCGTCTTGACATACGTGGTGGCGTCTTCTTGAGTGCGTCTTCATGCAACAATTTTTCCTATTGTCGCAACAATCTCTTCCGTACTATCCCTGTTATATCAATTTTGTCTTCAGGTTCTTTGCCAGTTGTGGAGTTGGCTACTATCGGCTGCGTCAGTTATAATGTTCGTCTGCGCAGTTGTGGTGTCAAGCCAAATCAGATGCGGACTTACATGTGTTTAGACGAAGTATAATGGTGGGTAGTACTCAAATAGAGAGAGTAACGGTATTGTGTACAGGTATTTATTATGGAGCTGCCTTACGCAAAAGAGGACGAATCCAGCACGCATCGCCTTATATAGATTCGTGCAAGAATGCTATCTCGCTTGCACTCATGCAATTCACACAGACATTACAGTTCCTAAAAGGAATTGCTTGGAGGCTAGGATGAGAGCGAGGCAATTACTCGTATGCTAAAATTGAACAAACTCTAAACCTTTCTCCTTTAGAAGACCGTCGGATAAAATCTGATCTCATTAGTTTGTTCAAAATTATTAACTGTTTAATTGACTCGCCTATATTACCTCAACTCATCACATTTAATATGCCTTCTCATAAACTCAGAAGTAAAGACCTGCTTTTCTATGGTTATAGTTAGTCAGGACTGTCCAGAATGTGTAGACACTTATTTTTTCTTCTATTTTCACTGTTTTTCTTTGCTTTCATTTACGATCCGAATCCTTACATTGTTCATTTCTATACTTTGTGATACTTTGTTTTAAATTGGACGTAAGTCCGTAAATAAATAAAGAAATAAATAAATCGAAATCATATAACATTAACATAAGTGGAGATGCCATCACTACGCAGCGGCCGTGAAATCCTGGCTTCAGCCGAAACATCACGGCCCTGCCCTGCAAACGGATTCACGCCAACTCAGAATGAAACCAACTCAGAAACACCCCAGAAAGGTCATTAAAAGCTATGAAAAAATAATATAAAAATAGTCGGTAACCTTAACTTAACTTAACCTTTTTAACCACTTTTTTTTTAATCGTCACTCTTAATGACCTTTCTGATGTGCTTCTGAGTTGGTTTCATTCTGAATTGTCTGGTCACCCCTGCAAACACAGATGCATTTATCGTCGATCCAGATCAGCTGATAAAGATGACAATAAACAGTATCAAGATATGCAGCAAAACACTAAGCAGTAACGAGCTAAGCAGCTTTCAGATATACAGCAACAAACGGACCGGAAACGATATATGCAGCTACCACAAATGCAGCAGCGAGATGTGCAGGAACAAATTGAGCAGCAACGAGATATGCAGCTTCCACATATGCAACAACGAGATGTGCGGC
This sequence comes from Limnephilus rhombicus, assembly GCA_929108145.2. Classification (NCBI taxonomy): domain Eukaryota; kingdom Metazoa; phylum Arthropoda; class Insecta; order Trichoptera; family Limnephilidae; genus Limnephilus; species Limnephilus rhombicus. The sequence continues at coordinate 21,510,112 of OV815288.1, forward strand.
AACAAATTGAGAAGCAACTAATTATGCAGCTACCACATATGCAGCAACAGCTTATACAAATGCAGTAACAAACTGAGCAGCAATGAGATATGCAGCTTCCAATCATGGAGCAACGTGACACGCAGCTAACAGACATGTAGCAACGAACCCACCAGCAACGAGATATGCAGCTACCATACATTCGGCAACGAGATATTCAGCTACCATACATGCAGCAACGAGATGTGTAGCAACAAATTGAGCAGCATCGAGATACGCCACTCAACCGGAGGCCAGCTAGGCTATTTCTATTAGCAGTCCCATACTAGCCTGAGCCGCGTCCTGCCATCCCATTTTTTATGATAAATTATTCCTTTATATTGTTTATCCTAGTACTGGCCCAAGCTAGCCCGCCTCCCAACTTGTTTGCGACGAGATAAGCGATTCAAGTAATGACACCAGCTAGCCTGCTTCCCAACATATTTGCTTCCATCCTCTCTGCCAACCCCTCCATAATTACGGTCATCACAGAAACAGATAGAGCAACGAAGCGCGTAAGGCGACTGAAACGAGGTAGTGTTTGTAAGGTGATTTATGCATTAAAATCCTTACCGCGTTTCAGTCCGTAGCGTGACGGTAGGGATTGTAAATACGCCACCAGGACCAACCCCGAAGAAAATAAAATATTTACATTCAGTAAAGGTAAATGTAAATTTCCACAAAAAAGTTCAGAACTTATGTTCCCCCTCCTTTTCCTTTGCAACTTGTGTTAGGTTTTTATCCAGTAAAGACCCTTTTCATCACGATGACATTATTGTAACGTAAATTCAGTAAATAATCACCTTCAGATGGTAAAAATACTAATGACCTATTAAAATGAGCATTCTCCGTAAACTGGACTATTACACCAAAACATATTTTAAACCATTTTGGACGATTTTGGCGCTAAATGGGAAATTAATCGGCATATTGTCATTTTTGAGGATCTATGCCCTAGATGGCAGTTTATTACCATTTTGGACGTTGTTGTGCTAAATGCAAATTATCAGCATTTCCACATTTTGACGATTTTAGCGATCAATGGCAGTTGATCACCATTTTTGACGTTTTTGCGCTAAATGGCAGTTTTTCAGCATTTAGAGGATTTTTGACGATTTTAGTGCTAGATGGCAGTTTATAACCATTTTGGACTTTTTTGCGCTAAATGGCAATTTATCAGCATTTCGACATTTTTTGACGATTTTCGTCCTAGATGTCAGTTTATAACAATTTTTGACGTTTTTAGCGCCAAATAACAATTTATCAGCATTTCCACATTTTTTGACGATTTTAACGCTAGATGGCAGTTTATAACGATTATTGATGTTTTTGGCGTAAAATGGCAATTTATCAACATTTCGTAGTTTAATGACGATTTTAGCCCTAGATGGCAGTTTTTAACGATGTTGACGTTTTTCGCGTTAAATGGCAATTTATCAAAATATCTACGTTTTTGGACGACGGCGGTTTAAAACAGTTTTTGGCGCTAATTGGCAATTTATTAGCATTTCGACGTTTTTTGACGAGATTTCGTGTACGTGTTGTGTACGATGTGATACGACGTGGTCAAAATGTTCATAACGTATAAAATGATAATTTCTTTCCGTAAATGACTTAACCGAAGAGTCATTTACCATGAAAAACCTGTTTTTCACAAACATTTTAAAGCTGTTGAAGGCGACGGCATCCCTTCAAAATTTCATAACTATTTTAAATGGGCAATTTTCCACGGTAAATAAACCTATAATTAACTCGATGACCTACACGAATGAAAATGACAATTAACAATGATTCGTTATGACTTTTTAAAATGACTTTACTCCGTAAAATGGCCCATTTCACCCAAAAAATGTTCATAACATAAAAAGTAATAGTTTCCTTTCGTAAATTACTTAACAGAAGAGACACTGACCATGAAAAACTGTTTTCCACAAATATTTAAAAGTTGTTGAAGGCCACGGTATTCCTTCAAAATTTTTTAACTACATTAAATGGGCAGTTTTCCACGATAAGTCACCTATAATTATCCCGATGACCTTTACGAATGAAAATGACAGTTAACAATAACTAGTTATGACTTTTTAAAATGACAACTCCGTAAAATGGACCATTTCACCCCAAAATGTCGATAACGTAAAAAGTAATAGTTTCCTTTCGTAAATGAATTAACAGATGAGTTATTTACCATAATAAACCTGTTTTTAACAAATATTTTAAAGCTGTTGAGGGCGACGGCATCCCTTCAAAATTTCTTAACTATATTAAATGTGCAATTTTCGACGGAAAATAAACCTATAATTAACTCGACGACCTACACGAATGAAAAAGACAATTAATAATGATACGTTATGACTTTTTAAAATGACCTTACTCCGTAAAATGGGCCATTTTACCCAAAAAATGTTCATAACGTAAAAAGTAATAGTTTCCTTTCGTAAATTACTTAACAGAAGAGACATTTACCATGAAAAACCTGTTTTTCATAAACATTTAAAAGCTGTTGAAGGCCACAGTATCCCTTCAAAAATTTTTAACTATATTTAATGGGCAGTTTTCCACGGTAAATCAACTATAATTATCTCGTTGACCTTTACGAATGAAAATGACAGTTAACAATAATTAGTTATGACTTTTTAAAATGAAGACTCCGTAATATGGGCCATTTCACCCAAAAAATGTCCATAATGTAAAAAGGAATAGTTTCCTTTCGTAAATGACTTCACAGATGTGTAATTTACCATATTTAACCTGTTTTTCACAAACATTTTAAAGCTGTTGAAGGCGACGGCATTCCTTCTTAATTTCTTTACTAGATTAAATTGGCAATTTTCGACGATAAATCACCTATAATTAACTCGAAGACCTTAGGGAATGACAATTACCGTTAACTATAATTCGTTATGACTTTTTAAAATGACTTAACTCCGTAAAATGGGCCAATATGACAAAAAAACCGTCATAACGTAAAAAATAATAGTTTCTTTTCGTTAATGACTTAACAGAAGAGAAATTTATCATGAAAAACCTGTTTTCCACAAACATTTTAATGTTGTTGAAGTCCACAATATCCCTTCAAAATTTCTTTGCTATATTAAATGGGTAGTTTACCTCAGGAAATCACCTCTAATTAACTCGATGACCTTTACGACAGTTAACAGTAATACATGATGAGCTTCTAACATGAAATTACTGCGTATAATGGAAAACTTCACTCAAAAAATGTCCATAACGTAAACAATGATGATTTCCTTTCGTAACTGTCTTATCAGATGAGTCATTTTCCATTAAAAAATTGTTTTTCGCAAAAAAATTAAAGCTGTTGAAGGCGACGGCATCCCTTCAAAAAATTTTTAACTATTTTAAATGGGCGATTTTCCACGGGAAATAAACCAATAATTTACTCGATGTCCTTTTCGAAGGAAAATGACAGTTAGCCTTAACCTTAACCTACGTAATAACCTTCTAACATGACCTTACTCCGTAAAACGAAAAATTTTAACCAAAAAATGTCCATAACGTAAAAAATTATGATTTCCTTTCGCAAATGACTTAACTTATGAGTCATATAACACGACAAACCTGTTTTTCACAAAAAGTTTAAAGATTTTGAAGGCAACGGCATCCCTTCAAAATTTCTCAAGTGTTTTAAATGTGCAGTTTTCCACGGTAAATAAACCTATAAATAACTCCATGACCTTTACGAATGAAAATAACGGTTTACAATGATTCGTTATGACTTTAAAAAAGTCTTTACTCCATAAAATGGGCCATTTTATGGAGTAAAGACTTTTTTGAATGAAAATAACGGTTTACAATGATTCGTTATGACTTTAAAAAAGTCTTTACTCCATAAAATGGGCCATTTCGCCCATAAAATGTTCATTAAAAGTAATAGGTTTCTTTTGTAAATGACTTAACAGGAGAGTCATTTACCAGGAAAATCCTGTTTTTTGCAAACAAAGCTGTTGAAGGCGACGGCGTCCCTTCAAAATTATATTAAATGGGCAGTTTTCCACGGTAAGTCACCTACAATTATCTTGATGACCTTTACGAACGAATAAAAACGACAGTAACAATAATTAGTTTTGACTTTTTAAAATGATAACTCCGTAAAATGGGCCATTTCACCCAAAAAATGTCCATTACGTAAAAAGGAATAGTTTCCTTTCGTAAATGACTTAACAGATGAGTAATTTACCATATTTAACCTGTTTTTCACAAACATTTTAAAGCTGTTGAAGGCGACGGCATCCCTTTAAAAGTTCTTAACTACAATAAATTGTCAGTTTTCGACGGTAAATCACCTATAATTAACTCGATGACCTTAAGGAATGAAAATTACAGTTACCAATAATTCGTTATGACTTTTTAAAATGACTAAACTCCGAAAAAAGGGCCGATTCAACAAAAAACCTTCATAACGTTTAAAGTCATAGTTTCCTTTCATAAATGACTTAACAAAAGAGACATTTAACATGAAAAACCTGTTTACAACAAACATTTTAAAGCTGTTGAAGGCCACGGTATCCCTTCGAAATTTCTTAGCTATATTAAATGGGTAGTTTTCTACGGTAAATCACCTTTAATTAACTCGATGACCTTTACAAATGAAAATGACAGTTTACAATAATACATAATGATCTTCTAACATGACTTCACTCCGTAAAATGGACAACTTCACCCAAAAAATACTCATAACGTTAAAAGTGATAATTTGCTTTTGTAAATGACTTAACAGTAAAAGTCATTTACCACAAAAAACCTGTTTTTCACATCAATTTTAAAGCTGTTGAAGGCGATGGCATCCCTTTAAAATTTCTTAACTGTCTTAAATGGGCAGTTTTCCACGGTAAATAAACCTTTTATTTATTCTATGACCTTAACGAATAAAAATGACGTTTATGAAAGATTTCTTAAATAAATAAATAAATAAAGGTCTTTATTCCAGAATGTGGTGAGACTATTATAAGACTTTTTAAAATGACTTTACTCCATAAAATGGGCCATTTCTCCCAAAAAATGTTCATAATGTAAAAAGTAATTGTTTTCTATTGTAAATGACTTAACAGAAGAGTAGATTACCCTGAAAAACCTGTTTTCCAAAAACAACCGAGGGCTTTTGAAGGCGACGGCATCCCTTCAAAATTTCTTAACTATATTAAATGGGCAGTTTTCCACGGTAAATCACCTATTATTATCTCGATGACCTTTACGAATGAAAATGACAGGAAACAATAATTAGTTTTGACTTTTTAAAATGACTTATATCTGTAAAATTGGCCATTTCACCCGAAAAATGTCCATAACATAAAACATAATAGTTTCTTCTCGTAAATGACTTAACAGACGAGTCATTTACCATGATTTACCTGTTTTTCACAAACATTTTAAAGCTGTTGAAGGCGGTTGCGTCCCTCCAAAATTTCTTAACTATATTAAAAGGGCAATTTTCGACAGTAAATCACCTGTTCTTAACTTGATGACCTTAAGGAATAAAAATGACAGTTAACAATAATTCGTTATGACTTTTTAAAATGACATACTCCGTAAAATGGGCAATTTCAACCAAAAAACGTTTATGACGTTAAAAATAATAGTTTCCTTTCGTTAATAACTTAACGAAAGAGACATTTACCATGAAAAACCTGTTTTCCACAAACATTTTAAAGCTGTTGAAGGCGACGTTATCCATGGTAAATGACCTATTATTAACTCTATGTCCTTTACGAATGAAAGTGACATTCAACCATAATACATAATGACCTTCTAACATGACCGTACTCCGTAAAATAGTAAACTTCACCCAAAAAATGTTCATAATGTAAAAAATGATTATTTCCCATCGTAAATGACTTAACGGTTGAGTCATTTAACACGAAAAACCTGTTTTCCACAAACAATTGAAAGCTGTTGTAGGCGATGGCATCCCTTCAAAATTTCTTAATTATATTAAATGGGCAGTTTTCCACGGTAAATCACCTATAATTTACTCGATGACCTTTTCGAAAGAAAATGAGAGTTAACAATAATTAGTGATGACTTTTTAAAATGACTTTACTCCGTAAAATGGTCATTTCACACAAAAAATGTTCATAACGTAAAACGTTATAGAAAAATGAAACAATTCAATTTTGTATAAACCACTTATATAATGCGTAAATCCGACCGGTTTCGGAAGAAAAGTTCCTTCTTCAGGGAAAGCTTATACTAATTTGATAGATAAGAACAATGTTTTATTATGGTAGGGATGGAGCAGTTGCTAGTTATTAATGTAGATTGGGTTGGTAAACTAGAAATTAATAATTAACATTTTATCGGCAATTGACGTTTTTTGACGATCGATGACGAAAAATGGCAATTTATTGGCATATTGACGTTTTTTTGACTATCTTAGCCCTAGATGGCAGTTTATAATTATTTTGGACGTTGTTGTGCTAAATGAAAATTATCAGCATTTCGAAGTTTTTTAACGATCTTAGCGCAAAATGGCACTTTTTAACCATTTTTGGCGCTAAATGGCAGTTTTTCATAATTTTGTGGATTTTTGAAGATTTTAGTGCTAGATGACGGTTTATTACGATTTCGGTCGTTTTTTGCGCTAAATGGCAATTTATCAGCAATTCAAAGTTTTTTGACGATTTTAGCGCTCAATGGAAGTTGACCACCATTTTTGACGTTTTTGGCGCTAAATGGAAGTTTTTCAGCATTTAGAGGAATTTTTGACGATTTTAGTGCTAGATGGCAGTTTATAACCGTTTTGGACTTTTATGCGCTAAATGGCAATTTATCAGCATTTCTACGTTTTTTGACGATTTTCATCCTAGATGTCAGTTTATAACCATTTCTGACGTTTTTAGCGCAAAATGGCAATTTATCAACATTTCCACATTTTTTGACGATATTAACTCTAGATGGCCGTTTATAACGATTTTTGACGTTTTCGCGTTAAATGGCAATTTTTCAGCATTTTGACTTTTTTTACGATATTTCGTGTTAGTGTTGTGTTCCGATACGACGCACGTGGTCAAAATGTTCATAAGGTATAAAATGATATTTTTTCCGTAAATGACTTAACTGAAAAACCTGTTTTGTTCACAAACATTTTAAAGTTGTTGAAGGCGACGGCATCCCTTCAAAATTTCTTAACTCTATTCAATGGGCAGTTTTCCACGGTAAATAAACCTATAATTAACTCGATGACCTATACGAATGAAAATGACAGTGAACAATGTTTCGTTATGACTTTTTATAATGACTTTCCTCCGTCAAGTTGGCCTTTTCACTCAAAAAATATTCATAATGTTAAAAATATAACCATTTTGGACGTTTTGGAAGTTTGGAAGTTTGGAAGTTTTTGTGACGATTTTAGTGCTAAATTTCATTTGTTACAGACGAATCTTGAAATACCTGCCAAATCTTGTTATTTAATACCTAGCACTTAGCAACCATCTCATCTCGCTAACAAATCGATGACAAATTCTTCATTTTAAGATGTAAACATCAGGTGTTTCGGCCTTTTGGAATAATCAGGTCGATTCTTGTAAGACATTATTTACGTATAGAAAAGATGCACGTGTCCGAATCAATTTGTTATACAAAACAAAGCACTTAGCAACCAACTTGTCTTAAATTATTATTGATGACAAATTCTGCATTTTAAGACGTAAAAAACAGGTGCTTTCGGTCATCTGGAGTAGTCAGGTCGATTCTTGCAAGACGTTGTATGTAAAGAAAAGACTGCACGTGTCCGAACTAGTTTGTTATTCAAAACAAAGCACCTGGCAACTAATATTGATCCCGCACACCTGCATCGGCCACCTGGAGTAATCAAGTCGATTTTTGAAAGACATTATTTATGTTTACTTAAAACAGGTGTTCGAAGATTTTAGTATATAAACCGTCGGAAAATAAGTATTTAGTTCTTACCAAAAAGATCTCTGACTTGTTATTTATTAACTATCTCCCGAAAACAAAGTGGCGATTGGAGTCCAGCGCCCTATGATTTATATAATTTGTGTATAACAAATAAGTGGTCTCATACATTTTCATTTATGGAGTTTTTCATAAGTAACCAAATATTTTTCTCCTACAAAAAGTTTCAAGAATCGATATCTAGATTGTGTTTTTCACACAAAACTAAGTGAATCACATTTAAATAGTGGATCGTTTTCCAATAAATAAATAATCACAGTGAGAACAGATATACTATAAGAATGAATTAAAAAATAAAATCTTGAAATTAACATGACAAGTGATATTTGAATTTGAATTTGAATTTGGAGTTTGAAGACAAGTGACATTTATCTTACGGGGTGATTTACTACGCACTTTACAATCCTTATAACGGCTTACCTGCCTAGATTTATAAAAATTATGTACTGCATTTAAATTCGACTTTGTACTTTCCATACCTTAACATGTTCCCAAGTGGAAGCTATATTAACGCATTCTAGAAATGACTTGTTCAAACCTTCCATAAAAAGTTTGTGTTTCATTTTATCACTGAACACACCAATAATAAATATGTCTTTCAAACACGATTCTTATCTTGCTTCAAAGTTACATGATAAACTAATATTTATGAGAAACGCTCTTTTACGTTCAGGTGACAAAATTTTCTCATTATATAAAATGAGAGCTTGGTCAAGCCTCTCCTTGAACAGGGACCACACTCTTGTCTTGTGACAGAATGCCCCCAGACTTTTACAAAAGCATCCATCGGGAATAAGAGCTGAAACAAATTTTGTGATTAAAAACTTATCTCAGCGCTTCCGGGTGAATCCGCTCCAGAACCTCGCCGCTCCAAAGCGTCTCCCCACTCAGCTTCCAGATCTCCGGCACCAGCCATCTCTTTCGATCGATGATTACCTGTGTCCGTCTCCCCGCAGCGGCAGAATCCAACCCTTTGTCCGGTCCCGCTTGAATAGCTGCAGCGACAGAATCTGAGCCCTTGCCCCAGATTTCGGCTTCTTCCGTAGATGGTCTGCTGTCACCGTCTTCTTCTTACGCATCCAAACCTTGCATGCCACGCCAAATTTGCTCCCTCAATATACAGCAATATAGATGCAGGCTCTAATGCACATCGTCTTGACATACGTGGTGGCGTCTTCTTGAGTGCGTCTTCATGCAACAATTTTTCCTATTGTCGCAACAATCTCTTCCGTACTATCCCTGTTATATCAATTTTGTCTTCAGGTTCTTTGCCAGTTGTGGAGTTGGCTACTATCGGCTTCGTCAGTTGTAATGTTCGTCTGCGCAGTTGTGGTGTCAAGCCAAATCAGATGTGGACTTACATGTGTGTAGACGAAGTATAATGGTGGGTAGTACTCAAATAGAGAGAGTAACGGTATTGTGTACAGGTATTTATTATGGAGCTGCCTTACGCAAAAGAGGACGAATCCAGCACGCATCGCCTTATATAGATTCGTGCAAGAATGCTATCTCGCTTGCACTCATGCAATTCACACAGACATTACAGTTCCTAAAGGGAATTGCTTGGAGGCTAGGATGAGAGCGAGGCAATTACTCGTATGCTAAAATTGAACAAACTCTAAACCTTTCTCCTTTAGAAGACCGTCGGATAAAATCTGATCTCATTAGTTTGTTCAAAATTATTAACTGTTTAATTGACTCGCCTATATTACTTCAACTCATCACATTTAATATGCCTTCTCATAAACACAGAAGTAAAGACCTGCTTTTCTATGGTTATAGTTAGTCAGGACTGTCCAGAATGTGTAGACACTTATTTTTTCTTCTATTTTCACTGTTTTTCTTTGCTTTCATTTACGATCCGAATCCTTACATTGTTCATTTCTATACTTTGTGATACTTTGTTTTAAATTGGACGTAAGTCCGTAAATAAATAAAGAAATAAATAAATCGAAATCATATAACATTAACATAAGTGGAGATGCCATCACTACGCAGCGGCCGAGAAATCCTGGCTTCAGCCGAAACATCACGGCCCTGCCCTGCAAACGGATTCACGCCAACTCAGAATGAAACCAACTCAGAAACACCCCAGAAAGGTCATTAAAAGCTATGAAAAAATAATATAAAAATAGTCGGTAACCTTAACTTAACTTAACCTTTTTAACCACTTTTTTTTTAATCGTCACTCTTAATGACCTTTCTGATGTGCTTCTGAGTTGGTTTCATTCTGAATTGTCTGGTCACCCCTGCAAACACAGATGCATTTATCGTCGATCCAGATCAGCTGATAAAGATGACAATAAACAGTATCAAGATATGCAGCAAAACACTAAGCAGTAACGAGCTAAGCAGCTTTCAGATATACAGCAACAAACGGACCGGAAACGATATATGCAGCTACCACAAATGCAGCAGCGAGATGTGCAGGAACAAATTGAGCAGCAACGAGATATGCAGCTTCCAGATATGCAGCAACGAGATGTGCGGCAACAAATTGAGCAGCAACTAATTATGTAGCTACCACACATGCAGCAACAGCTTATACAAATGCAGTAACAAACTGAGCAGCAATGAGATATGCAGCTTCCAATCATGGAGCAACGTGACACGCAGCTAACAGACATGTAGCAACGAACCCACCAGCAACGAGATATGCAGCTACCATACATTCGGCAACGAGATATTCAGCTACCATACATGCAGCAACGAGATGTGTAGCAACAAATTGAGCAGCATCGAGATACGCCACTCAACCGGAGGCCAGCTAGGCTATTTCTATTAGCAGTCCCATACTAGCCTGAGCCGCGTCCTGCCATCCCATTTTTTATGATAAATTATTCCTTTATATTGTTTATCCTAGTACTGGCCCAAGCTAGCCCGCCTCCCAACTTGTTTGCGACGAGATAAGCGATTCAAGTAATGACACCAGCTAGCCTGCTTTCCAACATATTTGCTTCCATCCTCTCTGCCAACCCCTCCATAATTACGGTCATCACCGAAACAGATAGAGCAACGAAGCGCGTAAGGCGACTGAAACGAGGTAGTGTTTGTAAGGTGATTTATGCATTAAAATCCTTACCGCGTTTCAGTCCGTAGCGTGACGGTAGGGATTGTAAATACGCCACCAGGACCAACCCCGAAGAAAATAAAATATTTACATTCAGTAAAGGTAAATGTAAATTTCCACAAAAAAGTTCAGAACTTATGTTCCCCCTCCTTTTCCTTTGCAACTTGTGTTAGGTTTTTATCCAGTAAAGACCTTTTTCATCACGATGACATTATTGTAACGTAAATTCAGTAAATAATCACCTTCAGATGGTAAAAATACTAATGACCTATTAAAATGAGCATTCTCCGTAAACTGGACTATTACACCAAAACATATTTTAAACCATTTTGGACGATTTTGGCGCTAATTGGGAAATTAATCGGCATATTGTCATTTTTGAGGATCTATGCCCTAGATGGCAGTTTATTACCATTTTGGACGTTGTTGTGCTAAATGCAAATTATCAGCATTTCCACATTTTGACGATTTTAGCGATCAATGGCGGTTGATCACCATTTCTGACGTTTTTGCGCTAAATGGCAGTTTTTCAGCATTTAGAGGATTTTTGACGATTTTAGTGCTAGATGGCAGTTTATAACCATTTTGGACTTTTTTGCGCTAAATGGCAATTTATCAGCATTTCGACGTTTTTTCACGATTTTCGTCCTAGATGTCAGTTTATAACAATTTTTGACGTTTTTAGCGCCAAATAACAATTTATCAGCATTTCCACATTTTTTGACGATTTTAACGCTAGATGGCAGTTTATAACGATTATTGATGTTTTTGGCGTAAAATGGCAATTTATCAGCATTTCGTAGTTTTATGACGATTTTAGCCCTAGATGGCAGTTTTTAACGATGTTGACGTTTTTCGCGTTAAATGGCAATTTATCAAAATATCTACGTTTTTGGACGACGGCGGTTTAAAACAGTTTTTGGCGCTAATTGGCAATTTATTAGCATTTCGACGTTTTTTGACGATATTTCGTGTGCGTGTTGTGTACGATGTGATACGACGTGGTCAAAATGTTCATAACGTATAAAATGATAATTTCTTTCCGTAAATGACTTAACCGAAGAGTCATTTACCATGAAAAACCTGTTTTTCACAAACATTTTAAAGCTGTTGAAGGCGACGGCATCCCTTCGAAATTTCATAACTATTTTAAATGGGCAATTTTCCACGGTAAATAAACCTATAATTAACTCGATGACCTACACGAATGAAAATGACAATTAACAATGATTCGTTATGACTTTTTAAAATGACTTTACTCCGTAAAATGGGCCATTTCACCCAAAAAATGTTCATAACATAAAAAGTAATAGTTTCCTTTCGTAAATTACTTAACAGAAGAGACACTGACCATGAAAAACCTGTTTTCCACAAATATTAAAAAGTTGTTGAAGGCCACGGTATTCCTTCAATATTTTTTAACTATATTAAATGGGCAGTTTTCCACGATAAGTCACCTATAATTATCCCGATGACCTTTACGAATGAAAATGACAGTTAACAATAACTAGTTATGACTTTTTAAAATGACAACTCCGTAAAATGGACCATTTCACCCCAAAATGTCGATAACGTAAAAAGTAATAGTTTCCTTTCGTAAATGAATTAACAGATGAGTTATTTACCATAATAAACCTGTTTTTAACAAATATTTTAAAGCTGTTGAGGGCGACGGCATCCCTTCAAAATTTCTTAACTATATTAAATATGCAATTTTCGACGGAAAATAAACCTATAATTAACTCGATGACCTACACGAATGAAAAAGACAATTAACAATGATACGTTATGACTTTTTAAAATGACCTTACTCCGTAAAATGGGCCATTTTACCCAAAAAATGTTCATAACGTAAAAAGTAATAGTTTCCTTTCGTAAATTACTTAACAGAAGAGACATTTACCATGAAAAACCTGTTTTTCATAAACATTTAAAAGCTGTTGAAGTTGCAGTTTTCCACGGTAAATCAACTATAATTATCTCGTTGACCTTTACGAATGAAAATGACAGTTAACAATAATTAGTTATGACTTTTTAAAATGAAGACTCCGTAAAATGGGCCATTTCACCCAAAAAATGTCCATAATGTAAAAAGGAATAGTTTCCTTTCGTAAATGACTTCACAGATGTGTAATTTACTGTATTTAACCTGTTTTTCACAAACATTTTAAAGCTGTTGAAGGCGACGGCATTCCTTCTTAATTTCTTTACTAGATTAAATTGGCAATTTTCGACGATAAATCACCTATAATTAACTCGAAGACCTTAAGGAATGAAAATTACCGTTAACTATAATTCGTTATGACTTTTTAAAATGACTTAACTCCGTAAAATGGGCCAATATGACAAAAAAACCGTCATAACGTAAAAAATAATAGTTTCCTTTCGTTAATGACTTAACAGAAGAGAAATTTATCATGAAAAACCTGTTTTCCACAAACATTTTAAAGTTGTTGAAGTCCACAATATCCCTTCAAAATTTCTTAGCTATATTAAATGGGTAGTTTACCTCAGTAAATCACCTCTAATTAACTCGATGACCTTTACGACAGTTAACAGTAATACATGATGAGCTTCTAACATGAAATTACATCGTATAATGGAAAACTTCACTCAAAAAATTTCCATAACGTAAACAATGATGATTTCCTTTCGTAACTGTCTTATCAGATGAGTCATTTTCCATTAAAAAATTGTTTTTCGCAAAAAAATTAAAGCTGTTGAAGGCGACGGCATCCCTTCAAAAAATTTTTAACTATTTTAAATGGGCGATTTTCCACGGGAAATAAACCAATAATTTACTCGATGTCCTTTTCGAAGGAAAATGACAGTTAGCCTTAACCTTAACCTACGTAATAACCTTCTAACATGACCTGACTCCGTAAAACGGAAAATTTTAACCAAAAAATGTCCATAACGTAAAAAATTATGATTTCCTTTCGTAAATGACTTAACTTATGAGTCATATAACACGACAAACCTGTTTTTCACAAAAAGTTTTAAGATTTTGAAGGCGACGGCATCCCTTCAAAATTTCTCAAGTGTTTTAAATGTGTAGTTTTCCACGGTAAATAAACCTATAAATAACTCCATGACCTTTACGAATGAAAATAACGGTTTACAATGATTCGTTATGACTTTAAAAAAGTCTTTACTCCATAAAATGGGCCATTTCGCCCATAAAATATTCATTAAAAGTAAAAGGTTTCTTTTGTAAATGACTTAACAGGAATGTCATTTACCAGGAAAATCCTGTTTTTGGCAAACAAAGCTGTTGAAGGCGACGGCGTCCCTTCAAAATTATATTAAATGGGCAGTTTTCCACGGTAAGTCACCTACAATTATCTTGATGACCTTTACGAACGAATAAAAACGACAGTAAACAATAATTAGTTATGACTTTTTAAAATGATAACTCCGTAAAATGGGCCATTTCACCCAAAAAATGTCCATTACGTAAAAAGGAATAGTTTCCTTTCGTAAATGACTTAACAGATGAGTAATTTACCATATTTAACCTGTTTTTCACAAACATTTTAAAGCTGTTGAAGGCGACGGCATCCCTTTAAAAGTTCTTAACTACAATAAATTGTCAGTTTTCGACGGTAAATCACCTATAATTAACTCGATGACCTTAAGGAATGAAAATTACAGATACCAATAATTCGTTATGACTTTTTAAAATGACTTAACTCCGAAAAAAGGGCGAATTCAACAAAAAACCTTCATAACGTTTAAAGTCATAGTTTCTTTTCATAAATGACTTAACAAACGAGACATTTAACATGAAAAACCTGTTTTTAACAAACATTTTAAAGCTGTTGAAGGCCACGGTATCCCTTCGAAATTTCTTAGCTATATTAAATGGGTAGTTTTCTACGGTAAATCACCTTTAATTAACTCGATGACCTTTACAAATGAAAATGACAGTTTACAATAATGCATAATGATCTTCTAACATGACTTCACTCCGTAAAATGGACAACTTCACCCAAAAAATACTCATAACGTTAAAAGTGATAATTTGCTTTTGTAAATGACTTAACAGTAAAAGTCATTTACCACAAAAAACCTGTTTTTCACATCAATTTTAAAGCTGTTGAAGGCGAAGGCATCCCTTTAAAATTTCTTAACTCTCTTAAATGGGCAGTTTTCCACGGTAAATAAACCTTTTATTTATTCTATGACCTTAACGAATAAAAATGACGTTTATGAAAGATTCCTTAAATAAATAAATAAATAAAGGTCTTTATTCCAGAATGTGGTGAGACTATTATAAGACTTTTAAAAATGACTTTACTCCATAAAATGGGCCATTTCTCCCAAAAAATGTTCATAATGTAAAAAGTAATTGTTTTCTATTGTAAATGACTTAACAGAAGAGTAGATTACCCTGAAAACCTGTTTTCCAAAAACAACCGAGGGCTTTTGAAGGCGACGGCATCCCTTCAAAATTTCTTAACTATATTAAATGGGCAGTTTTCCACGGTTAATCACCTATAATTATCTCGATGACCTTTACGAATGAAAATGACAGGAAACAATAATTAGTTTTGACTTTTTAAAATGACTTATCTCTGTGAAATTGGCCATTTCACCCAAAAAATGTCCATAACATAAAAAGTAATAGTTTCTTCTCGTAAATGACTTAACAGACGAGTCATTTACCATGATTTACCTGTTTTTCACAAACATTTTAAAGCTGTTGAAGGCGGTTGCGTCCCTCCAAAATTTCTTAACTATATTAAAAGGGCAATTTTCGACAGTAAATCACCTGTTCTTAACTTGATGACCTTAAGGAATAAAAATGACAGTTAACAATAATTCGTTATGACTTTTTAAAATGACATACTCCGTAAAATGGGCAATTTCAACCAAAAAACGTTTATGACGTTAAAAATAATAGTTTCCTTTCGTAAATAACTTAACGAAAGAGACATTTACCATGAAAAACCTGTTTTCCACAAACATTTTAAAGCTATTGAAGGTGACGTTATCCATGGTAAATGACCTATAATTAACTCTATGTCCTTTACGAATGAAAGTGACAGTCAAAAATAATACATAATGACCTTCTAACATGACCGTACTCCGTAAAATAGTAAACTTCACACAAAAAATGTTCATAATGTAAAAAATGATTATTTCCCATCGTAAATGACTTAACGGTTGAGTAATTTAACACGAAAAACCTGTTTTCCACAAACAATTGAAAGCTGTTGTAGGCGATGGCATCCCTTCAAAATTTCTTAGTTATATTAAATGGGCAGTTTTCCACGGTAAATCACCTATAATTTACTCGATGACCTTTTCGAAAGAAAATGAGAGTTAACAATAATTAGTGATGACTTTTTAAAATGACTTTACTCCGTAAAATGGTCATTTCACACAAAAAATGTTCATAACGTAAAACGTTATAGAAAAATGAAACAATTCAATTTTGTATAAACCACTTATATAATGCGTAAATCCGACCGGTTTCGGAAGAAAAGTTCCTTCTTCAGGGAAAGCTTATACTAATTTGATAGATAAGAACAATGTTTTATTATGGTAGGGATGGAGCAGTTGCTAGTTATTAATGTAGATTGGGTTGGTAAACTAGAAATTAATAATTAACATTTTATCGGCAATTGACGTTTTTTGACGATCGATGACGAAAAATGGCAATTTATCGGCATATTGACGTTTTTTTGACGATCTTAGCCCTAGATGGCAGTTTATAATTATTTTGGACGTTGTTGTGCTAAATGAAAATTATCAGCATTTCGAAGTTTTTTAACGATCTTAGCGCAAAATGGCACTTTTTAACCATTTTTGGCGCTAAATGGCAGTTTTTCATCATTTTGTGGATTTTTGAAGATTTTAGTGCTAGATGACGGTTTATTACGATTTCGGTCGTTTTTTGCGCTAAATGGCAATTTATCAGCAATTCAAAGTTTTTTGACGATTTTAGCGCTCAATGGAAGTTGACCACCATTTTTGACGTTTTTGGCGCTAAATGGAAGTTTTTCAGCATTTAGAGGAATTTTTGACGATATTAGTGCTAGATGGCAGTTTATAACCGTTTTGGACTTTTAAGCGCTAAATGGCAATTTATCAGCATTTCTACGTTTTTTGACTATTTTCATCCTAGATGTCAGTTTATAACCATTTCTGACGTTTTTAGCGCAAAATGGCAATTTATCAACATTTCCACATTTTTTGACGATATTAACTCTAGATGGCCGTTTATAACGATTTTTGACGTTTTCGCGTTAAATGGCAATTTTTCAGCATTTTGACTTTTTTTACGATATTTCGTGTTAGTGTTGTGTTCCGATACGACGCACGTGGTCAAAATGTTCATAAGGTATAAAATGATATTTTTTCCGTAAATGACTTAACTGAAAAACCTGTTTTGTTCACAAACATTTTAAAGTTGTTGAAGGCGACGGCATCCCTTCAAAATTTCTTAACTCTATTCAATGGGCAGTTTTCCACGATAAATAAACCTATAATTAACTCGATGACCTATACGAATGAAAATGACAGTGAACAATGTTTCGTTATGACTTTTTATAATGACTTTTCTCCGTCAAGTTGGCCTTTTCACTCAAAAAATATTCATAATGTTAAAAATATAACCATTTTGGACGTTGTTGGCGCTAAATGCAATTTAACAGCACGTCGAAGTTTTTGTGACGATTTTAGTGCTAAATTGCATTTGTTACAGACGAATCTTGAAATACCTGCCAAATCTTGTTATTTAATACCTAGCACTTAGCAACCATCTCATCTCGCTAACAAATCGATGACAAATTCTTCATTTTAAGATGTAAACATCAGGTGTTTCGGCCTTTTGGAATAATCAGGTCGATTCTTGTAAGACATTATTTACGTATAGAAAAGATGCACGTGTCCGAATCAATTTGTTATACAAAACAAAGCACTTAGCAACCAACTTGTCTTAAATTATTATTGATGACAAATTCTGCATTTTAAGACGTAAAAAACAGGTGCTTTCGGTCATCTGGAGTAGTCAGGTCAATTCTTGCAAGACGTTGTATGTAAAGAAAAGACTGCACGTGTCCGAACTAGTTTGTTATTCAAAACAAAGCACCTGGCAACTAATATTGATCCCGCACACCTGCATCGGCCACCTGGAGTAATCAAGTCGATTTTTGAAAGACATTATTTATGTTTACTTAAAACAGGTGTTCGAAGATTTTAGTATATAAACCGTCGGAAAATAAGTATTTTGTTCTTACCAAAAAGATCTCTGACTTGTTATTTATTAACTATCTCCCGAAAACAAAGTGGCGATTGGAGTCCAGCGCCCTATGATTTATATAATTTGTGTATAACAAATAAGTGGTCGCATACATTTTCATTTATGGAGTTTTTCATAAGTAACCAAATATTTTTCTCCTACAAAAAGTTTCAAGAATCGATATCTAGATTGTGTTTTTCACACAAAACTAAGTGAATCACATTTAAATAGTGGATCGTTTTCCAATTAATAAATAATCACAGTGAGAACAGATATACTATAAGAATGAATTAAAAAATAAAATCTTGAAATTAACATGACAAGTGATATTTGAATTTGAATTTGAATTTGGAGTTTGAAGACAAGTGACATTTATCTTACGGGGTGATTTACTACGCACTTTACAATCCTTATAACGGCTTACCTGCCTAGATTTATAAAAATTATGTACTGCATTTAAATTCGACTTTGTACTTTCCATACCTTAAACATGTTCCCAAGTGGAAGCTATATTAACGCATTCTAGAAATGACTTGTTCAAACCTTCCATAAAAAGTTTGTGTTTCATTTTATCACTGAACACACCAATAATAAATATGTCTTTCAAACACGATTCTTATCTTGCTTCAAAGTTACATGACAAACTAATATTTATGAGAAACGCTCTTTTACGTTCAGGTGACAAAATTTTCTCATTATATAAAATGAGAGCTTGGTCAAGCCTCTCCTTGAACAGGGACCACACTCTTGTCTTGTGACAGAATGCCCCCAGACTTTTACAAAAGCATCCATCGGGAATAAGAGCTGAAACAAATTTTGTGATTAAAAACTTATCTCAGCGCTTCCGGGTGAATCCGCTCCAGAACCTCACCGCTCCAAAGCGTCTCCCCACTCAGCTTCCAGATCTCCGGCACCAGCCATCTCTTTCGATCGATGATTACCTGTGTCCGTCTCCCCGCAGCGGCAGAATCCAACCCTTTGTCCGGTCCCGCTTGAATAGCTGCAGCGACAGAATCTGAGCCCTTGCCCCAGATTTCGGCTTCTTCCGTAGATGGTCTGCTGTCACCGTCTTCTTCTTACGCATCCAAACCTTGCATGCCACGCCAAATTTGCTCCCTCAATATACAGCAATATAGATGCAGGCTCTAATGCACATCGTCTTGACATCCGTGGTGGCGTCTTCTTGAGTGCGTCTTCATGCAACAATTTTTCCTATTGTCGCAACAATCTCTTCCGTACTATCCCTGTTATATCAATTTTGTCTTCAGGTTCTTTACCAGTTGTGGAGTTGGCTACTATCGGCTGCGTCAGTTGTAATGTTCGTCTGCGCAGTTGTGGTGTCAAGCCAAATCAGATGCGGACTTACATGTGTGTAGACGAAGTATAATGGTGGGTAGTACTCAAATAGAGAGAGTAACGGTATTGTGAACAGGTATTTATTATGGAGCTGCCTTACGCAAAAGAGGACGAATCCAGCACGCATCGCCTTATATATATTCGTGCAAGGATGCTATCTCGCTTGCACTCATGCAATTCACACAGACATTACAGTTCCTAAAGGGAATTGCTTGGAGGCTAGGATGAGAGCGAGGCAATTACTCGTATGCTAAAATTGAACAAACTCTAAACCTTTCTCCTTTAGAAGACCGTCGGATAAAATCTGATCTCATTAGTTTGTTCAAAATTATTAACTGTTTAATTGACTCGCCTATATTACTTCAACTCATCACATTTAATATGCCTTCTCATAAACTCAGAAGTAAAGACCTGCTTTTCTATGGTTATAGTTAGTCAGGACTGTCCAGAATGTGTAGACACTTATTTTTTCTTCTATTTTCACTGTTTTTCTTTGCTTTCATTTACGATCCGAATCCTTACATTGTTCATTTCTATACTTTGTGATACTTTGTTTTAAATTGGACGTTAGTCCGTAAATAAATAAAGAAATAAATAAATCGAAATCATATAACATTAACATAAGTGGAGATGCCATCACTACGCAGCGGCCGTGAAATCCTGGCTTCAGCCGAAACATCACGGCCCTGCCCTGCAAACGGATTCACGCCAACTCAGAATGAAACCAACTCAGAAACACCCCAGAAAGGTCAT
This sequence comes from Limnephilus rhombicus, assembly GCA_929108145.2. Lineage (NCBI taxonomy): Eukaryota > Metazoa > Arthropoda > Insecta > Trichoptera > Limnephilidae > Limnephilus > Limnephilus rhombicus. The sequence goes on from OV815288.1 coordinate 21,530,490, forward strand.
TAAAAGCTATGAAAAAATAATATAAAAATAGTCGGTAACCTTAACTTAACTTAACCTTTTTAACCACTTTTTTTTTAATCGTCACTCTTAATGACCTTTCTGATGTGCTTCTGAGTTGGTTTCATTCTGAATTGTCTGGTCACCCCTGCAAACACAGATGCATTTATCGTCGATCCAGATCAGCTGATAAAAATGACAATAAACAGTATCAAGATATGCAGCAAAACACTAAGCAGTAACGAGCTAAGCAGCTTTCAGATATACAGCAACAAACGGACCGGAAACGATATATGCAGCTACCACAAATGCAGCAGCGAGATGTGCAGGAACAAATTGAGCAGCAACGAGATATGCAGCTTCCAGATATGCAGCAACGAGATGTGCGGCAACAAATTGAGCAGCAAATAATTATGCAGCTACCACACATGCAGCAACAGCTTATACAAATGCAGTAACAAACTGAGCAGCAATGAGATATGCAGCTTCCAATCATGGAGCAACGTGACACGCAGCTAACAGACATGTAGCAACGAACCCACCAGCAACGAGATATGCAGCTACCATACATTCGGCAACGAGATATTCAGCTACCATACATGCAGCAACGAGATGTGTAGCAACAAATTGAGCAGCATCGAGATACGCCACTCAACCGGAGGCCAGCTAGGCTATTTCTATTAGCAGTCCCATACTAGCCTGAGCCGCGTCCTGCCATCCCATTTTTTATGATAAATTATTCCTTTATATTGTTTATCCTAGTACTGGCCCAAGATAGCCCGCCTCCCAACTTTTTTGCGACGAGATAAGCGATTCAAGTAATGACATCAGCTAGCCTGCTTCCCAACATATTTGCTTCCATCCTCTCTGCCAACCCCTCCATAATTACGGTCATCACAGAAACAGATAGAGCAACGAAGCGCGTAAGGCGACTGAAACGAGGTAGTGTTTGTAAGGTGATTTATGCATTAAAATCCTTACCGCGTTTCAGTCCGTAGCGTGACGGTAGGGATTGTAAATACGCCACCAGGACCAACCCCGAAGAAAATAAAATATTTACATTCAGTAAAGGTAAATGTAAATTTCCACAAAAAAGTTCAGAACTTATGTTCCCCCTCCTTTTCCTTTGCAACTTGTGTTAGGTTTTTATCCAGTAAAGACCTTTTTCATCACGATGACATTATTGTAACGTAAATTCAGTAAATAATCACCTTCAGATGGTAAAAATACTAATGACCTATTAAAATGAGCATTCTCCGTAAACTGGACTATTACACCAAAACATATTTTAAACCATTTTGGACGATTTTGGCGCTAAATGGGAAATTAATCGGCATATTGTCATTTTTGAGGATCTATGCCCTAGATGGCAGTTTATTACCATTTTGGACGTTGTTGTGCTAAATGCAAATTATCAGCATTTCCACATTTTGACGATTTTAGCGATCAATGGCAGTTGATCACCATTTTTGACGTTTTTGCGCTAAATGGCAGTTTTTCAGCATTTAGAGGATTTTTGACGATTTTAGTGCTAGATGGCAGTTTATAACCATTTTGGACTTTTTTGCGCTAAATGGCAATTTATCAGCATTTCGACGTTTTTTCACGATTTTCGTCCTAGATGTCAGTTTATAACAATTTTTGACGTTTTTAGCGCCAAATAACAATTTATCAGCATTTCCACATTTTTTGACGATTTTAACGCTAGATGGCAGTTTATAACGATTATTGATGTTTTTGGCGTAAAATGGCAATTTATCAGCATTTCGTAGTTTAATGACGATTTTAGCCCTAGATGGCAGTTTTTAACGATGTTGACGTTTTTCGCGTTCGGTAAATCAACTATAATTATCTCGTTGACCTTTACGAATGAAAATGACAGTTAACAATAATTAGTTATGACTTTTTAAAATGAAGACTCCGTAAAATGGGCCATTTCACCTAAAAAATGTCCATAATGTAAAAAGGAATAGTTTCCTTTCGTAAATGACTTCACAGATGTGTAATTTACCATATTTAACCTGTTTTTCACAAACATTTTAAAGCTGTTGAAGGCGACGGCATTCCTTCTTAATTTCTTTACTAGATTAAATTGGCAATTTTCGACGATAAATCACCTATAATTAACTCGAAGACCTTAATGAATGAAAATTACCGTTAACTATAATTCGTTATGACTTTTTAAAATGACTTAACTCCGTAAAATGGGCCAATACGACAAAAAAACCGTCATAACGTAAAAAATAATAGTTTCCTTTCGTTAATGACTTAACAGAAGAGAAATTTATCATGAAAAACCTGTTTTCCACAAACATTTTAAAGTTGTTGAAGTCCACAATATGCCTTCAAAATTTCTTAGCTATATTAAATGGGTAGTTTACCTCAGTAAATCACCTCTAATTAACTCGATGACCTTTACGACAGTTAACAGTAATACATGATGAGCTTCTAACATGAAATTACTCCGTATAATGGAAAACTTCACTCAAAAAATGTCCATAACGTAAAAAATGATGATTTCCTTTCGTAACTGTCTTATCAGATGAGTCATTTTCCATTAAAAAATTGTTTTTCGCAAAAAAATTAAAGCTGTTGAAGGCGACGGCATCCCTTCAAAAAATTTTTAACTATTTTAAATGGGCGATTTTCCACGGGAAATAAACCAATAATTTACTCGATGTCCTTTTCGAAGGAAAATGACAGTTAGCCTTAACCTTAACCTACGTAATAACCTTCTAACATGATCCGTAAAACGGAAAATTTTAACCAAAAAATGTCCATAACGTAAAAAATTATGATTTCCTTTCGTAAATGACTTAACTTATGAGTCATATAACACGACAAACCTGTTTTTCACAAAAAGTTTAAAGATTTTGAAGGCGACGGCTTCCCTTTAAAATTTCTCAAGTGTTTTAAATGAGCAGTTTTCCACGGTAAATAAACCTATAAATAACTCCATGACCTTTACGAATGAAAATAACGGTTTACAATGATTCGTTATGACTTTAAAAAAGTCTTTACTCCATAAAATGGGCCATTTCGCCCATAAAATGTTCATTAAAAGTAATAGGTTGTTTTTGACTTAACAGGAGAGTCATTTACCAGGAAAATCCTGTTTTTTGCAAACAAAGCTGTTGAAGGCGACGGCGTCCATTCAAAATTATATTAAATGGGCAGTTTTCCACGGTAAGTCACCTACAATTATCTTGATGACCTTTACGAACGAATAAAAACGACAGTAAACAATAATTAGTTATGACTTTTTAAAATGATAACTCCGTAAAATGGGCCATTTCACCCAAAAAATGTCCATTACGTAAAAAGGAATAGTTTCCTTTCGTAAATGACTTAACAGATGAGTAATTTACCATATTTAACCTGTTTTTCACACACATTTTAAAGCTGTTGAAGGCGACGGCATCCCTTTAAAAGTTCTTAACTACAATAAATTGTCAGTTTTCGACGGTAAATCACCTATAATTAACTCGATGACCTTAAGGAATGAAAATTACAGTTACCAATAATTCGTTATGACTTTTTAAAATGACTAAACTCCGAAAAAAGGGCCGATTCAACAAAAAACCTTCATAACGTTTAAAGTCATAGTTTCCTTTCATAAATGACTTAATAAAAGAGACATTTAACATGAAAAACCTGTTTACAACAAACATTTTAAAGCTGTTGAAGGCCACGGTATCCCTTCGAAATTTCTTAGCTATATTAAATGGGTAGTTTTCTACGGTAAATCACCTTTAATTAACTCTATGACCTTTACAAATGAAAATGACAGTTTACAATAATACATAATGATCTTCTAACATGACTTCACTCCGTAAAATGGACAACTTCACCCAAAAAATACTCATAACGTTAAAAGTGATAATTTGCTTTCATATAGACTTAACAGTAAAAGTCATTTACCACAAAAAACCTGTTTTTCACATCAATTTTAAAACTGTTGAAGGCGAAGGCATCCCTTTAAAATTTCTTAACTGTCTTAAATGGGCAGTTTTCCACGGTAAATAAACCTTTTATTTATTCTATGACCTTAACGAATAAAAATGACGTTTATGAAAGATTCCTTAAATAAATAAATATATAAAGGTCTTTATTCCAGAATGTGGTGAGACTATTATAAGACTTTTAAAAATGACTTTACTCCATAAAATGGGCCATTTCTCACAAAAAATGTTCATAATGTAAAAAGTAATTGTTTTCTATTGTAAATGACTTAACAGAAGAGTAGATTACCCTGAAAAACCTGTTTTCCAAAAACAACTGAAAGCTTTTGAAGGCGACGGCATCCCTTCAAAATTTCTTAACTATATTAAATGGGCAGTTTTCCCCGGTAAATCACCTATAATTATCTCGATGACCTTTACGAATGAAAATGATAGGAAACAATAATTAGTTTTGACTTTTTAAAATGACTTATCTCTGTAAAATTGGCCATTTCACCCAAAAAATGTCCATAACATAAAAAGTAATAGTTTCTTCTCGTAAATGACTAAACAGACGAGTCATTTACCATGATTTACCTGTTTTTCACAAACATTTTAAAGCTGTTGAAGGCGGTTGCGTCCCTCCAAAATTTCTTAACTATATTAAAAGGGCAATTTTCGACAGTAAATCACCTGTTCTTAACTTGATGACCTTAAGGAATAAAAATGACAGTTAACAATAATTCGTTATGACTTTTTAAAATGACATACTCCGTAAAATGGGCAATTTCAACCAAAAAACGTTTATGACGTTAAAAATAATAGTTTCCTTTCGTAAATAACTTAACGAAAGAGACATTTACCATGAAAAACCTGTTTTCCACAAACATTTTAAAGCTATTGAAGGTGACGTTATCCATGGTAAATGACCTATAATTAACTCTATGTCCTTTACGAATGAAAGTGACAGTCAAAAATAATACATAATGACCTTCTAACATGACCGTACTCCGTAAAATAGTAAACTTCACACAAAAAATGTTCATAATGTAAAAAATGATTATTTCCCATCGTAAATGACTTAACGGTTGAGTCATTTAAATGAAAATTATCAGCATTTCGAAGTTTTTTAACGATCTTAGCGCAAAATGGCACTTTTTAACCATTTTTGGCGCTAAATGGCAGTTTTTCATCATTTTGTGGATTTTTGAAGATTTTAGTGCTAGATGACGGTTTATTACGATTTCGGTCGTTTTTTGCGCTAAATGGCAATTTATCAGCAATTCAAAGTTTTATGACGATTTTAGCGCTCAATGGAAGTTGACCACCATTTTTGACGTTTTTGGCGCTAAATGGAAGTTTTTCAGCATTTAGAGGAATTTTTGACGATTTTAGTGCTAGATGGCAGTTTATAACCGTTTTGGACTTTTATGCGCTAAATGGCAATTTATCAGCATTTCTACGTTTTTTGACGATTTTCATCCTAGATGTCAGTTAATAACCATTTCTGACGTTTTTAGCGCAAAATTAATACCTAGCACTTAGCAACCATCTCATCTCGCTAACAAATCGATGACAAATTCTTCATTTTAAGATGTAAACATCAGGTGTTTCGGCCTTTTGGAATAATCAGGTCGATTCTTGTAAGACATTATTTACGTATAGAAAAGATGCACGTGTCCGAATCAATTTGTTATACAAAACAAAGCACTTAGCAACCAACTTGTCTTAAATTATTATTGATGACAAATTCTGCATTTTAAGACGTAAACAACAGGTGCTTTCGGTCATCTGGAGTAGTCAGGTCGATTCTTGCAAGACGTTGTTTGTAAAGAAAAGACTGCACGTGTTCGAACTAGTTTGTTATTCAAAACAAAGCAGCTGGCAACTAATATTGATCCCGCACACCTGCATCGGCCACCTGGAGTAATCAAGTCGATTTTTGAAAGACATTATTTATGTTTACTTAAAACAGGTGTTCGAAGATTTTAGTATATAAACCGTCGGAAAATAAGTATTTAGTTCTTACCAAAAAGATCTCTGACTTGTTATTTATTAACTATCTCCCGAAAACAAGGTGGCGATTGGAGTCCAGCGCCCTATGATTTATATAATTTGTGTATAACAAATAAGTGGTCTCATACATTTTCATTTATGGAGTTTTTCATAAGTAACCAAATATTTTTCTCCTACAAAAAGTTTCAAGAATCGATATCTAGATTGTGTTTTTCACACAAAACTAAGTGAATCACATTTAAATAGTGGATCGTTTTCCAATTAATAAATAATCACAGTGAGAACAGATATACTATAAGAATGAATTAAAAAATAAAATCTTGAAATTAACATGACAAGTGATATTTGAATTTGAATTTGAATTTGGAGTTTGAAGACAAGTGACATTTATCTTACGGGGTGATTTACTACGCACTTTACAATCCTTATAACGGCTTACCTGCCTAGATTTATAAAAATTATGTACTGCATTTAAATTCGACTTTGTACTTTCCATACCTTAAACATGTTCCCAAGTGGAAGCTATATTAACGCATTCTAGAAATGACTTGTTCAAACCTTCCATAAAAAGTTTGTGTTTCATTTTATCACTGAACACACCAATAATAAATATGTCTTTCAAACACGATTCTTATCTTGCTTCAAAGTTACATGACAAACTAATATTTATGAGAAACGCTCTTTTACGTTCAGGTGACAAAATTTTCTCATTATATAAAATGAGAGCTTGGTCAAGCCTCTCCTTGAACAGGGACCACACTCTTGTCTTGTGACAGAATGCCCCCAGACTTTTACAAAAGCATCCATCGGGAATAAGAGCTGAAACAAATTTTGTGATTAAAAACTTATCTCAGCGCTTCCGGGTGAATCCGCTCCAGAACCTCGCCGCTCCAAAGCGTCTCCCCACTCAGCTTCCAGATCTCCGGCACCAGCCATCTCTTTCGATCGATGATTACCTGTGTCCGTCTCCCCGCAGCGGCAGAATCCAACCCTTTGTCCGGTCCCGCTTGAATAGCTGCAGCGACAGAATCTGAGCCCTTGCCCCAGATTTCGGCTTCTTCCGTAGATGGTCTGCTGTCACCGTCTTCTTCTTACGCATCCAAACCTTGCATGCCACGCCAAATTTGCTCCCTCAATATACAGCAATATAGATGCAGGCTCTAATGCACATCGTCTTGACATACGTGGTGGCGTCTTCTTGAGTGCGTCTTCATGCAACAATTTTTCCTATTGTCGCAACAATCTCTTCCGTACTATCCCTGTTATATCAATTTTGTCTTTAGGTTCTTTGCCAGTTGTGGAGTTGGCTACTATCGGCTGCGTCAGTTGTAATGTTCGTCTGCGCAGTTGTGGTGTCAAGCCAAATCAGATGCGGACTTACATGTGTGTAGACGAAGTATAATGGTGGGTAGTACTCAAATAGAGAGAGTAACGGTATTGTGTACAGGTATTTATTATGGAGCTGCCTTACGCAAAAGAGGACGAATCCAGCACGCATCACCTTATATAGATTCGTGCAAGAATGCTATCTCGCTTGCACTCATGCAATTCACACAGACATTACAGTTCCTAAAGGGAATTGCTTGGAGGCTAGGATGAGAGCGAGGCAATTACTCGTATGCTAAAATTGAACAAACTCTAAACCTTTCTCCTTTAGAAGACCGTCGGATAAAATCTGATCTCATTAGTTTGTTCAAAATTATTAACTGTTTAATTGACTCGCCTATATTACTTCAACTCATCACATTTAATATGCCTTCTCATAAACTCAGAAGTAAAGACCTGCTTTTCTATGGTTATAGTTAGTCAGGACTGTCCAGAATGTGTAGACACTTATTGTTTCTTCTATTTTCACTGTTTTTCTTTGCTTTCATTTACGATCCGAATCCTTACATTGTTCATTTCTATACTTTGTGATACTTTGTTTTAAATTGGACGTAAGTCCGTAAATAAATAAAGAAATAAATAAATCGAAATCATATAACATTAACATAAGTGGAGGTGCCATCACTACGCAGCGGCCGTGAAATCCTGGCTTCAGCCGAAACATCACGGCCCTGCCCTGCAAACGGATTCACGCCAACTCAGAATGAAACCAACTCAGAAACACCCCAGAAAGGTCATTAAAAGCTATGAAAAAATAATATAAAAATAGTCGGTAACCTTAACTTAACTTAACCTTTTTAACCACTTTTTTTTTAATCGTCACTCTTAATGACCTTTCTGAGGTGCTTCTGAGTTGGTTTCATTCTGAATTGTCTGGTCACCCCTGCAAACACAGATGCATTTATCGTCGATCCAGATCAGCTGATAAAGATGACAATAAACAGTATCAAGATATGCAGCAAAACACTAAGCAGTAACGAGCTAAGCAGCTTTCAGATATACAGCAACAAACGGACCGGAAACGATATATGCAGCTACCACAAATGCAGCAGCGAGATGTGCAGGAACAAATTGAGCAGCAACGAGATATGCAGCTTCCAGATATGCAGCAACGAGATGTGCGGCAACAAATTGAGCAGCAACTAATTATGCAGCTACCACACATGCAGCAACAGCTTATACAAATGCAGTAACAAACTGAGCAGCAATGAGATATGCAGCTTCCAATCATGGAGCAACGTGACACGCAGCTAACAGACATGTAGCAACGAACCCACCAGCAACGAGATATGCAGCTACCATACATTCGGCAACGAGATATTCAGCTACCATACATGCAGCAACGAGATGTGTAGCAACAAATTGAGCAGCATCGAGATACGCCACTCAACCGGAGGCCAGCTAGGCTATTTCTATTAGCAGTCCCATACTAGCCTGAGCCGCGTCCTGCCATCCCATTTTTTATGATAAATTATTCCTTTATATTGTTTATCCTAGTACTGGCCCAAGCTAGCCCGCCTCCCAACTTGTTTGCGACGAGATAAGCGATTCAAGTAATGACACCAGCTAGCCTGCTTCCCAACATATTTGCTTCCATCCTCTCTGCCAACCCCTCCATAATTACGGTCATCACAGAAACAGATAGAGCAACGAAGCGCGTAAGGCGACTGAAACGAGGTAGTGTTTGTAAGGTGATTTATGCATTAAAATCCTTACCGCGTTTCAGTCCGTAGCGTGACGGTAGGGATTGTAAATACGCCACCAGGACCAACCCCGAAGAAAATAAAATATTTACATTCAGTAAAGGTAAATGTAAATTTCCACAAAAAAGTTCAGAACTTATGTTCCCCCTCCTTTTCCTTTGCAACTTGTGTTAGGTTTTTATCCAGTAAAGACCCTTTTCATCACGATGACATTATTGTAACGTAAATTCAGTAAATAATCACCTTCAGATGGTAAAAATACTAATGACCTATTAAAATGAGCATTCTCCGTAAACTGGACTATTACACCAAAACATATTTTAAACCATTTTGGACGATTTTGGCGCTAAATGGGAAATTAATCGGCATATTGTCATTTTTGAGGATCTATGCCCTAGATGGCAGTTTATTACCATTTTGGACGTTGTTGTGCTAAATGCAAATTATCAGCATTTCCACATTTTGACGATTTTAGCGATCAATGGCAGTTGATCACCATTTTTGACGTTTTTGCGCTAAATGGCAGTTTTTCAGCATTTAGAGGATTTTTGACGATTTTAGTGCTAGATGGCAGTTTATAACCATTTTGGACTTTTTTGCGCTAAATGGCAATTTATCAGCATTTCGACATTTTTTGACGATTTTCGTCCTAGATGTCAGTTTATAACAATTTTTGACGTTTTTAGCGCCAAATAACAATTTATCAGCATTTCCACATTTTTTGACGATTTTAACGCTAGATGGCAGTTTATAACGATTATTGATGTTTTTGGCGTAAAATGGCAATTTATCAGCATTTCGTAGTTTAATGACGATTTTAGCCCTAGATGGCAGTTTTTAACGATGTTGACGTTTTTCGCGTTAAATGGCAATTTATCAAAATATCTACGTTTTTGGACGACGGCGGTTTAAAACAGTTTTTGGCGCTAATTGGCAATTTATTAGCATTTCGACGTTTTTTGACGAGATTTCGTGTACGTGTTGTGTACGATGTGATACGACGTGGTCAAAATGTTCATAACGTATAAAATGATAATTTCTTTCCGTAAATGACTTAACCGAAGAGTCATTTACCATGAAAAACCTGTTTTTCACAAACATTTTAAAGCTGTTGAAGGCGACGGCATCCCTTCAAAATTTCATAACTATTTTAAATGGGCAATTTTCCACGGTAAATAAACCTATAATTAACTCGATGACCTACACGAATGAAAATGACAATTAACAATGATTCGTTATGACTTTTTAAAATGACTTTACTCCGTAAAATGGCCCATTTCACCCAAAAAATGTTCATAACATAAAAAGTAATAGTTTCCTTTCGTAAATTACTTAACAGAAGAGACACTGACCATGAAAAACTGTTTTCCACAAATATTTAAAAGTTGTTGAAGGCCACGGTATTCCTTCAAAATTTTTTAACTACATTAAATGGGCAGTTTTCCACGATAAGTCACCTATAATTATCCCGATGACCTTTACGAATGAAAATGACAGTTAACAATAACTAGTTATGACTTTTTAAAATGACAACTCCGTAAAATGGACCATTTCACCCCAAAATGTCGATAACGTAAAAAGTAATAGTTTCCTTTCGTAAATGAATTAACAGATGAGTTATTTACCATAATAAACCTGTTTTTAACAAATATTTTAAAGCTGTTGAGGGCGACGGCATCCCTTCAAAATTTCTTAACTATATTAAATGTGCAATTTTCGACGGAAAATAAACCTATAATTAACTCGACGACCTACACGAATGAAAAAGACAATTAATAATGATACGTTATGACTTTTTAAAATGACCTTACTCCGAAAAATGGGCCATTTTACCCAAAAAATGTTCATAACGTAAAAAGTAATAGTTTCCTTTCGTAAATTACTTAACAGAAGAGACATTTACCATGAAAAACCTGTTTTTCATAAACATTTAAAAGCTGTTGAAGGCCACAGTATCCCTTCAAAAATTTTTAACTATATTTAATGGGCAGTTTTCCACGGTAAATCAACTATAATTATCTCGTTGACCTTTACGAATGAAAATGACAGTTAACAATAATTAGTTATGACTTTTTAAAATGAAGACTCCGTAAAATGGGCCATTTCACCCAAAAAATGTCCATAATGTAAAAAGGAATAGTTTCCTTTCGTAAATGACTTCACAGATGTGTAATTTACCATATTTAACCTGTTTTTCACAAACATTTTAAAGCTGTTGAAGGCGACGGCATTCCTTCTTAATTTCTTTACTAGATTAAATTGGCAATTTTCGATGATAAATCACCTATAATTAACTCGAAGACCTTAAGGAATGAAAATTACCGTTAACTGTATTTCGTTATGACTTTTTAAAATGACTTAACTCCGTTAAATGGGCCAATACGACAAAAAAACCGTCATAACGTAAAAAATAATAGTTTCCTTTCGTTAATGACTTAACAGAAGAGAAATTTATCATGAAAAACCTGTTTTCCACAAACATTTTAAAGTTGTTGAAGTCCACAATATCCCTTCAAAATTTCTTAGCTATATTAAATGGGTAGTTTACCTCAGTAAATCACCTCTAATTAACTCGATGACTTTTACCACAGTTAACAGTAATACATGATGAGCTTCTAACATGAAATTACTCCGTATAATGGAAAACTTCACTCAAAAAATGTCCATAACGTAAAAAATGATGATTTCCTTTCGTAACTGACTTATCAGATGAGTCATTTTCCATTAAAAAATTGTTTTTCGCAAAAAAATTAAAGCTGTTGAAGGCGACGGCATCCCTTCAAAAAATTTTTAACTATTTTAAATGGGCAATTTTCCACGGGAAATAAACCAATAATTTACTCGATGTCCTTTTCGAAGGAAAATGACAGTTAGCCTTAACCTTAACCTACGTAATAACCTTCTAACATGACCTTACTCCGTAAAACGGAAAATTTTAACCAAAAAATGTCCATAACGTAAAAAATTATGATTTCCTTTCGTAAATGACTTAATTTATGAGTCATATAACACGACAAACCTGTTTTTCACAAAAAGTTTAAAGATTTTGAAGGCGACGGCATCCCTTCAAAATTTCTCAAGTGTTTTAAATGTGCAGTTTTCCACGGTAAATAAACCTATAAATAACTCCATGACCTTTACGAATGAAAATAACGGTTTACAATGATTCGTTATGACTTTAAAAAAGTCTTTACTCCATAAAATGGGCCATTTCGCCCATAAAATGTTCATTAAAAGTAATAGGTTTCTTTTGTAAATGACTTAACAGGAGAGTCATTTACCAGGAAAATCCTGTTTTTGACAAACAAAGCTGTTGAAGGCGACGGCGTCCCTTCAAAATTATATTAAATGGGCAGTTTTCCACGGTAAGTCACCTACAATTATCTTGATGACCTTTACGAACGAATAAAAACGACAGTAAACAATAATTAGTTATGACTTTTTAAAATGATAACTCCGTAAAATGGGCCATTTCACCCAAAAAATGTCCATTACGTAAAAAGGAATAGTTTCCTTTCGTAAATGACTTAACAGATGAGTAATTTACCATATTTAACCTGTTTTTCACAAAAATTTTAAAGCTGTTGAAGGTGACGGCATCCCTTTAAAAGTTCTTAACTACAATAAATTGTCAGTTTTCGACGGTAAATCACCTATAATTAACTCGATGACCTTAAGGAATGAAAATGACAGTTACCAATAATTCGTTATGACTTTTTAAAATGACTAAACTCCGAAAAAAGGGCCGATTCAACAAAAAACCTTCATAACGTTTAAAGTCATAGTTTCCTTTCATAAATGACTTAACAAAAGAGACATTTAACATGAAAAACCTGTTTACAACAAACATTTTAAAGCTGTTGAAGGCCACGGTATCCCTTCGAAATTTCTTAGCTATATTAAATGGGTAGTTTTCTACGGTAAATCACCTTTAATTAACTCTATGACCTTTACAAATGAAAATGACAGTTTACAATAATACATAATGATCTTCTAACATGACTTCACTCCGTAAAATGGACAACTTCACCCAAAAAATACTCATAACGTTAAAAGTGATAATTTTCTTTCGTAAATGACTTCACAGTAAAAGTCATACCTGTTTTTCACATCAATTTTAAAGCTGTTGAAGGCGAAGGCATCCCTTTAAAATTTCTTAACTGTCTTAAATGGGCAGTTTTCCACGGTAAATAAACCTTTTATTTATTCTATGACCTTAACGAATAAAAATGACGTTTATGAAAAATTCCTTAAATAAATAAATAAATAAAGGTCTTTATTCCAGAATGTGGTGAGACTATTATAAGACTTAAAAATGACTTTACTCCATAAAATGGGAAATTTCTCCCAAAAAATGTTCATAATGTAAAAAGTAATTGTTTTCTATTATAAATGACTTAAGAGAAGAGTAGATTACCCTGAAAAACCTGTTTTCCAAAAACAACTGAAAGCTTTTGAAGGCGACGGGATCCCTTCAAAATTTCTTAACTATATTAAATGGGCAGTTTTCCACGGTAAATCACCTATAATTATCTCGATGACCTTTACGAATGAAAATGACAGGAAACAATAATTAGTTTTGACTTTTTAAAATGACTTATCTCTGTAAAATTGGCCATTTCACCCAAAAAATGTCCATTACATAAAACATAATAGTTTCTTCTCGTAAATGAATTAACAGACGAGTCATTTACCATGATTTACCTGTTTTTCACAAACATTTTAAAGGTGTTGAAGGCGGTTGCGTCCCTCCAAAATTTCTTAACTATATTAAAAGGGCAATTTTCGACAGTAAATCACCTGTTCTTAACATGATGACCTTAAGGAATAAAAATGACAGTTAACAATAATTCGTTATGACTTTTTAAAATGACATACTCCGTAAAATGGGCAATTTCAACCAAAAAACGTTTATGACGTTAAAAATAATAGTTTCCTTTCGTTAATAACTTAACGAAAGAGACATTTACCATGAAAAACCTGTTTTCCACAAACATTTTAAAGCTGTTGAAGGCGACGTTATCCATGGTAAATGACCTATAATTAACTCTATGTCCTTTACGAATGAAAGTGACAGTCAACCATAATACATAATGACCTTCTAACATGACCGTACTCCGTAAAATAGTAAACTTCACCCAAAAAATGTTCATAATGTAAAAAATGATTATTTCCCATCGTAAATGACTTAACGGTTGAGTCATTTAACACGAAAAACCTGTTTTCCACAAACAATTGAAAGCTGTTGTAGGCGATGGCATCCCTTCAAAATTTCTTAATTATATTAAATGGGCAGTTTTCCACGGTAAATTACCTATAATTTACTCGATGACCTTTTCGAAAGAAGATGAGAGTTAACAATAATTAGTGATGACTTTTTAAAATGACTTTACTCCGTTCATAACGTAAAACGTTATAGAAAAATGAAACAATTCAATTTTGTATAAACCACTTATATAATGCGTAAATCCGACTGGTTTCGGAAGAAAAGTTCCTTCTTCAGGGAAAGCTTATACTAATTTGATAGATAAGAACAATGTTTTATTATGGCAGGGATGGAGCAGTTGCTAGTTATTAATGTAGATTGGGTTGGTAAACTAGAAATTAATAATTAACATTTTATCGGCAATTGACGTTTTTTGACGATCGATGACGAAAAATGGCAATTTATCGGCATATTGACGTTTTTTTGACGATCTTAGCCCTAGATGGCAGTTTATAATTATTTTGGACGTTGTTGTGCTAAATGAAAATTATCAGCATTTCGAAGTTTTTTAACGATCTTAGCGCAAAATGGCACTTTTTAACCATTTTTGGCGCTAAATGGCAGTTTTTCATAATTTTGTGGATTTTTGAAGATTTTAGTGCTAGATGACGGTTTATTACGATTTCGGTCGTTTTTTGCGCTAAATGGCAATTTATCAGCAATTCAAAGTTTTTTGACGATTTTAGCGCTCAATGGAAGTTGACCACCATTTTTGACGTTTTTGGCGCTAAATGGAAGTTTTTCAGCATTTAGAGGAATTTTTGACGATTTTAGTGCTAGATGGCAGTTTATAACCGTTTTGGACTTTTATGCGCTAAATGGCAATTTATCAGCATTTCTACGTTTTTTGACGATTTTCATCCTAGATGTCAGTTTATAACCATTTCTGAAGTTTTTAGCGCAAAATGGCAATTTATCAACATTTCCACATTTTTTGACGATATTAACTCTAGATGGCCGTTTATAACGATTTTTGACGTTTTCGCGTTAAATGGCAATTTTTCAGCATTTTGACTTTTTTTACGATATTTCGTGTTAGTGTTGTGTTCCGATACGACGCACGGGCAGTTTTCCACGGTAAATAAACCTATAATTAACTCGATGACCTATACGAATGAAAATGACAGTGAACAATGTTTCGTTATGACTTTTTATAATGACTTTCCTCCGTCAAGTTGGCCTTTTCACTCAAAAAAGTATTCATAATGTTAAAAATATAACCATTTTGGACGTTTTGGAAGTTTGGAAGTTTTTGTGACGATTTTAGTGCTAAATTGCATTTGTTACAGACGAATCTTGAAATACCTGCCAAATATTGTTATTTAATACCTAGCATTTAGCAACCATCTCATCTCGCTAACAAATCGATGACAAATTCTTCATTTTAAGATGTAAACATCAGGTGTTTCGGCCTTTTGGAATAATCAGGTCGATTCTTGTAAGACATTATTTACGTATAGAAAAGATGCACGTGTCCGAATCAATTTGTTATACAAAACAAAGCACTTAGCAACCAACTTGTCTTAAATTATTATTGATGACAAATTCTGCATTTTAAGACGTAAACAACAGGTGCTTTCGGTCATCTGGAGTAGTCAGGTCGATTCTTGCAAGACGTTGTATGTAAAGAAAAGACTGCACGTGTCCGAACTAGTTTGTTATTCAAAACAAAGCACCTGGCAACTAATATTGATCCCGCACACCTGCATCGGCCACCTGTAGTAATCAAGTCGATTTTTGAAAGACATTATTTATGTTTACTTAAAACAGGTGTTCGAAGATTTTAGTATATAAACCGTCGGAAAATAATATATACTATAAGAATGAATTAAAAAATAAAATCTTGAAATTAACATGACAAGTGATATTTGAATTTGAATTTGAATTTGGAGTTTGAAGACAAGTGACATTTATCTTACGGGGTGATTTACTACGCACTTTACAATCTTTATAACGGCTAACCTGCCTAGATTTATAAAAATTATGTACTGCATTTAAATTCGACTTTGTACTTTCCATACCTTAAAGATGTTCCCAAGTGGAAGCTATACTAACGCATTCTAGAAATGACTTGTTCAAACCTTCCATAAAAAGTTTGTGTTTCATTTTATCACTGAACACACCAATAATAAATATGTCTTTCAAACACGATTCTTATCTTGCTTCAAAGTTACATGACAAACTAATATTTATGAGAAATGCTCTTTTACGTTCAGGTGACAAAATTTTCTCATTATATAAAATGAGAGCTTGGTCAAGCCTCTCCTTGAACAGGGACCACACTCTTGTCTTGTGACAGAATGCCCCCAGACTTTAACAAAAGCATCCATCGGGAATAAGAGCTGAAACAAAATTTGTGATTAAAAACTTATCTCAGCGCTTCCGGGTGAATCCGCTCCAGAACCTCGCCGCTCCAAAGCGTCTCCCCACTCAGCTTCCAGATCTCCGGCACCAGCCATCTCTTTCGATCGATGATTACCTGTGTCCGTCTCCCCGCAGCGGCAGAATCCAACCCTTTGTCCGGTCCCGCTTGAATAGCTGCAGCGACAGAATCTGAGCCCTTGCCCCAGATTTCGGCTTCTTCCGTAGATGGTCTGCTGTCACCGTCTTCTTCTTACGCATCCAAACCTTGCATGCCACGCCAAATTTGCTCCCTCAATATATAGCAATATAGATGCAGGCTCTAATGCACATCGTCTTGACATACGTGGTGGCGTCTTCTTGAGTGCGTCTTCATGCAACAATTTTTCCTATTGTCGCAACAATCTCTTCCGTACTATCCCTGTTATATCAATTTTGTCTTCAGGTTCTTTGCCAATTGTGGAGTTGGCTACTATCGGCTGCGTCAGTTGTAATGTTCGTCTGCGCAGTTGTGGTGTCAAGCCAAATCAGATGCGGACTTACATGTGTGTAGACGAAGTATAATGGTGGGTAGTACTCAAATAGAGAGAGTAACGGTATTGTGTACAGGTATTTATTATGGAGCTGCCTTACGCAAAAGAGGACGAATCCAGCACGCATCGCCTTATATAGATTCTTGCAAGAATGCTATCTCGCTTGCACTCATGCAATTCACACAGACATTACAGTTCCTAAAGGGAATTGCTTGGAGGCTAGGATGAGAGCGAGGCAATTACTCGTATGCTAAAATTGAACAAACTCTAAACCTTTCTCCTTTAGAAGACCGTCGGATAAAATCTGATCTCATTAGTTTGTTCAAAATTATTAACTGTTTAATTGACTCGCCTATATTACTTCAACTCATCACATTTAATATGCCTTCTCATAAACTCAGAAGTAAAGACCTACTTTTCTATGGTTATAGTTAGTCAGGACTGTCCAGAATATGTAGACACTTATTTTTTCTTCTATTTTCACTGTTTTTCTTTGCTTTCATTTACGATCCGAATCCTTACATTGTTCATTTCTATACTTTGTGATACTTTGTTTTAAATTGGACGTAAGTCCGTAAATAAATAAAGAAATAAATAAATCGAAATCATATAACATTAACATAAGTGGAGGTGCCATCACTACGCAGCGGCCGTGAAATCCTGGCTTCAGCCGAAACATCACGGCCCTGCCCTGCAAACGGATTCACGCCAACTCAGAATGAAACCAACTCAGAAACACCCCAGAAAGGTCATTAAAAGCTATGAAAAAATAATATAAAAATAGTCGGTAACCTTAACTTAACTTAACCTTTTTAACCACTTTTTTTTTAATCGTCACTCTTAATGACCTTTCTGAGGTGCTTCTGAGTTGGTTTCATTCTGAATTGTCTGGTCACCCCTGCAAACACAGATGCATTTATCGTCGATCCAGATCAGCTGATAAAGATGACAATAAACAGTATCAAGATATGCAGCAAAACACTAAGCAGTAACGAGCTAAGCAGCTTTCAGATATACAGCAACAAACGGACCGGAAACGATATATGCAGCTACCACAAATGCAGCAGCGAGATGTGCAGGAACAAATTGAGCAGCAACGAGATATGCAGCTTCCAGATATGCAGCAACGAGATGTGCGGCAACAAATTGAGCAGCAACTAATTATGCAGCTACCACACATGCAGCAACAGCTTATACAAATGCAGTAACAAACTGAGCAGCAATGAGATATGCAGCTTCCAATCATGGAGCAACGTGACACGCAGCTAACAGACATGTAGCAACGAACCCACCAGCAACGAGATATGCAGCTACCATACATTCGGCAACGAGATATTCAGCTACCATACATGCAGCAACGAGATGTGTAGCAACAAATTGAGCAGCATCGAGATACGCCACTCAACCGGAGGCCAGCTAGGCTATTTCTATTAGCAGTCCCATACTAGCCTGAGCCGCGTCCTGCCATCCCATTTTTTATGATAAATTATTCCTTTATATTGTTTATCCTAGTACTGGCCCAAGCTAGCCCGCCTCCCAACTTGTTTGCGACGAGATAAGCGATTCAAGTAATGACACCAGCTAGCCTGCTTCCCAACATATTTGCTTCCATCCTCTCTGCCAACCCCTCCATAATTACGGTCATCACAGAAACAGATAGAGCAACGAAGCGCGTAAGGCGACTGAAACGAGGTAGTGTTTGTAAGGTGATTTATGCATTAAAATCCTTACCGCGTTTCAGTCCGTAGCGTGACGGTAGGGATTGTAAATACGCCACCAGGACCAACCCCGAAGAAAATAAAATATTTACATTCAGTAAAGGTAAATGTAAATTTCCACAAAAAAGTTCAGAACTTATGTTCCCCCTCCTTTTCCTTTGCAACTTGTGTTAGGTTTTTATCCAGTAAAGACCCTTTTCATCACGATGACATTATTGTAACGTAAATTCAGTAAATAATCACCTTCAGATGGTAAAAAAACTAATGACTCTGACTAATAATTCTCCGTAAACTGGACTATTACACCAAAACATATTTTAAACCATTTTGGACGATTTTGGCGCTAAATGGGAAATTAATCGGCATATTGTCATTTTTGAGGATCTATGCCCTAGATGGCAGTTTATTACCATTTTGGACGTTGTTGTGCTAAATGCAAATTATCAGCATTTCCACATTTTGACGATTTTAGCGATCAATGGCAGTTGATCACCATTTTTGACGTTTTTGCGCTAAATGGCAGTTTTTCAGCATTTAGAGGATTTTTGACGATTTTAGTGTTAGATGGCAGTTTATAACCATTTTGGACTTTTTTGCGCTAAATGGCAATTTATCAGCATTTCGACGTTTTTTGACGATTTTCGTCCTAGATGTCAGTTTATAACAATTTTTGACGTTTTTAGCGCCAAATAACAATTTATCAGCATTTCCACATTTTTTGACGATTTTAACGCTAGATGGCAGTTTATAACGATTATTGATGTTTTTGGCGTAAAATGGCAATTTATCAGCATTTCGTAGTTTAATGACGATTTTAGCCCTAGATGGCAGTTTTTAACGATGTTGACGTTTTTCGCGTTAAATGGCAATTTATCAAAATATCTACGTTTTTGGACGACGGCGGTTTAAAACAGTTTTTGGCGCTAATTGGCAATTTATTAGCATTTCGACGTTTTTTGACGATATTTCGTGTACGTGTTGTGTACGATGTGATACGACGTGGTCAAAATGTTCATAACGTATAAAATGATAATTTCTTTCCGTAAATGACTTAACCAAAGAGTCATTTACCATGAAAAACCTGTTTTTCACAAACATTTTAAAGCTGTTGAAGGCGACGGCATCCTTTCGAAATTTCATAACTATTTTAAATGGGCAATTTTCCACGGTAAATAAACCTATAATTAACTCGATGACCTACACGAATGAAAATGACAATTAACAATGATTCGTTATGACTTTTTAAAATGACTTTACTCCGTAAAATGGTCCATTTCACCCAAAAAATGTTCATAACATAAAAAGTAATAGTTTCCTTTCGTAAATTACTTAACAGAAGAGACACTGACCATGAAAAACTGTTTTCCACAAATATTTAAAAGTTGTTGAAGGCCACGGTATTCCTTCAAAATTTTTTAACTATATTAAATGGGCAGTTTTCCACGATAAGTCACCTATAATTATCCCGATGACCTTTACGAATGAAAATGACAGTTAACAATAACTAGTTATGACTTTTTAAAATGACAACTCCGTAAAATGGACCATTTCACCCCAAAATGTCGATAACGTAAAAAGTAATAGTTTCCTTTCGTAAATGAATTAACAGATGAGTTATTTACCGTAATAAACCTGTTTTTAACAAATATTTTAAAGCTGTTGAGGGCGACGGCATCCCTTCAAAATTTCTTAACTATATTAAATGTGCAATTTTCGACGGAAAATAAACCTATAATTAACTCGATGACCTACACGAATGAAAAAGACAATTAACAATGATAAGTTTTGACTTTTTAAAATGACCTTACTCCGTAAAATGGGCCATTTTACCCAAAAAATGTTCATAACGTAAAAAGTAATAGTTTCCTTTCGTAAATTACTTAACAGAAAAGACATTTAGCATGAAAAACCTGTTTTTCATAAACATTTAAAAGCTGTTGAAGGCCACAGTATCCCTTCAAAAATTTTTAACTATATTTAATGGGCAGTTTTCCACGGTAAATCAACTATAATTATCTCGTTGACCTTTGCGAATGAAAATGACAGTTAACAATAATTAGTTATGACTTTTTAAAATGAAGACTCCGTAAAATGGGCCATTTCACCCAAAAAATGTCCATAATGTAAAAAGGAATAGTTTCCTTTCGTAAATGACTTCACAGATGTGTAATTTACCATATTTAACCTGTTTTTCACAAACATTTTAAAGCTGTTGAAGGCGACGGCATTCCTTCTTAATTTCTTTACTAGATTAAATTGGCAATTTTCGACGATAAATCACCTATAATTAACTCGAAGACCTTAAGGAATGAAAATTACCGTTAACTATAATTCGTTATGACTTTTTAAAATGACTTAACTCCGTAAAATGGGCCAATACGACAAAAAAACCGTCATAACGTAAAAAATAATAGTTTCCTTTCGTTAATGACTTAACAGAAGAGAAATTTATCATGAAAAACCTGTTTTCCACAAACATTTTAAAGTTGTTGAAGTCCACAATATCCCTTCAATATTTCTTAGGTATATTAAATGGGTAGTTTCCCTCAGTAAATCACCTCTAATTAACTCGATGACCTTTACGACAGTTAACAGTAATACATGATGAGCTTCTAACATGAAATTACAGCGTATAATGGAAAACTTCACTCAAAAAATGTCCATAACGTAAAAAATGATGATTTCCTTTCGTAACTGACTTATCAGATGAGTCATTTTCCATTAAAAAATTGTTTTTGCAAAAAAATTAAAGCTGTTGAAGGCGACGGCATCCCTTCAAAAAATTTTTAACTATTTTAAATGGGCGATTTTCCACGGGAAATAAACCAATAATTTACTCGATGTCCTTTTCGAAGGAAAATGACAGTTAGCCTTAACCTTAACCTACGTAATAACCTTCTAACATGACCTTACTCCGTAAAACGGAAAATTTTAACCAAAAAATGTCCATAACGTAAAAAATTATGATTTCCTTTCGTAAATGACTTAACTTATGAGTCATATAACACGACAAACCTGTTTTTCACAAAAAGTTTAAAGATTTTGAAGGCGACGGCATCCCTTCAAAATTTCTCAAGTGTTTTAAATGTGCAGTTTTCCACGGTAAATAAACCTATAAATAACTCCATGACCTTTACGAATGAAAATAACGGTTTACAATGATTCGTTATGACTTTAAAAAAGTCTTTACTCCATAAAATGGGCCATTTCGCCCATAAAATGTTCATTAAAAGTAATAGGTTGTTTTTGACTTAACAGGAGAGTCATTTACCAGGAAAATCCTGATTTTTGCAAACAAAGCTGTTGAAGGCGACGGCGTCCCTTCAAAATTATATTAAATGGGCAGTTTTCCACGGTAAGTCACCTACAATTATCTTGATGACCTTTACGAACGAATAAAAACGACAGTAAACAATAATTAGTTATGACTTTTTAAAATGATAACTCCGTAAAATGGGCCATTTCACCCAAAAAATGTCCATTACGTAAAAAGGAATAGTTTCCTTTCGTAAATGACTTAACAGATGAGTAATTTACCATATTTAACCTGTTTTTCACAAACATTTTAAAGCTGTTGAAGGCGACGGCATCCCTTTAAAAGTTCTTAACTACAATAAATTGTCAGTTTTTGACGGTAAATCACCTATAATTAACTCGATGACCTTAAGGAATGAAAATTACAGTTACCAATAATTCGTTATGTTTTTTTAAAATGACTAAACTCCGAAAAAAGGGCCGATTCAACAAAAAACCTTCATAACGTTTAAAGTCATAGTTTCCTTTCATAAATGACTTAACAAAAGAGACATTTAACATGAAAAATCTGTTTACAACAAACATTTTAAAGCTGTTGAAGGCCACGGTATCCCTTCGAAATTTCTTAGCTATATTAAATGGGTAGTTTTCTACGGTAAATCACCTTTTATTAACTCGATGACCTTTACAAATGAAAATGACAGTTTACAATAATACATAATGATCTTCTAACATGACTTCACTCCGTAAAATGGACAACTTCACCCAAAAAATACCCATAACGTTAAAAGTGATAATTTGCTTTCGTAAATGACTTAACAGTAAAAGTCATTTACCACAAAAAACCTGTTTTTCACATCAATTTTAAAGCTGTTGAAGGCGAAGGCATCCCTTTAAAATTTCTTAACTGTCTTAAATGGGCAGTTTTCCACGGTAAATAAACCTTTTATTTATTCTATGACCTTAACGAATAAAAATGACGTTTATGAAAGATTCCTTAAATAAATAAATAAATAAAGGTCTTTATTCCAGAATGTGGTGAGACTATTATAAGACTTAAAAATGACTTTACTCCATAAAATGGGCAATTTCTCCCAAAAAATGTTCATAATGTAACAAGTAATTGTTTTCTATTATAAATGACTTAACAGAAGAGTAGATTACCCTGAAAAACCTGTTTTCCAAAAACAACTGAAAGCTTTTGAAGGCGACGGGATCCCTTCAAAATTTCTTAACTATATTAAATGGGCAGTTTTCCACGGTAAATCACCTATAATTATCTCGATGACCTTTACGAATGAAAATGACAGGAAACAATAATTAGTTTTGACTTTTTAAAATGACTTATCTCTGTAAAATTGGCCATTTCACCCAAAAAATGTCCATAACATAAAACATAATAGTTTCTTCTCGTAAATGAATTAACAGACGAGTCATTTACCATGATTTACCTGTTTTTCACAAACATTTTAAAGGTGTTGAAGGCGGTTGCGTCCCTCCAAAATTTCTTAACTATATTAAAAGGGCAATTTTCGACAGTAAATCACCTGTTCTTAACATGATGACCTTAAGGAATAAAAATGACAGTTAACAATAATTCGTTATGACTTTTTAAAATGACATACTCCGTAAAATGGGCAATTTCAACCAAAAAACGTTTATGACGTTAAAAATAATAGTTTCCTTTCGTTAATAACTTAACGAAAGAGACATTTACCATGAAAAACCTGTTTTCCACAAACATTTTAAAGCTGTTGAAGGCGACGTTATCCATGGTAAATGACCTATAATTAACTCTATGTCCTTTACGAATGAAAGTGACAGTCAACCATAATACATAATGACCTTCTAACATGACCGTACTCCGTAAAATAGTAAACTTCACCCAAAAAATGTTCATAATGTAAAAAATGATTATTTCCCATCGTAAATGACTTAACGGTTGAGTCATTTAACACGAAAAACCTGTTTTCCACAAACAATTGAAAGCTGTTGTAGGCGATGGCATCCCTTCAAAATTTCTTAATTATATTAAATGGGCAGTTTTCCACGGTAAATTACCTATAATTTACTCGATGACCTTTTCGAAAGAAGATGAGAGTTAACAATAATTAGTGATGACTTTTTAAAATGACTTTACTCCGTAAAATGGTCATTTCACAAAAAAAATGTTCATAACGTAAAACGTTATAGAGAAATGAAACAATTCAATTTTGTATAAACCACTTATATAATGCGTAAATCCGACCGGTTTCGGAAGAAAAGTTCCTTCTTCAGGGAAAGCTTATACTAATTTGATAGATAAGAACAATGTTTTATTATGGCAGGGATGGAGCAGTTGCTAGTTATTAATGTAGATTGGGTTGGTAAACTAGAAATTAATAATTAACATTTTATCGGCAATTGACGTTTTTTGACGATCGATGACGAAAAATGGCAATTTATCGGCATATTGACGTTTTTTTGACGATCTTAGCCCTAGATGGCAGTTTATAATTATTTTGGACGTTGTTGTGCTAAATGAAAATTATCAGCATTTCGAAGTTTTTTAACGATCTTAGCGCAAAATGGCACTTTTTAACCATTTTTGGCGCTAAATGGCAGTTTTTCATAATTTTGTGGATTTTTGAAGATTTTAGTGCTAGATGACGGTTTATTACGATTTCGGTCGTTTTTTGCGCTAAATGGCAATTTATCAGCAATTCAAAGTTTTATGACGATTTTAGCGCTCAATGGAAGTTGACCACCATTTTTGACGTTTTTGGCGCTAAATGGAAGTTTTTCAGCATTTAGAGGAATTTTTGACGATTTTAGTGCTAGATGGCAGTTTATAACCGTTTTGGACTTTTATGCGCTAAATGGCAATTTATCAGCATTTCTACGTTTTTTGACGATTTTCATCCTAGATGTCAGTTTATAACCATTTCTGACGTTTTTAGCGCAAAATGGCAATTTATCAACATTTCCACATTTTTTGACGATATTAACTCTAGATGGCCGTTTATAACGATTTTTGACGTTTTCGCGTTAAATGGCAATTTTTCAGCATTTTGACTTTTTTTACGATATTTCGTGTTAGTGTTGTGTTCCGATACGACGCACGTGGTCAAAATGTTCATAAGGTATAAAATGATATTTTTTCCGTAAATGACTTAACTGAAAAACCTGTTTTGTTCACAAACATTTTAAAGTTGTTGAAGGCGACGGCATCCCTTCAAAATTTCTTAACTCTATTCAATGGGCAGTTTTCCACGGTAAATAAACCTATAATTAACTCGATGACCTATACGAATGAAAATGACAGTGAACAATGTTTCGTTATGACTTTTTATAATGACTTTCCTCCGTCAAGTTGGCCTTTTCACTCAAAAAAGTATTCATAATGTTAAAAATATAACCATTTTGGACGTTTTGGAAGTTTGGAAGTTTGGAAGTTTTTGTGACGATTTTAGTGCTAAATTGCATTTGTTACAGACGAATCTTGAAATACCTGC
The DNA here is from genome assembly GCA_929108145.2 of Limnephilus rhombicus. NCBI lineage: Eukaryota > Metazoa > Arthropoda > Insecta > Trichoptera > Limnephilidae > Limnephilus > Limnephilus rhombicus. The sequence goes on from OV815288.1 coordinate 21,556,160, forward strand.
CAAATCTTGTTATTTAATACCTAGCATTTAGCAACCATCTCATCTCGCTAACAAATCGATGACAAATTCTTCATTTTAAGATGTAAACATCAGGTGTTTCGGCCTTTTGGAATAATCAGGTTGATTCTTGTAAGACATTATTTACGTATAGAAAAGATGCACGTGTCCGAATCAATTTGTTATACAAAACAAAGCACTTAGCAACCAACTTGTCTTAAATTATTATTGATGACAAATTCTGCATTTTAAGACGTAAACAACAGGTGCTTTCGGTCATCTGGAGTAGTCAGGTCGATTCTTGCAAGACGTTGTATGTAAAGAAAAGACTGCACGTGTCCGAACTAGTTTGTTATTCAAAACAAAGCACCTGGCAACTAATATTGATCCCGCACACCTGCATCGGCCACCTGTAGTAATCAAGTCGATTTTTGAAAGACATTATTTATGTTTACTTAAAACAGGTGTTCGAAGATTTTAGTATATAAACCGTCGGAAAATAATATATACTATAAGAATGAATTAAAAAATAAAATCTTGAAATTAACATGACAAGTGATATTTGAATTTGAATTTGAATTTGGAGTTTGAAGACAAGTGACATTTATCTTACGGGGTGATTTACTACGCACTTTACAATCCTTATAACGGCTAACCTGCCTAGATTTATAAAAATTATGTACTGCATTTAAATTCGACTTTGTACTTTCCATACCTTAAAGATGTTCCCAAGTGGAAGCTATACTAACGCATTCTAGAAATGACTTGTTCAAACCTTCCATAAAAAGTTTGTGTTTCATTTTATCACTGAACACACCAATAATAAATATGTCTTTCAAACACGATTCTTATCTTGCTTCAAAGTTACATGACAAACTAATATTTATGAGAAATGCTCTTTTACGTTCAGGTGACAAAATTTTCTCATTATATAAAATGAGAGCTTGGTCAAGCCTCTCCTTGAACAGGGACCACACACTTGTCTTGTGACAGAATGCCCCCAGACTTTTACAAAAGCATCCATCGGGAATAAGAGCTGAAACAAAATTTGTGATTAAAAACTTATCTCAGCGCTTCCGGGTGAATCCGCTCCAGAACCTCGCCGCTCCAAAGCGTCTCCCCACTCAGCTTCCAGATCTCCGGCACCAGCCATCTCTTTCGATCGATGATTACCTGTGTCCGTCTCCCCGCAGCGGCAGAATCCAACCCTTTGTCCGGTCCCGCTTGAATAGCTGCAGCGACAGAATCTGAGCCCTTGCCCCAGATTTCGGCTTCTTCCGTAGATGGTCTGCTGTCACCGTCTTCTTCTTACGCATCCAAACCTTGCATGCCACGCCAAATTTGCTCCCTCAATATATAGCAATATAGATGCAGGCTCTAATGCACATCGTCTTGACATACGTGGTGGCGTCTTCTTGAGTGCGTCTTCATGCAACAATTTTTCCTATTGTCGCAACAATCTCTTCCGTACTATCCCTGTTATATCAATTTTGTCTTCAGGTTCTTTGCCAGTTGTGGAGTTGGCTACTATCGGCTGCGTCAGTTGTAATAGTCGTCTGCGCAGTTGTGGTGTCAAGCCAAATCAGATGCGGACTTACATGTGTGTAGACGAAGTATAATGGTGGGTAGTACTCAAATAGAGAGAGTAACGGTATTGTGTACAGGTATTTATTATGGAGCTGCCTTACGCAAAAGAGGACGAATCCAGCACGCATTGCCTTATATAGATTCGTGCAAGAATGCTATCTCGCTTGCACTCATGCAATTCACACAGACATTACAGTTCCTAAAGGGAATTGCTTGGAGGCTAGGATGAGAGCGAGGCAATTACTCGTATGCTAAAATTGAACAAACTCTAAACCTTTCTCCTTTAGAAGACCGTCGGATAAAATCTGATCTCATTAGTTTGTTCAAAATTATTAACTGTTTAATTGACTCGCCTATATTACTTCAACTCATCACATTTAATATGCCTTCTCATAAACTCAGAAGTAAAGACCTGCTTTTTTATGGTTATAGTTAGTCAGGACTGTCCAGAATGTGAAGACACTTATTTTTTCTTCTATTTTCACTGTTTTTCTTTGCTTTCATTTACGATCCGAATCCTTACATTGTTCATTTCTATACTTTGTGATACTTTGTTTTAAATTGGTCGTAAGTCCGTAAATAAATAAAGAAATAAATAAATCGAAATCATATAACATTAACATAAGTGGAGATGCCATCACTACGCAGCGGCCGTGAAATCCTGGCTTCAGCCGAAACATCACGGCCCTGCCCTGCAAACGGATTCACGCCAACTCAGAATGAAACCAACTCAGAAACACCCCAGAAAGGTCATTAAAAGCTATGAAAAAATAATATAAAAATAGTCGGTAACCTTAACTTAACTTAACCTTTTTAACCACTTTTTTTTTAATCGTCACTCTTAATGACCTTTCTGATGTGCTTCTGAGTTGGTTTCATTCTGAATTGTCTGGTCACCCCTGCAAACACAGATGCATTTATCGTCGATCCAGATCAGCTGATAAAGATGACAATAAACAGTATCAAGATATGCAGCAAAACACTAAGCAGTAACGAGCTAAGCAGCTTTCAGATATACAGCAACAAACGGACCGGAAACGATATATGCAGTTACCACAAATGCAGCAGCGAGATGTGCAGGAACAAATTGAGCAGCAACGAGATATGCAGCTTCCAGATATGCAGCAACGAGATGTGCGGCAACAAATTGAGCAGCAACTAATTATGCAGCTACCACACATGCAGCAACAGCTTATACAAATGCAGTAACAAACTGAGCAGCAATGAGATATGCAGCTTCCAATCATGGAGCAACGTGACACGCAGCTAACAGACATGTAGCAACGAACCCACCAGCAACGAGATATGCAGCTACCATACATTCGGCAACGAGATATTCAGCTACCATACATGCAGCAATGAGATGTGTAGCAACAAATTGAGCAGCATCGAGATACGCCACTCAACCGGAGGCCAGCTAGGCTATTTCTATTAGCAGTCCCATACTAGCCTGAGCCGCGTCCTGCCATCCCATTTTTTATGATAAATTATTCCTTTATATTGTTTATCCTAGTACTGGTCCAAGCTAGCCCGCCTCCTAACTTGTTTGCGACGAGATAAGCGATTCAAGTAATGACACCAGCTAGCCTGCTTCCCAACATATTTGCTTCCATCCTCTCTGCCAACCCCTCCATAATTACGGTCATCACAGAAACAGATAGAGCAACGAAGCGCGTAAGGCGACTGAAACGAGGTAGTGTTTGTAAGGTGATTTATGCATTAAAATCCTTACCGCGTTTCAGTCCGTAGCGTGACGGTAGGGATTGTAAATACGCCACCAGGACCAACCCCGAAGAAAATAAAATATTTACATTCAGTAAAGGTAAATGTAAATTTCCACAAAAAAGTTCAGAACTTATGTTCCCCCTCCTTTTCCTTTGCAACTTGTGTTAGGTTTTTATCCAGTAAAGACCCTTTTCATCACGATGACATTATTGTAACGTAAATTCAGTAAATAATCACCTTCAGATGGTAAAAAAACTAATGACTCTGACTAATAATTCTCCGTAAACTGGACTATTACACCAAAACATATTTTAAACCATTTTGGACGATTTTGGCGCTAATTGGGAAATTAATCGGCATATTGTCATTTTTGAGGATCTATGCCCTAGATGGCAGTTTATTACCATTTTGGACGTTGTTGTGCTAAATGCAAATTATCAGCATTTCCACATTTTGACGATTTTAGCGATCAATGGCGGTTGATCACCATTTCTGACGTTTTTGCGCTAAATGGCAGTTTTTCAGCATTTAGAGGATTTTTGACGATTTTAGTGCTAGATGGCAGTTTATAACCATTTTGGACTTTTTTGCGCTAAATGGCAATTTATCAGCATTTCGACGTTTTTTGACGATTTTCGTCCTAGATGTCAGTTTATAACAATTTTTGACGTTTTTAGCGCCAAATAACAATTTATCAGCATTTCCACATTTTTTGACGATTTTAACGCTAGATGGCAGTTTATAACGATTATTGATGTTTTTGGCGTAAAATGGCAATTTATCAGCATTTCGTAGTTTAATGACGATTTTAGCCCTAAATGGCAGTTTTTAACGATGTTGACGTTTTTGGCGTTAAATGGCAATTTATCAAAATATCTACGTTTTTGGACGACGGCGGTTTAAAACAGTTTTTGGCGCTAATTGGCAATTTATTAGCATTTCGACGTTTTTTGACGATATTTCGTGTACGTGTTGTGTACGATGTGATACGACGTGGTCAAAATGTTCATAACGTATAAAATGATAATTTCTTTCCGTAAATGACTTAACCGAAGAGTCATTTACCATGAAAAACCTGTTTTTCACAAACATTTTAAAGCTGTTGAAGGCGACGGCATCCCTTCGAAATTTCATAACTATTTTAAATGGGCAATTTTCCACGGTAAATAAACCTATAATTAACTCGATGACCTACACGAATGAAAATGACAATTAACAATGATTCGTTATGACTTTTTAAAATGACTTTACTCCGTAAAATGGGCCATTTCACCCAAAAAATGTTCAAAACATAAAAAGTAATAGTTTCCTTTCGTAAATAACTTAACAGAAGATACACTGACCATGAAAAACCTGTTTTCCACAAATATTTAAAAGTTGTTGAAGGCCACGGTATTCCTTCAAAATTTTTTAACTATATTAAATGGGCAGTTTTCCACGATAAGTCAACTTTAATTATCCCGATGACCTTTACGAATGAAAATGACAGTTAACAATAACTAGTTATGACTTTTTAAAATGACAACTCCGTAAAATGGACCATTTCACCCCAAAATGTCGATAACGTAAAAAGTAATAGTTTCCTTTCGTAAATGAATTAACAGATGAGTTATTTACCATAATAAACCTGTTTTTAACACATATTTTAAAGCTGTTGAGGGCGACGGCATCCCTTCAAAATTTCTTAACTATATTAAATGTGCAATTTTCGACGGAAAATATCCCTATAATTAACTCGATGACCTACACGAATGAAAAAGACAATTAACAATGATACGTTATGACTTTTTAAAATGACCTTACTCCGTAAAATGGGCCATTTTACCCAAAAAATGTTCATAACGTAAAAAGTAATAGTTTCCTTTCGTAAATTACTTAACAGAAGAGACATTTACCATGAAAAACCTGTTTTTCATAAACATTTAAAAGCTGTTGAAGTTGCAGTTTTCCACGGTAAATCAACTTTAATTATCTCGTTGACCTTTACGAATGAAAATGACAGTTAACAATAATTAGTTATGACTTTTTAAAATGAAGACTCCGTAAAATGGGCCATTTCACCCAAAAAATGTCCATAATGTAAAAAGGAATAGTTTCCTTTCGTAAATGACTTCACAGATGTGTAATTTACCATATTTAACCTGTTTTTCACAAACATTATAAAGCTGTTGAAGGCGACGGCATTCCTTCTTAATTTCTTTACTAGATTAAATTGGCAATTTTCGACGATAAATCACATATAATTAACTCGAAGACCTTAAGGAATGAAAATTACCGTTAACTATAATTCGTTATGACTTTTTAAAATGACTTAACTCCGTAAAATGGGCCAATACGACAAAAAAACCGTCATAACGTAAAAAATAATAGTTTCCTTTCGTTAATGACTTAACAGAAGAGAAATTTATCATGAAAAACCTGTTTTCCACAAACATTTTAAAGTTGTTGAAGTCCACAATATCCCTTCAAAATTTCTAAGCTATATTAAATGGGTAGTTTACCTCAGTAAATCACCTCTAATTAACTCGATGACCTTTACGACAGTTAACAATAATACATGATGAGCTTCTAACATGAAATTACTCCGTATAATGGAAAACTTCACTCAAAAAATGTCCATAACGTAAAAAATGATGATTTCCTTTCGTAACTGACTTATCAGATGAGTCATTTTTCATTAAAAAATTGTTTTTCGCAAAAAAATTAAAGCTGTTGAAGGCGACGGCATCCCTTCAAAAAATTTTTAACTATTTTAAATGGGCGATTTTCCACGGGAAATAAACCAATAATTTACTCGATGTCCTTTTCGAAGGAAAATGACAGTTAGCCTTAACCATAACCTACGTAATAACCTTCTAACATGACCTTTTAAGGAAATCATAATTTTTTACGTTATGGACCAAAAAATGTCCATAACGTAAAAAATTATGATTTCCTTTCGTAAATGACTTAACTTATGAGTCATATAACACGACAAACCTGTTTTTCACAACAAGTTTAAAGATTTTTAAGGCGACGGCATCTTTTCAAAATTTCTTAAGTGTTTTAAATGTGCAGTTTTCCACGGTAAATAAACCTATAAATAACTCCATGACCTTTACGAATGAAAATAACGGTTTACAATGATTCGTTATGACTTTAAAAAAGTCATTACTCCATAAAATGGGCCATTTCGCCCATAAAATGTTCATTAAAAGTAATAGGTTTCTTTTATAAATGACTTAACAGGAGAGTCATTTACCAGGAAAATCCTGTTTTTTGCAAACAACGCTGTTGAAGGCGACGGCGTCCCTTCAAAATTATATTAAATGGGCAGTTTTCCACGGTAAGTCACGTACAATTATCTTGATGACCTTTACGAACGAATAAAAACGGCAGTAAACAATAATTAGTTATGACTTTTTTAAATGATAACTCCGTAAAATGGGCCATTTCACCCAAAAAATGTCCATTACGTAAAAAGGAATAGTTTCCTTTCGTAAATGACTTAACAGATGAGTAATTTACCATATTTAACCTGTTTTTCACAAACATTTTAAAGCTGTTGAAGGCGACGGCATCCCTTTAAAAGTTCTTAACTACAATAAATTGTCAGTTTTCGACGGTAAATCACCTATAATTAACTCGATGACCTTAAGGAATGAAAATTACAGTTACCAATAATTCGTTATGACTGTTTAAAATGACTAAACTCCGAAAAAAGGGCCGATTCAACAAAAAACCTTCATAACGTTTAAAGTCATAGTTTCCTTTCATAAATGACTTAACAAAAGAGACATTTAACATGAAAAACCTGTTTACAACAAACATTTTAAAGCTGTTGAAGGCCACGGTATCCCTTCGAAATTTTTTAGCTATATTAAATGGGTAGTTTTCTACGGTAAATCACCTTTAATTAACTCGATGACCTTTACAAATGAAAATGACGGTTTACAATAATACATAATGATCTTCTAACATGACTTCACTCCGTAAAATGGACAACTTCACCCAAAAAATACTCATAACGTTAAAAGTGATAATTTGCTTTCGTAAATGACTTAACAGTAAAAGTCATTTACCACAAAAAACCTGTTTTTCACATCAATTTTAAAGCTGTTGAAGGCGAAGGCATCCCTTCAAAATTTCTTAACTGTCTTAAATGGGCAGTTTTCCACGGTAAATAAACCTTTTATTTATTCTATGACCTTAACGAATAAAAATGACGTTTATGAAAGATTCCTTAAATAAATAAATAAATAAAGGTCTTTATTCCAGAATGTGGTGAGACTATTATAAGACTTAAAAATGACTTTACTCCATAAAATGGGCCATTTCTCCCAAAAAATGTTCATAATGTAAAAAGTAATTGTTTTCTATTATAAATGACTTAACAGAAGAGTAGATTACCCTGAAAAACCTGTTTTCCAAAAACAACTGAAAGCTTTTGAAGGCGACGGCATCCCTTCAAAATTTCTTAACTATATTAAATGGGCAGTTTTCCACGGTAAATCACCTATAATTATCTCGATGACCTTTACGAAGGAAAATGACAGGAAACAATAATTAGTTTTGACTTTTTAAAATGACTTATCTCTGTAAAATTGGCCATTTCACCCAAAAAATGTCCATAACATAAAACATAATAGTTTCTTCTCGTAAATGACTTAACAGACGAGTCATTTACCATGATTTACCTGTTATTCACAAACATTTTAAAGCTGTTGAAGGCGGTTGCGTCCCTCCAAAATTTCTTAACTATATTAAAAGGGCAATTTTCGACAGTAAATCACCTGTTCTTAACTTGATGACCTTAAGGAATAAAAATGACAGTTAACAATAATTCGTTATGACTTTTTAAAATGACATACTCCGTAAAATGGGCAATTTCAACCAAAAAACGTTTATGACGTTAAAAATAATAGTTTCCTTTCGTTAATAACTTAACGAAAGAGACATTTACCATGAAAAACCTGTTTTCCACAAACATTTTAAAGCTGTTGAAGGCGACGTTATCCATGGTAAATGACCTATAATTAACTCTATGTCCTTTACGAATGAAAGTGACAGTCAACCATAATACATAATGACCTTCTAACATGACCGTACTCCGTAAAATAGTAAACTTCACCCAAAAAATGTTCATAATGTAAAAAATGATTATTTCCCATCGTAAATGACTTAACGGTTGAGTCATTTAACACGAAAAACCTGTTTTCCACAAACAATTGAAAGCTGTTGTAGGCGATGGCATCCCTTCAAAATTTCTTAATTATATTAAATGGGCAGTTTTCCACGGTAAATTACCTATAATTTACTCGATGACCTTTTCGAAAGAAAATGAGAGTTAACAATAATTAGTGATGACTTTTTAAAATGACTTTACTCCGTAAAATGGTCATTTCACACAAAAAATGTTCATAACGTAAAACGTTATAGAAAAATGAAACAATTCAATTTTGTATAAACCACTTATATAATGCGTAAATCCGACCGGTTTCGGAAGAAAAGTTCCTTCTTCAGGGAAAGCTTATACTAATTTGATAGATAAGAACAATGTTTTATTATGGTAGGGATGGAGCAGTTGCTAGTTATTAATGTAGATTGGGTTGGTAAACTAGAAATTAATAATTAACATTTTATCGGCAATTGACGTTTTTTGACGATCGATGACGAAAAATGGCAATTTATCGGCATATTGACGTTTTTTTGACGATCTTAGCCCTAGATGGCAGTTTATAATTATTTTGGACGTTGTTGTGCTAAATGAAAATTATCAGCATTTCGAAGTTTTTTAACGATCTTAGCGCAAAATGGCACTTTTTAACCATTTTTGGCGCTAAATGGCAGTTTTTCATAATTTTGTGGATTTTTGAAGATTTTAGTGCTAGATGACGGTTTATTACGATTTCGGTCGTTTTTTGCGCTAAATGGCAATTTATCAGCAATTCAAAGTTTTTTGACGATTTTAGCGCTCAATGGAAGTTGACCACCATTTTTGACGTTTTTGGCGCTAAATGGAAGTTTTTCAGCATTTAGAGGAATTTTTGACGATTTTAGTGCTATATGGCAGTTTATAACCGTTTTGGACTTTTATGCGCTAAATGGCAATTTATCAGCATTTCTACGTTTTTTGACGATTTTCATCCTAGATGTCAGTTTATAACCATTTCTGACGTTTTTAGCGCAAAATGGCAATTTATCAACATTTCCACATTTTTTGACGATATTAACTCTAGATGGCCGTTTATAACGATTTTTGACGTTTTCGCGTTAAATGGCAATTTTTCAGCATTTTGACTTTTTTTACGATATTTCGTGTTAGTGTTGTGTTCCGATACGACGCACGTGGTCAAAATGTTCATAAGGTATAAAATGATATTTTTTCCGTAAATGACTTAACTGAAAAACCTGTTTTGTTCACAAACATTTTAAAGTTGTTGAAGGCGACGGCATCCCTTCAAAATTTCTTAACTCTATTCAATGGGCAGTTTTCCACGGTAAATAAACCTATAATTAACTCGATGACCTATACGAATGAAAATGACAGTGAACAATGTTTCGTTATGACTTTTTATAATGACTTTCCTCCGTCAAGTTGGCCTTTTCACTCAAAAAATATTCATAATGTTAAAAATATAACCATTTTGGACGTTTTGGAAGTTTGGAAGTTTGGAAGTTTTTGTGACGATTTTAGTGCTAAATTGCATTTGTTACAGACGAATCTTGAAATACCTGCCAAATCTTGTTATTTAATACCTAGCACTTAGCAACCATCTCATCTCGCTAACAAATCGATGACAAATTCTTCATTTTAAGATGTACACATCAGGTGTTTCGGCCTTTTGGAATAATCAGGTCGATTCTTGTAAGACATTATTTACGTATAGAAAAGATGCACGTGTCCGAATCAATTTGTTATACAAAACAAAGCACTTAGCAACCAACTTGTTTTAAATTATTATTGATGACAAATTCTGCATTTTAAGACGTAAACAACAGGTGCTTTCGGTCATCTGGAGTAGTCAGGTCGATTCTTGCAAGACGTTGTATGTAAAGAAAAGACTGCACGTGTCCGAACTAGTTTGTTATTCAAAACAAAGCACCTGGCAACTAATATTGATCCCGCACACCTGCATCGGCCACCTGGAGTAATCAAGTCGATTTTTGAAAGACATTATTTATGTTTACTTAAAACAGGTGTTCGAAGATTTTAGTATATAAACCGTCGGAAAATAAGTATTTAGTTCTTACCAAAAAGATCTCTGACTTGTTATTTATTAACTATCTCCCGAAAACAAAGTGGCGATTGGAGTCCAGCGCCCTATGATTTATATAATTTGTGTGTAACAAATAAGTGGTCTCATACATTTTCATTTATGGAGTTTTTCATAAGTAACCAAATATTTTTCTCCTACAAAAAGTTTCAAGAATCGATATCTAGATTGTGTTTTTCACACAAAACTAAGTGAATCACATTTAAATAGTGGATCGTTTTCCAATTAATAAATAATCACAGTGAGAACAGATATACTATAAGAATGAATTAAAAAATAAAATCTTGAAATTAACATGACAAGTGATATTTGAATTTGAATTTGAATTTGGAGTTTGAAGACAAGTGACATTTATCTTACGGGGTGATTTACTACGCACTTTACAATCCTTATAACGGCTTACCTGCCTAGATTTATAAAAATAATGTACTGCATTTAAATTCGACTTTGTACTTTCCATACCTTAAACATGTTCCCAAGTGGAAGCTATATTAACGCATTCTAGAAATGACTTGTTCAAACCTTCCATAAAAAGTTTGTGTTTCATTTTATCACTGAACACACCAATAATAAATATGTCTTTCAAACACGATTCTTATCTTGCTTCAAAGTTACATGACAAACTAATATTTATGAGAAACGCTCTTTTACGTTCAGGTGACAAAATTTTCTCATTATATAAAATGAGAGCTTGGTCAAGCCTCTCCTTGAACAGGGACCACACTCTTGTCTTGTGACAGAATGCCCCCAGACTTTTACAAAAGCATCCATCGGGAATAAGAGCTGAAACCAATTTTGTGATTAAAAACTTATCTCAGCGCTTCCGGGTGAATCCGCTCCAGAACCTCGCCGCTCCAAAGCGTCTCCCCACTCAGCTTCCAGATCTCCGGCACCAGCCATCTCTTTCGATCGATGATTACCTGTGTCCGTCTCCCCGCAGCGGTAGAATCCAACCCTTTGTCCGGTCCCGCTTGAATAGCTGCAGTGACAGAATCTGAGCCATTGCCCCAGATTTCGGCTTCTTCCGTAGATGGTCTGCTGTCACCGTCTTCTTCTTACGCATCCAAACCTTGCATGTCACGCCAAATTTGCTCCCTCAATATACACTAATATAGATGCAGGCTCTAATGCACATCGTCTTGACATACGTGGTGGCGTCTTCTTGAGTGCGTCTTCATGCAACAATTTTTCCTATTGTCGCAACAATCTCTTCCGTACTATCCCTGTTATATCAATTTTGTCTTCAGGTTCTTTGCCAGTTGTGGAGTTGGCTACTATCGGCTGCGTCAGTTGTAATGTTCGTCTGTGCAGTTGTGGTGTCAAGCCAAATCAGATGCGGACTTACATGTGTGTAGACGAAGTATAATGGTGGGTAATACTCAAATAGAGAGAGTAACGGTATTGTGTACAGGTATTTATTATGGAGCTGCCTTACGCAAAAGAGGACGAATCCAGCACGCATCGCCTTATATAGATTCGTGCAAGAATGCTATCTCGCTTGCACTCATGCAATTCACACAGACATTACAGTTCCTAAAGGGAATTGCTTGGAGGCTAGGATGAGAGCGAGGCAATTACTCGTATGCTAAAATTGAACAAACTCTAAACCTTTCTCCTTTAGAAGACCGTCGGATAAAATCTGATCTCATTAGTTTGTTCAAAATTATTAACTGTTTAATTGACTCGCCTATATTACTTCAACTCATCACATTTAATATGCCTTCTCATAAACTCAGAAGTAAAGACCTGCTTTTTTATGGTTATAGTTAGTCAGGACTGTCCAGAATGTGAAGACACTTATTTTTTCTTCTATTTTCACTGTTTTTCTTTGCTTTCATTTACGATCCGAATCCTTACATTGTTCATTTCTATACTTTGTGATACTTTGTTTTAAATTGGACGTAAGTCCGTAAATAAATAAAGAAATAAATAAATCGAAATCATATAACATTAACATAAGTGGAGATGCCATCACTACGCAGCGGCCGTGAAATCCTGGCTTCAGCCGAAACATCACGGCCCTGCCCTGCAAACGGATTCACGCCAACTCAGAATGAAACCAACTCAGAAACACCCCAGAAAGGTCATTAAAAGCTATGAAAAAATAATATAAAAATAGTCGGTAACCTTAACTTAACTTAACCTTTTTAACCACTTTTTTTTTAATCGTCACTCTTAATGACCTTTCTGATGTGCTTCTGAGTTGGTTTCATTCTGAATTGTCTGGTCACCCCTGCAAACACAGATGCATTTATCGTCGATCCAGATCAGCTGATAAAGATAACAATAAACAGTATCAAGATATGCAGCAAAACACTAAGCAGTAACGAGCTAAGCAGCTTTCAGATATACAGCAACAAACGGACCGGAAACGATATATGCAGCTACCACAAATGCAGCAGCGAGATGTGCAGGAACAAATTGAGCAGCAACGAGATATGCAGCTTCCAGATATGCAGCAACGAGATGTGCGGCAACAAATTGAGCAGCAACTAATTATGCAGCTACCACACATGCAGCAACAGCTTATACAAATGCAGTAACAAACTGAGCAGCAATGAGATATGCAGCTTCCAATCATGGAGCAACGTGACACGCAGCTAACAGACATGTAGCAACGAACCCACCAGCAACGAGATATGCAGCTACCATACATTCGGCAACGAGATATTCAGCTACCATACATGCAGCAATGAGATGTGTAGCAACAAATTGAGCAGCATCGAGATACGCCACTCAACCGGAGGCCAGCTAGGCTATTTCTATTAGCAGTCCCATACTAGCCTGAGCCGCGTCCTGCCATCCCATTTTTTATGATAAATTATTCCTTTATATTGTTTATCCTAGTACTGGCCCAAGCTAGCCCGCCTCCTAACTTGTTTGCGACGAGATAAGCGATTCAAGTAATGACACCAGCTAGCCTGCTTCCCAACATATTTGCTTCCATCCTCTCTGCCAACCCCTCCATAATTACGGTCATCACAGAAACAGATAGAGCAACGAAGCGCGTAAGGCGACTGAAACGAGGTAGTGTTTGTAAGGTGATTTATGCATTAAAATCCTTACCGCGTTTCAGTCCGTAGCGTGACGGTAGGGATTGTAAATACGCCACCAGGACCAACCCCGAAGAAAATAAAATATTTACATTCAATAAAGGTAAATGTAAATTTCCACAAAAAAGTTCAGAACTTATGTTCCCCCTCCTTTTCCTTTGCAACTTGTGTTAGGTTTTTATCCAGTAAAGACCTTTTACATCACGATGACATTATTGTAACGTAAATTCAGTAAATAATCACCTTCAGATGGTAAAAATACTAATGACCTATTAAAATGAGCATTCTCCGTAAACTGGACTATTACACCAAAACATATTTTAAACCACTTTGGACGATTTTGGCGCTAAATGGGAAATTAATCGGCATATTTTCATTTTTGAGGATCTATGCCCTAGATGGCAGTTTATTACCATTTTGGACGTTGTTGTGCTAAATGCAAATTATCAGCATTTCCACATTTTGACGATTTTAGCGATCAATGGCAGTTGATCACCATTTTTGACGTTTTTGCGCTAAATGGCAGTTTTTCAGCATTTAGAGGATTTTTGACGATTTTAGTGCTAGATGGCAGTTTATAACCATTTTGGACTTTTTTGCGCTAAATGGCAATTTATCAGCATTTCGACGTTTTTTGACGATTTTCGTCCTAGATGTCAGTTTATAACAATTTTTGACGTTTTTAGCGCCAAATAACAATTTATCAGCATTTCCACATTTTTTGACGATTTTAACGCTAGATGGCAGTTTATAACGATTATTGATGTTTTTGGCGTAAAATGGCAATTTATCAGCATTTCGTAGTTTAATGACGATTTTAGCCCTAGATGGCAGTTTTTAACGATGTTGACGTTTTTCGCGTTAAATGGCAATTTATCAAAATATCTACGTTTTTGGACGACGGCGGCTTAAAACAGTTTTTGGCGCTAATTGGCAATTTATTAGCATTTCGACGTTTTTTGACGATATTTCGTGTGGTCAAAATGTTCATAACGTATAAAATGATAATTTCTTTCCGTAAATGACTTAACCGAAGAGTCATTTACCATGAAAAACCTGTTTTTCACAAACATTTTAAAGCTGTTGAAGGCGACGGCATCCCTTCGAAATTTCATAACTATTTTAAATGGGCAATTTTCCACGGTAAATAAACCTATAATTAACTCGATGACCTACACGAATGAAAATGACAATTAACAATGATTCGTTATGACTTTTTAAAATGACTTTACTCCGTAAAATGGGCCATTTCACCCAAAAAATGTTCAAAACATAAAAAGTAATAGTTTCCTTTCGTAAATAACTTAACAGAAGATACACTGACCATGAAAAACCTGTTTTCCACAAATATTTAAAAGTTGTTGAAGGCCACGGTATTCCTTCAAAATTTTTTAACTATATTAAAAGGGCAGTTTTCCACGATAAGTCAACTTTAATTATCCCGATGACCTTTACGAATGAAAATGACAGTTAACAATAACTAGTTATGACTTTTTAAAATGACAACTCCGTAAAATGGACCATTTCACCCCAAAATGTCGATAACGTAAAAAGTAATAGTTTCCTTTCGTAAATGAATTAACAGATGAGTTATTTACCATAATAAACCTGTTTTTAACACATATTTTAAAGCTGTTGAGGGCGACGGCATCCCTTCAAAATTTCTTAACTATATTAAATGTGCAATTTTCGACGGAAAATAAACCTATAATTAACTCGATGACCTACACGAATGAAAAAGACAATTAACAATGATACGTTATGACTTTTTAAAATGACCTTACTCCGTAAAATGGGCCATTTTACCCAAAAAATGTTCATAACGTAAAAAGTAATAGTTTCCTTTCGTAAATTACTTAACAGAAGAGACATTTACCATGAAAAACCTGTTTTTCATAAACATTTAAAAGCTGTTGAAGGCCACAGTATCCCTTCAAAAATTTTTAACTATATTTAATGGGCAGTTTTCCACGGTAAATCAACTATAATTATCTCGTTGACCTTTACGAATGAAAATGACAGTTAACAATAATTAGTTATGACTTTTTAAAATGAAGACTTCGTAAAATGGGCCATTTCACCCAAAAAATGTCCATAATGTAAAAAGCAATAGTTTCCTTTCGTAAATGACTTCACAGATGTGTAATTTACCATATTTAACCTGTTTTTCACAAACATTTTAAAGCTGTTGAAGGCGACGGCATTCCTTCTTAATTTCTTTACTAGATTAAATTGGCAATTTTCGACGATAAATCACATATAATTAACTTGAAGACCTTAAGGAATGAAAATTACCGTTAACTATAATTCGTTATGACTTTTTAAAATGACTTAACTCCGTAAAATGGGCCAATACGACAAAAAAACCGTCATAACTTAAAAAATAATAGTTTCCTTTCGTTAATGACTTAACAGAAGAGAAATTTATCATGAAAAACCTGTTTTCCACAAACATTTTAAAGTTGTTGAAGTCCACAATATCCCTTCAAAATTTCTTAGCTATATTAAATAGGTAGTTTACCTCAGTAAATCACCTCTAATTAACTCGATGACCTTTACGACAGTTAACAGTAATACATGATGACCTTCTAACATGAAATTACTCCGTATAATGGAAAACTTCACTCAAAAAATGTCCATAACGTAAACAATGATGATTTCCTTTCGTAACTGTCTTATCAGATGAATCATTTTCCATTAAAAAATTGTTTTTCGCAAAAAAATTAAAGCTGTTGAAGGCGACGGCATCCCTTCAAAAAATTTTTAACTATTTTAAATGGGCGATTTTCCACGGGAAATAAACCAATAATTTACTCGATGTCCTTTTCGAAGGAAAATGACAGTTAGCCTTAACCTTAACCTACGTAATAACCTTCTAACATGACCTTACTCCGTAAAACGGAAAATTTTAACCAAAAAATGTCCATAACGTAAAAAATTATGATTTCCTTTCGTAAATGACTTAACTTATGAGTCATATAACACGACAAACCTGTTTTTCACAAAAAGTTTAAAGATTTTGAAGGCGACGGCATCCCTTCAAAATTTCTCAAGTGTTTTAACTGTGCAGTTTTCCACGGTAAATAAACCTATAAATAACTCCATGACCTTTACGAATGAAAATAACGGTTTACAATGATTCGTTATGACTTTCAAAAAGTCTTTACTCCATAAAATGGGCCATTTCGCCCATAAAATGTTCATTAAAAGTAATAGGTTTCTTTTGTAAATGACTTAACAGGAGAGTCATTTACCAGGAAAATCCTGTTTTTTGCAAACAAAGCTGTTGAAGGCGACGGCGTCCCTTCAAAATTATATTAAATGGGCAGTTTTCCACGGTAAGTCTCCTACAATTATCTTGATGACCTTTACGAACGAATAAAAACGACAGTAAACAATAATTAGTTATGACTTTTTAAAATGATAACTCCGTAAAATGGGCCATTTCACCCAAAAAATGTCCATTACGTAAAAAGGAATAGTTTCCTTTCGTAAATGACTTAACAGATGAGTAATTTACCATATTTAACCTGTTTTTCACAAACATTTTAAAGCTGTTGAAGGCGACGGCATCCCTTTAAAAGTTCTTAACTACAATAAATTGTCAGTTTTCGACGGTAAATCACCTATAATTAACTCGATGACCCTAAGGAATGAAAATTACAGTTACCAATAATTCGTTATGACTTTTTAAAATGACTAAGCCCCGAAAAAAGGGCCGATTCAACAAAAAACCTTCATAACGTTTAAAGTCATAGTTTCTTTTCATAAATGACTTAACAAAAGAGACATTTAACATGAAAAACCTGTTTACAACAAACATTTTAAAGCTGTTGAAGGCCACGGTATCCCTTCGAAATTTCTTAGCTATATTAAATAGGTAGTTTTCTACGGTAAATATCCTTTAATTAACTCGATGACCTTTACGAATGAAAATGACAGTTTACAATAATACATAATGATCTTCTAACATGACTTCACTCCGTAAAATGGACAACTTCACCCAAAAAATACTCATAACGTTAAAAGTGATAATTTGCTTTCGTAAATGACTTAACAGTAATAATAATATTTGGATGATTTATATAGCGCCGTTTTTGTGAAAAATCACCTCAAGGGCAAGTAAAAGTCATTTACCACAAAAAACCTGTTTTTCACATCAATTTTAAAGCTGTTGAAGGCGAAGGCATCCCTTTAAAATTTCTTAACTGTCTTAAATGGGCAGTTTTCCACGGTAAATAAACCTTTTATTTATTCTATGACCTTAACGAATAAGAATGACGTTTATAAAAGATTCCTTTAATAAATAAATAAATAAAGGTCTTTATTCCAGAATGTGGTGAGACTATTATAAGACTTTTAAAAATGACTTTACTCCATAAAATGGGCCATTTCTCCCATGAGTAGATGACCCTGAAAAACCTGTTTTCCAAAAACAACTGAAAGCTTTTGAAGGCGACGGCATCCCTTCAAAATTTCGTAACTATATTAAATAGGCAGTTTTCCACGGTAAATCACCTATAATTATCTCGATGACCTTTACGAATGAAAATGACAGGACACAATAATTAGTTTTGACTTTTTAAAATGACTTATCTCTGTAAAATGATAACTCCGTAAAATGGGCCATTTCACCCAAAAAATGTCCATAACATAAAAAGTAATAGTTTCTTCTCGTAAATGACTTAACAGACGAGTCATTTACCATGATCTACCTGTTTTTCACAAACATTTTAAAGCTGTTGAAGGCGGTTGCGTAACTCCAAAATTTCTTAACTATATTAAAAGGGCAATTTCCGACAGTAAATCACCTGTTATTAACTTGATGACCTTAAGGAATAAAAATGACAGTTAACAATAATTCGTTATGACTTTTTAAAATGACATACTCCGTAAAATGGGCAATTTCAACCAAAAAACGTTTATGACGTTAAAAATAATAGTTTCCTTTCGTAAATGACTTAACGAAAGAGACATTTACCGTGAAAAACCTGTTTTCCACAAACATTTTAAAGCTGTTGAAGGCGACGTTATCCCTTCAAAATTTCTTAACTATATTAAATTTGCAGTTTTCCATGGTAAATGACCTATAATTAACTCTATGCCTTTTACGAATGAAAGTGACAGTCAACAATAATACATAATGACCTTCTAACATGACCGTACTCCGTAAAATGGTAAACTTCACCCAAAAAATGTTCATAATGTAAAAAATGATGATTTCCCATCGTAAATGACTTAACGATTGAGTCATTTAACACGAAAAACCTGGTTTTCACAAATATTTTAAAGCTGTTGAAGGCGACGGCGTACACGGTAAATAAACTTATAATTAAATCGATGACTTTTAGGAATAAAAATGACGGTTAACAATGATTCGTTATGACTTTTACAAACGACTTTACTCGGTAAAATGGGCCATTTCGCCCAAAAAATGTTCATAATAAAGAAGAAATAGTTTTCTTTTGTAAACGACTTAACCGAAGAGTCATTTACCATGAAAAACCTGTTTTCCACAAACAATTGAAAGCTGTTGGAGGCGATGGCATCCCTTCAAAATTTCTTAATTATATTAAATGGGCAGTTTTCCACGGTAAATCATCTATAATTTACTCGATGACCCTTTCGAAAGAAAATGACAGTTAACAATAATTAGTGATGACTTTTTAAAATGACTTTACTCCCTAAAATGGGTCATTTCACACAAAAAATGTTCATAACGTAAAACGTTATAGAAAAATGAAACAATTCAATTTTTTGACGATCGATTACCAAAAATTTAAATTTATCGGCATATTGACGTTTTTGACGATCTTAGCCCTAGATGGCAGTTTATAATCATTTTGGACGTTGTTGTGCTAAATGAAAATTATCAGCATTTCGAAGTTTTTTAACGATCTTAGCGCAAAATGGCAGTTTTTAACCATTTTTGGCGCTAAATGGCAGTTTTTCATCATTTTGTGGATTTTTGAAGATTTTAGTGCTAGATGACGGTTTATTACGATTTCGGTCGTTTTTTGCGCTAAATGGCAATTTATCAGCAATTCAAAGTTTTTTGACGATTTTAGCGCTCAATGGAAGTTGACCACCATTTTTGACGTTTTTGGCGCTAAATGGAAGTTTTTCAGCATTTAGAGGAATTTTTGACGATTTTAGTGCTAGATGGCAGTTTATAACCGTTTTGGACTTTTATGCGCTAAATGGCAATTTATCAGCATTTCTACGTTTTTTGACGATTTTCATCCTAGATGTCAGTTTATAACCATTTTTGACGTTTTTAGCGCAAAATGGCAATTTATCAACATTTCCACATTTTTTGACGATATTAACTCTAAATGGCAGTTTATAACGATTTTTGACGTTTTCGCGTTAAATGGCAATTTTTCAGCATTTTGACTTTTTTGACGATATTTCGTGTAAGTGTTGTGTTCCGATACGACGCACGTGGTCAAAATGTTCATAAGGTATAAAATGATATTTTTTACGTAAATAACTTAACTGAAAAACCTGTTTTTCACAAACATTTTAAAGCTGTTGGAGGCGACGGTATCCCTTCAAAATTTCATAACTCTATTTAATGCGCAGTTTTCCACGGTAAATAAACCTATAATTAACTCGATGACCTATACGAATGAAAATGACAGTTAAGCAATGATTCGTTATGACTTTTTATGACTTTCCTCCGTCAAGTTGGCCTTTTCACTCAAAAAATGTTCATAATGTTTAAAATATAACCATTTTGGACGTTGTTGGCGCTAAATGCAATTTAACAGCACGTCGAAGTTTTTGTGACGATTTTAGTGCTAAATTGCATTTGTTACAGACGAATCTTGAAATACCTGCCAAATATTGTTATTTCATACCTAGCACTTAGCAACCATCTCATCTCGCTAACAAATCGATGACAAATTCTTCATTTTAAGCTGTAAACATCAGGTGTTTCGGCCTTTTGGAATAATCAGGCGATTCTTGTAAGACATTATTTACGTATAGAAAAGATGCACGTGTCCGAATCAATTTGTTATACAAAACAAAGCACTTAGCAACCAACTTGTCTTAAATTATTATTGATGACAAATTCTGCATTTTAAGACGTAAACAACAGGTGATTTCGGTCATCTGGAGTAGTCAGGTCGATTCTTGCAAGACGTTGTATGTAAAGAAAAGACTGCACGTGTCCGAACTAGTTTGTTATTCAAAACAAAGCACCTGGCAACTAATATTGATCCCGCACACCTGCATCGGCCACCTGGAGTAATCAAGTCGATTTTTGCAAGACATTATTTATTTTAACTTAAAACAGGTGTTCGAAGATTTTAGTATATAAACCGTCGGAAAATAAGTATTTAGTTCTTACCAAAAAGATCTCTGACTTGTTATTTATTAACTATCTCCCGAAAACAAAGTGGCGATTGGAGTCCAGCGCCCTATGATTTATATAATTTGTGTGTAACAAATAAGTGGTCTCATACATTTTCATTTATGGAGTTTTTCATAAGTAACCAAATATTTTTCTCCTACAAAAAGTTTCAAGAATCGATATCTAGATTGTGTTTTTCACACAAAACTAAGTGAATCACATTTAAATAGTGGATCGTTTTCCATTTAATAAATAATCACAGTGAGAACAGATATACTATAAGAATGAATTAAAAAATAAAATCTTGAAATTAACATGACAAGTGATATTTGAATTTGAATTTGAATTTGGAGTTTGAAGACAAGTGACATTTATCTTACGGGGTGATTTACTACGCACTTTACAATCCTTATAACGGCTTACCTGCCTAGATTTATAAAAATAATGTACTGCATTTAAATTCGACTTTGTACTTACCATACCTTTAACATGTTCCCAAGTGGAAGCTATATTATCGCATTCTAGTGACTTGTTCAAACCTTCCATAAAAAGTTTGTGTTTCATTTTATCACTGAACACACCAATAATAAATATGTCTTTCAAACACGATTCTTATCTTGTTTCAAAGTTACATGACAAACTAATATTTTTAAGCTTCGCAGCAAACTCTTTAATGGATTCATTTGCCAATTGTTTACTTTTATAGAATATTTCCCGTGATTCAAAAATATTGTGAATGGGCTAACAATGGGATTCTAGAAATTTACACAAATCCTCAAATGAGGTTTCGGACATTTTTTTTGGAAAACACAAATCACTTAGCAATGAAAAGTATTCTTCGGTGAGATTATTTATGAGAAACGCTCTTTTACGTTCAGGTGACAAAATTTTCTCATTATATAAAATGAGAGCTTGGTCAAGCCTCTCCTTGAACAGGGACCACACTCTCGTCTTGTGACAGAATGCCCCCAAACTTTTACAAAAGCATCCATCGGGAATAAGAGCTGAAACAAATTTTGTGATTAAAAACTTATCTCAGCGCTTCCGGGTGAATCCGCTCCAGAACCTCGCTGCTCGAAAGCGTCTAGGTTAAACAATCTCTTCCGTACTATCCCTTTTATATCAATTTCGTCTTCAGGTTCTTTGCCAGTTGTGGAGTTGGCTACTATCGGCTGCGTCAGTTGTAATGTCCGTCTGCGCAGTTGTGGTGTCAAGCCAAATCAGATGCGGACTTACATGTGTGTAGACGAAGTATTATGGTGGGTAGTACTCAAATATAGAGAGTAACGGTATTGTGTACAGGTATTTATTATGGAGCTGCCTTACGCAAAAGAGGACGAATCTAGCACGCATTGCCTTATATAGATTCGTGCAAGCATGCTATCTCGCTTGCACTCATGCAATTCACACAGACATAACAGTTCCTAAAGGGAATTGCTTGGAGACCGGGATGAGAGCGAGGCAATTACTCGTATGCTAAAATTGAACTTACTCTAAACCTTTCTCCTTTAGAAGTTTGTTCAAAATTATTAACTGTTTAATCGACTCGCCTATATTACTACAACTCATCACATTTAATATGCCTTCTCATAAACTCAGAAGTAAAGACCTGCTTTTCCTCAATCAGCACTCGACTTACTATGGTTATAGTTAGTCAGGACTCTCCAGAATGTGTAGACAATTATTTTTTCTTCTATTTTCACTGTTATTCTTTGCTTTCATGTACCATCCGAATCCTTACATTGTTCATTTCTGTACGTCATTGTGATACTTTGTTTTAAATTGGACGTAATTCCGTAAATAAATAAATAAATAAATACAAATCATATAACATTAACATAAGTGGAGATGCCATCACTATGCAGCGGCCGTGAAATTCTGGCTTCAGCCGAAACATCACGGCCCTGCCCTGCAAACGGATTCACGCCAACTCAGAATGAAACCAACTCAGAAACACCCCAGAAAGGTCATTAAAAGCTATGAAAAAATAATATAAAAATAGTCGGAAACCTTAACTTAACTTAACCTTTTTAACCACTTTTTTTTAAATCGTCACTCTTAATGACCTTTCTGAGGTGCTTCTGAGTTGGTTTCATTTTGTATTGTCTGGTCACCCCTGCAAACACAGATGCATTTATCGTCGATCCAGATCAGCTGATAAAGATGACAATAAACAGTATCAAGATATGCAGCAAAACACTAAGCAGTAACGAGCTAAGCAGCTTTCAGATATACAGCAACAAACGGACCGGAAACGATATATGCAGCTACCACAAATGCAGCAGCGAGATGTGCAGGAACAAATTGAGCAGCAACGAGATATGCAGCTTCCAGATATGCAGCAACGAGATATGCGGCAACAAATTGAGCAGCAACTAGATATGCAGCTACCACACATGCAGCAACGAGACACGCATCTTATACAAATGCAGCAACAAACTGAGCATCAACGAGATATGCAGTATCCACTCAGGCAGCAACGAGATGTGTAGCAACAAATTGAGTTGCAATGAGATATGCAGCTTCCAATCATGGAGCAAAGTGACACGCAGCTAACAGACATGTAGCAACGAACCCATCAGCAACGAGATATGCAGCTACAATACATTCGGCAACGAGATATTCAGCTACCATACATGCAGCAACGAGATGTGCATTGAAGTACCCACCACTGTCCCGCCCCGGTATAGGCGACTTATGGTCGCCCCTTCGGAGCTCTCGCAAGAATCTAATTTTTTTTAATGAACGGCTCTACTATTTAATGAACGAATCTAGACCTTCAATGTCCCTACATACTTTGTTAGGTGGCGGAAATGTAGGATCGCCTACACTGACTGTACTGTAATGGTCAGTATACTAATACTACTGGTGTTAGTGGTACATAAGAAATATGATATGGAAAACAAAAAAATAATATTTCAGCAACCATCATGAGTTATGCATGCAGTTGCTGATGAACGGAGGGAGACCACACACTCCAGAGCTGCAGGCGTCTGTATATGGAAAAGAAAAAAAAGCAATGAAATAAGTGTAGATATACAAAATTGAAACAGAAATGGTGAAAGTAAACAACCGGCGACCGGCAGTCCCCGTGAGAATGAAGAAGGTCGTGTGTCCAACGTTACGACATCCAAAGGAGCCGTCCTTTAGCCAGCTAGCCGGTGGTGCCTAGACGACGTAATTGGACGACCATTCAGAAGACCCTAGGGAGGAAAGCGTCGGGTAGCCGGAGGCAGGACGGACAACCTTCGGACGCCGCTCAGTCTTTCCCCCAACCCTTTCATGTCAGGGGGGGTGGCGCGGACGCCGGGTGGATCCCACCAAGTCCAACAGGCCGGCCCAAACAAGTAAAATAGGGACAAGGCCCAAAGTCCAACCCCTTTATTGGGGAAAAGGACAAAACAAAATAGCCAACGGAATTCAGTTCAAGCTCCAAATAAACTATATAACATAGGGAAAAAAGAAGAACAAAAAATAAAACAAATGAAGACAAAATAATAATACATCAATCATTGATGCTAAATAAGTTGATGTTGGAGACCCCCATGGCGCTCATGAATAATAATACAGAGCAATATAAATATAACTTAATGGTAACAGTAAATAGATACTGTAAAAAAAGGCAAAGTATACTAAACATGAAAAATTGTAAAAATGAAATTAAAAATTAAACCGCAGAGCTGCAAAACGAAGAGTAAATATATATATAGCCGCAATCTTCCAAAATGTGAAAGTTTTGGTGAAATAACATTACAATATAGAAGGGGAAGAAAAAAAAAAATATATAATGTACATGTAGATTGTAGACTAAAGATGTTGACAATACTGCAGAGCTGCAAACAGTAAAGCTGTAAACTTTTAAATGAAAATAACAAAAGAAAAATAAATTAAAAATATAAAAGTATATACATCCAAGGCAAATGAGTGAAAGAAAATTTTTGAATCGTAGTCCGTGGTATATCAGGAACAAGTACACCTGGTGACCTATATTAAACTAATCAGCGACTCTGAGAGCAGGCCATCTTTCAACCCAGATCCTTGCAAATTTACCCAGGCACTCGAAATTCACCTTGTTCGAAACTAGATCAGTGTTCCACACTGGTCTAATCGGTACATCCAAACCGTCTAGCATTTCCTCTCTAGCATCCATCATTATCTCACAGTGCCACAGAATGTGCTCGGCGGACTGGTTGGTGCAACCGCACGCGCAGTTGGGATGAGGGGACAGGGAGAGGGTATGAAGTCTCCCCCTGAACTCCCCATGACCAGACAAGAGTTGGGTCACGTAGTGGTCCAGTTTTTGGAAGGCCCCTTCCATTCTGACTTTAACTGATGGGAAGAAGGAGAAGGTCCATCTTCCCAAATTCGACCTATCCCAACGGAGCTGCCACTCCTGGAGCGACAGTTCCCTCATTGATCGAAGCAGACAAGGGAGAGTCCCCGGACCACCCGGAGTTAAAACTACATCAAGATGAGTTGCCGGGGTTCCCCTGGTCAGCTTCTGCTTCGTAATCACCTCCCTGATTTCAAGATAGATTGGTAATAAACCGGCCAAAACAGGCAAAGCGTCCGAAGCAACGGTTCTATACGCACCGGATAGTGCCAACAGAGGCGTACGTTGGCCCCTCTTGAGAGCCAAGAGTATGAGCGAATTATCCAAGCGGTGCTCCCAAACAGATGCAGCATATGAAACTTGCACCACATATACACATCTGTATAGAATTCGCAACGCCGGATTACGCAATCCCCACTCAGCTGTGGAGAGTCTCCTTAGCTTCAAAAAGAGAGCCTGAGCCTTGCTGGATACATCCTTGACGTGAGCCAGAAAAGAGGACGATCGATCTAGTGTAACGCCTAAGTATTTTACATTATCGAAAAAACGGATGTTGGACTCTCCCATTTTGATGGTCGGGTTTCTGTTTCTGCTGAGATAACCCTTCATCAGGAGACCCTTGGTCTTATGGGGAGCGAAGGTCATTTTATTTCTTTTTCCAAAATCCAGGAACATCTGCAAACCTTCACTGCCTTTCTTTTTCACTTCCTTTCCACTGTCCCCAGAGACCAGATACACTTTGTCATCAGCGTAATCGACAGAGATACATCCTTCAGGCAAAGTTAACCTAGAGGAGTCATCGAAGGCGATATTCCACAGGTCAGGACCAAGAATGGAGCCCTGCGGGCATCCCATGTCTGCTTCCCGCTGGATGCAAAAGTCACCAAATGAGATTGTAATAGTTCTGTCTGACAGATAGTCATCGATGACTTTAAACAGAAGTTTGGAACACTGCCTGTTTTTCACCTTCGTGCGTATCATTGCCCACCACGCATGATCGAAGGCACCAGTTATGTCGAGGAAAATTGCCACAACGTACCTCTTGGGACAAACCTTCACCCAATCAAGCACATACGACAGGGCGTGCACCGTGGATTTCCCAGGGACGAAACCAAACTGCATATCACTGGCCGGGGAGAGTGTTTTCCGTAGACGTTCCCTGATTAATTTCTCCAGGATTTTACCTAACACAGGGAGTAATGTTATAGGTCTATATGCTTTTATGTCTGATAATGGTTTGTCGTTCCCCTTGGGTATAATCCGGAGCACGCCGTGCTTCCATTCTGAGGGAAAAACACCTCTTCTCATGCATGTGTCCATCACCTGGAAGAGCTCCTCCTTGACGTGGACCCAGACTTGCTTCGCAATTACGAGATGTGCAGCAACAAATTGAGCAGCATCGAGATACGCCACTCAACCGGAGGCCAGCTAGGCTATTTCTATTAACAGTCCCATACTAGACTGAACCGCGCCCTGCCATCCCATTTTTCATGATAAATTATTCCTTTATATTGTTTATCCTAGTACTGGCACCAGTTAGCCAGCCTCCAACTTGTTTGCGACGAGATAAGCGACTCAAGTAATGACACCAGCTAGCCTGCTTCCCAACATATTTGCTTCCATCCTCTCTGCCAACCCCTCCATAATTACGGTCGTCACAGAAATAGGTAGAGCAACGAAGCGCGTAAGGCGACTGAAACGAGGTAGTGTTTGAAAGGTGATTTATTCATTACAATCCTTACCGCGTTTCAGTCCGTAGCGTGACTGAAACGCGGTAGGGATTGTAAATACGCCACCAGGACTAACCCCGAAGAAAATAAAATATTTACATTCAGTAAAGGTAAATGTAAATTTCCACAAAAAAGTTCAGAACTTATGTTCCCCCTCCTTTTCCTTTGGAACTTGTGTTAGGTTTTTATCCAGTAAAGAACCTTTTCCTCACGATGACATTAGTGTAACGTAAATTCAGTAAATAATCACCTTCAGATGGTAAAAATACTAATGACTTATTAAAATGAGCATTTTCCGTAAACTGGACTATTACACCAAAACATATTTTAAACCATTTTGGACGTTTTTGGCGCTAAATGGGAAATTAATCGGCATATTGTCATTTTTGAGGATCTAAGCCCTAAATGGCGTTTATTACCATTTTGGACGTTGTTGTGCTAAATGCAAATTATCAGCATTTCCACATTTTGACGATTTTAGCGATCAATGGCAGTTGATCACCATTTTTGCCGTTTTTGGCGCGAAATGGCAGTTTTTCATCATTTTGTGGATTTTTGAAGATTTTAGTGCTAGATGACGGCTTATTACGATTTCGGTCGTTTTTTGCGCTAAATGGCAATTTATCAGCAATTCAAAGTTTTTTGACGATTTTAGCGCTCAATGGCAGTTGACCACCATTTTTGACGTTTTTGGCGCAAAATGGAAGTTTTTCAGCATTCAGAGGAATTTTTGACGATTTTAGTGCTAGATGGCAGTTTATAACCGTTTTGGACTTTTTTGCGCTAAATGGCAATTTATCAGCATTTCGACGTTTTTTGACGATTTTCATCCTAGATGTCAGTTTATAACCATTTTTGACGTTTTTGGCGCAAAATGGCAATTTATCAACATTTCCACATTTTTTGACGATATTAACCCTAGATGGCAGTTTATAACGATTTTTGACGTTTTTCGCGTTAAATGGCAATTTATAAAAATATCGACTTTTTTGACGATGGCTGTTTAAAACAGTTTTTTTCGCTTTTTGGCAATTTTTCAGCATTTTGACTTTTTTTACGATATTTCGTGTACGTGTTGTGTTCCGATACGACGCACGTGGTCAAAATGTTCATAAGGTATAAAATGATATTTTTTCCGTAAATGACTTAACAGAAGAGTCATTTACCGTGAAAAACCTGTTTTTCACAAACACTTTAAAGCTGTTGAAGGCGTCGGCATCCCTTCAAAATGTCTTAACTCTATTCAATGGGCAGTTTTCCACGGTAAATAAACCTATAATTAACTCGATAACCTATACGAATGAAAATGACAGTTAACAATGATTCGTTATGACTTTTTATAATGACTTTACTCCGTCAAGTTGGCTATTTCACTCACAAATGTTCATAATGTTAAAAATATAAACATTTTGGACGATGTTGGCGCTAAATGCAATTTAACAGCACGTCGAAGTTTTTGTGACGATTTTAGCGCTATATTGCATTTGTTACAGACGAATCTTGAAATACCTGCCAGATCTTGTTATTTAATACCTAGCACTTAGCATAGAATTAAATCCCATTACGGAAAGGTTGTGTTATTATTTGAAAGGAAATAAAATTAAACCGCAGACTCCTCCGCTTGCTCGGATTTTAAAATGTCCTTCACGTGGAAAGAACCTAAGAGTTTCCCATTCATGTCAGCCAACTGGTATGCCACCGGGGAAATTTTCCGAACAACCTTACTTCTTATAAATTTAGGAGCCAGTTTAGCTGAAAAGTGTTTAGAAGCATCTGAAAGAATGAAAGACCTACGCCACACAACGTCACCTTCCGCGTACTGCACCTCCCTACGACGAAGATCATATTGGCGTTTGTTGCGTTCATATGACTGTCTTAAAGATGTGCGCACCTGTGAAAAAATATCATTTAACTCTTGCAAGCCTGCAGCCCCGGAATCCCGTTCAGCAAATTTAATTTCTTCCGCGTTGAAGTCAGCACCAATGTAGTCCTTCCCTGAAATTATAATTTCCCTACCAAAATTGAGAAAGAACGGAGTGTAACCAGTGACTTCGTGCACCGCAGTGTTGATTGCTAATTCTATCTCTGGTAAATAATTTGCCCACATTCTGTGGTCAGTGCCTACATACGAAGCGAGGGCAGAGACTAAAACCTTATTAATACGCTCAACCGGGTTATTCTGAGGGTGATACCTGCAGTTGTAGAAAAGGTGCCGAATATGAAATTTGCTAACTAAAGCCTTCATGTCCCGAGATATGTACTGCGGACCATTATCTAAAACGATAGTGTCTGGCACTCCAAACTTGTAGAAAATTTCATTTTCTAATATGCTAGCGATATTGCTACCCGTTGCCTTTCTTAAAGGGAATAGCCTAGTATATTTGGAGAAAAAGTCAGAAACTACTTACAAATATGTATAGCCTTTTTTGTAAGAATTCGGATACGGACCTAGCAGATCTGTGGCAATCATCTGCCAAGGACGCTGCACCAACTTGGGATTTCCCATTAGCCCTGGCGGTAACAAATTGGTGCTTTTGTACCCTAAGCAAATTTGACATTTACTAATGAACCGTTTGACATCAGCTGACATTTTAGGCCAATAATACTTAAGTTTTATTCTATTCATGGTTTTCATGATCCCGAAATGAGCACACACAGGAGGAACGTGGTGTTCCAAAATAAGGTTCTTCCTACTCTCCTTTGGCACAACCTCCTTCCAGTCATATGACCTGTGAAGAGCGTCCATGCTTTGGATGTGTTTAAAAATCTTATCGTTTTCCACTTTCCAAGCTGAAAATTTGTCCGGATTTGTTAAAATTTTCTCTCTAAGCCTGATGTACCACGAGTCGGAAGTACTAAACTTTTGAGTTAATGCATTTACTTGTAAGGGGTCACGTGATAACGCATCTGGAATGACATTGTCTTTACCCTTACGGTGAATAATTTCAAAATTAAATTGTTGCAGTCTTACTGCCCAACGTGCGAGCCGTCCCGTGGGCGACTTTAGCTGTGTTAACCACTTGAGACTATAATGATCAGTAATTATTCTAACCGGAATAGGTGAACCCTCAATGTAACCTCTAAACTTTTCCAGAGCAAAAATCATAGCGTTTAACTCCCTTTCCGTTGTGGAGTGATTCCTCTCTTGTGCAGATAACGACCTTGAAATGAACGAAATCGGGTGCTCTATCTGATTTTCATCAAATTGACTTAAAACTGCCCCGAGGCCTACGCTTGAGGCGTCACAACTAATGGTGAAAGGCTTACTAAAGTCAGGACATGCGAGAACCGGAGCGTTAACTAGGATATTCTTTAATTTATCAAAAGCCGATTGCGCCTGCTGATTCCACGCAAACTTTTTCCCCGCGAATTCCTTCTTTGTTAGGTTGTGTAAAGGAGACGCAATGATTGAAAAGTTATGGATAAACCTTTTGTACCACGATAGCACACCAATGAATCTACGTAGACTCTTTTGGGACGTAGGGGTGGGAAAATCCACAATTGCTTTTACTTTTTCAGGATCAGTGCGAAGCCCTTTGCTGTCTACAACAAACCCTAAATATTTTAAAGAGTCCCTGCAGAAGACAGACTTATCCACATTTATGGTAAGGCCTGCGGCTTGCAATTTCTGTTTCACCTGTCTTAGAAGTTCAATATGTTCTTCAAACGAAGAACTTATTATGATAATATCATCTAGATAACAGAACACTTTGCCATCAAATTGTGGCCCTAGTACCTTGTCCATTAGCCTCATCATGCGGGAACTCGCTCCATGAAGGCCAAAAGGCATGGTCACAAAGTGAAACAAGCCTCTTTTAGGGATCGTAAATGCGGTTTTTTCCTTTGAGTTCTCTTCTAAGGGAATTTGAAAGAAAGCGTCATTCAAGTCTAGCGTTGTTAAATACCGAGCACCCCCCAAGCTATTTAAAATATCAGAAATGAACGGAGTCGCATATGCGTCGCGTTTAGAGTTTGCGTTCAAAAGTCTACTATCAAGACATAACCGGTAAGTGCCATTCTTCTTTGGTACTAATACAATTGGATTATTCCACGCGCTATTGCTGGGTTCAACCACTCCCAAAGCTAACAGTCTGTCTAATTCCTTGTGTACCTGCGGCAGTAGGTGCGGTGAAATCGGATAAATCCGTTGCTTAATCGGAGAGCAATTACCTGTGTCAATGACATGCTTCTCTAAGGATGTTCTACCTAACCGATTACCCGAATATGAAACATACTCCCGAATTACTTTATTTAAGACTGAGCGTTGCGAAATAGATAAGTTTTCAGCGTTTTCTAAACCTATTGCATCAGCTCTACCCTGTGTTTTGACCGACTCCTTAGAAGCCATCAATTTTGAAATTCTTGGACAAATATTGAAGATTTTCCAAAAATCACAGCCTAAAATAAAGTTAGCATTTATCTGAGGCATTACCACAAAACTGAAAACCCTCTCAGCGTTTTCAAAGCGAATCGGTACCGTAATTTTATACGAACAAACAACAGAATGACCTGTAGCAGAAACTAAAGAAAACTTAGTGTCTAGCTCGGAAAGCTTGAAACCCAAATCTAAAAATTTCTTATGAAAATTGTTCCCTAAAATGGAAATGTGAGAACCCGAATCTAAAAGACCAGAAAAATTTAACCCTAAAACTTGAAAAGAAATGTGAGGACGGTTGTCCCTGTTAACCGCTCCCATCTCCTTTGAAGTACTTAAATTTCTATAAAAATCTCTTACTACAGCCAGCCACGAAGCCCACTCCCCGGAAGTCTCCTCGGCGAGCGTCGACGTCTTAACGCCCGCTGTCTGGAACTCCTGGGTAATCAGTTTTTTTGAACGGCGGCAGCCACAAGCTGGAGACTTCACTCCTGGTCTCCCGCAGCGGAAACAATGCACCTCCCTGGAAACGTTATTTAAAGGGCTAAGATTACCATGGTTCGTAAAACGACGGTTATTTCTAACATTGGGATTGACATTTCCTGAATTAATATTCCTACTATTGTTCCTGTTATGAGAATTGTTATTTCTAGTAGAATTTTGGTTATTAGATGAAACAGTAGAAGAAAGAACCCTGTCATTTGAGCGGCTGTCCGCTAACTCAATCATTTTTCCCAGTTTCTTCAGAGAAATAATATCCGGAATTACTGATAGCGATAACTTTTGAATATATCTGGGTAACATGTTACATTGTAAAATTTCCAATACTTCTTCATCAGGTAACTTCGATGCCAGACGATTATTCAAAATTAAAATACGAGTAATGAAGGAGTTTAAATTTTCCTTCTGCATTTGAACGGTAGCTCTCAATTGAGCCAACAGTCGTCTCTCATGATCCAGAAACTCATATTCCTCCTTCAGAGCCACGACGATGTCAGACCATGAAGTAAATGAGGAGCGATTTACCCTATACCACAAGAGTGCATCACCAGAAAACAATTCAACAGCAGATGTAAAAAGAGAAGCTTTACTCACATTCCGGGCTAGTGCGAGCTCTTCGATTCTCTCTATGAAATCGTGAACGCCAGCTGAGCCGTCAAACGAAATGTTCCACTTATGTACTGGAACCGACAAAGGAGACGTAACGGGGATCGATGCCGCCGAAGTTTCACCAGCTTTCGCCATGTTGATTGTATCTGCTTTACTCCTTGTAACAATTGTAAATTCCATAACCTAACTACAAAGGAATATGAAACAAAGTTATTAGAACATGCGACAACACAACATGATACCACAATACTCGGAAATGTTTCCCATGCAAGTCAAGATCAAATTATAATATAATGTCGCCAGATAACTGGAGACTTTTGAAACGCGCAAAACGCCGGTGAGTTGGTTCCCTCCAAGCCAAAAATTGATAACCTATAATACTAACGGGAGACCCGTGTCTATGCAGGTGATGCAACAAGCCGCCGTTGACGACAACACACGCGAACGAAACCACAAGACATCACGAGATAATTCAAACTAAAACGAAACAATAAAATACCCGACCACATGTCCGAGACGCCACATTAAGTTCTTCTATTACGTTGGGCCCAGATTGTAACATTCTTAATTCCATTTAATTAAAATGCATACGTCGCCATCCCACATAACCTCTTATCTAAATAAAACACATATAAACATGTACGCACTATGCGTAAGTGAGATGTGGGTAGGATAATAAAAGAAAGACTGAATGATTATAGTAACAAAGGGTGTAACATTTATTCTAAATCTCCAACATTAACAGTAGAGCATGAACTAATTAAATTTATTGAATCTACAGGGGTGGTTGACTACCTGCAGTAATCAATTAATGTGAAGCTAAATTCGGAACATGTGGTATCGAACAAAAGTACATAATTATTATAATCCTGATGAGCGCCTGTACAGATGGACTATACATATTTATATGGATTAATTAATTACTAATAAAAATTAAAAGCCAAAGTTAGAATTATCTCGTGATGATTTGTTAGAAATAATTTCGCTCACGTGTGTTTCTGCCATGACCTTAGACGGCTTGTTGACCAGCTGTTACACCAAGCACTCCCAGGAACCAACTGACGAACCTACCGAAACTTCTCGTAATTCTCTACCGGCGCCTGTAACGGCCGGCTGTCAAACTAAACAGGTACCCGCGTGGCTACAAACTCTCTCTAAATTAGGCAAGTACTTGCCCAAACTGTTGCAACTTAGCAACCATCTCATCTCGCTAACAAATCGATGACAAATTCTACATTTTGAGACGTAAACAGCAGGTGTTTAAGCCTTTTGGAATAATCAGGTCGATTCTTGTAAGACATTATTTACGTATAGAAAAGATGCACGTGTCCGAATCAATTTGTTATACAAAACTTAGCAACCAACTTGTCTTAAATTATTATTGATGACAAATTCTGCATTTTAAGACGTAAACAACAGGTGCTATCGGCCATCTGGAGTAGTCAGGTCGATTCTTGCAAGACGTTGTATGTAAAGAAAAGACTGCACGTGTCCGAACCAGTTTGTTATTCAAAACAAACCCCTGGCAACTAATATTGATCCCGCACACCTGCATCGGCCACCTGGAGTAATCAAGTCCATTTTTGCAAGACATTATTTATGTTAACTTAAAACAGGTGTTCGAAGATTTTAGTATATAAACCGTCGGAAAATAAGTATTTAGTTCTTACCAAAAAGATCTCTGACATGTTATTTATTAACTATCTCCCGAAAACAAAGTGGCCATTGGAGTCCAGCGCCCTATGATTTATATTATTTGTGTGTAACAAATAAGTGGTCTCATGCATTTTCATTTATGGAGTTTTTCATAAGTAACCAAATATTTTTCTGCTACAAAAAGTTTCAAGAATCGATATCTAGATTGTGTTTTTCACACAAAACTAAGTGAATCACATTTAAATAGTGGATCGTTTTCCAATTAATAAATAATCACAGCGAGAACAGATATACTATAAGAATGAATTAAAAAATAAAATATTGAAATTAACATGACAAGTGATATTTGAATTTGAATTTGAATTAGGAGTTTGAAGACAAGTGACATTTATGTTACGGGGTGACTTACTACGCCCTTTACAATCCTTATAACGGCTTACCTGCCTAGATTTATAAAAATTATGTACTGCATTTAAATTCGACTTTGTACTCTCCATACCTAAAACATGTTCCCAAGTGAAGCTATATTAACGCATTCTAGAAATGACTTGTTCAAACCTTCCATAAAAAGTTTGTGTTTCATTTTATCATTGAACACATCAATAATAAATATGTCTTTCAAACACGATTCTTATCTTGCTTCAAAGTTACATGACAAACTTATATTTTTAAGCTTCGCAGCAAACTCTTTAATGGATTCATTAGCCAATTGTTTACATTTATAGAACATTTCCGTGATTCGAAAATATTGTGAATGGGCTTACAATTAAATTCTAGAATTTTACACAAATCCTCAAATGAGGTTTCCGACACTTTTTTTGGAAAACACAAATCACTCAGCAATGAAAAGGTACCTTCGGTGAGATTATTTATAAAATGAGAGCTTGGTCAAGCCTCTCCTTGAACAGGGACCACACTCTTGTCTTGTGATAGAATGACCCCAGACTTTTACAAAAGCATCCATCGGGAATTAGAGCTGAAATATATTTTGTGATTAAAAACTTATCTTAGCGCTTCCGGGTGAATCCGCTCCAGAACCTCGCCGCTCCAAAGCGTCTCTTCACTCAGCTTCCAGATCTCCGGCACCAGCCATCTCTTTCGATCGATGATTACCCGTGTTCGTCTCCCCGCAGCGGCAGAATCCAACCCTTTGTCCGGTCCCGCTTGAATAGCTGCAGCGACAGAATCTGAGCCCTTGCCCCAGATTCCGGCTTCTTCCGTAGATGGTCTGCTGTCACCGTCTTCTTCTTACGCATCCAAACCTTGCATGCCACGCCAAATTTGCTCCCTCAATTTATTTATTTATTTATTTATTTATTTACATATGCATATATATTACAATACATTACAATATGATACTTTGTCTGTCCAACTGGGCAGAATACCCGTTTCAGGACAGCCAAATTGTATATTTAGTTCATAATATTCTTAACAAAGGAATGGTTTCGTTCAAGAT
Source organism: Limnephilus rhombicus (assembly GCA_929108145.2). NCBI lineage: Eukaryota > Metazoa > Arthropoda > Insecta > Trichoptera > Limnephilidae > Limnephilus > Limnephilus rhombicus. Next base: position 21,591,798 of record OV815288.1, read on the forward strand.
ATCACGTGAATTTGCTTCTGTCAAGACAACTTTTGAGAAAATTAAGAATTGTATATAATTAATGGATGGTTTCTTTAAGTCTTTAAAAGAGTCGCAAAGATGTGATTTTTTTCAAGGTCAATTTGGAGTTTTGGATTTGTTTTCTTTAGTGAGATCACAAGTAGGAGATTCTTTCCAGGCCCTTTAAGAGAACATTTACAATTGCATAGTCAGAATTTACACATTTATAAAGCAATATTTGATATATGAATTCCCAATGTATTTATAACTATTTAATTTTAATAAAATACTTTAATTTTTAGAATTTCTTAAATAGTAGAAATTACACAATTATAATCCAACTATATGACAAATGATTTTTTAAGCTCGTTTTGGAGAACATTCATTTATTTAGTTGTTTAATTATTTCTTTTATTTTACGCCCAGATGGCTTTTATATAAATAATAAGGCAGTACCTCCATCTTTTACATGAGAAAACAAATAGTTTATAAAGTTACGATGGGAATAAAAAGTATAAACATAAATTAAATAAAAATATAGGCAACAAAATTTAGTACAGTGAGATATATAATATTAATATGTTACGATTAAAAAAATACGTACATAATATAAAAATCCAACCAGCAAATTTAAAAGTACGTGATCCAAGGTTTGCAAAATTGCAACATTAACCGTATCTTTTACACCTATAAGTATGTTTTGATGTATCAAGCCGATGCGATGTATCGATGGTACCGACCTCATGTACCTCTCTATGGAGTTGCAGGAGTTCGAAACCATCGGACCTATCCAATTTCGAATTCAATATTTTAGGTAAAAAAGTTAACCCATTTTTTTTCAATGAAATTACAAAGGCATTACATCTAATTACATTAATAATTGCATTCCGAATAAGTGAATGGTTTCTTTCGGGAGATCACAATTATGAGATTTTTTCTGGGTTATTTTGGAGAACATTTGCAGTTGCATAATTAGAATTTACACATTTATACACCAATATTTGACATATGAATTTCCAATGCATTTATGACCATTTAGTTTTAAAAAATGTACTATTATTTTTACATTTACCTAAGTAAAAGAAATTATCCATTTATAAACCCGACTATATGAATATGAATTTCCAATGTTATAGAAATTTTCAAAAATTATTTTTGAAATGTCTAGTCGTTATTTTACAAGAATCAAAGACCAGTCGTTATTTTACACGGATCAAAAAACAGAGCAAAAGTTTTATTTTATGCATTAACATAAACTTTTTAGTACATATTAGGGATGTGAGATTGTGTTAGCATATGTTCGCTCTCGACTCTCCCCATATCCAGAAGCCAGTTGCTAACCAATTTCCGTAAAATACTTGTACTTATCAGTTTCCAAGCATCGGGTATGAAGTTGAACAATTAAGGCCCTAAGTATGAGTATTGTCTTTGGGCATGTGATGTGTTTGTAGTAGGCGGAATTACTGGATTCCTCCCTGCATGACGGGTGTTGTGGAGATGTACGATGGATGGATGCAACATAGATGCAGGCTCTAACGCACATCTTCTTGACATACGTGGTGGTGTCTTCTTGAGTGCGTCTTCATGCAACAATTTTTCCTATTGTCGCAACAATCTCTTCCGTACTTCCCCTTTGATATCAATATTGTCTTCAGGTTCTTTGCTAGTTGTTGAGTTGGCTACTATCGGCTGCGTCAATTGTAATGTCCGTCTGCGCAGTTGTGGTGTCAAGCCAAATCAGATGCGGACTTACATGTGTGTAGACGAAGTATTATGGTGGGTAGTACTCAAATAGAGAGAGTAACGGTATTGTGTACAGGTATTTATTATGGAGCTGCCTTACACAAAAGAGGACGAATGTAGCACTCATCCCCTTATATAGATTCGTGCAAGCATGCTATCTCGCTTGCACTCATGCAATTCACACAGACATTACAGTTCCTATGAGAGTTCCAGTTCCAGTTTGGGATGAGAGCGAGGCAATTACTCGTATGCTAAAATTGAACAAACTCTAAACCTTTCTCCTTTAGAAGACCGTCGGATGAAATCTGATCTCATTAGTTTGTTCAAAATTATTAACTGTTTAATCGACTCGCCTATATTACTACAACTCATCACATTTAATATGCCTTCTCATAAACTCAGTAGAAAGACCTGCTTTTTCTCAATCAGCACTCGACTTACTATGGTTATAGTTAGTCAGGACTGTCCAGAATGTGTAGACACTTATTTTTTCTTCTATTTTCACTGTTTTTCTTTGCTTTCATGTACCATCCGAATCCCAACGTAAATAATCACCTTCAGATGGTAAAAATACTAATGACCGATTAAAATGAGCATTCTCCGTAAACTGGAATATTACACCAAAACGTATTTTAAACCATTTTGGACGTTTTTAGCGCTAAATGGAAAATTAATCGGCATTTTGACATTTTTGAGAATCTAAGCCCTAGATGGCAGTATTTAACCATTTTGGACGTTCTTGTGCTAAATGCAAATTATCAGCATTTCCACATTTTGACGATTTTAGCGATCAATGGCAGTTGATCACCATTTTTAAATGGCAGTTTTTCAGCATTGAGAGGATTTTTGACGATTTCAGTGCTAGATGGCAGTTTATAACCATTTTGGACTTTTTGCGTGCTAAATGGCAATTTATCAGCATTTCGACGTTTTTTGTCAATTTTCGTCCTAGATATCAGTTTATAACCATTTTTGACGATTTTGGCGCCAAATAACAATTTATCGGCATTTCATAGTTTTGATGTTTCTGATGAGTTCGTCTTTTATCTCAGGTACGGTCAGTCGGCCCACTTGCTCGTCAGTTAAAACTTCTGCGTTGTCAGCCATTTCTTGCATTACGTTTTCACTTAATAAAATGTCAGTCACTTAATAACTATTTTTTATTGCACTAGATCCCGGACGAGCCCCCAAAATGTAAGATTGGATAAATTCTAGACAATAAAACAACAGGACAGACATTAAGTATTATATTTTTCAAGAAAGACCCAACAACATGATAACTTTCTTTTGTTTTTACAATCAATCTATGTAGTTCTAATTTAAAAAAGCACCTAATCTTAATTACCTCTACTTAGCTACTTCTCCAAGTAGGTACCCAACTTTATTAAATTATTTATATTCCGTTGCCAACCTTTTACCCGATATTACCTTCCTCTTACGTCCCTTTTCTTTCTCCCAACCCTCATGTTCTCAAATATATATTATGAAATGGAAAATCTGTTGTTGACCATATTTCGCCCTCACTTGGAGTTCGAATCGGTAACTGACCGGTTACCAACAGGCTTTCTTCCTCACTCTCTTCATATGTTTCTTCCTCACTCTCTTTCTTCCTCACTCTCTTCAAAAAGACTCCGTAAGCTCTGCCATATATTCTGCTCTCTTAGATCCATCTTAGACCTAAAAACACTCAGAAGCGTATATTTTTCCCTTTTTCAATCCATTGCAACATACGGTATTTTGGGATGGGGTGGTTGCACAGAATCCGCCATTAATCCAATAATTACAGTTCAAAAACTAATACTGAGAATCATATTTAAATGCCAACCTACCCACCCCTCTAATGTGCTATTTACTAAATTTAAGGTCTTAGATATTCGCCAACTATTCACTAAGACAAGCCTATTCTACATACGGAAAAATAACCTACTGGTGGCTCCACAACATCAAGCCAAAACCCGCTTTTCATCAAATCTGGGATGCGTGGTCCCAAAAACTAGAACCACATTCGCTCACCGACAATTTTGGTTCATTGCCCCCAAAATATACAATGCATTGAGCACCGATATAAAATCAAATATTACCATACCTCTTTTTACTATTCGTGTTCAAAATTGGATATTCGAAAGGGGACGAGATTTTTTTAAAGAATATATGACTTCCTAACCATTTTAAAAGAAAAGAAAATAATTAAATCAACTAAATAAAATATCATACTTGACAAACCTCCAGTAAAAATTTTAGCTTTCATAAAAAAAAAAAAAAAATTATAGATAAACATATGTAAATCCTACTTCTTAGTATTTTATATAGTTATATTTTAGTATTTTATTTTTTATATAGTATTTTATTTTTAACTTCTTTAAAACATTTTCTTTTTTATAATCCTTTATATATTTATATATATATGTATATGTATAAATATATTTATATATGTGTGTTTGTATGTATTTATATGTATTTGTGTATGTATGTGCATATGTATATGTATGTGCATACGTATACATATATCTTGTTATATTTTACCTTAAATATTTTTATCTTTTTTCTTTATCTTGTTTCTAATATCTTATAATTTCTATTTCAAACCTATATTTTGTTCTAGTTCATACACTGTATAACTTTAATCACGTATGATTACCTTAACACGGGCATTAGCCTAGTATGGTAATCAAGAAAAAAAAACATAAAAGTGTATTTTCAAAAATTGTATGAAATAAAAAAAAAAAAAAAAAAAAATGTCTCATCGTCTTCATCCTGGTTTCAATGAAACACATTCATAAATATTGGAGACGTATGGCATGCACTTGGCGTACCATCTGTCTCTTTGACAACCTTTATTCATGAATCAGTTTCTCTGCTTTGCCGTGACTCGTTCACGACTCTTTGTCTTGTTCTTTGAAATTCTACGAAAATGTTACCACCTTATGTTAACATAGGCCATGAAAGGCCGGTTGTCTTTCAACCATAGTATTTTGTTACCCGGCAAAGCCAGGTTATCCTAACAAAGGATAATGCGCAAGAATGTAACTTTAAACTAGTTAGGAATCTCTCTCTCTTTTCGTTTTCTCTGGGTCTGTGGTCAAAACCTCGTTTGTTTTATTCTCTGGACACATTTTGTTTCTCTCCAAACCTTTTCTTCTTTGGTCTCTAGGCAGGTAAACTTCAAGAATTTTGCTTTAATAATAATACCTCCCGGATTTAAAAAGAAGCCCAGAAAGATGTCTTTACCGGCAGCAAAGCTGAGCTTCACTTCCTAACAGCCCTCGCTGTGGTTACGGAGGTCCCCTTGCTGCTATTTTCTACATATTTGTTTCTGAAAGCACGGACCATACCGTACATATGTGTGTGTTTTGTTGTGCCGCTGCGAGCCGAGTTGTCCCACTATATATAACGACACTCTGGACTACCTTTTGGTCACGCTAGCCCCTGGATTTTGTTCCTACTCTCGCTACCAAGCCAGTTTTGCTGTCTCTTGCTCTGTCATGCAGTGACGCATACCATGTCATGTGTAAACCATTATTACCTTGACTCTCCAGTATTCGCTGAATGCGTACCTTTACAAGTTATTCCGAGCCACATTATGCTTCGATAACCATTATATATGATCTGTGCCCACCATAATGGCACATTAGGATTCGTACTGGCATGTCTGCAGATCCTGGATTCTCCTCTTCAACGACCTCTATAACCATAACCCCCGTACTGCAACCACAGCCTCCACTTCGTATCCTTCGACGTCTACGATGAAATAAAGTATTTTCTCCAAGGCCCTAGTGTACTCCTGAGCGTTATCTCAAATGGGTCAGATTCCAGTGATAATGTAATCCTTTTAGAGTCTGTGAAATCACGTCTCTTCGTAATTCTTCGAAACTCTTCGCATCTCGTCGAAATCATAAACAAGTCTACGCACCGCAAACTTAAGCTTCCAGACCAATGAAACCTTAGAGTCACACATGTTTTTTTTCTCTTTTTCTCAATTGTATAACCTTGTCTTTATTTTTCTCAATTGCATAACCTTGTCTTTTGTTTCCCAATTGCATAACCTTGTCTTTTGTTTTCTCAATTGCATAACCTTATTTTATTGTTCTCTCCAATTGCATAACCCTGTATGTTGTTTCACCCCTCTATGTTTTAATTATTTGGTCCTTTTATCTTATGTACCTCCACTCCCTACCCATGCAAAAACATTGTTACCTAGCCTATGGCATAAGCAAGTTTTTTTTTATGTTTTAGTCAGTTTTCTCGCCTACTTTCCCCTTGCAAATAAGAACATGCCTCTCCTCCCCGCAACGGTCCCGCGGAAGGCTAGCAGCAAGCCGCTCTACGAGTAAATGCCCGCTTTCCCCTTGCAAATATTGACACACCGCACCCCTACCCTGCGGGCCTGCTAGGAACGCGTTCCCCCCGCCGCCAGATCCCAACAAGCCAATGACTCGATAGGTCGCACCCCTCGCTGTGCGCTGGGTATAATTCCCGCGCGAGTCGATTTCTACAGAAATATACACGGTCGGGGACAGTGGCCCGCTCCACTCGCCATCACCGTCACCTAGACTGGACCCTGGACTGCTTCACCCCCGGCTCCCTGCCGCAGACAACAAGCTGTGAGTTGATTGTACGATTTCCCTCTTACTAAATGTGTCCTCTAGGCTTACGCAGTTGATACGATCACACCCCAGAGAGATTTGAGAGACCCCTTCGTAGGAAACTCCTAGCTAAATCCTGGCTTTAGCCGACACATCACGGCCCTGCCCTGCAAACGGATTCACGCCAACTCAGAAACATCCCAGAAAGATCATTAAAAGCAATGAAAAAATAAAATAAAAATAGTCGTAACCTTAACTTAACTTAACCTATTTAACAATTTTTTTTTAATCGGCACTCTTAATGGTATTTCTGAGTTGCTTCTGAGTTAATTTAATTCTGAATTGTCTAATCACCCCTGAAAACACAGATGCATTTATCGCCGATCCAGATCAGCTGATAAAGATGACAATATGCATTTTCAAGATATGCAGCAAAACACTAAGCAGTAACGAGCTAAGCAGCTTTCAGAAATACAGCAACGAGCCCAACGGAAACGAGATATGCAGCTACCACAAATGCAGCAGCGAGATGTGCAGTAACAAATTGAGCAGCAACGAGATATGCAGCTTCCAGACATGCAGCAACGAGATGTGCAGCAACAAATTGAGCAGCAACGAGATATACAGCTACCACAAATGCAGCAACAACAGACTGAGCATCAACGAGATATGCAGTATCCACTCAGGCAGCAACTAGATGTGTAGCAACAAATTGAGCAGCAATGAGATATGCAGCTACCACTCATGGAGCAACGTGACACGCAGCTAATGGACATGTAGCAACGAACCCACCAGCAACGAGATATGCAGCTACCACACATGCAGCAACGAGATGTGCAGCAACAAATTGAGCAGCAACGAGATACGCCACTCAACCGGAGGCCAGCTAGGCTATTTCTATAGAGTACAACAGCTGGCCTGCCATGCAAAGCAGATTGCTGACCGGCTCGCGGCCCTAAGCCCTGCAAATCCACGCCAAGCTGATCACCAACCTGCCTGAATTAGCAGTCCCATACTAGCCTTAGACGCGTCCTGCCATCCCATTTTTCGTGATAAGTTAATCCTTTATATTGTTTATCCTAGTACTGGCACCAGCTAGCCCGCCTATCAACTTGTTTGCGACGAGATGCGCGACTCAAGTAATGACACCAGCTAGCCCGCTTCCCAACATATTTGCACCGAGATACGCAACTCAAGGAAAGGTACCAACTAGCCCGCCTCCCAACGAGTTTGCAACGAGATGCGCCACTCAAGCAAGGCTAATACCATCTTCTTATTTCAATTCCAGCTCTATCTTGCAATCACTGCCAGAACAGCAGCAAAGTCAGAACTGTGGTGAACCTTAGGAGTATAGCCAAGGCGAGCAAGCCCTGCCCTAGCAGTGCCACTGCCAGAATGGTGGTGCTCTTCATCACCGCAGCCAGAATTTACTGAAATGTTATTTTTTTTTTAAGTATAAAAAAACGCTGTCCACCCTCTATGCTTAAATAATAATAATAATAATAATAAGCCTTTTTATTCTGGACTTCTGTTAGGTATGTATTAGACATGATCTTATTTGTTATAGTATATCCCGAAGCTCAGTTTGCCTCTTGGCATAGGCCTCCTCTAACATTTTCCATTGGGACCTGTCACGCGCTACTCTTCTCCATTGATGTCCAGCAGTGAGTTTTAGGTCATCTTCCCATCTCATGTGTTGACGTCCTCTTCCCTCTCTTGCCATCTCTGGGATACCAGTCAGTGACATTTTTGCACCATTTCTCTTGTGGATCGCGTATCATGTGTCCTGTCCATCTCCACTTTTGTTGGTCTATTCGGGTAAGTACATCGGCAACTTTAGTTTTCTCCCTTATTGTGCTACCTCTCACTCTGTCCTGTTTCCTTGTTCCTGTCAAACTTCTCTCCATGGCTCTCTGGCAGCGTTCCAACTTTTCTCTGTGGCGTTTGGTGAGTGCCCAAGTTTCACATCCATAGGTGATGACTGGAAGTATACACGTGTTGAAGACTTTCCTTTTTATTTGCATACTTAGTTCCTTAGATTTCAAGACTTCTTTCAAAGACCAGTATTTCTTCCATCCATTTGCTACTCTTCTCTCGATTTCTTTAGTGGTTTGATCTTTGTGAGATATTATCTGTCCTAAATAGATGTAATCTGACACATATTCGAGTGGTTGGTTGTCAATTTTTATAGTTACTGGTTCAGAGTTTGTAAGCAATTTTGTTTTGTCTTTGTTCATGCATAGGCCGACTTTCACACTTTCCTCGTTTAGTGATTCTATCATTCTAATTAGGTGCATTGGGTTTTCCTCGAATAGGACTATATCGTCTGCAAATCTTAGGTGGTTAAGTTTTACACCTTGTACGTTGATACCATATTTTTCCCAATCTAGTTTGCGGAAGATACTTTCCAGAGCAGCCGAGAACAATTTTGGTGATAGAGGGTCTCCCTGTCTTACTCCTCTCTCGATCTTGAACTTTTTTCCCAAGGTTTCTAGTTGGATCCTCGCTTCGCAATTCAAGTATATGTTTTTTATAATATTGATGTAGTTTAAAGGTATCCCCTGCTGTTCAAGGCTATCCCATATAGCTATGTGTCTTATGCTGTCGAAAGCTTTGGAGTAATCGATGAATGCCATGTATAGTTTCTTATTATACTCATTATATTTTTCTACTATTTGTTTCACCGTGTGTATGTGGTCCAGGGTAGAGTATTTTTGTCTAAAGCCTGCTTGCTCCCGTGGTTGATTTTCGTCTAACTTTTTACTTATTCTTTCCAGGATAACTTTGGAAAATACATTGTATATATTTGACATCAAACTTATAGGTCTGTAGTATCTTCCTTTTGTCCTTTCTTGAATATAAGAATAATGTTTGATGTTTTCCACTGTGTAGGTATTAGGCCAGTTATAAGTATATCATTGAATATTGAAGTTAGTATTGGTAGTAGTTCTTCCATGGTGCCTTTAAGAAGTTCGTTTGTCACTTTGTCTGGACCTGGGGCTTTTTCCATCTTCTGACTGTATATGGCTTTTTCTACTTCTCTGGAAAGTATTTTTGGTTCAGTTACAACGTTTTCCTGCTTTTTATTGACGTCTTTCTTCGGATCGTGTTTTTGTTTGTCGTCTGGGCTTGAGTAGAGATCCTGGTAAAATTTTGTGGCTATTTCGTTTATGTTTTTTCTATTTGAAGAAGTATTCCCCCTTTTGTTTAATTTTGGTATCCATTCTTTATTTGATTCTCTCAATTCTTTAAGCGCTTTTTTCACTCCCCCTGTTTTCACTATATGCTTTTCTAATGTTTGCAGCCTCTTGGTCTTCCTATCTTTCCTGATGTTCTCTCTGATTTCTTTACTTAATTTTGTTATAGTTTTAATGTTATCTTTTTTAGGATGTTTTGAAAATAGGTGTTTTCTTTCTTCTATGAGTTGCAGCGTTGTGTCACTTAGTTCGTACTTGTTTCTTCTGCTAGTCTCAGCTTTTTCTTTAGTTAGTAGATTTTCTAGCTTTCCATATTTCGCACGAGCATCAGTGTTACTCAAAGTTAATTCTTCAGCTGATTCAATTAGGGATTGTGCTATTTTCCTTAAGGTTTCATCGCTGTGGTGTTTTGTAGTGTGTGAAGCGAAATGTTTTCTAGATTTATTTGGTGGTTCTATTCTTATATTGCTTCTTACCATACGATGATTTGTATTGAAATTGAATTTAGTTAGGACCGATGTATCCGTGAAGGCTTTTGGATAGTTTGTTGTTATGTAGTCAATTTCGTTTTTGGTTTTGCCATCGGGGGAGATCCATGTCCACTTATTCTTTTGGTTTTTCATGTATAAACTGTTCAAGAGCATTAGATTGTGTTGTAATAATAATTCAACCAAAAATTCACCATGTGGACTTCTTCTACCTTGGCCAAACTTTCCCAAGACATATTCTTCCTTGCATTGCTTCATCCCGACTTGAGCATTGAAGTCGCCCATTAGAATAACGTGGTTGTTTTGATACCTTGTTAATATCTTAGTAAATTCTTTATAGAAAAGTTTGTTTTCTGTTTTTGTTGCTTGTTCTGTTGGAGAATAAATTTGTATAACTGACCATACTTTTTGGTATCCCGGTATGTCAATGTTAAGAATGGCTATTCGATCAGAGATTCCAATTAGGTCTTGTATGTATTGTTTCATTGACCGTTTGATTATGAATCCTACTCCTCTTTGACCGGCTGTTTCGCCTTTGTGGAATAGTATGTAGTCAATGCGTTCCTCAATCTTTTCTCCTAGTCTTCTCATCTCACTAATGCCCAGGATATCCCATTTTATTTCTTCGAGAGCTTTTTCTAGCTCGTGTAGGCTTTCTTCGGTTCTAAGGGTTCTCGTATTTAAAGTTGCAATATTGAGTATTTTGTTTCTTCTTGTTGTTAGAGGGTGGTGGTCTATAACTCCCGCAGGGACCAGCCGAATTGGGAGACTTTTTGTTAATTGGTTTTGATTGTTAATTTTTGTTTGTTTCCTATTTTCCGAGTCAATTATTAGTTTTTTGCAGCATTTAGTTGGGAGTCAGAATTTGCCCGGTTGACATAGTTCAGTATGTTAGGTCTGGTGATCTCTTTCGTGCTAGTTTTGGGTAGAGGTTGTGGAGGATTGCTTAATATTTTGTTTGTATTTACTTTCTTTTGTGCTGTTGACTTGGGAGAATCCGAAGTTCCTCTTTTCATCTTTTCGCTAATGTTTTCCTGCGGTTTCAACACTATCAGTTTATCATATTTTATGTAAGCGATATTTCCCTTCTTTTTTTCATCTTCTAGTTGAGGTTGTAGCTGTTTTCGTTTTTCCAGGATTTCCTTCGAGTAATCTTCTTTCACATTAATACCTGACTGGAGGTTCGTCTTGTTCTTGAGTATAAGGTGTTTTTTCCATTGGGTCGTGATAGATGTATAACCCTCTATGCTTACTCTTCTATAATTACGGTCGTAACCCTCAGAAAAAAAAAGTTTTATTTTTTTTAACTTAAAAAATAAATTACGTCCAACCAAGTCCTCCCGAAATATCCACCAAACACAAGAAACAATGCCCTTGTACTTCCTGCAAGACCAGCCGTACTTATCTTCCCCAAAGATGACAAGTCTTTTCCTTCCAGCAGTACCCTTGAAACTCTCGAAACCTCAACTAACCCATCATCTTTCGGAATTACAATCACGGGGGTAAGAGAAATAAGGAACGGAGGTGTAGTCGTGCATCCAAGTACCGATGCAGAGGCCATAAAACTTGCCAATGCACCGACCCTATCCGATGCTGGTCTGAAAGCAGCAGTTTCTTCGCATAAACTTCCTCGGATAGCTATCCATGGTCTGCCTCGAGTTGTGCCCCTCGAGAACATCACCTTGGCAATCCACCAGCAAACACACGAAGAAACCGGTCTACAAATGAATGAATTGAAAGATAAATTGCAGTTCTCTCACAAAGTAGGACCTCGTACCGGATCGTGCACTCATGTCTTCAGAGTTCCTGCTTCTGTTCGTCACTCCCTCATTCGCTTCTCTAAACTGGCTATGGACTGGCAAATACATACCGTAATGGATTGGATCGACAGTCTAAAATGTGAACACTGTCAACTTTACGGTCATACGGCGTCGAAATGTAACGCAGACACGCCTAGATGTTCTCACTGTGGAAAATCTGGACACAATCGAGATGCTTGCCCGACTCCTGAAAAGCCACCAGCATGTATTGTGCTCCCTGCAAGTTCATCAAAAAACCGGCCACACACAACACTGGCCTCCCAGACTGTCCTGCCCGCCAAGCCGCCGAGAGACACAAATTATCTTGAGTCAATTTTTTAGGCTGAATCAGAATCGACACCTTATTAATACTTACTTTTCCACCTATTATCAAAATATTCGTGATCTCAATACTGAACTAAACTCCTTTATATGCTCCGTAAATTTATGCCCTTATGATTTTTTATGTTTTACTGAAACATGGCTTTTGGACAATATTGCTTCAACAGAACTTGGACTATATTATTTTTGGCTGTGATTGCTCTTCCTCTTCTAACAAGTGAAGAGTAGGTGGGGTAACGATATGTATTAAAAAAATACTCTTGCTACATTCTTGAATCGTCTAATAATGTATCTAAATAATTAAATTTAATTAGAATGTGTGTTCTACTTGGTTCCAAGAAACTTGTCATTGGTTGTGTATACATTCCCCCCTCCTCTTCAATAGAAATCTATAAGTCACATACTGAAGCAGCTTAGCGTGTTTCCATAAAGGCCGATTCCTTACTTATTTGTTGTGATTATAATCTTCCTAAAATAGTATGGCTTAATGATAGTCATGGTGTGAAAACTCCTAATTATGTTTCCCTTCATGCTTCTATAGTAGTAAATTTCTTTACCTCCCTGAGTATGTACCAATTAAACTCGATCATTAACTGTGGAGGTTACTGTCTTGATCTAATATTTATCAAAATGCCTAGCGTTTGTGTGTGTGAAGCTACTGACTTAATATTACCAATAGATAAATATCATCCACCACTCGATATTTACTTCACTTATCCTTTCAAAAGTGATACTCTGAAATCAGCAGTTACATTCCAGTTAAGAAAATTATCCAAAATTGAATCTGCTTTGTGTTACAAATCTTATATTGAACTCACTGAGACAAAATTAAATCTTAACCCTAAATAATTTTTGAAATTTATTAAACAAAGACGTATTGATAACGATCTCCCTTTAAGTTTATTTTTTAATATTGCCAACGAACGATTTCGATATTGCCAACCTTTTTGCTTAGCATTTCTCCTCTGTCTAACATATGCACAATCCCTCCACTTAAATATGCTAATACTATTGACCATAATAATTGCGAAATCATACTTGTAGATGTTTTCAATTACTTTAAAAATCTTCCCAGCAAAACAAGCACTGGTCCTGATGGTATACCTGAAATATTATTGGAAGAATGTAAATCTGTTGTATCTAAGCCAATTTGTTTATAATATAACTTATCACTATCATCTGCCACTTTTCCGGATTTCTGGAAGGTTTCCTGTATACGACCTATTTTTAAATGGGGTAATAAGTCGAACGTAGAAAACTATAGACCTATATCAATGTTATCTCATATTTCTAAAATCTTTGAATCTATAATCACAAAAAAATAACACATATTTTCAAAAATGTGCTGATTGAGGAACAGAATCGCTTTAGATCTGCTAAATCTACTACTACAAACTTACTCTCCTTCACCAACACCGTAGTCAATGGCCTAGAAGATAAATCACAAGTAGATGTTCTATATACCGACTTTTCTAAAGCTTTTGACAAAGTAAAACACTCTATCCTCATGGCCAAGCTATATGCTATAGGTATACGAAACCCATTGCTATCTTTCTTTAATTCTTATTTAAGCAATAGACAAAAACTTAAAAAAAATAACATTGAATCAATTATTATTGAAGTAACTTTTATATTCAACTTGTTTATAAATGACATTATTCGTATTTTCTCTCACACACGCTTTTGGCTTTTTGCTGATGACAATAAGATCCTAAAAATAATCAAAAACTATCATGACTGCCTTCTTTTCCAATCAGATATTGACTCTTTCAATGACTGTGTTACGTAGTGATGGGCTCGAACCGCTTGGTTGCGAACTTGTGGACAAATTACTAATAAATACAACACAATTATTAGGACACCACAACAATGGTTCAATTTAAATACTTACAAAAACCAAATTATAATACAAACCTTCGGCTAGCTTCTCTCAGGGATTATTATTTTTTAATTTATAAACTAACGTTTAGACAAGATTTTTATGCATAGCACAAAGGGTAACAATTATTACAAGCAATAATTGTCAGCCTGAAACACTCATTTACATTGAAAAATCTTCCGAGAAAAGATACTTGCCGCCAACGGGACTTGAACCCGTTGAATTGAACCCACCTAGCGAGGGATTTAACACTAACAATGTCTTCCTTGCAAAAATAAAGTTGGTTGTTTTCAGGTGGAAAAAATATAACAAGCAGTAATTGTTGAATGAAACACTAGTATATATTGAATTATTTGGCGGGTATTTGATAAGCCGCCATAGCTCAGTGGTCAGAGCATTCGACCGGCAATCGGAAGGACACGGGTTCAAGTCCCGTTGGCGGCAAGTATCTTTTCTCGGAAGATTTTTCAATGTAAATGAGTGTTTCAGGCTGACAATTATTGCTTGTAATAATTGTTACCCTTTGTGCTATGCATAAAAATCTTGTCTAAACGTTAGTTTATAAATTAAAAAATAATAATTAATATTTAACAAGTTTAAGTATTTCCCCAATAAATGCAGACATAATTTGTCTCGACGCCACCTAGCGAGGGATTTAACACTAACAATGTCTTCCTTGCAAAAATAAAGTTGGTTGTTTTCAGGTGGAAAAAATATAACAAGCAGTAATTGTTGAATGAAACACTAGTATATATTGAATTATTTGGCGGGTATTTGATAAGCCGCCATAGCTCAGTGGTCAGAGCATTCGACCGGCAATCGGAAGGACACGGGTTCAAGTCCCGTTGGCGGCAAGTATCTTTTCTCGGAAGATTTTTCAATGTAAATGAGTGTTTCAGGCTGACAATTATTGCTTGTAATAATTATCTCTCAGGGATATTGTGTTCTCAATTCGTTCGGATTTGATTCAAAATGATCGTCGCTTTATTGTTGGATAAATACAGGTAGGGTTTAATAAATTAGAAGATCTCTTGTCGCTTTTAAATAATTTGTGAATTGTCCGGATCCGGAAACACCACTGAGTTGATTTAGGTATATAAAATTTCACTATATTTTAAATTACGTGTTCCCAAAAACGTTGGAATCAAAAGGCGGCCCGCAAAAATGCGAAGAACCGTCTCATAGCAAAGCTGAAACCAGAAGCCGCCATGGCTCTCGACCCAGTCGGAAGGGCTGCTCGGGCTCCCCCCCCCCCACTAAAATCCGGGCCAATCAAAACGTCTAGCCAATGTTGCCAATTTTTAACAAATAATATGAAATATTTAGTGCCTGACGACGGATATAATCATATAGGGTGTTACGATATGCCCTACGAGTAAACGCCCGCTTTCCCATTGCTATATAAGGACATGCCCGTAGACGCTGAAGGCGTATTTCTAATATCAACTAAAAACGTTTAAAGTTTATCTTCAAAATCAGTAGGAAATTTATTATTTACCATAATTTTTTTAAAAAAATTCTTCACTGTTTTAACCCCATTTTCAGCTAAACCGTTAGAAGCAGGATGCTGTACAGCTATAGTCAATGATTCTATATTGTAATTATGACAAAATTCCTTAAAAACTGTCGATGTGAAAGCTGTACCATTGTCACTTACAATTTGTTCCGGGAAAATAATCTTTTCTAAACTTTTATTGTACAAAACGAATCTACTTTATTTACAATATGACAGTCTATCCATTTTGTAGTTGCATCAACAATTATTAAAAAATTATGACCTCCCAAAGGTCCCATGAAGTCAATATGCAATCTACTCCAGATTAAACCATTGATTGTCCAAGGTGCCAACTCAACTTTACACGGAGTAGGTAAACATTCCATTCGTCGAGCACACTGTTTCACAGTTGCTTCTATATCATTGTTCATTCCGAGCCAAAAAAAATAATTTCGAGCAAGACTTTTCGATTTTACAATGCCTAAATGCGATTGATGTAAAAAATTCAATATAATTTACCTTAATTCCCTTGGAACTACAAATTTATTATTACAAAATTAACATGAATTATAAGTCGATAATTTATTCCTTAAATACCAGAATTTCAATAAATCATCCTTTAAAAACTTTTTATCCGGCCAACCATTAGCTACGAACTCGATAATGCTCGCTATATCTACATCATTAATCGAAAACTGTTTCATTGTTTCCGCATTTAATGTTGTTTCTGACTCGATTATATTCAAAAACTCCGATTCGATTGTATTCACGTTTAAACTATCAATATAATTAATCATCAATATAATACTATAAAAATAATCGCTACCATCAATATCGTCGCTACAAACATCTAAATTATTATTATTATTAATCGGCCTGATTTAATATGCTCTATACTATACTCAAAAGTTTGTAATATTAAAGCGTACCGTTGCAAACGGTTAGCGGCCAACACGGGGATTTGCTTTTCCGTGTTCAAAATGTGTACTAATGATTTATTGTCGCAAGCCAAAACAAATTTATTGCCGTATAAGTACTGAAAGAATTTCTTCAACCCAAAGATTATAGCACACGCTTCCTTATCTAAAATAGAGTACTTTAATTCTGTTTCTGACAATAAACGGCTAGCAAATGCGATAGGTCTCTCTAAACCATTATCATATACGTGACAAATTACCGCTGCCAAAGCTCTGTCAGATGCGTCTGAAATAAGTTTAATCGGTAAATTTGGATCAAAATGCACTAAAATATTATCTGACGTCAGCAGTTTCTTAACTCGCTCGAACGCAATATTACATTCCTCAGACTAAACATATTTTACTCCCCATTTTAACAAGTTATACAATGGAGACAAAATACCTGAAATATTATGAATAAAAGATCTATAGTAAGAAATAACACCGAGTAAACTCCTAAGTTCCGAAATATTTTTCGGTACTGCCATTTGAGTAATCGCACAAATTTTATTATCTAAGGGCATAACTCCTTTCTGCTAAATTCTAAACCCTAAATATTCTATCTCTGTTTCTAGACAAGAACACCTTTTTTATTTATAGTTAAACCACAATCACTTAACTTGCTAAGTACTGATTCACAAATAGAAAATAATTCCTCTTTAGAATTTCCAAACAACAAAATATCATCTAGAAATACACAAACGTTACGAAGTCTGCCGACTACCGCCGAAATGACTTGCATAAATATTGCTGGGCTTGTGCTCAAACCGAAAGGCAAGACTTTATACGCGAATAATCCTATATGCGTACTTATCACATATAATTTCCTCGACTTCTCGTTCAACGAAATCTGCCCAAAGGCATTACTCAAATCTATTTTAGCAAAAAAATTTGCACCATTTAAAGATGAAATTAAATCTTCTATACGAAGCAATGGGTATTTCAACTTCGCTTACATAGGGTTTAATGTGGTTTTAAAATCGGTACAAATTCTAATTGAACCGTCTTTCTTTTTTACAACAACAATCGGACTAGCCATATCACTTATCTTCACGTAACATCTTATTTAATTCCTCCTCTACCTTACCACGTAAACTAAAAGGTAACGGTCTTGGATTTAAAAACTTTGGCCTGAACTCCGAAATAACTTCGATGTTAGCTTCATAACCTATAACCCGATTTTTCTGAACACACATGAGCATATTTTTTCTTAAACTATCACGAAAATTTAATTGATTTTCACAACTAATGTCACTGGTATTTACCGAATTTATTCCACTCAATCCGATACCGAAAACTTGTAAAAGGTTTCTACCAACAATCGTAGAATTATTGTTTTTAATTATTACAAACTGCGTATCCACACTTTTATTTAAAAATAACACACTTAAATTAACTGAACCTATAATATTTAACCGTTTCCCGTCATATCCTGACAATTGAATATCGCATCTTTCCAATTCATAGGAAACAAAATCTTTTAAATACACTTCGTAAGGAATTGCATTAATTTCTGCACCGGTGTCAACAATCGCTCGCAAAACAGTGTTACCAATAATCAGATCTACGAATATCGGTTCCGGCCCCGCGCCGTCATGTAATATAAAAACCGAATTCAATCGTTTATTTTTATTACCTACATTAATTTTACTGCTTTTACAGAAATTACTAGAATGACCCGACTTATTGCATCGATTACAAAAAAATATTCTTCCAGCAATCCTTTTGCAAATGACTTGTTTTTCCGCATAAAAAACATTTTTTTAATGCAACATTTACCGGCGTCTTACTACGCATTGCACTTTTAAATCTGATCGGACTATCCGACCTGGATTTACGAACAAAATTACTATCCTTATGAATAACATTTAAATTCCTATCAACTTTCTTAAGATTAACAACATGTTCCCATGAAGCTGCTAACTTTATACATTCCGAAAAAGAAGTATTGATCCCCTCAACGAACCACTTATGATTCAATTTTTCATTGAAAATTCTAATAATGAATTTGTCCTTCAAACAAGGTTCCAAACTCAATTCAAAATTGCACGTCAAACTAAGTCCTCTCAACCTAGCAGCGTAATCTTTAATAGATTCGTTAGCTAGCTGTTTACACTTATAAAACAACTAACGCGACTCGAAAATGTTTTGAATTGGTTTGCAATGTGAATCAAATAATTTACATAAATCATCAAAATGACAAACAGAAACCTTTTTAGGGAAACATAAATCACATAATAAAGAGAAAGTTTCTTCGGTGAGGCAACTTAGCAAAAATGCTCTTTTGCGTTCTGGTGACTCAACTATGTCATCATGTAAAATGAGGGCCTGATTCAGTCGTTCCTTTAACAATGACTTGTCTCCCGTTCTGTAACAGAACGTCCCCAAATTCTTACAAACACCCTCCATTGGGAGAAGAGCTGAAACAAAATAATCAGGACTACTTATCTCAGCACTTCAAGAAGGCTACACTCCGAGGTACACGTTCCACGTTCCACGTGCACGCCACTCAGAGCCGTAAATCAGCGTCCCCGTC
The DNA here is from genome assembly GCA_929108145.2 of Limnephilus rhombicus. Classification (NCBI taxonomy): domain Eukaryota; kingdom Metazoa; phylum Arthropoda; class Insecta; order Trichoptera; family Limnephilidae; genus Limnephilus; species Limnephilus rhombicus. Next base: position 21,610,816 of record OV815288.1, read on the forward strand.
TGGCTCCGTCTCTCGACAGCTGCGGATCCAAACCCTCTCCTTCGAGGTCTTCCTTCCCAGACTGTAGCGACAGAAACCAAGTCCCAGTTTCCGGCTAATCCACATGATGATCCGATCCTAGACCTGATCCTTGACCCTTGACACGATCCTGAGTACCCCGTTACACGGTGTACCCTACAACAATAATTCTACAAACTTGTCGTACCCACACACGCGAATAACTGCGTGTGGCTGCTCCAGATTCTTCTTAATGCGATCGTTTCCTGCGATCCGCCAATTTTCTGACAACAATCTTCCGATCTTGGAATTTACCGCGTAGATTCTTCCGTAATTTTACGAATTACCGGCGTAAAAAAAACGAACTACCGAGCTGCGCCAACTGTGGTGTGTGCTACTTCGGGAAGTAAATAATATCCGTTAATGTTACATTGTTTATTGTCGAAGAGGTTATTATTGAGAGAGCGCAGAACATCCAGTACATCCCTTTTATACATCTCCATACTCGCTGTCTCGCTCTCAGGCCGTCACACTCACACACAAACATCACACCTCCCCTCCCCGCAACGGTCCCGCGGAAGGCTAGCAGCAAGCCGCTCTACGAGTAAATGCCCGCTTTTCCCTCGCAAATATTGACACACCACACCCCTCCCCTGCGGGCCTGCTAGGTACGTGTTCCCCACGCCGCCAGATCCCAACCGGCCGCCGACTCAATAGGTCGCGCCCCTCGCTGTGCGCTCGGTGTAATTCCCGCGCGAGTCGATCTCTATAGAAATATACACGGTCGAGGACCATGGCCCGCTCCACTCGCCATCACCGTCACCTAGACTGGACCCTGGACTGCTTCACCCCCGGCTCCCTGCCGCAGACAACAAGCTGTGAGTTGATTCCTCAATTTTCCTCTTACTAAATGTGTCCCCTAGCCTTACGCAGTTGATACGATCACACCACAGAGAGATTTGAGAGAACCCTTCGTAGGAGCTACCTACAACCCTGACAAGGGGAGCTTTCCCGCCTGCAGACGGCATAGAGCTAGCTGAGAGCAAAAGGTAGGTGGTTTCCTTCCACCCGGGACTACTACACTGGCTACAACGTGGGGCATTGCTCCTTCCTTGCGTTTTACTTCCAACACTGGTCCCAATTTTTTTTTCTTTCTCTGCCAAACTCACAGCCAGCCCGCCACGTGAATTCACTCTAATGAGGGACCACTTGAATATTTTAATGCCCTGTTAATTTCCCCAAACATATTCTTTTGCAGCACATTAATTATGCACTGAGTTAACCTCTATTAAGGCCAGCCATCTTGTATCATAGAACATGATGCGGGAACCGTTTGTTTTGGCGCGGAAATTCGTTCTTGAATTCGTTTCAATTTGAAACGATTTTTTTTTTCGTTATCACCGAAATGGGTGAAACAATATTGTGTTGTTCCTTTTCTTACAGCACAAGTCTACTCAAACGCCATTTGGAATAGAAGAGTATGCGTTATTATTCAACAAAAAGTATACCAGAAGGATAAACCTTGCATCAGCAAATGAGGACAGTGCACCCATCATTCCCAAAGTTTTGGAGAATCCGGCTTCTAGTAAGGAATCGAAGAAACAGCAACAATTAAAAATGTTTCTTTTGACGTGCTCCAAAGAAAATTTATACAACTGATTTCTCCAGAATTAATCCCTTGGCACCGCATTCAGAAATTAAAATGCAGGGGCTGGAAAAAACTCAGGACAGCCTTCATTGCTAGCTTCGGCAAAACAGAGGCACAGCACCGAATAAAACTTTCTTTACCAACATTTATAGAAAGGGCCTAAACTATCAACATCAAGCTATCCCATCCTGTCACAGAAGCTGAATTATTGCCAGTTATAACTGATGGTCTTCTACAAAAATATGAGAATATCATTAACTCACAGAAAATTGCGTCATTGACTTAATTAAGCGAAGTCTGCACCCTCCTTGAATCTTACCAGGATAGGAAAAACACCAAAGCTGTCCCGGACAATACCATTGTGCCGAGCCTTCCTTCTGGATTAAAAGCAGAATTTGATAACAAAAAAGTCTGCTCCTTTTGCAAAAAAGTAGGCCACCTAGCTGCCACCTGCCTCTTAAGATTCCAGAACATTTAAGAGGCAGTGCTCTGAGGACCGCTCTTCTCCACGCGACGAACTGCGTTAAATTTTTAAAAAATCTAGGTACAATATGGAAAGGCTGCAAGACTCTGGCAATGTTTAACCTCAGGTGGATTTCTCTAAACACCCACCCAACTTTTTATGAGAAACCAAAAAACTAAATGCTAACCTCTCAGGTATTCATTCCGCATCAAGGTCGAAGGAATGGACTGATTGGCTATCACATATCAAGTATTTTAACCAGATATTGAGTGTTTCTTCAGTTTGTTGCGAGCAAGCAAAGTATGGAAGACCTTATGCTCTTTTCTCCGTTAACAATGTCAGTTTCTGCCTTTTGTTAACAGTGGTTTCAAGGTCTCTTCCCAACTTACACACGTGACAACTACGGATAATGTTTCTCAGCTAGTCATCGGTGCTCTTGCCTTGCCAATTAAATGTGACAATAACAAAATTGCCAATTAAATGTGACTTCTGGAAAGCGTTCAACGTTGTCCCCCAAGTATTTAACACTCTTGGTGAGACTCCGCCTATTGCCCAAATTAATGAGATTTGCACAATCATACCTCACAAAAATTTAAACACTGACCAAGCTCTCCAATTATAGGAAGTAGTAAGTAAATTCGAATCTATATCTTTCGAAATATGTGGTTTGGGTTTAACTTATTTGGTGGAACATCATATAAAAATTAATGGCCCCCCAATTAAGCAACGTTATAACAACTTAGTCCCCCAAAAACTTAAACTTTTAGAAAAGGAACTCGACGAAATGTTGAAAATGGGAGTAGTGTTTCCCAGCAGAAGTGCTTGGACCAACCCAACTCTCTTGGTTTCTAAGCTCCGCCCGCTTCTTTCTTGACAGCAGACGCCTTAATTCTTGAACGGAGGCCGACGCATACCCTCGGCCCTATGTCCACGCAACCTTAGACAAATTGCGTAATGCCAAGTTCATTTCTTCTATTGATTTAAGCAAGACTTTTTGGCAGATACCCTTAGACGCAGAATCGTGCGAAAAAACTGCCTTTGTCGTACTTGGTAGGGGAATGTACCATTTTAAAAGATTACCTTTTGGTCTAAAAAACAGCCCCGCCAAGCTACAAAGACTGATGGACAAATTGTTTGGTCCTGAAGCCGACAACAATCTATTCTGCTATCTTGATGACCCCATCATCATTAGCGACACCTTCTGAAAACATCTATTAATGCTGGAAAAAGTTTTTCAACAACTTAAGTTGGCTGGTTTAACCATCAACTTAAGAAAGTCTAATTTTCGTTAGTCTCGTTTGCGTTATTTGGGATTTATTGTCGACGAAAAAGATCTAAGAACAGACCCTGCTAAGGTTGAAGCCATGGCAAATTTTCCCCGACCCAAATACGCGAAAGAAGTCAAAGCTTTCCTCGGACTCACAGGTTACTACAGGAGATTCATTAAAGACTTTTCCACCATCTCAGCACCTCTCATAAAATTACTGGTATCCGTAAAGGTGTCCGCAACTTTCGTTGGTCCAATGAAATTGAAGAAACTTTTACAACTTTTACGTTAGGTCACGTATGTTTTGTATTACACGTTTCTACCCCACGGGACAGGTTAATAAAACCTCACGGTCATCCTGATTCTCGAACTCAAATTATTGTAATTTTTAACGTAAATCAGCATTGTCTTGTTCGATCATAGTTTTGCAATTATTACCTCTTGTTTCATTCACCGAAACTTGTAACTATAGACAGTATGTAAAACCACCGTAAGTCTGTCCTCTTATATTGCTTGATGTAAGCAGGACTATACTCTGCCATCACTTATACCTTGTGACATATGAAGTAACATAAAATTGTCTATCTTCTTTGTTGTTCTATCGTACGCCTTCCGGGGTACGGAGTTAGTTTATCTAACCAATCTTCATATAAAATATTAAAACAAATATTGTTAACCTTTATTGTGTTGTATTTAAACGTAACCCTGCTACGCGATAGGAGATATCCTTAAAATACCCGCCATGATGCGAGAAGTTCGTTATAATTACTTTATACTCTTAAGTAAATGTCATTGAGTTGGTCGTGTGTCATTAATTTGTCATGAGAACCGCTTTTGTATATAATTGTGTACTTGTATAACCTATACACCACACGTGAAGACGTTACAATACTCACCATGAATCGTACGAACGACATAATATCGGCCTTGCTATCTTCTTTAAGATGCATTGTATAACACTCTTTGACTTCTGTCTATAATTGAGTTGCATCTTGTGTACTTGTATAACCTAGTACTCTATACGTGAAGACGTTACAATACTCACCATGAATCGTGCAAACGAAATAATATCAAACCTTTGTGTGCGCACTACGCAATGTAGTCCACAACCCTTTTTCATTCAACGCCAATGCCCGTGGACTTCCTGTTTTTCTCCTTTTTTCCAAAAGGAAAGAAGCCCAGGAATATCTACTATCTCAAAAGGACTAGTTTTCAGCGACACTGTCAACTATGGGGCAGAGTGCCGCAGGAGTTAATCGATGTGCACAAAACCACCAAACTCGTCGTCTTGGAAACCAATAAGAAAAATGCCAGGTTTGTGAAATTTGAACGAGGGTCTATCTTTTCTCACAATCAAGTAGAAGTTTTTAAACGACCCTTAATCTTTTGCCAAATACATGCGAAAGATTAGCTTTTGGTATAATGTGTGATACGAGCATGAAGAGTGACCCAAAACCCCGTCACTAAAAATAAACGCAAAGGGAATCAGTTACGCCTCGAATCGAGGTATCCAGTGTAGTCTAGGTACTTTCTTACGGTGGTTATACAAATCCATTTTTTTTAACCGCACCAGAATTCGAATTGCATTGTTTTGTTTGATTTTTCTTTTTTTGACAGATAGGAGTTTTTTTTTCAGAAGCGTCATGTGAGACAGTAAAAAAAACATTAACTGATATTCTGTGTAACTTATTAAATAAACTATCGTACCAAGATACTTGTATTTTGTTTCTGAGCCCACTAAATTGATACTCGACCCTATCAATTGGCGCCCAACGTGTTTGTCAGATCAATGAGTTTTAACGAATAAATTCAAAGACAAGAGAGGCAACAAACCAAACAAAAGTGGGCTCAAAAACTGAAAATGCCACAAACACGTAGCACAGTGGAGAATGAAGATAACAGTCCTCTAGCTCAATCCTCAGCGGATGTACCAAATGGAGAAACCTTCACGACAGACACCCAGACGACACGAATCCTTGAAATGTTAGCAACAAAACTCGCTAACATAGCCGTGTGTCAAAGGGAGCCTCGCCAGGAGGCAATATTTTCTGGGAGACTGGAAGAATTTCCACGATTTTTCCTGGAACGGTGCGAAGAGTATTTCCAAATAGCTAACACCTACGAGGAAAACAAAACGAGGGTGGCAACGGCCCAGCTCCGGGACAAAGCGAAGGACTGGGCGAATGCTTATAAACACCCAGAATGGTCGATTTTTAAAAGATTTTTCCTTCGGGAATACGAGGGACCAGAAGTGGAACTCCGATTTCAAAACCAGATCTACCATAAAACACAAGAGAACACGGAATCCTTGGCAGAGTTTATTGATAATAAACAAAGAATGTTTGCACGACTCCACCCGACAAAACAATTATCAGAGTTAGATGTATTCGTGCCTTCGTTTTGTAATAGCCAAATGCTACCCCAGTACATACACATATACCCCACAACCATGGAAGAGTGGATGAAACAGGCTATGAGGTTTGAAAATTCTAAAGGCAGATATAAGATCCTAGGCCAACGCCAAACAAGAAGCAATTTATCTCCTCGCCGGTCAGCACAACAATATTCTCCGCGTCACCGTTCACCTCAGCGCAGTTCACCTCGCGTCATTCACCGCCACGCCGTTCGCCGAATCGCCAATCGCCATACCGCCATCATCCGGCCCAACGATCCCCAGCTCAACAAAATAGAAGAGATAGAAACTCGGGAAACCGGTACCGCCCGGGAGCTCGTTACTAAAACGGCAACCCGGGCAAAGAAGGAAGAAACCGAAACAATTCGCTGAGTGCCACACGGCTATAGCAGGTTCCTTCCTTCCAAGGGTGAGAGTCACCATAGAGGGGCAAACCTATCAGGCATTGGTAGACTCTGCATCTTCACACTCTATAATAAGAATGGGCATCGCCCAAAGTACCAAATTACAACAATCCTCGATTCCATGTCTCAAGTTGGCGAACAAAAGAAACATGATGCGAATAAAAGGTGTGATATCGATAAAATTCGACATCCAGAATACAACACGGGTATGGAACTTCCTTGTGGGAGAGAACCTAAGGGAGGAAATCATCTTAGGACGCGATTGGCTGTCCAAAGAGGAAGCTTCAATAGACTTTATGCGGAACTGTTTAAATTTCGGAAACTCAATCAGGACATCCACCCACTTTGTGAACGTTCGCCAGGGACAAAATAGTAACGATGTCCACGGGCCACTATTAGATCGAGTCCCAGAACAGGAGAAAAAAGGATTCATGGATCTATTATCCGAATATAGTGAAGTATTTTCCCCCTTGACAGGCACAGCGAAAGTACCACCGCACAGAATCCACCTGATCACCGACAGACCAATCTGCGTTCCACTACATCGCCTTTCGGACGAGAAGAAAAAGGATTTATACAAACAACTGGAAGGGATGCTAGCGGATGGAGTAGTAGAATCCAGCAGATCCCCATACAGTTTCCCAGTAGTAATGGTGGCCAAAAAGGGAAAAGAAGGGCGACGATTCTGCATAGACTACAGAAGGTTGAATCAAGCAACAATAACTGAACCCTCCCCACTGCCAATCATCCACGAAACACTTAATGACCTGAGCACAGCCAAGGTATTCACAGTACTGGACTTTAATAGCGAGTACTGGCAAGTGCCGATGGCACCAGAAGACAGAGAAAAGACTGCCTTTACCACACCAGATGGGGGCAGTTACCAGTTCCGAGTAATGCCATTCGGGTTAAAAGGTGCTGTAACATATTTTAATTATTTTTCAAATATATTTTTGGTAAATTTCCTTACAGGGTGTCCGGTAAATTCTATTATATTATTTAAAAAAAAAGAAAATTTATATATATATATATTATTATTATTATTATACACGGTGTCCGAAAACTCGTAGTACAAGCGGAAAACTGGTGAACCTGCATCACAAAGAGAACCCAAATAAACATAAAGATTTTCAATTTAAGCATTTTTACATTTAAAATTTTAAAAAAATATAATAAATAAATTTTTTCGGCTGCATGAGGGTTAAAGTTTTTTTCCGATACACGGAAATCTCATGATTTTAGAGCGAAGATGCTCTCTAAAACTCTCTCGCTAGGTACTTTACTTAGTACTGGATCAATTCGAACAACGAACAAGCCTTGTGAGAAAAATTACTAGCATAGGTGTGTTCTAACTTACATTATGTTGTAACGTTCCTTAATCCAAAAACACTAGGTAGGTAGTACATCACAAAAAACACAAACATGTCATTGGTACATCACAAAAAAACGCATTAACATGCATTGGTATATTCCATTATAATCCACAATATTCTTAATTTGAAAATAACACAAAAGTTTGTTAAAAACCAGCGAAATTAATTACTGTCATTCACAAATATTCACTTTTAAAGTTTGAAAACACAAAGGGATGTTAACGATATGAAGACCCATAATAAACTGCGTAAAAACATGAAAAAATATTTACCCAGATTCGGGAGTTCCCGTGTCCCATTGACTTGCTATGGTCAGTCGAATCGTGTTCCCCATGCAGTAGTGTTCAATTTGCGCTGAACACTGGGAATATTATTTTTAATTTATTTAACATTCCAAATTTGCAGTTTTGAACTCACTTACGACATTTATGATTGAGTATTGTTTTATTTTCTTAATTCACTTATTTTTTTATTAGTTTATTTACTTATTTTTTCACTTTTAATCAAAACAATAACTTTCAACAATAATATGAAATTAGAAACCAACTTTCTAGTTTAAATACGGTACGACTTAATTTTGTCCTATAACTTATCACTTAGAATTAATCGGCCTTTGTATTCCTAGGTAAAATTTACGGCTTATTTGCATTTTTGTTAAGTTACTCACGAGTGCATTTACATACAAAAATAATGCTCATGTTGTTCGGGAGTTTCACTTAGGGGGCATTAATTACGTGACCTCAAAATGGGGGGGGGGGGGAGTCCAGCAAAATCTCACCACATCTTGAACAGTTTTTAAGAGTATTGTCGCGATCATATTTACGTCAACGGGGGGGGGGGCGTAATGGGATAGCATAGGGCGGGATGGGATAGTCTGGAACCCCAGATACACCACTGATCTCACATGATTGTTGCAGAGTTAATTAGTTAATTATTGCGGACATCAAACAAAAAGAGATATACCTACCAAGGGTATGAGGGGTTGGTAGGAATCTGAGAGTCCGTGTATCCAGGAGTGACGAACGCATGAATTCATTCCTCCCACGGAGGTGGAATATAATTAATAGTCCAGTCAGCCTATGTCGTAGAACACCAGTTGAATCACCATCGACTACTATTATTTAGACAAGTGTTTAGCCAGAAGTCCCCGCCTCTACCCCCCTTGCTTCCCCGCCTACGCCCCCCTCCCCAAAACATGAAAAGTGTAAGGGTTTCGTAAATCGCGTCTATCTCGATTACTTAACAACATATCGGGTTGCAATTTTTTATTTTCTTTATTGTAACATTCTCTACAATTAATGTCCAGTTAACTTTCGTCGTAACTTTTGCCGTTCGTTTGTAATTCGTATGAAAAGGTAAAAATTTGTATATTTTTTGGTATGTAATTTTACATTTTGTCACAGAACTTTTTAGGCCGACATTTTATGAAAAAATGTTTCCTACAAAGATTGTAGCCCTTTCTATGAGCTGAAAAATTATATATTTTAATGTGTACTTTATGGCTAGAAAACGCCAGATATCAACCGTGAATGCTTGGTTCACCATCTCTGCATCGCTCTGCGGCAGCCGATTCATTAACGCACTACTCATGTATGATGTTTAACTCATTAATTGTATTTTTTGTCAATTGTTTTAAATTTTGGTTTTACTGAAGAAGTGAGATTATGCTTACTGGTATCAGTTCAAGTTGCCATAGTATTTCAGTTTAAAATCTATAACTTTATTTATTGAATGGAAGTATAAACTAGCTCCATTATGAATAACCCCCACTAACACGAGTATTTCACGTTCACGATTTCCACATAGCTTTAGTGCACTAAAACAAACGAAATAATGACAAGACTAGAAGAAGTGTGTGAAGATTTGGTTAAAACTAGTAGAAATTCAAAACTGTGGCTACAAGAGTTTAAATTGGTGAATTTGGTTCTAGACTTTATTCTGGCGGAGAGAATCGGCGATTGGAATTTGCACATTAATACAGTCAAGCAAATGATACCTTTTTTGCATGCTGCTGGTCATTTGCTCTACGCCAAATCCGCACAAATACACTTAAAACAAATGTTGAGCGTACAAACAAAGATGTCAAATGTAGACTTCGAAAGGTTCGTCAATAATTTCCGATATTTAAAAAAGGAGACAAAAATGAGGTGAGCAATTACAGACCGATCTGCCTTTTATCAACTATTGTAAGAGCTAAAACTTTTGTAGGAAATATTTTTTCATAAAATGTCGGCGTAAAAAGTTCTGTGACAAAAAGTAAAATTACGTGCCAAAAAAATTTATCTTTTCATACGAATTACAAACAAACGGTAAAAGTTACGACGGAAGTTAACTGGACATTAATTGTAGACAATGCTACAGCAAAGAGAATATAAAAAATTGCAATCCAATATGTTGTTTAGTAATCGAGATGGACGTGATTTACGAAACCCTTACACTCTTCATGTTTGTGGGGGCACAGGGGGGGAAGCAAGGAGGGGTAGGGGCGGGGATTTTTGGCTAAGCACTTGTCTAAATGGTAGTAGTCGATGGAGAAAAAATTAGCTTTATACTATTTTTTCAATCAAATTATTACATTATTAAAAAAATTGATAATAACCTTGTTCACATTCGTTTCGAACACTACTGTACCATGCGACCATCTTTGTTGCGACCATGTTTGTTTGTGTACCCAAGGATGATACGAATGCAAGTCAAAAATTTGAAGAAATGAGTTTTTGATGCAGACTTGAAGTAAATTATCATGTTTATCAGTGGCAGAAAGAGTCCTGTCATGAAGAAAAATAGGATTTTCAAAATTGCATATGGATGCAATTACCATGATGCAACAACTATCTTAGAAGCAGAAGGATGTACCATGGACTTTATTCCTTTTATAATACACCACATGTCATAACAAAATAGTCCACTTCAATTAGAGGCAGTAGGACTCAAGTCCATGTTTTTGTTTGACTCAAGTCAGCGTTTTTTTTTTAAACAACTATTTTTAAAGGCTTTACTATAAAATATTTCGATTCATTTGCTCGTTTTTAAAACAAAACTAATTGAATTAATAATTACTTTTTTTGTTATCTATAAGCACGGATATCCAAAGAAGTTTTTTTTTTTACATTAACTCTGTAAAAAATGGAGGTCTTCACTCAGGAGAATTTCTTTGGGTAGACTAGTTTTTTTATAAATGAAGCACTTTTTGGTTTTCACTTTAAGTTCTTGATTTTTTATTGATAAGATTTGAATATTTACAACTGACGACAATAACTTTCCCCATCCAACGGACAAGGGTTCAGTAGTATTTTAAATTCTTAGTGCAAGTTTTTGTAAAGAAGTAAGTTAATTTTACCGATCCAAGTCTTTTTAAAGGTTTGGTACATCTATATTTTACCTTGTCTGTTGTGTGAGAAAGGGACAAAAAATGAAATGATTCTATCGACATCTAGCGAACAAATCAGATAATTCTTGGATAGCAATCCAACCTTTGATGGTAACTCAACTTCATAATTGGTTTGAGTCCTGGCTTTAAATCTAAACAAACTCCACACAGGAGGCCCTGAGGAAAATAATTTCCCTCAGGGCCAAATGTCAACTGTGTACAAATGTTGGGCACGCGTTTGGCGTGTTTCCCGACTATGCACCGGGGCCGAAGGGATCAATGATGCTAGTTCCTTGGAGCATCTTCCATTGTAATACCGGTAGAACAAGGATAGCATTCCCACCCGACGCCTGTGCTCTAAAGATTGCAATCCGTCTGTTAAGATGGGAGAATCTATCAAACGGACCGCCCGTTTCTGCACAGAGTCGAGGGTGTTTTTCAGGTATTTTGGAGCTCCAGACCAGAGGTGGCTGCCAAATTCAACCGTGGGGCGCACTTGCGATTTGTACAGGGTTAGCAGTTATGAGACCATAGTTACAGAAAAAATACTTTTTTGGCTCTCCTGAACATTTACCTTTTTGGACTTGCATCCGTATGCTTCTCGGGTAAAGAATTTGGTACGTGAGCTCACAGTTCAAGGTCAAGTCATTTTTTGAAAAATGTAGCTTACCTCTTCTAATTGTGTTCATCGAACCGAGCGCAGAAAGGGACAGCAAATTTCGCATTGCACTCTGACGAGCGCGAAAATAATATTAGGCCAGCTGTTTTTAACCGTGAAATGACCGAAAAACACGGAATAAAATTATGGATAATTTCAAAATAATGCTTTAAATCCGGATTTCTTTGTTTGTTTTCTTTTAAATAGTTTTTTTTAGTTAGGTACTATGATCGTCAGTAATAATTTATAAGAATTTGACCAAAAAAAAAATCAACTTCTGACTCGATTTACTCGAAAACGAAAGCTCAAATCAAAAAAAATTATACTACAAAATCGACTCCAAATGTGATGAGGATTCACCAGTTTTCCGCTTGTACTACGAGTTTTCGGACACCTTGTATATTATTATTTTTTCTCACATTTAAAATAAAAAAAAAAAACAAATGGCGATAACTAATATAAACGGTGCTACAAAGGAGGAGATGATACAGATGTTATCTGAAGTGAATTTCACTCCAGAGCCTACGTTATCAGCTATGCGGGAACAGGCTCGTATCTATAATAAGAGTTTAAAACAATCCAGTAGTGATTCTCCACAACAAAATGAAGGCAATAGTGATAATGCGAGTCAGACTACAAACATAGTCAATAATTATTATCAATCGATAAATACAAATACGTCCGTACATTCTTGGGGTATTAAATTTTCTGGATCTTCTGCTGTTAGGGATTTTATACAACGTATGGAGGAATTATCTAGATGCCGTCATGTAGAACTGTCATCGGTGGTGACGTCCTTTGCTGATCTTTTGGAGGGGAAAGCTCTCTCGTGGTATAGGACTATTTATAAAGATTCGTTATCTTGGCCGGAGTTGAGAAATCACCTCATAGCACGTTTTGACCGTTGTATTAATCAAACAGAGGCCCTAAAAGTTTTATTCGCGATGAAACAAAAATTTAATCAAAGTGTTGTGGATAACGTTGATGAAATTAAATTAGCTAATCTCAGATTAGACGTTCAACTTACGGAGGAACAGTTGGTAGACCTAGTTTCTGATAGTCTGTTACCTAAATACGCATTGGCTATCGCATATTTTGCATTTTGTGTGTAGGAGATTTGAAAAGCACTCCGTTGATAAACCCTTCCCACATTTTACTTCTCCTCAAGCAACATCCTCTTTTCCTACACATTCTTCTTCTTCGAATAGTAGAAAAACTTTTAATTGTTTTTATTGTAAGGCGCAAGGTCATACAAAACCTTTTTGTAGAAAATGGAAGTTCGAATCTCAGAAGAATTCTGACAAACGCCGAGATGACCCCACTCGCACAAACCCAAAAAACTAGAGTGTGATCCTCTGCGTCCTGCTAGCAAGGATGCCAGGAGATCATCATCCTTAGTTTATAGCTTCAGTAACCGGTTCTTCAGGCGTGACATGAACGCATGCATGCCGATGGCTAGTTCTGGACAAGCTATAAGACCCCATGCGAATATTTCGATTCAAAACCTTGTCTTTTCAGATTTTTTGGACAGTGGTGCGACTGTCAATTGTTTTGGCGGTTCTCTTTACAACTTCTTTATTAGTTTACGGTTTAATTTAGATAAGTTAGAATCGTACGTTACCACCGCTGATGGTGTACGTCAAGATGTAATTGGTACGATGCGAGTACTAGTTACTTATAATAATTTTAAGAAATATGTTACTTTTTTTGTTATTCCGTCTCTTTCACCTGTGATTATTTTGGGAGTCGACTTTTGGAAACAATTTGACATCGCTCCTCAATTGTTTTCAAAGGACAACAGTGGACGTGATATTGAAAATACTATAAATGAAATTCGCAAGATCACATCAGCTTCCCTACTATCCCCTCAAGACAATCGTAGGCTAAATAATGTTATAGATAAATTTAAGTCAATTTCTTTTGAAAAATGTGGATTGGGTCGTACTCATTTAGTTCAGCACAAAATTAATACGACGGGAGATCCCATTAAGCAACGGTATTACCCATTGTCCCAAACACGTCAAAACAACTTGAATCTCAACTTAAAGAAATGCTAGATTTAGGTGTTGTTCGACGTTCGCGTTCGGCTTGGTCGAACCCGGTTTTCATCGTGCCTAAGAAGGATGGTTCTGCAAGGTTCTGCTTGGACTCCAGGAAGCTTAACAGCGTCACGACAAGGGATTCGTACCCCTTGCCGTATATTTCGCGTATTTTAGACAAGCTACGTGGTGCACGCTTCATATCTTCTATTGACTTATCGAAAAGTTTCTGGCAAATCCCTTTACATAAGGATTCTTGCTGCAAAACGGCTTTTGTAGTACCTGGACATGGCTTGTTTGAATTCGTTAGGATGCCGTTTGGGTTAAAAAACACTTGTAGTGAACTTCAGCGTCTGGTAGATGCATTTTTTGGTCCAGAGTTCGACGAAAACGTTTTTTGCTATTTGGATGGCCTAATTATAATTTCAGAAGATATCGATTCACATTTGGAGCAATTACATAGGGTTTTCCTACGTCTGAAAGAAGCAGGCTTAACTGTTAATTTGAAAAAGTGTGAGTTTTGCAAGGATGAATTGAAGTATCTCGGTTACGTTGTGGATGCAAAAGGACTTCGCACAGACCCAGTTAAGTTAGAATGCATTCGTACTTACCCCATTCCAAAGAATTCTAAACAGGTAAAAGCTTTCATTGGCCTGTGCGGGTATTATAGGCGTTTTATAAAAGATTTTTCAACCATTGCTGCTCCTTTAACTAAACTCACTGGTTCAAGGAAGGGAATAAGTAATTTTTCTTGGTCTCCTGAAGCGGAGGTCTCTTTTAAGAAATTAAAGAAGGCGTTGACTTCTGCCCCTGTTATTGATTGTCCAGATTTTTCGCTTCCTCTCACGATTCACTGTGACGCGAGCAATGTTGGGATTGGAGGTGTACTTACACAATTTTTTGAAGGAGAGAAGCACCCGGTATCTTATTTTTCTAGGTGTCTTAATGTGAATGAACGAAACTACAGCGTGACGGAGCGCGAACTCCTAGCGGTGTTGGATTCAGTCAACCATTTTAGGCCCTACATAGAAGGTGCTCACTTCACTGTGGTAACGGATCATTCTAGTCTACAATGGTTAGTCTCACTATCTAACCCGACAGGTAGACTTGCTCGCTGGTCTACTCGTCTGTCCCAGTACTCTTTTGACGTTATTCACCGGAAAGGTAAATTAAATACGGTTCCGGACGTTCTTTCACGTAAAGACGTTTCTTTAATTTCTTCCATTGATTCCGTTCCCATGAGTACAGATACTTGGTATAATACCTTATTTTCTAATCGTAAATCAAATCCACAACGTTTTAACAATTTTCAAATTGAGGAAAATAAATTATTTCGTCACACTAAATCTCGTTTTGCTCTGCAGGAGGACACAGCTTGGAAGCTTGTTGTTCCTTTTGAGGACCGTAACGCTGTTCTATCTAAAGAACATGAGTCGGTTATTTCTTGTCATCCAGGAGTTTTTAGAACTTACAAAAAGGTTCAACTTCATTATTTTTGGCCAGGGATGTATAATGACGTCAAAAATTTTGTTAATAGGTGTAAAACGTGTAAAGCACATAAAATTAACACTGCTGCGCCGGCAGGTATTTCTACGAACCCGAAAATAGTCACAAGACCTATGCAAATGCTGTCTATTGACCTTATCGGTCCTCTTCCGCGTAGCTGTGTAGGATTTATGTATATTCTAACAGATGTTGATGTATTTTCTAAATAAACCTGGATTTTCCGCTTAGAAATGCAACTACTAAAAGCATTGTTAAAAACATTGAACAATACATATTCCTTGTACACGGGGTACCGCAAACGTGCGTCTGCGACAACGGGAAACAATTTATTTCAAAAGACTTTAAACAATTGTTAGCAGAGTATAACGTACTTCCACCTTTTTATAATGCTTATTACACTCCCCAAAATAATGTGGTCGAACGCTATAACCGAACCATTGGAACTGCTTTGTATATTTTAACTGAATCTGACCAGCGTATTTGGTCCAGATTTCTGCCACAAATTCAATCAGCTCTCAATAACACGGTTAATTTTGCAACCGGCTTCACGCCCTTCTTCCTCATGCACGGTAGATAACAAATTATTAACGGAAACTTTCATAAAAATAACTTATCTTCTGGTGTCGTAGACACTACGTTACAGCAATCTAGGGACGAATTTGCTAAGAAGTTGGAAGACTTAGTTCCAATTTATGAACAAGTTTCAAATGCTTTGTTACAAGCTTTTGAGAAAAATGCCCAACACTACAATTTACGCCGTAAGACGGTTAATTATGAAGTAGGCGACGTGGTCTGGAGGAGGAATTTCGTTCAATCCAGTGGACCGAATTATTTCTCTCACAAATTGGCCCCTAGATTCGTTCGCAATGTTATTAAAGGAAAGGTCTCTAATTTGGTCTATACTCTAGCTGATATGAACGGTAAAATTGTAGGAAATTTTCATGTAAAGGATATTGTTCGCATTGATTAAATATTTCTTACTCTTTATATACAGATGAAACCAACGTGATAGTATGCGGGGCTACCAACCCTGCATGCTGTTCCATTTGTTTCGTCAGAGGTTTTTCTAGTCACTTGCTTTTGGGGTTTGGTACCCTCAAGAGGTTATGTCTAGAATTTTCACGAAATTTCCTCAATCTTGCTACCTCATTTTAATTTTTTTTTTGTTTTTTAAAATTCTTCTGAATTTTTTCTATAGGAGACGTCGTTTGTAATGAATATCGTTTCCTCTGATCCGTGTGATCAGTGGCGCCCAATATTTTGTTTAAGTCATATTTTGTAATTGACTTAGTTTTTGACGAGATTTTTTTAATTTAAAATCTAAATAATTTTTTTTGTATGAAGCGAGTCGTTTCGCCTTCCTTATAGGCTACAATTATACTTATACACTGATGCGTTCGTAAAATAATAGGTGATGTTGTACTATTTTAGTATTCAAGTCTGAATCCTTCTTCTCAAGTTCTTTGGAATTTTCTCCCGAATAATGATTTTTCAAGGACTTGGAAAGAATGATTCAAAACTTCTGTTTTTAAGAGATTTGAGCGACTTTCTTATGCACAGATTGTTAAAACTTCAACAATTAGTGATTAAGTAAATTTTTTCATAAATATACCATAGCTATGTTAAATAGATTAAGTCTGGTATAACTTTCCTTAAGTCAGTTAGTTAAGTTTGTTAACGATATTTGTTAAGAAAAATTTTTCTTGTCACAAACAAAGGTGGTACTGCTCTGGCATACCTACCCATTAAAGTAACTCATATTTGAAGTTGACTCATATTATCACCTTACCTCTAATACAGGAAAGTGTATTTTGTCTTTTAGTTTTAAGTTAACACTAAGCATTTACATATATAGGTCTCTCACTGCTTAAACCAGTGTTGTACTGTTAATTTTGTCTACTAGTGTCGTTCATTTGGATATTGTTTGTTATGAAGTACTTTCTTGAATTATAACTTCCCACCCCTATATGATTATTTCTGTCATCAGGTACTAAATATTTAATGATAGTTGTCAAAAGTTTGCAACATTGGCTAGATCTTCTGATTGGTGGGAGGGGCGAGGCGGCCAGCCTGCGGTCTGCGGGCTTCTTCACCGACTTCTTCTAGTTTCAGCTTTGCAATGGGACGGTTCTTCGCATCTTGTCGGCCGCCTTTTAGTTCCAACGTTTTTTGGAACACGTAATTTAAAATATAATTAAATTTTATATATCTAAATCAACTCAGTGGTGTTTCCGGACGAGGTTTTCTACCCGAGACGGGGTAACGTACGTACAACTTTTATAATTATGTGTTATCATTCAACCCTTTTATTATATTTTAGAATCATTAACCTTGAGTTCATAAAGAGATTAAAAGCTTTTCCTAGAAGCGTCGAGTCATTAATAAATTTACAAATTATTTAAAAGCGACAAGAGATCTTCTAATTTATTAAACCCTATCTTTATTCAATAAATGAAGCGACGATCGTTTTGAATCAGATCCGATCGAATTGAGAACACAATATCCCTGAGAAGAGCTAGCCGAAGGTTTGTATCATGATTTGGTTTTTGTAAGTATTTAAATTGAACCATTGTTGTTGTGTCTTGAACATTGTGGTGTTATTTATTATTAATTTGTTATAAGTTCGTAATCAGGCGGTTCGAGCCCGTCGTTACGCAACACTGTCGCCTTTCAACATGGGGCTAGATTTGGTTGATTATGATTTGTCGCTTTCCTTGATTTTTTTCATAAACTCCATGCTGTTTTTCGTGATGTATGTATAAATATGTAAATAATAATAATTTTTTCCCCTTTAAATGTATAGCTAAATAAGTGATTGTGAATAGTTTTAAAAAGTTCAAGCGTGTTTTCAAACGCCATCATTTTGATCCACGTGTTTTTTCAACCGCCGGTATATCAAGTGTTCGAGAAGTATTTAAAAAAGTTCACGCGTGTTTTAAGGATCTGCCATCTTGTCGGCCGCATCTCTGGATTAAAAAACCATCACGTGTTTTTGACCGTTTAAATCAAGTTTTTTGTCGTTAACAGCCACCATTTTGGAAGCATCTCAAATCACCACGTGTTTTTGACCGTTAAATATTTAGTCATGCCATATTTTGAAAAGATTCGTTTTGTTTTACGCGATTCTTGAAACAAAATGGTTACCGAAATCTCAGAATTAGATACCTCAGATTAAAATCTGCTAGCGTAGGTAAATGCATTGAAGGTACGGTATGCCCGCTCAAAAGGGAGATTGTGAAAGTCGAGTAAAACCACAATTCGGAATCTAAGCCTTGCTTGAAATGGCTTTAGCCATATTTGGTGACTGCATATTGTGATCTTCTGCTAAAAAACGCCGTTGTGGTTATTTGTTAGTTAGCTCTTTAACAAATTTTCCTTTAGTAAGTGCCGCTCGCATAGCACGCCAATTTAAATTGTGTGACCTCAAGTTTAGTTTGGTTGACATAGGTTTTAAATATATTTGAATAATTTGAAATCGACGTAATTTACTTGCAATGATAGAGTTTAAAAATTCTACAAAAAGGCTTCAACCGCGGTAAACGGTCGGAAGCAGGTACCTAGGATCGACGCCGACGGGTCCATTTTTACGACCGAGCACCGGATGAGATCTTTTGTCTTGACAAATGCACTGTTAGGCATAAACCTTTTTTTTCATAGGCAAAGAAATTATTTCAAATATCTGAAAGTACCTACCTAGTAGATGCGATTATTTTTAGAATAACGGCCATTAGTTTAAAACAGAAATTGACCAGTCTCAGAGTGTGTTGAGACCATATTTTAGCGTTATTTTCGTTGAAACGAGCTGATGATTTAGAGTGGTAAAATAGTATTTACCTATTTAAAAATAGATTTTTAACAGTTAAAATAACGACAGCAATAAAAATCTAATCGAGTTCAATTCTCGTGATTTACCAGTGAGATATATAATTTTTATTGTTCAATGATACCGCCTTCCTTATGGGATATAAATACCTACCAGTTCGAATCTGGGATGATAATAATGCAACGCACTCCGACGTAATTACCTTACTTCATAATTCAGTCGCGGGTTCGAGTCCTTGCAAAATTATATATCTCCGTAACCATACCGATCTCTCTATCGAAGAGTAGAAACCTATTAACGATTAGATAAATATGTTTGTGCCTATGATATCTTAGGGGATGCTGTGTGAAGGGCCCTTTAAGGAAAGGCAGGAGAGGAAGGAAAGAGGGATGAGGGGCGGATATAAATTTAGTGGTCAGTGTCCAGGAGTGACAGACATAGGAATTCCTTTCTCCAAATTACGGTTCGACGGCAGGTAGTCTAGACACTCAGTCCGATTTTACCCCATATGGACTCAGGCACTCGTAGCGAATGAAGAAACACCCAAGTGTAGCGAATCCCTTAAGAGGATTACCTATAACTGAGGCGCTGATTACACGATAAATAGTTTCCGGGGCAGCGGTACCCATGCCCGCAACAACAAATTGATACGACAACGAATTCTATGAAAACGGAAGTACGATAGCTATTTTTTTTAAATAGATGAATATAATCGGTATTTATTAATTAATTATATTCCAGAGAAGTGATAGTGGGTTCGATTATTACTTTTGATTTTCGAGATTTTGCTCAGGATCGAACAAGTGTCTAGATTAATTCAACTAACGGTGTAGATTGATTGCATAGAAATCAATAGATGTTAATTGAAATTAATGTTTTTATTGGAAATAATAAGGATAAGGAGCGAACTTATTTACAGATATTTACAGATATTATAAGTTGGTAGAAGAAGATCAAGATGGAATGCAACTAGAATGTTGGCCCATACCAATTAGAAAATAATTATTCAAAGAAAATCAAGATGGAATCCATCTAAGCCAAGTGAAAAATAATTTCTTCAAATAATTTTTAAATGTATTTGTTTGAGTAGGGTTTCGCGCTAAGCGGCGGACGTGAATCGTATTTTGACTGATTTATCACTCAAATGGTTTTGTAGGAACCGGAGAAATCAACGTATTGTGAAAATTAGACATGAAATTGACACGAAACCCTTCCACGCATACCTACACTCATCTTGCTGTTTTCGAAAGAAAGCTTTTGATACAGTGCGTACATACACGTACATTACAATCGCTTCGGAGTAATTAACCGAATGTGATAACCACTAACATTCGCCACTCACACATACACTAACCTTGACACTGTTTTCGAAGGGGCCCATTCGAAAGCAGTGTGTACACACCCCACAATATAGCCACTTCGGAGTAATTAACCGGAGGCGGCTAGATACACACTACACTTGTATTTTATAACTATTCATGTACATCGTTCGACATTCGTATTGTATTTCATATATAACTAGCCTCTGCTTGCTATTAGTTTTCGCCTCTCTTTCAAGCTCGAGAATGAAGGTCGTTGGTGATTAATAATTGCGATTTGATGGTTTGCTCGTTCCGGGAAAAAACTAGCTGGCGCCCCGCGGCACAGCCCGCGTAAATGAAGTGGAAAAGCTATACTATTTTATGATGTATTTCAACACTTTTGTCCCTGACTTCTGAATTATTATTTCATTATTATTATTGTTGTCATCATTAAAAAAATACTATAATGCGCTGACTAAAATAACTTTAAATTATTGTTGTCATCATTAAAAAAATACTATAATGCGCTGACTAAAATAACTTTCAATATTGCCTTAAAACGCGATACATCGACGACAATTATATTACAGTGAATGTGATAAAACCTGAGGTATTATTAATGTGTTTTCTTGAAATTTTTGAATGGTCCTGAATTATAGGACGCTGTTTGAATGGTCCTGAATTAGATGATGCTGTTTGAATGGTCCTGAATTATAGGATGCTGTTTGAATGATCCTGAATTAAAGGATGCTGTTTGGATGGTCCTGAATTATCGGATGCTGTTTGAGTGATCCTGAATTGAATTGATGCAGGACGCTGTTTGGGTCTTTAAAGGACTCTGATTTTTGTTGTCTGTTTTATTATCTGTTTTGTTTAAATATGTCGTTAACCAGTAATCCGTACTGTTAAAAAGTGGATACTGACTTCACTGAGCCATTACCCGTTCGTTAAAAGGGGGTTAAATGTGCTTTTTGTTCTACGATATGTCAATACATACATCACGACATCTAATGTGGAGTTACCTTACCCTTTGATCTCTTGTTGCTTATACAATTACTGTTCGGATAATTTTGTTTACTCTATGTGCCTTGATGCCTAAGGATTTGTACCTTTCTAATAATTTTGTTATTTTATTCCATGTTGAGATTTCTCTCCTGCCGAGGATCCTGACTATTCCTCTAGACGCCCTGATGAACATTACACACTGACTTGCGCTACCTAGGAAGTTGCGTGTATCAAAAATCCTGCCAGGCCACTTGGACGTGTTGATTTTGCTGTCTATTTGATATTTTATATAAATTGTAAACTATATAACTTATTGTAAACTGTACAACTTTTTGCCTAGGTTTTTAATGCTGAATCTCTATGTGAACGATTGTTTTTTGTAAAGTTTATCGAGGGAATTCTTTGAAGGGTTTAGATTCAAAAAACCTTTGTTACAACGGCGGTTTTTTCCTGGTGTTTTCGGGGATGTGTTATGAAGTACTTTCTTGAATTATAACTTCCCACCCCTATATGATTATTTCCGTCATCAGGTACTAAATATTTAATAATAGTTGTCAAAAGTTTGCAACATTGGCTAGATCTTCTGATTGGCTAAGAATTCGGTGGGAAGGGCGAGGCGGCCAGCCTGCGGTCTGTGGGCTTCTTCACCGGCTTCTTCTAGTTTCAGCTTTGCTATGGGACGGTTCTTCGCATCTTGTCGGCCGACTTTTAGTTCCAACGTTTTTTGGAACACGTAATTTAAAATATAATTAAATTTTATATATCTAAATCAACTCAGTGGTGTTTCCGGACGAGGTTCTCTGCCCAGATGAAACCCGAGACGGATTAACGTAAGAGAACACAATATCCCTGAGAGGAGCTAGCCGAAGGTTTGTATCATAATTTGGTTTTTGTAAGTATTTAAATTGAACCATTGTTGTTGTGTCTTGAACATTGTGGTGTTATTTATTATTAATTTGTTATAAGTTCGTAATCAGGCGGTTCGAGCCCGTCGTTACGCAACATGTTCGATCACACCTTATCTAGTGTCGATTATCTAATAAGTATATTCGATCACCAAAATATCATTGTTTGTTCAAGAAATTTATGACTTTTCACTTATTTGATGTATTAAGTGTTATTTTTTTGAAGGAATGCCACCTGGGTTTATCTTCAGTCTTTTCTTGCACAAGCAACGTCCTCTGAGGATGGTTTATCATAGTTACATCTTGCATTTTTGTATAAAATCAAGAGTACTTTTTGAGGTTCACTTTTATAATAGCTAGGTGTTTTGTTTAATTGTAATCCCTAAGCTCTAAGCCTAACATTCTAGATCCTGTTTTGCTTCTGTGTTACTAAGGATTTTTTTTTCATAATTTTGATGGATAGGTAATTAAAATATGTAAACCCTAATCTAACCTCTTTTATAGATAAGTAGTGCCTCGGTATTGTAAAACCTGATCTAAACCGTTTGACAGATAGGTATGTCTTTGCATATAAACCCTACTCTGACCACTTTGTAATTGACAGTTTTTTTATAAAACTTGTTATACAATGGACAAGTAAAAATTGTATTATACTTGATCCGACCTCCTAGACATCAATTTTAAATTGAACAAGTTAATTCTGTATATTTGTTTATACCTTGGACTAGTTTTAGTTGATAATTTAAGACGCATTAAGTATAATTTGTGTGTCGTTACCTTTTTCCATATATCATTTTAGTTTAAAATATAAGGATAGAGAGAGAGAGAGTTAATTTTATGTTAATAATAACTAAGTGTTGCTTTTTTCTATAAAGGAAAGTGGGAGCTTGAGTTCTCCATACTCACTAGTGTTTTCTTGACAGATTGTCTCTCGTCATGTGAGTAACGTGTTGGTAATCTTACAAGCGAGCTTGTAAAAGTGGAGGTATTACCTCATTTTCAAAGTTTTCTTTTGAATACCATTCTGTGAATGGGTTTTTGTTTTTTTAATTTGCTATTTTAGTATGTCTTATGTTATTGTTTTTCTGATACTGTGATGTGTTATTTTATTTAACAGATATGGAAAGAGAGAGGCTTGTTGGGCGGTGTCCTAATAATTTTACTTTACTTCGCGGCATAAAATTTTCGGGGGTTGCGGGGAAATGTAACATATCTATTTCGTGAGCAGGTACTGCGCAAAGTAGGTACTGTTTATTGTCTATGCTTTATTTATTTTTTCTTTCTTTTTTAACTTTGTTGGTTGGCCAAACTAGAAGGGGGACCGGAAACGTCATTCGAGGAAAGATGGCGGCAGACATCACGTAGTTTTATGGGGCGAGAGGAGATTTTTTGAAGAGGAGTTTTGTTATGGGAGATTCTAGTGCGATGTAGCCTAGACAGAGTTTTTATATTCGTTATGTGAGTGGGTGACGACTCAAATGGCATAGAAGCCTTTTTATTTTGTTTAATTCCTCGCCGGATGCCGTGTGATTGCTTTATCCGCGTGCGGAAGTGAATTGAGACCGTAATCAACGGGCGATGTATTGCGTGCAAGGATTACTTTGCTGTTCCTTTGGCCGGTGAAATTTCCGCACGCCGCTTGATGGGTGCGGATCAGCTGTGCCTGTTTTGTTGGGTGGATTCCCTTTAAATGAAGCGGCTTTTAGACTCTGGTTGGATACGCCGATATTACCTACTTTGCTGTTCCTTTGGCCGGTGAGATTTCTACACACCGCTTGATGGGTGCGGATTTGCTGAACCTGTTTTTTTGGGAGGTTTCCCTTTAACCAAGTGGCCCCATGACGTGCTGGACGGTGTCTTGGGGATTGCTGCTGTCGTTTGGAAGAGAATCGCGGCTACGGGACGTATGCGGTTTTAATAACTAACCGTAATTTTTGTTAACTCTCTAAAAGTATTTATGTTTTTGTTAACTTTTCTTTGGTTCTATTTTCCCTTGCAAAGTGCAATAAAGTTTCTATTAATTTTCACTATTAAAATAAGTGCCTCATTTATATGCATGACCTAAATTCCCTATCTCCACTATCCTGAGATGGATTTTCTAGTTGCTCTGAGAAGATAAGCTGTCGGATGACTAAGATATGCTACCTACGCAGAATTGTATTACAATGCACCCAAAACATTTCAAAGAACCATGAGCCAGCAAGTATTAGCCGGGTTCCTTTGAAAATTTGCCATGGCCTATCTGGATGATATCGTCGTATATTCCGAAAACTTAAAAGACCACTTACGACACCTCCGCCTCATCCTAGAACGATTGGCAGAGTTTGGGTTAAAATGCTCTCCAGAAAAATGTATCATCGCCACAGATGAAATCACATACTTGGGACACACAGTCAGTGCCACGGCAACACTCCCCAGAGGCCCAACGAAGAAGCCATTAAAAATACACCATCACCTCAAACAAGAAAAGAACTTCGCAGTTTTCTAGGAGTGTGCAACCGGTTCAGCGAATACATACCAAACTTTGCCGAAATGTCAGCACCCTTAACAAATCTTACCAGAAATAAGATAAAATTCCAATGGACCGGAGAAGCCGAAGAAGCCATGCAGCAAATAAAAAATGCAATGGCGGGGCCGCTGGAACTCAAGAGACCCGATTTTAGTAGGGAATTTGTGCTACAAACAGACGCAAGTAAATTAGGAGCCGCAGCTCTTCCATAAAAATGAAGATGGTTCACGAGATGTGATATCATACTTTAGCACCCGGTTCTCACCAGCTGAAGAAAGGTACTATAGCAATGAACAGGAAGCACTGGCAGCAATATGGGCTATTAAGAAATACCCGCCTTACCTAGAAGGGAGGCACTTTAAGCTCATCACAGACAACCGAGCTCTAACATGGCTAAACGAGGCAAAGAACGAAAGAGCCAAACTCACAAGATGGGCCCTACTCCCACAAGACCACGACTTTACTGTAGAGCACTGTCCGGGGAAAGCTAATGAGCTCGCCGACGCGCTGTCTAGAAATCCAGGACTAACGCAAATGATACTCGAAACGGTTACTGGAAACACCCGAGAAAGCTATCCGGAAGTCGGCGGAGATAACGGCATAAACCAAATAGACTCAGAAGAGGAGGAAGAGCAACAAACCCTAGCAAGTGCGGTAAAATCAGGACAACCGACAGATCGGGAATTTTTATAAATAAAAAATTAGAGTCCTGACGTGTACGGTGAAGGAGGAAACCATCTGTTTTCTTAGAATGCCATGGGAAAATGGTGGGCAACCTCCAGATCGGGAAACACGGAAAAGAATAGATCGATGGAACACTCTAAACGACAGAGAAATCTTAAACAATTCCATCGATATACATCACTACACAAGGTATAACGTCCACTAAGGAATACTTTGGAAAAAAGACGAAGAAAATATGGACCGGCTGTTCGTCCCTCGAAGCACAATTCCAAGAGTTCTGGAAGAATACCACAACTCGGACACCGCAAACCACCCGGGAGCAGCAGAAACAACGAGAGCAATATCAGCACATTACTTCTGGCCAGGAATGAACGAAGAGATCCGCAGACTGGTACGCCAGTGCATGACATGTGCCACATCAAAACGTGGCCCAAATAGACCCGCGGCTCCTCAAGGAGGCACGAAACCAAATAGACCATTTGAAGTGGTCGCCGCCGACGTCATGGGACCGTACCCAAGAACCCTACATGGAAACAAATTTATTCTTGTAGTAACAGACTTATTCACAAGATGGGTAGAAGCATTTCCGATTAAGTCTAGTATAGCAAAGACCATAATCCACCAGTTAGAAACTGAAGTATTTCCAAGGTACGGCTACCCGAAACGCATTCTCACGGATAACGGCCGAGAGTTCATCCAACGCCAATGGTTAGCCGCAATAAAAAGATGGCAATGTAATCATTGGACAACAGCTATATACCACCCACGCTCAAACCCCACGGAAAGGAGAAACCAGGAAATCAAAAAAGGCTTGAGAATTCTCCTCAGAGATTCACCTCACAACAAATGGGATGAGAAACTGCCGGGAGTAATAATGACGACCCGCAACAGAAAGAACGAAGAGACAGGCGTATCACCCAGTCAAGCACTACTGGGATACGATATACCGCGACCAGGAGAGTGGCAAGCTTTCCCAGGAAACGCGAACGAGGCAATCGTTTTACCCCATCAGCGAGAACCAGCAGATGAGGAAATAAGAAGGAATCAAGCAGCGTACCAAGAGAGGTACGCCCCAGCGGTGGAAGCCTTACTTAGATACCAACAAGGAGAAGAGGTGTTAGTAAAGGAACACTAATTATCTGGGTCTCCTTAAGGAAATTTCGCAGGGTTTGCACCTAAATGGAGTGGACCTTACAAAATCCTCATGAAAAGTGGAAGAGGTAATATATACTGGGTAGACAAAAGAGGTAAACCTACTAAAATCGACGCAGATGAATTAAAAAAGGGTACCAACAATCCAACAAGTCCGGATGGAGGATCAAGATAACGAGGCTTTGACTCAAGAAGACCGGGTGAATTGATATGAGCATGAAGAGTGACCCAAAACCCCGTCACTAAAAAATAAACGCAAAGGGAAAATCAGTCACGGCTCAAATCGAGCTAACCAGTGTAATCTAGGTACTTTTGTACGGTGGTTACACAAATCCATTTTTTTAAACGCACCAGAATTCAAATTGAATTGTTTTGTTTGATTTTTCATTTTTTGACGGATAGGAGATTTTTTTTCAGAAGCGTCATGTGAGACTAAAAAAAAAATTAACTGATATTCTGTGTAACTTGTTAAATAAACTATCGTACCGAGATACTTGTATTTTGTTTCTGAGCCCACTAAATTGATACTCGACCCTATCATGTGTATTCATTCTCATCTCATTGTTTTTAATATTATCCGCCTTGGTTAATGTAAAGAGTCAGGAAACATGCTGGTGGATTATGTTTCATCCTCAAATAGAGTTTGAATTGGAAATAAGTCCAGTCCCTAGCAAGTTTCGTCACTCAACTCCTTTCCGTCTCTTTCCTTTCTCCCCACCCTCATGTTCTCAAATATATGTAAGATCGGATAAATTCTAGACAATAAAACAACAGGACAGACATTAAGTATTATATTTTTCAAGAAAGACCCAACAGCATGACAACTTGCTTTTGTTTTAACAATCAATCTTTGTAGTTCTAATTTTAAAAAAGCACCTAATCTTAATTAACTCTACTTAGTTACTTCCCCAAGTAGGTACCCAACTTTATTTATTTATTTATATTCCGTTGCCAACCTTTTACCCGATACTACACTCGGCCATCCTTCAGTAACATCTGCCCTCAGATGTTTTTTTCAACCTCGCTGCTCTCGGAAATATCATCTCCGTCGTTGACCACCCAGAGCTTCATAAAATCAGCAGTTGAGGAAGTTTGCCTGGGCCCCTACCTCTCCTCTACTTTTTCTTCCATGTAACGATCATTTCGTAATGCCCACAATATTCGGTATGGACCCAAGAATTTTCCTTTATGTTTTAAGCCGGTGCCGAACTGCGTCCTTTTTATGGCCACTAAATCCCCCCTCTGGTATTGTGTCGCCCTTTTCCTCCCGTTATTAAAGGTCTTCTGATTTGGTTCTTGAGTTTTTGAAATCTTCTTTTCGACTTCTTCACGTAGTTCACACCGTTTTTATTCAAATTTCGCTGTCCATTCTTCATCAACGATTTTCTTCATCTGTAAATCTTCTTTTTTCTCAGAAGGTGCTAGCCTTCGCGGTCGTCTTACTACGGGTGTATCATTTTTCAAAGCAATTTTAGCAGTTATCCCTATGTCTCGCGTTTTCTCCGGCTCGTACCTTCTGATAATATCGCGGATCGCTTCCCAATGATGCGGTTCCTCTACATGCGATAAATCTAATTCAGCAGTCTGCTCTACTATATTTATTCGAAAAATATCCGGCGTGACTTCACGACTGTCTGCTTGTTCTTCAAGTCGTAAAAAGGTTAACTCTCCCCGCTTGACCCGCAACTCTACTTGATCCAAGAAATCAGTACCCAACAATAGACCGTGTTTTTACAAAACTTTATTCGACACGACATGCAAAGTTACTGGAAAATCATACCCATCGACATTCATAATTTTTGTAAATTCACCCCAAGTTTCATTACCAGCGGAACCCAACCCTTTGAATTGAAACTTACGATTACCGAAAGGTGGTGATCCTAGTCTAGCATACTCATCTGATCTTTTAAACGTAAGGTCACTACCTGTATCCACTAATGATATAAACCTACAGTCCTCTATAGACACTTCCTTCATATATTTTTTCTTCTCGGGTATTGAAACAACGTACGTTTCTTTTTTCTTTTCCTTACACTCTGCTGCAATGTGTCCATACTCGTTACATTTGAAACACTTGACACCTTTATCTTTTTCCGGACACTTAGCACTTAAATGTTCTTCACTTCCGCAATTATAACACCGTCGTCTTTCACCGCCTGTCTTTTTGGGCTGATTTTGCCCTTTGCGTTTTCCCTTATAGTCTATGCGTTCCACTTTCATATCTCTCTTCATCGCTTTGTACTACTTAAAACGCTCCTTGAGTTGTTTTAGGTTTCTAGCCCCATAAAGAACAGCTTTAGTTGTCACTTCGTCTGGAATTCCTTGAATAATATACTTTATCAGCGATTGAGTATCCACTTTTCCCTGAGCTGCGATCTCTCGCATTTTGTACATATACATCATTCATCGGATGTCTTTTTTCTCTGCACGAGCTCTCTATGTATTTGTTGATCGGTCACTTCATTCTCAAATTCGTCTTTGAGGATTTTTTTGAATTTTCCCACGTTTTAGTACTCCTTTCTTGGCACATAAATGCCAACGCTGAACCAGTTAGCAATTTCTTCCCGAGCGCAACTTTATACACACTTCCGCCATTTCTTCAAAATCTTCAATCCATCGGCTTATACTCAGTAAATCGTCTCCACTGAATTTATCCAATGAATCCTCCACATCTTTGAGTAATAATAGGGTACGACTAGGCTCTGCTGCTCTGCGGTTTCGTCTGATAACGGGGGTTTCACGGTTTCTTTCGTCTTCAGAATCTTCTTCTTTGTCGTTAATACGGGCGACTGCCAATGGGTCGTCGTTGTTGGCTGCATCGGCTCGGCCCTCAACGACTTCATATTCAACGTCTTCATCGTCTTCGGCTTCATCGTCATCGTCTTGTGCACCATGTTCCCGTTCTAACCTCAACGCTGCCATCAACCGTTGAAGAAGTTCAAGTTTTCTTCCTGATAACCTGAGACGTCGCCTTCGGAGTTCGTCTTTTATCTCAGGTACGGTCAGTCGGCCCACTTGCTCGTCAGTTAAAATTTCTGCGTTTTCAGTTATTTCTTGCATTACGTTTTCACTTAATAAAATGTCAGTCACTTAATAACTGTTTCTTATTGCACTAAATCCCGGACGAGCCCCAAAATGTAAGATCGGATAAATTCTAGACAATAAAACAACAGGACAGACATTAAGTATTATATTTTTCAAGAAAGACCCAACAACATAATAACTTGCTTTTGTTTTAACAATCAATCTATGTAGTTCTAATTTTAAAAAAAGCACCTAATCTTAATTAGCTCTACTTAGCTACTTTCCCAAGTAGGTACCCAACTTTATTACTTTATTTATATTTCGTTGCCAACCTTTTACCCGATACTACATATTATGCTTCGATAACCATTATATACGATCCGTGCCCACCATAATGGCACGTTAGGATTCGTAATGGCATGTCTGCAGATCCTGGATTCTCCTCTTCAACGACCTCTGTAACCATAGCCTCCGTACTGCAACCACAGCCTCCACATCGTAACCTTCGACGTATACGATGAAATAAAGTGTTTTCTCTAAGGCCCTAGTGTACTCCTGAGTGTTGTCTCAAATGGGTCAGATTACAGTGATAATGTAATCCTTTTAGAGTCTGTGAAATCACGTCTCTTCGTAATTCTTCGAAACTCTTCGCATATTGTCGAAATCATAAACAAATCTACGCAACGTAAACTTAGCTTCCAGACCAATAACCTTAGAGTCACACATGTTTTTTTCTCTTTTTCTCAATTGCATAACCTTGTCTTTTGTTTTCTCAATTGCATCACCTTGTTTTATTATTCTCTCCAATTGCATAACCCTGTATGTTGTTTCACCCCTCTATGTTTTAACTAGTTGTCCTTATATTTTATGTACCTCCCCTCCCTACCCATGCAAACATTATTACCTAGCCTGTTCACGCCTTTATTGTTACATGTTGCCTTTTGAAACTACCTATTTGGTGCCCTCTGCCTCAGTTGAATTTACCTCGCCGCACAGGACAGAAGTCCTAAAACCGCACCGCCTTTACAGTTTTTAGTAATCAAACCGCAAAGTGAACTTTAAATCTCGCAGCTATTCGCAAGTACCATCGCCACGCGTCATCCATTCTCGCTTATTATTTCGCGATCAAACGTTCATTCCCAATCGCCATTCCCTTCCATCTCTCCCATCTCTCCCAAACTAACATACCTACCTTTCCAGTGAACACTGAACGAAGTGGGAAGCAGTCTGGGTAAGCGCAAAGAAAAATATAATAAAATAGGTAATTAAGAGCCGCAATTTTACAGTCCACAAAATGCAGCATTTGATCCCTCGATCTTGAGAGGGGTCATTTGCTACCCGCCGCAACATTTGGCCATTCGAGCCGCATAACATCGATGATTTTATTTTATTATATTTACGGAAGGATTCAATGAGCAATATTCGTTTGAAATCATTATTACAATACCTACCCGCAATTTGAGATTGTCAGTGTCATATTGTCACACCTACCTGCCATTTGAACTTATAGTTTCTACCCGCTATCCAAAATTATCACAATATCTACAAGTTATTCATTTGATATTTTGGGTCATTATTTTATTCTTGTCAAGTATTGTTGTCGAAAATTTATACGCCGCATATCGCATAAACTTACCATTATTATTTATCTTTTCGATTTATTGTGGTATAGTTAACTAGGTACTATTGCTAACTGGTAACTACTTGCTCACTGGAATAGTCACAAATATCTACATAGATACCAACGTACGTATTTACTTATGAACATCGCGTATTTATGAGTCATTAAGATATTTACAATATAATTAATTATTTCGTAAATAACTTGTCCACTGTGTTGTATCACCGTTCAGTACACCAACTCAGTAAGGCAAAAACCGCAGTGTTGCTCATTATTTTCTAAATAATTAAAACTTTAGTTTACAAATATTTCTAAAAATGGAGGACCAATTAAAAAGACAATTAGTTTTACTAAAAGGTAAAAGCGAAATTATTCTAAAAAGGGTTAAAAATATAGCTGTGCTTGCAAAAAACTTGCCAGCTAGTTTCGAAGCATCGCGTTCATTTGAATTTTTTATGTCAGAATCTGAGAGTATAACGGAAATTAAAAATAAATTTGAATTAATTATTGATCAAATTAACGAGAATACGGTTACGTTAAACCCAAATTCTGAACCAGATTATTCGAGTTGGGAACAATTTGAAGAATTATACACACGTATTCTACGCACAAGAAACAATTTAAAAACAAATTTAGCTACAGAGCCGAAAGCGTCTACAAGTGCATGTGCTGCTAATAATAATAATTCTATTAAGCTACCTTGTATCGAGCTACCCACCTTTGACGGTCGCGCCGAAAATTGGAATCTGTTCTATGAGATGTTTAAAACAAATGTTCATTTAAATCAACAATTATCTGATTCCCAACGCGTTCAATATTTGATTGGAAAATTAACTGGAACCGCGAAAAATGTTACGTCAGGTTTAGTGCCAACTGGAGACACGTACAAAATAATCTGGGATACGCTAGTTAATAAATATCAAGATAAGCGATCACTTGCCATGCACTACCTGAATAATATATTTCATTCCAAAACCGTAACACACAACGCAAATAGTTTGACAGCTTTTATAGAAAAATATTCAGCATCCATCGCCGCGCTAAAACAATTAGGAATAGAGGATCTTTCGGATTTTATATTACTGCAATTCGCTTTACAAAAATTAGAGTCGCAAACTGCTCAAGCATTTGAGCTCTCAGTTCGAGAAATTGAAATTCCCACCTGCAAGCAATTGGTATCGTTTGTACAAGATCAGGTCAAAATTCTGCAACGAACATCAACAACTCGTGGACCTAACACCGCTAATATAAATACAACCAGTTCCGGTGGAACTGCACGCACAACTCAACCCCGCACAAATCATACTTACATAAGTACGCAATCGAAATGCTTTTATTGTCAAAATGAGAGCCATACGCAACTGTACACTTGTACACAATTTTTGAAATTATCACCAAAGGAAAGGTTTTCCTTTGTAAAGGAAAAATCTTTGTGTTTTAATTGTTTAAGCCCGCAACACACGTCTACAAGATGTAAATCAAAAGACACTTGTCATAAGTGCCATGGCAAGCACCATACGCTCCTTCATTTTGAGAAATCCAGTCACGCGAACACCAACACATCCAAAGTAGAAACTCAACCTAACGAGTCAGAACCCTCGGTATGTACCATGTCAGCAACCACTCGACAAGGTGCAACTACTGAAGTACTTGCTACAGCCAAGGTTCACACTGTTGATCGAAACGGTGAAGAGAATACCGTTCGCTGTCTTTTAGACCCAGGCTCACAAAAGCATTACATAACATCACATTGTTGTGAACAATTAGGCCTGGCGGTTAGACCAGGAACGCGCCTCGCAGTCCAGGGCTTAGGTAGCAAAACGCAATCAATAAAAGGAAGTGTCACATTGACAATTCAATCTAGGATTGATCCCTATTTCAAATACTCCATAACCGCTCTAGTTTTAGATAAAATTACCGCTAATTTACCTACTTGCAAAGTGGACTTGACGTCATATAAGTTCATAAATATTCCGCTGGCAGACGACACCTGGGCAATGCCTGGTCCAATTGATTTGCTAATTGGCGTTAGTCTGTTCTCTCAACTGTTGTTACCAAATAAGGTAATCACCCCCGGTTTTCCAGTCGCAATTCAAACCACATTAGGCTATGTTTTCATGGGTGACGCTCCAGTAAATTCTCAATCAAACACCACTTTAACATTCTGCGCTACGCACGAAATTGAGAATTTAATTAAAAAATTCTGGGAAATCGAAGATATCGGTTCGGAACCGGTTCACAGCCTTGAAGAAAAGGAAGCTGAGAACATTTTTAAAAGCACCACAACTCGCCTTGAGGACGGTTCTTATGAAGTGGCTTTGCCATTCAAAGGCAACCCGTGTGACTTAGGTGATTCATTGCAAGCTGCGCAAAATCGGTTTTATGCACTAGAGAGAAAATTTAAGCATCTGCCAGAATTAAAACCGCTCTATGATGAAGTGATCAGAGAACATATTCACAAAGGTTATCTATCCCAGGTAGAAGCTTTACTGTCAGAAAACGCGGGCTAAAGTTCGGTGTTTGGGTAAAATTCCTAAAAAATAAAACTAGTTATTTTTATACTAATTTGGGGTCGGGGAATCCGAATCTGAAAGAATTAGGCGGCGGCAAGCAATATTAACTGAATTAAACGACTTTAAAAAAATTTATACACATACAGGAAAATAGCCATTTTGGAAGCATTTTGATTCCTAGAAAACCAAACTTGTTATTTTTATACTAACTATGGGCCGGGGAATCCGAATCTGAAAGAATTAGGCGGCGGCAAGCAATATTAACTTAATTACACGACTTAAAAATTTTCTATACACACACACATGAAAATAATCATTCCGGAAGTATTTTGACACATGTAGTACAAAGATCATAGAAAAACACTATAACATAGATGTTTTTACCACACAAAATTAAGTGTTGCCATTAAGCAGTAATATTTATAACGTAAAATAACATGTTTATATTTTAAGTACTTATTTTTTATAATTGATTCTCAAATATTTTAGGAAGGTACACCAACTAGTATTGTGGAGTTTTTATGCCTTGACGCGAGTAGGCGTTATAAAGGGGCACGTTCTTTTGTATCACAAACCATGTTACATAAACCCGGCGTAGCTGCTAAACTACTTGAAAACAGGGATGTTTTTTTGCCGTGACGCGAGCAGGCGGTATAAAGGGGCACAAACCATGTTACACAAACCTAGCGTAGCCGCTAAACTACTCGAAAACAGGGATGTTTTTTTGCCGTGACGCGAGCAGGCGGTATAAAGGGGCACAAACCATGTTACACAAACCTAGCGTAGCCGCTAAACTACTCGAAAACAGGGATGTTTTTTTGCCGTGACGCGAGCAGGCGGTATAAAGGGGCACAAACCATGTTACACAAACCTAGCGTAGCCGCTAAACTACTCGAAAACAGGGATGTTTTTTTGCCGTGACGCGAGCAGGCGGTATAAAGGGGCACAAACCATGTTACACAAACCTAGCGTTAGGTTAGGATAGGTTAGGGACGCGAGCAGGCGGTATAAAGGGGCACAAACCATGTTATACAAACCTAGCGTAGCCGCTAAACTACTTGAAAACAGGGATGTTTTTTTGCCGTGACGCGAGCAGGCGGTATAAAGGGGCACAAACCATGTTACACAAACCTAGCGTTAGGTTAGGTTAGGTTAGGGACGCGAGCAGGCGGTATAAAGGGGCACAAACCATGTTACACAAACCTAACGTTAGGTTAGGTTAGGTTACGCATTTTTAAGACTACGAATTTTCATACTTTTGATTTAAGAATACGCCGTTGAGATAGTCGTAATTCATCAGGTTAATGTGTTAATACGACGGACGAAGAAGACTTGGTCGATTTATAAGGTATGTTTTTGAGAGCTGGTAACACTGCCGGCACATGTTTTTGTATATTTCTTGTTTTTCTATGATCTTTGTACTACATGTGTCAAAATACTTCCGGAATGATTATTTTCAAGTGTGTGTGTATAGAAAATTTTTAAGTCGTGTAATTCAGTTAATATTGCTTGCCGCGGCCTAATTCTTTCAGATTCGGATTCCCCAGCCCATAGTTAGTATAAAAATAACTAGTTTGATTTTCTAGGAATCAAAATGCTTCCAAAATGGCTATTTTCCTGTATGTGTATAAAATTTTTTAAAGTCGTTTAATTCAGTTAATATTGCTTGCCGCCGCCTAATTCTTTCAGATTCGGATTCCCCGACCCCAAATTAGTATAAAAATAACTAGTTTTATTTTTTAGGAATTTTACCCAAACACCGAATTTATTCCAAAACGCGTACTACATTCCGCATCACGCAGTTAGGCGTGAGGATAAAATGACCACGAAAGTGAGAGTGGTTCTTGACGCAAGCGCAAAAACCAAAAATGATTTATCTTTAAATGACATTTTACACACGGGACCACGCCTACAAAATGATTTTTTTTGCATTCTTCTGAATTTACGCCTTTTTCCTATCGCAATTTCCGCCGACGTTCATCAAATGTATTTATGTATAAATGTTCGCAAAGAAGATCGTCGTTATCAACGAATTTTATATAGATTCGATCCGCAAAAGCCGCTTCAGGCTTATCAATACAATCGCGTGGCATTTGGCCTTAAGTGCAGCCCGTTCTTAGCCCTTCGAGCAATCAAACAGTTAACGTTAGATGAAGGCGCTCGCTTCCCTATGGCAAGGGATATTATCAATTGTGACGTTTATGTAGACGACATCGCTAGCTCTGCTTTAAATGAGCAAGAAGCTATCCGCGCGGCTGGAGAGTTGGTTGAGCTCTTCCAGTCAGGAGGATTCCAACTCACTAAGTGGGCATCCAATTCCAGCAAAGTATTAGAAAACATTCCATTGGAACTTCGCTTGTCGCAAAGTGTAACTTTCGATAGTGATGCATCGCTAAAAATCCTTGGCCTACGCTGGCATCCTTCGGATGACATTCTCGCATTTGAAGTCACTCCAGACAATCGAACTTGTACAAAACGCAATATTTTATCATCTGTCGCTAGACTCTTTGACGTGATGGGTCTGGTGGCGCCTATAATTGTACAAGCCAAGCTTCTGATAAAGGAGCTGTGGATTTTAAAAATCGATTGGGACGAAACCCCACCCACGAGTATATCACGCCAGTGGCAGCAGTTCAACGCAGAATTGCCATCAATATCGTCAATTCGGATTCCACGTCATGTAGGAGTCGCTAAAGGATGCACGTTAAAACTCGTTGGGTTTGCGGTTGCGAGCGAAAAGGCATACGGAGCAGTGATATACGCTCAGGTGACCACTCCTGATAACCGAATTGAGGTTCAATTAGTTTGCGCCAAATCAAGGGTAGCACCGTTAAAGGTCGTCTCCTTAGCACGCTTAGAATTATGCGCAGCATTATTGTTATCGCAACTGTTGAAAAGGGTAATTGATAATTACTCCGCGAGGTTTATTGTTCATTCAATATTTGCCTTTTCTGATTCAACTGTAACTTTAAGTTGGATTCATTCATCACCTCACCGCTGGCAAACCTTTGTTGCCAATCGTGTAGCAAAAATACACGAAAATTTGCATAGTAGTAATTTTTATCATGTCTCAGGTGCTGAGAACCCTAGCGACTGTCTGCCGAGAGGTATGCTACCATCACAATTGATGGCAAATGATATTTGGTGGAATGGTCCAAAATGGCTTTGCCAGCCGTATTCCGAGTGGCCTATTGCGCCATTTAAGCACGCAAATTCGGAACAGTTACCGGAATTGAAAACCAATCAGTATGAACCGCCAATTACTTTTGGCATGTATTCTCGCGTAGCTGATCCACCAGAAATCAAAACTCGCAACCTTGAAGCGCTTATATCATCTCAAATTGTACCTAATTCAATTATTAGCAAATATTCTTCGTTTAATAAACTGCAACGCGTAGTCGCATGGATAATGCGTTTCGTTAATAATTGTCGTAAACTTCCTGGTATGGGTAATACAAATTCAACTTATCTTAGCTCTCGTGAATTTAATGACTCGCTTTTGAAAATCATACGCATCGAACAGGAAACATATTTTTCTGTCGATATACGTAACATGCGAAATAACGTTCCATGTTCAACGTACATTCTAAACTTCAAACCGTTTCTTGATAGCCGCGGTATTATCAGGGTGCGCGGTCGACTCAAACACTCAGATCTGTCATACGAAAACAAATTTCCCATCTTATTTCCGAAAATCTGTCTTTTAGCTTATTTAATTATAGATTATAATCATAAACTATATTCTCATGTTGACCCGCGAAGCCTTCAATTCACTATTCAGCGGAAGTTTTGGATAATAACGGTACGAAATAAGATTCCTTCACAACTTTCGAAATGTATTGTTTATCATAAGATAAAATCTTCAGCATTACCACCTCCGTTAATGGTTGATTTACCACATGTATATCTAAACAGATATACAGATATTTATCTAAAATAGAGATACCTACTCCAATTTTTTTTTTCTTTTGTTTTTCTTGGTGACCATTGGGGTCTATGCCTTCTATTGTTGTTATTTTATTTCTTTATATTTTTGGATGCTTATGCTCAATTTGTTTAATTTTCAAACGTCAATTGTTCATTGAATCCTATCGCATCGCGTTTCTCCTTTTTTTTGTATTTGTCTTTTTCTTTTGACCACTTGGTCAAGGCGGGGGGGCATGTTCACGCCTTTATTGTTACATGTTGCCTTTTGAAACTACCTATTTGGTGCCCTCTGCCTCAGTTGAATTTACCTCGCCGCACAGGACAGAAGTCCTAAAACCGCACCGCCTTTACAGTTTTTAGTAATCAAACCGCAAAGTGAACTTTAAATCTCGCAGCTATTCGCAAGTACCATCGCCACGCGTCATCCATTCTCGCTTATTATTTCGCGATCAAACGTTCATTCCCAATCGCCATTCCCTTCCATCTCTCCCATCTCTCCCAAACTAACATACCTACCTTTCCAGTGAACACTGAACGAAGTGGGAAGCAGTCTGGGTAAGCGCGAAGAAAAATATAATAAAATAGGTAATTAAGAGCCGCAATTTTACAGTCCACAAAATGCAGCATTTGATCCCTCGATCTTGAGAGGGGTCATTTGCTACCCGCCGCAACATAGCCTATGGCATAAGCAAGTTTTTTTATGTTTTAGTCAGTTTTCTCTCTGGTCAACAAATCTCTCTCAAATTCCCGTTAGTAGCTTTGAGGATTTTTTCCCTATTGCTCTATTGCCACGTCGCCTTTTTTCCGAGCGCAGGGGGAAGTGTTACGATACGTCCTAAGAGTAAGCGCCCGCTTTCCCTTTGCAAATAAGGACATGCCTCCCCTCCCCGCAACGGTCCCGCGGAAGGCTAGCAGCAAGCCGCTCTACGAGTAAATGCCCGCTTTCCCCTTGCAAATATTGAGACACCGCACCCCTCCCCTGCGGACCTGCTGGGAACCCTTTCCCCCCGCCGCCAGATCCCAACAAGCCGCTGACTCGATAGGTCGCGGCCCTCGCTCTGCGCTCGGTATAATTCCCGCGCGAGTCGATCTCTACAGAAATATACACGGTCGTGGACCATGGCCAGCTCCACTCGCCATCACCGTCACCTAGACTGGACCCTGAACTGCTTCACCCCCGGCTCCCTGCCGCAGACAACAAGCTGTGAGTTGATTCCACGATTTCCCTCTTACTAGATGTATCCCCTAGCTTTACGCAGTTGATACGATCACACCCCACCCACCCCTTCGTAGGAAACTCCTAGATAGGCCCTGTTGTTGATTTGTGACTAAAAATTATGTTGTTGCTAGATGTTGTAATTGTGTACACCAGTCAATACAGATATGTTTTCACCTAGTTACCTCTTTCATTTGACGGAATCACGTGGGCGAGTTTTGGCAATTACCTTTGTAACCTTTACCCCCCCCCCCCCCCATAGATACCTATAACCCTGACGAGGAGAGCTTTCCAGCCTGCCTACGGCATTGAGCTAGCTGAGAGCAAAAGGTAGGTGGTTTCCCTCCACCCGGGACTACTACAAGGGGTAGGAAGTTATAATTCAAGAAAGTACTTCATGACAACTGGTGTAAAATTAATTGCTTGGAACTCTTTAATCGACTCGCCTACATTACTACAACTCATCACATTTAATATACCTTTTCGTAAACTCAGAAATAAAGACCTGCTTTTCCTCAATCAGCACTCGACTAACTATGGTTATAGTTAGTCAGCACTGTCCAGAATGTGTAGACTGGTCAACTGACGTCAAGACCTTAATTTTTTGGTATAAGCTTAAATGATTTCTGTCGCTCTTTAAACAAATGAAGATATTTCCTATTCACCCTAATTTTTGCTAGGTCTTGACGTGACTTGACACTTATTTTTTCTTCTATTTTCACTGTTTGTTTTTGCTTTCATGTACCATCCGAATCCTTACATTGTTCATTTCTATACTTTGTGATACTTTGTTTTAAATTGGACGTAAGTCCGTAAATAAATAAAGAAATAAATAAATCGAAATCATATAACATTAACATAAGTGGAGATGCCATCACTACGCAGCGGCCGTGAAATCCTGGCTTCAGCCGAAACATCACGGCCCTGCCCTGCAAACGGATTCACGCCAACTCAGAATGAAACCAACTCAGAAACACCCCAGAAAGGTCATTAAAAGCTATGAAAAAATAATATAAAAATAGTCGGTAACCTTAACTTAACTTAACCTTTTTAACCACTTTTTTTTTAATCGTTACTCTTAACGACCTTTCTGAGGTGCTTCTGAGTTGGTTTCATTCTGAATTGTCTGGTCACCCCTGCAAACACAGATGCATTTATCGTCGATCCAGATCAGCTGATAAAGATGACAATAAACAGTATCAATATATGCAGCAAAACACTAAGCAGTAACGAGCTAAGCAGCTTTCAGATATACAGCAACGAGACCACCGGAAACGAGATATGCAGCTACCACAAATGCAGCAGCGAGATGTGCAGGAACAAATTGAGCAGCAACGAGATATGCAGCTTCCAGACATGCAGCAACGAGATGTGCAGCAACAAATTGAGCAACAACGAGATACGCAGCTAGCACACATGCAGAATCGAGACACGCAGCTTACACAAATGCTGAAACAAACTGAGCATCAACGAGATATGCAGTATCCACTCAGGCAGCAACGAGATGTGTAGCAACAAATTGAGCAGCAATGACATATGCAGCTTCCACTCATGGAGCAACGTGACATGCAGCTAACAGACATGTAGCAACGAACCCACCAGCAACGAGATATGCAGCTACCACACATTCGGCAACGAGATATGCAGCTACCACACATGCAGCAACGAGATGTGCAGCAACAAATTGAGCAGCAACAAAATATGCGACTCAAACTGAAGCCAACTAGGCTATTTCTATAGAGTACAACAGCTGGCCTGCCACACAAAGCAGATTGCTGACCGGTTCGTGGCCCTGAGCCCTGCGAATCCACGCCAAGCTGATCACCAACCTGCCTGAATTAGCAGTCCCATACTAGCCTGAGCCGCGTCCTGCCATCCCATTTTTCATGATAAGTTATTCGCGACTCAAGCAATGACACCAGCTAGCCCGCTTCCCAACATTTGCGCCAAGATACGCAACTTAAGGAATGGTACCAACTAGCCCGCCTCCCAACGAGTTTGCAACGAGATGCGGCACTCAACCGAAGGCCAGCAAGGCTAATACCCTCTTCTAATTTAAATTCCAGCTCTACCTTGCAATCACTGCCAGAACAGCAGCAGAGTCAGAACTGTGGTGAACCTTAGGAGTACAGCCAAGGCGAGCAAGCCCTGCCCTAGCATGCCACTGCCAGAATAGTGGCGCTCTTCATCACAGCAGCCAAAATTTACTGAAAATTTATTTTTAAGTAAAAAAACAAGCGCGTTTTTTTTTAAATAAATTTTCAATGTAATTTTTTTTTAAGTATAAAAAAACCCAGTCCACGGTAGGGATTGTAAATACGCCACCAGGACCAACCCTGAAGAAAATAAAATATTTACATTCAGTAAAGGTAAATGTAAATTTCCAGAAAAAAGTTCAGAACCATTAATGTAACGTAAATTCAGTCAAGTAAATAATCACCTTCAGATGGTAAAAATACTAATGACCTATTAAAATGAGCATTCTCCGTAAAATGGACTATTACACCAAAAAATATTTTAAACCATTTTGGACGTTTTTGACGGTAAATGGGAAATTAATCAGCATATTGACGTTTTCGACGATCTTAGCCCTAGATGGCAGTTTATAACCATTTTGGACGTTGTTGTGCTAAATGCAAATTATCAGCATTTCCACATTTTGACGATTTTAGCGATCAATGGCAGTTGATCACACTTTTTGACGTTTTTGCGCTAAATGGCAGTTTTTTAGCATTTAGAGGATTTTCGACGATTTTAGTGCTAGATGGCAGTTTATAACCATTTTGGACTTATTTTGCGCTAAATGGCAATTTATCAGCATTTCGATGTTTTTTGACGATTTTCGTCCTAGATGTCAGTTTATAACCACTTTTGACGTTTTTGGCGCAAAATGGCAATTTATCAGCATTTCCACATTTTTTGACGATTTTAACCCTAGATGGCAGTTTAAAACAATTTTTGATGTTTTAGGCGTAAAATGGCAATTTATCAGCGTTTCGTAGTTTTTTGACGATTTTAGCCCTAGATGGCAGTTTATAACGATGTTGACGTTTTTCGCGTTCAATGGCAATTTATTAAAATAACGACGTTTTTTGACAACGGCTGTTTAAAACAGTTTTTGGCGCTAATTAGCAATTTATCAGCATTTCGACGTTTTTTGACGATATTTTGTGTACGTGTTGTGTTTCGATACGACGTGGTCGAAATGTTTAAAATGTAGAGTCATTTACCATGGAAAACCTGTTTTTCACATACATTTTTAAGCTGTTGAAGGCGACAGCATCTCTTTAAAATTTCATAACTATTTTAAATGGGCATTTTTTCACGGTAAATACACTTATAATTAACTCGATGACCTACACGAATGAAAATGACAGTTACCAATGATTCGTTATGACTTTTTAAAATGAATTTACTCCGTAAAATGGGCCAGTTCACCCAAAAAATGTTCATAACGTAAAAAGTAATAGTTTCCTTCGTAAATTACTTAACAGAAGAGACACTGACCATGAAAAACCTGTTTTCGACAAATATTCAAAAGTGGTTGAAGGCCACAGTATCCCTTCAAAATTATTTAACTATATTAAATGGGCAGTTTTCCACGGTAAATCACTTATAATTATCCCGATAACCTTTACGAATGAAAATTACAGTTAACAATAATAAGTAAATAAATGACAACTTTGTAAAATGGGCTATTTCACCCCAAAAATGTCCATAACGTAAAGAGTAATAGTTTACTTTCGTAAATGACTTAACAGATGAGTAATTTACCATAAGTAACCTGTTTTTCACAAACATTTTAAAGCTGTTGAAGGCAACGGCATTCCTTCAAAATTTCTTTACTAGATTAAATTGGCAGTTTTCGACGGTAAATATCCTATAATTAACTCGATCACCTTATGGAATGAAAATTACAGTTTACAATAATTCGTTATGACTTTTTAAAATAACTTAACTCCGTAAAATGGGCCATTTTAACAAAACAACCTCGATAACGTAAAAAGTAAAAGTTTCCTTTCGTAAATGACTTAACAGAAGAGACTTACCATGAAAAACTTGTTTTCCACAAACGTTTTAAAGCTGTTGAAGGCCACGGTATCCCTTCCAAATTTCTTAGCTATATTAAATGCGTAGTTTTCCACGGTAAATCACCTATAATTAACTCGATGACCTTTACGAATGAAAATGACAGTTAACAGTAATACATGATGACCTTCTAACATGACCTTACTCCGTATAATGGAAAACTTCACCCAAAAACTGTCCATAACGTAAACAATGATGATTGATTTTCGTAAATAACTTATCAGATGAGTCATTTTATAGAAAAAACCTGTTTTTCACAAAAATATTAAAGCTGTTGAAGCCGGCGGCATCCCTTCAAAATTTTTTAACTATATTAAATGAGCAATTTTCCACGGTAAATAAACCTATAATTAACTCGATGCCCTTTTCAAATAAAAATGAGAGTTTACAGTAAAACATAATGACCTTCGACCATGAACATACTCCGTAAAACGGAAAATTTTACCCAAAAAATGTCCATAACGTACAAATAGATGATTTCCTTTCGTAAATTACTTAACGCATGAGTCATTTAACACGAAAAACCTGTTTTTCACAAAAAATTTAAAGCTTTTGAAGGCGACGACATCCCTTCACAA
The DNA here is from genome assembly GCA_929108145.2 of Limnephilus rhombicus. Lineage (NCBI taxonomy): Eukaryota > Metazoa > Arthropoda > Insecta > Trichoptera > Limnephilidae > Limnephilus > Limnephilus rhombicus. The sequence continues at coordinate 21,654,301 of OV815288.1, forward strand.
TTTCTTATCTGTTTTAAATGGGCATTTTTCCACGGTAAATAAACCTATAATTAACTTGATGACTTTACGAATGAAAATGACGGTTAACAATCATTCGTTAAGACGGTTAAAAATGTATTTACTCCTTAAAATGGGCCATTTCGCCCAAAAAATGATCATTATGTAAAAAGTAACAGGTTTCTTTTGTAAATGACTAAACAGGAGAGTCATTTACCATGAAAAACATGTTTTCTGCAAACAATTGAAAGCTGTTGAAGGCGACGGCATCCCTTCAAAATTATATTAAATGGGCAGTTTTCCACGGTTAATCACCTATAATTATCTCGATGGCCTTTACGAATGAAAATGACAGTTAACAATAATTAGTTATGACTTTTTAAAATGACTACTCCGTAAAATGGGCCATTTCACCATAAAAATGTCCATAACGTAAAAAGTAAAAGTTTCCTTTCGTAAATGACTTAACAGATGAGTTATTGACCATATTTAACCTGTTTTTCACAAACGCTTTAAAGCTGTTGAAGGCGACGGCATCGCTTTAAAAGTTCTTACCTATATTAAATTGGCAGTTTTCGACGGTAAATCACCTATAATTAACTCGATGACCTAAAAGAATGAAAATTACATTTAACAATAATTCGTTATGACTTTTTAAAATGAATTAACTCCGTAAAATGGGCCATTTCAACAAAAAAAACCTTCATAACGTTAAAAGTCATAGTTTCCTTTCATAAATGCATTAACAGAAGAGACATTTACCATGAAAAACCTGTTTTCCACAAACATTTTAAAGCTGTTGAAGGCCACGGTGTCCCTTTGAAATTTCTTAGCTATATTAAATGGGTAGTTTTCCACGGTAAATACCTATAATTAACTCGATGACCTTTACGAATGAAAATGACAGTTAACAATAATCCATAATGATCTTCTAACATCACTTTACTCCGTAAAATGGACAACTTCACCCAAAAAATACTCACAACGTAAAAAGTGATAATTTGCTTTCGTAAATGACTTACTAGATGAGTCATTTACCACGAAAAACCTGTTTTTTACAACAATTTTAAAGCTGTTGAAGGCGACGGCATCCCTTCAAAATTTCTTAACTATATGAAATGGGCAGTTTTTCACGGTTAATCACCTTTAATTATCTCATTACGACCTTTACGAATGAAAATGACAATTAACAATAGTTAGTTATGACTTTTTTAAATGACTTATCTCCGTAAAATGGGCCATTAACCCAAAAAATGTCCATAACGTAAAAAGTAAAAGTTTCCTTTCGTAAATGACTTAACAGACGAGTCATTTACCATGATAAACCTGTTTTTCACAATAATTTTAAAGCTGTTGAAGGCGGTGGCGTCCCTCCAAAATTTCTCAAATATATTAAATGGGCAGTTTTTGACAGTAAATCACCTGTAATTAACATGATGTCCTTAAGGAATGAAAACGAAAGTTAACAATAATTAGTTATGACTTTTTAAAATGACTTCACTCCGTAAAATGGGCAATTTCAACCAAAAAACTTTCATAACTTGAAAATAATTGTTTCCTTTCGTAAACGACTTAACGAAAGAGACATTTACCATGAAAAACCTGTTTTCCACAAACCTTTTAAAGCTGTTGAAGGCGGCAGGTATCCCTTTAGAATTTCTTTACTATATTAAATTTGCAATTTTCCATGGTATATGACCTATAATTACCTCGATGCCATTTATGAATGAAAGTGACAGTCAACAATAATACATAATGACCTTTACTCCGTAAAATGGTAAACTTCACCCAAAAAATGTCCATAATGTAAAAATTCATGATTTCCCCTCGTAAATGACTTAACTGATGAGTCATTTAACACGAAAAACCTGTTTTTCACAAATATTTTAAAGCTGTTGAAGGCGACGGCATACCTTAAAAATTCCCTTACTGTTTTAAATGTGCAGTTTTCAGCGGTAAATAAACCTATAATTAACTCGATAACTTTTAGGAATAAAAATGACGGTTAACAATGATTCGTTATGACTTTTAAAAACGACTTAACTCAGTAAAATGGGCCATTTCGCCCAAAAATGTTCATAATGTAAAAAGAAATAGTTTTCTATTGTAAATGACTTAACCGAAGAGTCATTTACCATTAAAAACCTGTTTTCCACAAACAATTGAAAGCCGTTGAAGGCGACGGCACCCCTTCAAAATTTCTTAACTTTCTTAAATGGGCAGTTTTCCACGGTAAATCACCTATAAATAACTCGATGTCCTTTTCGAATGAAAATGAGAGTTAACAATAATTAGTTATGACTATTTAAAATGACTTTACTCCGTAAAATGGGTCATTTCACACAAAAAATGTTCATAACGTAAAACGTAATAGAAAAATAAAACAATTCAACTTTGTATAAACCGCTCATACAATGCGTAAGTCCGACCGGTTTCGGAACAATAGTTGCTTCTTCACGGAAAGCTTATACTAATTTGACAGTTTAGAACAATGTTTTATTATGGTAGGGATGGAGCGGTTGCTAGTTATTAATGTAGATGAGGTGGGTAAAGTAGAAATTAATAATTAACATTTTAAAGCTGTTGAAGGCCACGGTATCCCTTCAAAATTTCTTAACTTTATTAAGTGGGCACTTTTCCATGGCAAATGACCTATAATTAACTCGATGACCTTTACAAATGAAAATGACAGCTAACAATAATAAATAATGATCTTCTAACATGACCTAACTCCGTATAATGGTAAAATTCATCCAAAAAATGTCCATAACGTAAAAAATGATGATTTCCTTTCGTAAATGGCTTAACAGATGTGTCGTTTACCATGAAAAGCCGGTTTTTCACAAACATTTTAAAGTTGTTGAAGGCGAATGCATCCCTTCAAAATTTCTTTACTATATTAAATGGGCAGTTTTCCACGGTAAATCACCTATAATTAACTCGACGACCTTAACGAATTAAAATGATAGTTAACAAAAATACTTCCGATCTATTAAAATGAGCATTCTCCGTAAAACGGACTATTTCACCAAAAAATATTTTTACCCATTTTGGACGTTTTTGGCGCAAAAAGGCAATTTATCGGCATATTCTCGTTTTATGGCGATCTTAGCCCTAGATGGCAGTTTTTAATCATTTTGGACGTTGTTGTGCTAAATGCAAATTATCAGCATTTCGAAGTCTTTTAACGATTTTAGCGCAAAATGGCAGTTTTTAACCATTTTTGGCGCTAAATGGCAGTTTTTCATAATTCTGTGGATTTTTGAAGATTTTAGTGCTGGATGGCAGTTTATAACCATTTTGGACTTTTTTGCGCTAAATGACAGTTTTTCGGATTTTTGACGATTTTAGTGCTAGATGACGGTTTTTTACCATTTCGGTCGGTTTTTGCGCTAAATGACAGTTTTTCAGCATTTAGAGGATTTTTGACGATTTTAGTGCTAGATGGCAGTTTATAACCATTTTGGACTTTTTCGCGCTTAATGGCAATTTATCAGCATTTTGACGTTTTTTGACGATTTTCATCCTAGATGTCAGTTTTTAACCATTTTTGACGTTTTTGGCGCAAAATGGCAATTTATCAGCATTTCCACATTTTTAGACGGTATTAATCCTTGATGGCAGTTTATAACGATTTTTGACGTTTTTCGCGTTAAATTGCAATATATTAAAATATCGAGTTTTTTGACGATGTCTGTTGAAAACAGTTTTTTTGCGCTAATTGACAATTTATCAGCATTTTACGTTTTTTGAGGATTTTTCGTGTACGTGTTGTGTTCTGATGAGGAGAATTGAAGGAGAATCCTTGAAGGAGAATTGAAGACCTACAAATATATGTCCACAAATCAAACACCCGAAAATGGGAAAAGAACGTATAGTTCGATTACGTCCACCAAGTCCTCCCGAAATATCCACCGAACACAAGAAACAAAGCCCTTATACTTCCTGCAAGACCAGCCGTACTTATCTTCCCCCAAGATAACAAGTCACTTCCTTTCAGCAGTAACCTTGAAACTCTCAAAACCTCAACTAACCCATCATCTTTCGGAATTACAATCACGGGGGTACGAGAAATAAGGACCGGAGGTGTAGTCGTGCATCCAAGTACCAATGCAGAGGCCATAAAACTTGCCAATGCACCGACCCTATCCGATGCTGGTCTGAAAGCAGCAGTTTCTTCACATAAACTTTCTCGGATAGCTATCCATGGTCTACCTCGAGTTGTGCCCCTCGAGAACATCACCTTGGCAATCCACCAGCAAACACACGAAGAAACCGGTCTACAAATGAATGAATTGAAAGATAAATTGCAGTTCTCTCACAAGGTAGGACCTCGTACCGGATCGTGCACTCATGTCTTCAGAGTTCCTCCTGTTCGTCACTCCCTCATTCGCTTCTCTAAACTGGCTTTGGACTGGCAAATACAAACCGTAAGGGATTGGATCGACAGTCTAAAATGTGAACACTGTCAACTTTACTGCCATACGGCGTCGAAATGTAACGCAGACACGCCTAGATGTTCTCACTGTGGAAAACCTGGACACAATCGAGATGCTTGCCCGACTCCTGTAAAGTCACCAGCATGTGCTACCTGCAAGTTCATCAGAAAACCGGCCCCACCCAACACTGGCTCCCCTGACTGCCCTGCCCGCCAAGCCGCCGAGAGACGCGAATTATCTCGAGTCAATTTTTTAGGCTGAATCAGAATCGACACCTTATTAATACTAACTTTTCCACCTATTATCAAAATATTCGTGGTCTCAATACTAAGCTAAACTCCTTTAGATGCTCCCTAAATTTATGCCCTTATGATTTTTTATGTTTTACTGAAACATGGCTTTCAGACAATATTGCTTCAACATTGCTTGGACTATAGTGTAGTCATCAACATACGAAAATAGTGTAGTCATCTACACTATTTTTCGCTGTGACCGCTTTTCCTCTTCTAACAAGTGTAGAGGAGGTGGGGTAATGATATGTATTAAAAAAATACTCTTGCCACATTCTTGAATTGTCTAATAATGTATCTGAACAATTATTTATTTGTGTTCTACTTGTTTCCAAGAAACTTGTCATTGGTTGTGTATACATTCCCCCCTCTTCTTCAATGGAAATCTATAGGTCACATACTGAAGCAGCTGAGCGTGTTTCCATAAAAGCCGATTCCTTACTTATTTATGGTGATTATAATCTTCCTAAAATAGTGTGGCTTAATGATAGTCATGGTGTGCAAACTCCTAATAATGTTTCCCTTCATGCTTCTATAATAGTAAATTTATTTACCTTCCTGAATATTTACCAATTAAACTCGATCAATAACTGTGAAGATTACTGTCTTGATCTAATATTTACCAATATGCCTAGCGTTTGTGTATGTAAAGCTACTGACTCAATATTACCAATAGATAAATATCATCCACCACTCGATATTTACTTCACTTATCCTTTCAAAAGTGATACTCTGAAATCAGCAGTTACATTCCACTACAAATTTAACAAAGGTGATTATACTGGCATGAATAGGTACCTTGCCCAATATGACTGAGCAGGTATGTTATCAAACAACAATATTAACGATGCTGTATTTAAATTCAACGAATGCATAACTCATGCTATAGATTTGTTCGTTTCAAGGGGAACTTATTCCCAGCCTAAATTTCCTATTTGGTTCAGTATGAAACTAAAGCATTTCATTATGGAAAAAAAACCACAAGTTATTCAAATTAACGAACAACTTGGGGCTTTATCAAAAATTTTCTCAGTTAAGAGAATTATCCAAAATTGAATCTGCCTTGTGTTACAAATCATACTTGTAGGTGTTTTCAATTACTCTAAAAATCTTCACAGCAAAACAAGCACTGGTCCTGATGGTATACCTGAAATATTATTGGAAGAATGTAAATCTGTTGTATCTAAGCCAATTTGTTTATTATATATTTTATCACTATCATCTGCCACTATTCCGGATTCCTGGAAGGTTTCCTATGTACGACCTATTTTTAAATCGGGTAATAAGTCGAACGTAGAAAACTATAGACCTATATCGATGTTATCTCATATTACTAAAATCTTTTAATCTATAATCACAAAAAATAACATCTTTTTTCAAAAATGTGCTAATTGAGGAACAGCGTAGCTTTAGATCTGCTAAATCTACCACTACAAACTTACTCTCCTTCACCAACACCGTAGTCAATGGCCTAGAAGATAAATCACAAGTAGATGTTCTATATACCGACTTTTCTAAAGCTTTTGACAAAGTAAAACACGCTATCCTCATGGCCAAGCTATATGCTATAGGTAAACAAAACCCATTGCTATCTTTCTTTAATTCTTATTTAAGCAATAGACAACAAGGAGTTAAAATAGAGTCAATTATTATTGAAGTAACTCTTCTCTTCAACTTGTTTATAAATGACATTATTCGTATTTTCTCTCACACACGCTTTTGGCTTTGTGCTGATGACAATAAGATCCTAAAAATAATCAAAAACAACCACGACTGCCTTCTTTTCCAATCAGATATTGACTCTTTCAATGATTGATTCAATGAGCCCCTTTATTACGAACTTGTAGACAAATTACTTATAAATACAACACAATGATTAGGACACAACAACAATGCTTCAATTTAAATACTTACAAAAACCAAATTATAATACAAACCTTCGGCTAGCTTCTCTCAGGGATATTGTATTCTTAATTCGTTCGGATTTGATTCAAAATGATCGTCGCTTCGTCGTCCAACAATAGTTGGATAAATACAGGTAGGGTTTAATAAATTAAAAGATCTCTTGTCGCTTTTAAATAATTTGTGAATTTATTAATGATTCGACGCTTCTAGGAAAAGCTTTAATATCTTTGTGAACTCAAGGTTAATGATTCTAAAATATGATGAGCGGCAGGATTGGATAACACATAATTATATAAGTTTTACGTACACTGACCCCTTCACAGGTTACATCTGGGCAAAGGACCTCGTCCGGATCCGGAAACACCAATGAGTTGATTTAGGTATATAAAATTTAACTTCATTTTAAATTACGTGTTCCAAAAAACATTGGAACCAAAAGGCGGCCCGCAAAAATGCGAAGAACCGTCCCATAGCAAAGCTGAAACCAGAAGCTCTCGACCCAGTCGAAAGGGCTGCTTGGGCTCCCTCCCCCACCGAAATCCGGGCCAATCAAAACGTCTAGCCAATGTTGCCAACTTTTAACAAATAATATGAAATATTTAGTACCTGACGACGGATATAATCATATAGGGTATTACTGACACTTATTAACTGACATTTCGTGGTAAACAACTGTGGTTCAAGACACGAACAGCGGCGAAGGAGAAACAATATTGCTTTGCTTGGATTAAGCGGGGGCATATTTATCTTCGCAAAAACGAGGGAACTAACGCCATTATTATCTCCGACGAAAGCAAATTGGCTGCAATTTGATAAATTTGATTTAATGTCTCTTCTTTCGAGGTATGTCTTGACCCGTGCAATTATGTATCGCTTTTGTATTTGTAAAATCTACTATCTTTCTGGAATTCATTTGATATCACGCAGTTCCTGCTACCTTATTATCATTATTATTATTATTGTTTTTGCTTTTTAATTACTTTTGCATAGTACTACATCTAATTTCATTATTTTTACTATATTATTAGATGTTACTCATATTTGTATCATTTACAACCTTTTTGGAATTTATTTGTTATCACGCAGTTCCTGCTACCTTTTTGTTTATGCTTCTTGCTATCTCTTTCATAGTTCTACATCTTACTACATTATTTATAGTATATTATTTTTGTTATGCACATTTACCATTGTAACAACATTTGAAATCGCATGTAATCACATATTACTCAGGAACCAACTTATATGCAACACACAACCAACACATACTTATGATTCAATTACATTTTGATACCGGAAATGATTCCGGAATAGATCTGAACATGAATGTCATAGATGATCTGGACAATCTAAATAACTATAAATGGTGCGCTTACAGCGTTAAAATTATACACCAAAATATAAGAAGCATTTCTAATATAGACGATTTTTTAATTTTTCTGGATCAATTCAATAACCAATTCGATGTTATAATTTTATCGGAATGTTGGCTTAATAAAGATTACACCTCAAAAATTATTCATAATTACACTGAACACCACACAAATATATATCTCATTAAGTCTAGCGGGATCGTTGTCTACATCAGAGACGGACTTCAATCTCAAGTTGATGAAATATTCTTATCACAAGCCAACTGCCTGAAAATTGTATTGAATAATAACTTATGCATTTTTGCAATCTACAGATCACCTTCTTTTCAAAATATTGACACTTTTCTGAGTTCACTACAATCAATTATCAACAGCTCTAAAAAAATAGAACGACAAATTATTATAGGTGACCTCAACATCAATACGATTACCGAATACCACCGCCAATCCAACGATTACCTATGCCTGCTAACTGAAAATGGGTTCATTCAGACAATCAACAGCCCTACTCGTGAGCAGGGCATGAGTAAATCTTGTCTGGACTACATCAATGTCAGAAAAATTAACCATGTTGACTCATTTGTCATTCACTCTACAATCTCAGATCACTATACAACAGCATTTTGCCTTAAAAACAAACCTCTTAATCCTGTTAAAATTAAACATGTTGAAACGTATCATGTTCGTATAAAATGTAACCTTGCGGCAGAGCAGAGACCAGGGCTCAGGATAGTGGGCCAAGTAGTTATCTGTCATGTAGGTAGGGTTTTCAGTCAAATAAAAGAAGAGGAACTTTATAAAAATGTATTGAATCCAAACCAAAAAGCAACAAGGAAGTGTACAAACTTCGTACCAAGGTAACAAAAGAAAATATAAAAAAATATACATACCAGATGGACTCCTAATGGACACGCTAAACTAACTATACGGAAATAACCCCGGTAGACGAACGCGATCTTGCTTCGCAGTGAGAAAACACGAGACGGGACGGGAACTCCAGTCTTCCCATATGGGAACGGCGCGGAATCCAGAGCACCAAGGTCGTCCTTCTAATTGGGCAGGAGGCCGCTATACCTCCAAGGAGCGCATTCAGCCACGGGCCATCTCGACGAACTCCAATCAAAAGGCACGTGGCCCCCAACAGTATCCAAGTCTGGCGTATTACGGTTAGCAGACCGTGACTTTGCGACGCGGGGTCGTGAAGGCATATTATAGTAGCCAACACCAGGAGCAATTCACTTCACGATTCCTTTTCCAGAAATAATTCCACAAAACGGCCAACCAGCCACATCGGAAAAAAGTGGGACTTTCACGTCATCCACTATAAATAACTCGTACACGAACCTCGCGTGTTACGTAAAAAACACCCCGCGTTCTTTTAGGTTTAAAATCGACTTAGATTCTCATGATTAAACGTAAATTTAAACACCAGGATGGTGAGTGACCAATTTCCGACCCAACTGCCCAAGTTGATCGGAAGGAAGTGCCCATAAACAAAAAGGAACTCTCTCTTTTCCAAAAATTACCAGTGTCCAAAAAAAACACCATAGACAAAATAACCACCTAAGCAAGAACTGCATTAGTCACATAATTATTTATGTGACAATGTTGCAAGTATAAACTACAATGACTTAATTGAGGACCTGAGCTCAGAAAACTGGCAAAATGTTCTAGATCAAACTGATGCCGACTTATCATTGAATGAATTTATTACTAAATTACATTCATATATATCTAAACACACAAGCAATAAACGTATACCACATAAGCAAATAAAACTTACCCCATGGATCACCCCTGGCCTTATCAAATCGATTAACATTAGGAACCAACTTCATGAAAAGGCGAATAGGTGCTCTGAAAATATTATAGTTCAAGCTCATTACAAGAAGTATAGGAACTTTTGCAAAAAATTAATAAAATCGGCAAAAGAAAATTATTATAAAAAAATAATTTATGAAAATGACTGTACTCCAAAACGTTTATGGGAAGCATTTCGCAATATAACTAAAACAAAAATAAATAAATCTTCCGATATTAAATCATTGAACATCAATAACGTGAACACCTCAGACCCAAAAATCATTGCGAATTTTGCCAATAATTATTTCACGTCAGTGGGAGTCACACTTGCGAAAAAAATTCTCGACAATCTTAATACAACAGAATCCGATCTCGCTAAGTTAACAATCTCTAATTTCGGTCATAAACTAGACAATATCCAAACAACTGCAAACGAAGTCATGAAAATAATTGACGAACTAAAGTCATCGAATGCTTGTGGTCCTGATAACGTCTCATCAATTCTGCTAAAACGTACTAAATCCTTCATAGCAACTCCAATCGCGTATATTTCCAATCTAAGCTTTGATTCAGGAAAATTTCCAAATCATTTAAAACACTCTATCGTTATACTGCTACACAAAAATGGAGATAAATCGCAGATACACAATTACCGGCCAATTTCTTTGCTCAATTCTGTTTCGAAAATTATTGAGAAAATTGTGAAGAATCGTCCCAGTCATTACCTTGAAAAAAATAATATCCTTTCCAATAGACAGTAAGGTTTCAGACCAGGATTGAGCACTGAAAATGCCATCACAAACCTGACGAAAATCATCTCCAACAATATCGATAGAGGAAGAAAATGCATTGCGCTCTTCTTGGATCTAGCCAAAGCGTTTGACACTATCTCACACAAAATTCTCGTGAAAAAACTACAGCGCATCGGCATTCAGGGTCAGCTACTTAAGTGGTTAGTTAGTTATTTAGAAAATAGGAGCCAAAGAGTGAATATTAACAATACTCTGAGCGATCCAGCTGATATTAACTTTGGTATACCTCAAGGAAGCACTCTAGGTCCACTTTTATTCAATATCTATATAAATGAATTATGTAACAGTTCATTTGCAGATCACATTATCACCTTTGCCGATGACACAGTATTATTAATGGAAGGCAAAAACTGGAATGAAGTTCATAAAAATTCAGAAATAGGTATTAACAAGGTAAAAGAATGGCTAGACAATAATCTTCTCACTCTCAACACTGACAAAACTAAATTCATCCGTTTCAGTGCAACTCAAGCGGTACAACCAAGAGAAACTCAAAGAATTATTATACACCATTGCAATGACCTAAACACTTGCAATTGCAATACCTTAGAATTTGTAGACAGCATAAAATATCTAGGAATTATCGTAGACAAGAATCTGAAATGGAATGAACATATCGTCTCAATTTCCACAAAGATCAGAAAACTCACGCATCTTTTCATGGCTATTAGAAATATTCTTTGCGTAAAGGATATGAAACTAATGTACTACGCTATGTGCAACTCATTACTTGAATATGCATCCTTAGGATGGGGAGGATGTACCAAATCAATACTGGACCCCTTAGCCAAAGCACAAAAATCACTATTAAGGGTCATCCTTAAAAAAAAATTCAGATACCCCAGTAATGATTTATTCAAAGAGATAGGAGTTTTGGATGTGAGACAACTTTTCATAAGAAAAGTTATTTTATGCACACAAAAATATCGTCACCTCTTCCCCTACGTAGAACATTATCACAACACCCGACACGCAGGGAGGAATCCAATAGTTCCACTTACTACTATGATATCCCTTGCTCAAAGACAATATTCTTACCTAGGTCCTAAAATGTTCAACCTTATACCCGGATCTTGGAAATTGAAAACTGCAAGCGTCTTGCGTAAATTAGTCAACGACTGGATTCTGGACTTAGGAAGAGACGAATGTGAACGTATGCTGTTTAACTGATATACAAAATCACCTAACTTTCCTGATCACTAGACCAAAACTCCCACCACACTTCATTGAGATCTGATATGGCTTCACAATGTTTCGACATCCTTTTGATATTTTTATACCTGAGATTTATGGTTTTGTGTTCCCCTGAATACTGTTCGCTATTTCACTGTTAGTGCTTCACGTAAGGCGTAATATACTCACGTCGCTCACTAACATCAAGACTAGCTGTGTGAATCTTGGTACTTTATAGCGGTGATGATTTATAATAAATAAACAATACTTATCACAACTTGTATGACATACGAAATAATGCACCAATTACTTATGCCTTTACCAAATATATACTACTTATACCTTTACCAAAGTAGCACTAGTATTTCATAGTTATTGTTTTCGTATTTTAGCAGGAGTACTACAAGACATGAGCGCGGTGTATATTCGTATTGTCGTATAATATAAAATGTACTGAAAACATGTTTTTAAATCAGTAAAGATAATGTCATGTTTGCACATAATTGTTTACATATTAGTTACAGCGCATAAATAAATAATAAAAAAACAACTTAATATATATTTTTACATACATAAATTATATCTAATATTGTAAATTTTTATGTATTTCTCTTATAAGTGAACTATGTATTATAAGTTCATACTTTTAAACACATAACTTCATCTCTCTATATTGTGAATCTTGTTGTAATTCCTCCAACTTGTTATCAAATACTTGGTTTACACTTTTTGACTTTTCAATGCTACTAACTTTATTACCTACTTATCTCATACACTGTAAATCTGAATATATTATATGTTATCAGGTTAATTCCGCAAATCCGAATATACTTTATGCTACCAGGTTCTTTTTCTATTTTTTTTGTTATGTAATTATGTATGTATAATATGAACTAAACCTGTAAATTTGTCTGTCCTGGTACGGGAAACTTTCCTAGTTGGACAGGCAAAGCTTCCTAATATGTGTTTTGTACTTTTGTATGTATCTATAGTAAATAAATAAATAAATAAAATAAATAAAAATTACGATACGCCCTACGAGTAAACGCCCGCTTTTTACTTGCTATATAAGGACATGCCTCCCCTCCCCTCAACGGTCCCGCGGAAGGCTAGCAGCAAGTCGCTCTACGAGTAAATGCCCGCTTTTCCCTTGCAAATATTGACACACCGCACCCCTCCCCTGCGGGACTGCTAGGAACGCGTTCCCCCCACCGCCAGATCCCAACCCGCCGCCGACTCGATATGTCGCGCCCCTCGCTGTGCGCTCGGTATGATTCCCGCGCGAGTCGATCTCTACCGAAATATACACGGTCGTGGACCATGACCCGCTCCACTCGCCATCACCGTCACCTAGACTGGACACTGGACTGCTTCACCCCCGGCTCCCTGCCGCAGACAACAATCTGAGTTGATTCCACGATTTTCCTCTTACTAAATGTGTCCCCTAGCCTTACGCAGTTGAAACGATTACACCCCAGAGAGATTTGAGAAACCCCTTCGTAGGAAACTTCTAGTTAGGTCCTGTTAATGATGTGTGACTAATAATTATTTTGTTGCTAGATGTTGTAATTGTGTACACCAGTCAATACAGATATGTTTTCACCTACCTACCTCTTTCATATGACGAAATCACGTGGGCGAGTTTTGGCAATAACCTATGTAACCTTCACCCCCCAGTAGCTACCTACAACCCTGACGAGGAGAGCTTTCCCGCCTGCGACGGCATTGAGCTAGCTGAAAGCAAAAGGTAGGTGGTTTCCCTCCACCCGGGACAACTACACTGGCTACAACGTGGGGCATTGCTCCTCCCTTGCTTTTTGGTACCAACACTGGGCCCAAATTTTTTTTTCTTTCACTGTCAAACTCACAGCCAGCCCGCCACTTGAAGCCAGGGTCCACTTGAATATTTTAATGCCCTATTGATTTCCCCAAACTTATACTTTTGCAGCACATTAATTATGCACTGAGTAAACCTCTATTAAGGCCAGCCATCTTGTATCCTAGAACATGACGCGGGAACCGTTTCATTGGCGCGGAAATTCGTTCTGATAAGAACAATTTGAAACGGGGTTTTTTTTTTTCGTTATCACCGAAATGGGTGAAGCAATATTGTGTTGTTCCTTTTCTTACAGCACAAGTCTACTCAAACGCCGTTTGGAATGTTTCCTTTTATTCTAACCAGTAACAATGGTATCTATGTTGTCAAATAATAACATTTTCTGTCCATTATGTATACAGGTACCGTGTTATCAGTTATCAGTGAAAAAAGTTTTCCGTTTGACAGCTGTGCAAATAATTCAACAAATTCAAATCTAATCAAGTGAACCCTTCCTAAAAAAGGATAAGTGTTTCAAACAAGAGGGAAGGGCTCTATCGTGGTTTCGTACTATTTATAAAGAATCGTTAACGTGGCCGGAATTAAAGAATTTACTTTTGTTGCGTTTCGACAAAAATATCAGTCAAACAGAGGCTCTCAAAGCCCTTCTCATGATGAAGCAGAGGTACAATCAGAGCATTGTAGATTACGTTGAGGACGTGCAATTAGCCAACATAAAACTCAACGTACCTCTTCCGGAAGAGCAGATAGTAGATTTGGTGTGTAATAGCTTACTTCCTAAGTATGCTATTGTAATAGCTTATTTTGACGACAAGAACATAGAATCTTTAATTAAAGTTTCAAAACGTTTTGAAAGAAATTTACCTTTGTCGGACTTATCGGACACCAAGGAGGTTTATTTTTAAAAAATGCCTACCTTTAAAACTTCTCAACCAGCCACGTCTTCTTCAAAACATTGTTCTACTTCTTCTTCGTCTGCTTTTTCTACACAATCACCTACTTTTAATAAAAGTAAACTTCGGTGCACATTTTGCAATATGCAGGGGCACATTAAGCCTTATTGTAGGAAGTGAAAGTCGGAATCTAACCGGGATTCTGAAAAACGTCAAACTGGCACCACTCGTCCAAATTCAAAAAACAAGAGTGTGGTCCTCTGCATTCTGCATGCAAGGATGTCGGGAGACCGCTCTCAGTTTCTGGCCCGGGTAACCACTTCATTAGGCGTGACTTGGACGCAAGCGTGCCGGTGACTGGTTCCGGATGATGTTAGACCTCATGCTAATATTCAAATTAAAAATTTAGTTTTTTCGGGTCTTTTGGAGAGTGGAGCCTCTGTCATTGCCTTATATTTCACGTATATTAGATAATCTTCGGGGTGCACGATTCATATCCTCTATAGACCCCTCGAAATCTTTTTGGCAAATTCCTTTACACAAAGACTCTTGCGCTAAAAAGGCTGTCTTTGTATCAGGGCGTGGCCTTTATGAGTTTGTTAGGATGCCATTTGGATTGAAGAACGCTCCGAGTGAATTACAGCGTCTTGCAAATGTTCTTTTTGGCCCCGAATTTAACGAAAACGTTTTTTGTTACTTGGACGACCTGATTATAATATCGGAGGATTTTGAGTCACTTAGAATTATTGACTAAGGTCTTTAATCGATTAAAAGAGGCTGGTCTGACAGTTAATCTTAAAAAATGTGAGTTTTGCAAAGACGAACTAAAGTATCTTGGTTGTATAGTTGATGTAAAGGGTCTCCGCACGGATCCGGTAAAACTAGAATCAATTCGAACCTATCCTATTCCTATAAATTCTAAACAATTGAAAGCTTTTATTGGTCTTTGTGGGTATTATAGACGGTTCATTAAAACATTTTCAACTATAGCGGCACCTCTGACAAAACTAATTGGGTCACGGAATAGGGTGAGTAACTTTACTTGGTCTCCGGAGGCGGAAAACTCCTTTAAAAAAATTAAAAAAGGCCCTAACTTCGGCTCCAGTAATTAACTGTCCTGATTTTTTGTTACCATTTACTATCCACTGTGACGCAAGGAACGTTGGGATTGGAGGGGGTTTGACACAAAATTTCGATGGAGAGGAACACCCTGTTTCATATTTTTCTAGGTGTCTAAATAAACACGAGCGTAACTATGGCGTAACGGAGCGCGAACTCCTTGCGGTTTTAGATTCGGTCAATCACTTCAGGCCCTACATAGAAGGAGTTCACTTCACAGTGATAACAGACCATTCCAGCCTACAATGGCTAGTATCATTATCGAATCCCTCAGGTAGACTTGCACGTTGGTCCACCCGTCTCTCCCAATATTCGTTTGATGTAGTTCACAGAAAAGGTAAGTTAAATACTGTACCTGATGCCCTTTCGCGTAAAAACGATTTAGCCGTTTTCGCCCTGGATACTGTTCCCCCTAGCTCTGATGTGTGGTACAATAAATTATTTTCAGATTGTAAAACCAATCCTCAGCGTTTTAATAATTTTCTTATTAAAGATAACTATTTATTACGTCATTCTAAGTTTCGTTTCGCTCTGCAGGAGGATACAGCTTGGAAGTTGGTTGTTCCTTTTGAGGATCGGAACGCTATTTTGTCTAAGGAACACGAGTCGAATGTTTCTTGTCATCCAGGGGTTTTTAGAACATACAAAAAAATTCAACTCCATTATTTTTGGCCTGGTATGTATAGCGATGTAAAGAAATTTGTTAGTAAATGTAAGACGTGCAAAGCACATAAAGTAAATACAATCCAAAATTAGTCAACAGACCGATGCAAATGTTGTCTATTGACCTTGTAGGACCTCTTCCACGCAGTTACGCTGGATTTATGTACATTCTATCGGTTGTTGACGTTTTTTCCAAATATACTTGGATTTTTCCCCTTAGAAATACAACCACTAAAAGCATCGTTAAAAACGTTGAACAATTTATTTTTATTTTTTTTTTATAACAGGAAACCAATGTGGTGGTGTGCAGGATTACCGACCCTTCACGTCATTTCATTTGTTTCTTTGTGTGATTATTCTGCTCACATGTCTTGAAGTTTGGTACCTTTGAGGCATGTGCTCAGAATGAGCACTACGTTCTAGTTTTTTGACGATAAATACATTATTTACCCTCGTTTAGCTGGAATCTGATCTTCTGATCAGTGGCGCCCAAAATTTTATGTTTAATTTGTATTGTGTATATTGACCTTAACTTTTAGAAAACTTTTTTTGGTTAGCTACATTTCTTTTAAAATTAAGAGAGTATTCTATACTGCAGACTTTCGTCTTTGTTTTTTTACAACTATTATATTATATTATAACACACGATTCGTCACATCTCGATAGTATTATGAATATTGTTATTGTCATTTGCCTTAGAGTTAAGCCAGTATCCTTCCTCAAGTACTTTGGAATTGTATCACGTTTGTTTTTTTTTTTCTTTTGTTTTAAAGCTCCCAGGCTCCCTTACCTTTTCCAAAGAATTTGAAGAAGACTATTCTCAAATTTTGTGTATGGGAAAATTTGAAAAACTTTCCAATGCACGAAATTTGTTCTTGTTAATATTGTTGTTTGTACTTGCTAATTTTAAGTTTAGTTTTAAAATAAAATAAGATTATGTTATATTAGTAGGGATTGAAGTAGGGTAGGTTATTTAACAGGTTGATAGGGTTATCTAAATATCAGGGTAATGATGTTGAATGGGTAATGACACTGGATGGTTGTGTTGTGATTTGTACCTACTTGTGGTCACATTATCATGACATTTACACCTCTTATTGAGTGGGTGTATTAAATGTTATAGTTACAGGGTTATACATAAAGGTACACAGTTATCAGCTTTAAGCCCATGGGATCTTGGACGCCAAATCTTGTGGGTACGAGATATGCTGGACTGTGTCGGTAGGCATGAAAAACTCCCATCAGAGCGTGGACACTGTTATTTTATTCAATGTTGTGAAGCTTGGAAATATAAAATAAAAGAGTGGATGTATAACAAGATTTATATATTAAAAGATTAAGCATACCTGTGGACCGTATCTAACGAGCTACTAGCTAAAAACCTATAACGTTGCTGCGACGAATCCAGATGCAGCGAGGGGACCGTATCTACCTCACGATTGCATCATCGCCAGGTTTTTCGATCTTCTCCATCCATCTTAGGTAGTTGTGGAGTATGGGAACGTCATGCCCTTGGCGTCCTCCATTATATGGTTCAGGTCCCATCAGGTTGGAAATATATGGTGTGGAAAAGGCGGACGGGTTGTGTGCCGTTGTATTATTGGTGATACATCTCGCCGAATGACGGATGGTGTATATAATCGAAGATTATGATTAAATTTGTCGATCAAGCCGCCATTGTAGCACAACGGGATTCTACACTTGAATACCCGTAAAATAAAGATTCTCCAGTCGCGATAACCTTGTACCGGCTGAGATTTAAAGGAAACTATCGTTCACATATTAAATTAACTTGAAAAAACCCGCCGATTAAACAATTTCCATTAAAATTTAAAATCCACTTGTTGACTATCGGATTCACATCCTGTCCTCAAGATGCGAATTTAAGAAGTGCAGGAAATCGATCATGATCCCACTATTGTTTGAAAGTTTAACTAATCGGAGAAAAAGTGAAACTATTAGTAGCCAGTAAAATAATTTGAGTTATTAATATAAACAAATATTAATAACCCTGGGGTAATTAAGAACATTATTTTCCTTATTAAATTATTTTCATAACAATTATTTTTTATGTATAAAATCAAATAAAGTAATGCTTCGGCGTACTTTCCTATTAAGTAAATTCCAGCATGGAATATATAATACTCTACCTCTAGCACAGGAGAGCGTATTTTTGTATAGCTTATAGTCATAAGTAAAATAGTTGTATTAGTCTCATTGCTGAAACACCAGTGTTTCTCTACACAATTATGTACCTAGTGTCATTCAAATGTTTTGATTGATCACCAATTTAGATAGTGTCGATTATCACATGGATATGTTTGATCACCAATACATATTGTCTTTTCAAGAAATTTTGCCTTTTGCTTACTTTTGAATTAATATTTTGAAGGATCTCCGTCTACGGTGTGATCTCAGTCTTTTTTCTTGTGCAAACTATGTACACTGTTTTATTTATTAAAATGGTTTGTACTCTATATATTTAATCATACTGGTTCACTACTATTAGCAAGGTTTTTTTTGTGTTAAATTGTAATCCCTATGCATTCAGCTAAACACTCTAGATTCTGTTTCGCTTGTCTTTGTGTTCCTACTGATACTCATTGTTACCACTTGTAGACAGGTATATCTTTGGTATTGTAAAACCTGATCTAATTTTTTATTTTTGAAACATAGGTATTTCTTATTATGTAAACCCTATTGTAACCACCAGTACGGATAGGTATTTCTAAAAATGTAAACCCTAATTCTAACCACTTTTAGTAGACAAGTTTTGCAATCTTGGTCTAACTAATTCATTAATACACAAGTACTACTCATATACTTATGGTTCTACATTGTTATAAATCTGTTTTTTTTAACTGTTAGTTAAATATCTCTGAAAGATATTCCTCATTCTAGGTTAAATGTCTGTTCTGTATGTTAACCTATTAGACCTGTTGGACCTAGGTGGATAGAATAGTTACCTTTTCGCTATTAATAAATAGCCTAAATTCAGTGAAGTGAGGGATGGTTGACCACCCTAAAGTGAAGCCTTTTTAATGGCAAAAATTCCTGCTGAAGGAAAAGTGATGCCTCGTGCATACCTATTTGTTTTATTTTGTTCTCTATTTATGCTAATTTTCTTCTCTTTTAAGGTATTTCTCTTGTTAAAGATGACACGAGAATGGAAGGGTTCGGGCGACAGCCAGTTCCAGCAGCACTCAGTGTCGTCAATGCTGTAGGTGCTTGTGGACCACCTATTCTCGTGCTATTTTTTGTTGTTATTGTATTGTTCGTGTCTGTTTTAAGTTTATGTTTCTTGGTAACTAAATATAATTTTTTTTTTTTTTTAAATACCTGTTGGACCTATCTTTAGTTAGTTAATTTGTTCAGTTTAGCGGGCGTGGTTTTCTTGTTTTAAGCAAACATTTTCGCGGGAAGGGGGGAATTATCACGATAATATTTATTTTGATTAAATAAATATTGTCTTGACCTAGTTAATCTTAAACTCACCTGGCCGCTCACATTTTTTTATGATCGCCGTAACTATTAGTTCTTAACCGCAAGCGACTAGCGCCATCTATTTCCAGAGAACTTTTTGAATTCTCGTCGTCTAGGGAGCCGACGGTGATTCGACAAGTCGCCGAATTATTTAAGTTTCTTGTTAAATATGTGATAGTATCACCTTTACGGGTTTTCCCCATTTAAAGAAGAATCATGGATTATTTTATAACCGCGAGCCGTGTTGTTTCCGTGAGTGAAACGGGATTTTTAAAAGTTTAAATGGTGGAGTCGCCATATTGTCGATGTGCCCACCTTCACGCTCGAACTTGATTGTGGATAATCGGTGTAATCCTTTGTTTGGCGTTCATGATATTAACGTGGACAAGGCTTTGAGAAGGGTTATACTCGCGGAACTCGATATTTGAGGCGGATGGAGGCCTGGCGCTGATCTACAAGGCTTTGAGAAGGGTTATCTTCGCGGAACTCGATATTTGAGGCGGATGGAGGCCTGGCGCTGATCTACAAGGCTTTGAGAAGGGTTATCCTCGCGGAACTCGATATTTGAGGCGGATGGAGGCCTGGCGCTAATCTACAAGGCTTTGAGAAGGGTTATCCTCGCGGAACTCGATATTTGGAGGCGGATGGAGGCCTGGCGCTGATCTATGAAGGGCGCGGTAAACGGAGTCTACCGAGATTTCACCGGTACGCACAACCGGGACTTTGAGCCTGATGCTGGTTCCTGTTCCCTGAGAAGGAGTCCCCATGGCCCGGGGCCTTCCTCGGTTCCTGTCCATGGAGACCCCGCGTGCTCCTGGTCGCCTATTAACAGTGGTTTGCGTCAACGTTAGAGTCAGGATAATTTAGATAAATTACGGTCCACAGGTATGCTCTCTTGCTTATGTGTTATTTTATTATTTCTTTAGGAAATGTGGAATTCTTGACCCCTTGGAGGGCACCCATGTATACACCATACCTTTAAAATATAGGAGATATTGTACTGCTAAATTATTTTTTTTATTTATCTAAAAATGCCCGAAGATAAAGACTGTATTTTGCTTCCCACAAACTTGAGAGAGATTCTGCTGCTCTACCAAGAAATTCACGTTACACCCAATCGTCGCCTCTCAACCCTTACACTATACAATGTTCATAGCTGTCTTGCTTGGTCTCGTCATGTCATGTAACTTGTAATTTTTTTGTTCATAAACCCTTGCATTGGCTGCCTCTATATAAATTTTTTCTTTAAAGTTTAAAAAAAAAAAAAAAACAACAATTAACAATTGCTCATCGGCATACCGTTCTAGAAGTCGATTTTTGTTCCAAGGGATAAATTCCGACTGAGAACCAGTCAACCCTTTTTTTTACAATCACCATATTTTACCTACCATGGTAAAGTCACGCTTTTTTCTCCCCCTTGATTTTCAGCTTACCTTGAGTACATAAAACCCAATGGTGGTCTCAAGTATGAAAATCGGAAATGGTTTCTTTTACAGTTGCTTTTTCTGTACATATAAGTTTTTCAATTTTTTTCTTAATTTTTTAAAAAAATTGATGGCGTCCTTTCACCCGTGCTCATGTTTTCCCCAAAATTGGGTATTGACACGTCCATTTTGGAAATTGTATTTATAAAACCTAAAGTCGGTCTTTGTAATTTCATATACAAAATCCTTTGGCTCGTTTCAACTAAAGTATGTAAAACCGAATCATTCGGTCTTTGCCACAGCCACAACCACCACCAAAAAAAAGGAAAAACATAATTTTGGGCAGTAACGAAAATGCAGAAATCAAAGGTTTGCAGAGGACGAAATATGCTCTCGTCACAAGACTGGAGAAAACAACAACCTGTGAAGATGTTATCGCTTTTCTCAAGCAAAGCGGTTGTTACGTTGCAAAGTAGCAACGTTACCCCTAGATCCACGGTCGCCCCGTTTTACCTAAGAATAGCTTCGGCAGATTCCGGCACTACGAGAATCGACTCGCGCGTCGGCTCCCTCTCGGAGCCCGGCAAGCATTCCCCACTCATCGGCCGCCAGCCGGCAAGACAGCAGTGTCCAAAGAGAGCGCTCCAATGCGCGATCGAGAACCTAAAACTCGCGATGTACTTCATATTGTGAATTGTGCAACCAGAAGCTTCGGGCTACTGCATTTCCTGCTACAGTGAGTAGACTGAACACTTACCCTCCTTTGTGTGCCATGTCCCGCTCTTAAAGCCAATAACGCGTGTGGAGAGATTGAGAGAAACAGTCCCTGTTAGGTTAGGGTATTTTAGTGCTATCCATGTCATGTGAAGTGTGCCCGAATGGCGATTGTATTAACCCTGTCTCCTACTATTGAATAAACCCTTTAAATGCATACTGTGTTCTGATTGAGGAGGGAGACCCCGGAGATTTCGAGGAGAGGAGGAAGAGAAATACCCAGCGAACCACAGACACTCGCCCTGGATTTAGGAGGATCTTGCTCGCGCCGACTGTGAGCTAGCGTTTTGGCCCATTAATTACTGCATGTCCTTTCCAGGGTTGGTTTGGCTAGAGGCCGTAGGCCTGCGGTATGCCGACACTGGCGCCGTATGCCGACCGCTGACGCTAACACGGTATTAATGCGATCGCCTACGAACTACAGACAAAATCTGGCGAATATCGAGCATTCAAAGTTGGGACTCCTGAGTTAACATACGAAAAACTTATGGATGCGAGTATATGGCCGAAATTCTCAGTTGTGATAAAATACATTTTCCAAATGCCGACAACGCAAACCAATGATTCAAAATAATATTCAAAATGGATCACATAAGTACCAAGACTCTAAAAATTATCTCATTCAATTGCAGATCAATTCGTCGAACAGAACACTTCATAAATGAATTATGTGGTTGTAATGACATCATTGCATTACAGGAAACCTGACTGTTACCTACAGACTTGGGATATCTGTCGTCAATACATCCAAAATTTCTCAGTCATGGAACATCTACGGTGAACCTCTCAGACGCCCCATTAATTGGCCGCCCCTACGGAGGCGTTGCAATTTTATGGCGCAATACAATAAAAGCCATTCTGATTGACTGTAGAGATCCTCGAATCACGGCTATTGAAATGGAGTCAGCAAATGGAACTCTTCTAATAGTCACGGTTTATATGCCGACCAATTCAGCTGAGAACTTACCGGAATTTGCTTACTGTCTGGGAAAAATACACGCCATTATTGAGGAACAAAACAGCTCCAACTCAATGATTATAGGAGATTTTAATGCGGATTCGAGGTCACTTTTTGGTCGTGAACTTGCACAGTTCTGTACAGAAAATAAATATACATACACTGATATTGTGCGTTTAAGCTCTGATACATTCACTTATGTAAGTGATGCCCACGGAACCACCAGATGGCTTGATCACTGCATTATGACACAGGAGTTGAATTGTGCAGTAAGGAGCGTAAAAATCACATCCAATGCATCGTGGTCAGATCATCTCCCACTAACTGTGGAAATAGATCTAAATCTAACCCCCATTATTTCCAACAGACAGGATCGACCAAAGGGATTTTGGAAAATGGACGGCAAAGTCCGAAAATGATATTAAAACTTACAACGCCCTGGCCAATAAACTACTGTTAAAAATAAAATCCCCAGATGCCTTAAAATGTCAAAGCCATAACTGTGATAATGAGGCTCATAAACTTGAGCTAGATTCTCTCTACGGTAATATTGTGCAGATACTAAGAAACTCCGCCATACAAGCATTCAGAAGTAAAGGACCCAAAAAAAGTATGACATTGTTCCTGGGTGGAATAATAAAATCTCCACTTTTACCGCAAATCAAGACATGCATTCCTATGCTGGGTTGAAGCCGGAAGGCCCACGGAAGGCCGTTTCGCAGACGAAAGAAAAACAAGTAAAAAATATTTTAAAATTGCTCTCCGAAAATGTCAACACTCGGAAAACAAAGCACGAATGGATAACATAGCCACATCTATGCATAACAAAGATTTCAGAAAGTTTTGGCAAAAAATTTAACTGTGCTGATAGCCAAGAGCAAAGTTCCACTATGCGTCAACAACATCACGGGGGATGAAAACATAGCTTACGAATTTAGAGACTTTTTCTCTTTAAGCGAGGATCAAGGAAATACCATGAAACTTTCGATAATGACATGTCCACCAGCGGCCAATGATGACCTGGTCATGAATGTTACTCCTGAAATGATTGAAAGCGCAATTAAACAAACCGCCCACGGTAAAAGTCCAGGACCCGACGCTATTGGTATTGAGCACGTAAGATACGCAGGAAATCAACTTCATGTTATTCTAGACGCCCTGTACTCAAGCCTCTTAAGACACACACATATGCCGATGGACATGAGCCAAACTATTATCGTACCAATCCTGAAATCCAATCAGCTGGATGCTTCGATATTAGGAAATTACCAAACGATTTCCTTGGCGACAATGCTTTCAAGACTATTTGAAAAAATCTTATTCGCGCTAGTCAAAGAAAAACTATTTACCCTGGACAACCAATTCGGCTTCAAGAGCGCCTCATCAACCGATATGGCCATTTATGAGGTAAAACAAATAATAGCCTACTACAAAAAAAGAAAAACCACCGTTTATGGGTGTTTCCTGGACCTAAGCAAGGCTTTTGATCGGGTTTCCTATCAATTGTTATGGGAAAAACTCATAAAACGAGATGTTCCAGCAGCAGTGGTCAATATGCTGGCTATTTGGTATGGACAACAGGAAAATCACATACAATGGGCAGGAGCTTCTTCAAGACCTTTATTCCTTAAAAGCGGAGTCAGGCAAGGGGGAAATATGTCTCCAACTTTATTTAATGTGTACATTAACGACCTCTTACAAGAGTTGAACGATACACGAATCGGTTATCATATCTGCGGACAAGACAGTAATAACATTAATTACGCGGATGACATGGTGCTGCTTGCACCTTCGATTAAAGCGATGAGACGACTTGTGCAAATATGCGAAGAGTACGCAAACTCTCATAACTTGTTGTACAATTCTAAAAAGTCAGTCATCGTCGCTTTCAAACACAACAAGGAGCCATTGAATATTCCTCCAATATATCTAGAAGGAAACAAACTGCTTGTGGCCTCACAGGTTTAGTATCTGGGACATATCCTAACCGAAGACATGAAGGATATAGAAGATATGGAACGACAAAGAAGAGCAATTAACATACGGGCGGGAATGCTCTCAAGGCGGTTCTACCACTGTAGCGACGACGTCAGAAAATTACTCTTCAAGATGTACTGCACTGCCTTGTACACATCTGAACTGTGGACGCAATACCCAGCAGCGCAATGGGACAAACTGAGGGTGTGCTACAACAATGCATACAGGCAACTTATGCAACTACCGAGGTTCTGCAGCGCCTTCACGATGTTCACCGAAGGGAGGGTGCACTCATTCCCAGCATTACTTCGCCACCGGCTAGCCAGCTTCTGGAGCAGGACACGGAAATCAAACAACATCATTGTCGTGGCTGCATCCGGGTGGCTCAGCTCCCCACTGAATGAGCGATGGATGCAAATGATGAGGCTACCTCCCTGATGGACGATAAAAAAAACCAATATTTCTTTTTTAAATTTTAATTTCTGTTTTATTTTTGTTTAATTTTATTTTGTTTTTAATTTTGTGATTATTTTTTATTATTATTATTTATGTTCGAATTTTATTTTCATTTTTTATGTAATATGGCAGACTGGGATTGCACTACCCTCCCAGCCCTGCTGGAATAAAAACTTAAATAAAAAATAAAAATAAATAAATTTGGTTGTTATAACGAAACCATTGATTTGTTTCTTCTCTACTGTTACGTCATGTATGTTTTGTATTACACGTTTCTACCCCACGGGACAGGTTAATAAAACCTCACGGTCATCCTGATTCTCGAGCTCAAATAATTGTAATTTTTAACGTAAATCAGCATTGTCTTGTTCCATCATCGTTTTGCAATTATTACCTCTTGTTTCCTTCACCGAAACTTGTTACTGTAGACAGTACGTAAAACCACCGTGGATCTGTCCTCTTATATTGCTTGGTGTAAGCAGAACTATACTCTGCCATCACTTTATACCTTGTGACATATGAAGTAACATTCAATTGTCTATCTTCTTTGTTGTTCTATCGTTCGCCTTCAGGGCTAAGGGGTTAGTTAATCTAACAAATCTTCATATACAATATTAAAATAAATATTGTTAACATTTATTGTGTTGTACTTAAACGTAACCCTGCTACGCAATAGGAGAGATCCTTAAAATAACCGCCATGATACGAGAAGTTCGTTATAATTACTTTATACTCTTAACTAAATGTCATTGAGTTGATCGTGTGTCATTAATTTGTCATGAGAACCGCCCTTTTTGGTCATGTGTCATTAATTTGTCATGAGAACCGCCCTTTTTGGTAGTGTGTCATTAATATGTCATGAGAACCGCTTTTGTGTATAATTGTGTACTTGTATAACCTGTACACCACACGTGAAGACGTTACAATACTCACCATGAATCGTGCGAACGACATAATATTGGCGTTGCTATCTTCTTTAAGATGCATTGTATAACACTCTTTGACTTTTGTCTATAATTGAGTTGCATCTTGTGTACTTGTATAACCTAGTACACTATACGTGAAGACGTTACAATACTCACCATGAATCGTGCGAACGAAATAATATCAAACCTTTGTGTGCGCACTACGCAATGTAGTCCACAACCCTTTTTCATTCAACGCCAATGCCCGTGGACTTCCTGTTTTTCTCCTTCTTTCCAAAAGGAATGAAGCCCAGGAATATCTACTATCTCAAAAGGACTAGTTTTCAGCGTCACTGTCAACTATGGGGTATAGTGCCGCAGGAGTTAATCGATGGGCACAAAACCACCAAACTCGTCGTCTGGGAAACGAATAAGAAAAAAATCCCAGGTTTGTGAAATTGGAGCGAGGGTCTATCTTTTCTCACAATCAAGTAGAAGTTTTTAAACGACCCCTAATCTTTTGCCAAATACACGCGAAAGATTAGCTTTTGGTATAATGTTTATTCATTCTCATCTCATTGTTTTTAATATTATCCGCCTTGGTTAATGTAAAGAGTCAGGAAACATGCTGGTGGATTATGTTTTATCCTCACATTGAGTTTGAATTAGAAATTAGTCCAGTCCCTAGCAAGTTTCGTCGCTCAATTCCTTTCCGTCTCTTTCCTTTCTCACAACCCTCATGTTCTCAAATATATGTAAGATCGGATAAATTCTAGACAATAAAACAACAGGACAGACATTAAGTCTTTGATTATATAAATGTCTAGATATAGCGCTCGAGTGACGAAGCGCCAAAAAAAACATCTGCCAAAGGTTGGCAGATAAGTTGGCCTGTCCGTTCAGTGGCGAAGCTATCGTTGTACGGTAAACACGTGTTGTGTGACATTTGAAAATGACGATTCGCGCTATATCAGTGTGCAGGAATTACATAGGACGATTGAAAACAACTAAAAATGTTAGCTATCATCGGTTAATTAAAAATAAAATTTTAATTTTAATTTAAAATAAAATTTGAATTTTAAATTAAAATTTGTAATGAACAAACTAAATTTAATTTTTTTTGTTTAAGTAATAGGATAAATTGCACTCAAAAATTGACAATGGAATTAATAATTAAATTGCACAACAAATATTGTAATAACAAAACAATTTCAAAACCCTTTGTAATAATCATTAAAAAAAATTCACATCGGAATTTAACTATGTAAATAGATTCATATTATGCTTAAACATAAAATATACTTAAGTATGACCGAATAGAACCTTGCAGAAAATGTTCACTATTACGTGTGAAAAAAAAAACCAAACGAACCACCACCATAACCAGGGTAAACAATTTGGAACAATGCCCATGTAATACGTTTCCTAAAACGATATAAAAAAATAGATCATTTTGAGCATCTGAAGCTATAGCCTAAGAATATTTTTTTTTTCATGGAAATTATTCCAATAGTAAACCGACATAAAGTAAGTGAAACCACAAGGTATTATAGGTTTCTACACACTAAAAGCATAAATAATACTACGCATAACACATCCATATATCCGCGATAAACCACCGTAAATAGTACAACAAAATTAAAATAAAATGTTTTGAAAGATTTGTATTAACGGTTTTGCTACAGGGAAAACAAACCGAAATAACAAGTGAATTCAATGTATGAAAATGATGGCCAGTCACTTTCACACGTTAAACTACATAAACTTAAATATAAACATTTTAAAATTGCAAAAGTACTACACAAACGTAATATATGAAACCACAAAACACACACAGGACAATGCAACCAACGTGAGGACGTAAGGATTAGTCACGTCACCACGCTGAATGATCTACATGCAATTGCTGGATATGCATGCAAATAACCTTAACACACTTAACATTATACTTAAAATGACAAAAAAAATCTCACCATGGAGATAAGAAAAACCAAACCCCGATTGAAATAACCTTACGGATTAACTGGAGTGTTCAGACCTAAGAATGTCTTTTATATGATAAACTCCAAGTTTCTTACCATTCATATCAGCTAACTGATATGCTACTGGAGAAATTTTTCCAATAATCTTGCTCCTAATGAATTTAGGCGCCAATTTTGCTGAAAAGTATTTACCTGCATCAGATAAAACAAATGATCGCCTCCAAACTGTGTCCCCGACTCAAAATTGAATATCTCTACGACGCAAGTTATAGTGCACTTTGTTGCGCTCGTAAGATTGCCTAAAAGACGTACGAACCTGTGAAAAGATGTCATTTAATTCTTCCAAACCTGATGCCCAAGAGTCACGCTTAGCAAACGTAATTTCTTCATCATTGAAATCAGTGCCTAAATAATCTTTTCATGAAATGATGATCTCTCTACCAAAGTTCAGAAAGAACGGAGTATATCCTGTGACTTCATGAACTGCAGTGTTAATGGCTAACTCAATTTCTGGAAGATGATTCGCCCAAGTTCTGTGGTCAGATCTAACATACGAACCAAGCGCTGCTACCAAAACCTTCTTAACACGTTCCACAGGATTGTTCTGGGGATGATATCTGTAGTTATAAAACAGGTGACGAATATGAAACTTATTGGCCAAAGCTTTCATATCACGTGAAATGTATTGAGGACCATTATCCAAAACAATGGTGTCCGGAACTCCAAACTTCAGGAAAATCTCATTCTCTAAAATAGAAGCAATGTTCAAACCAGTAGCCTTTCTCAGCGGAAAAAGCTTGTATACTTAGAAAAGAAATCAGACACTACCAGCAGATAAGTATAACCTTTCTTGTATGAAGTCGGATATGGCCCAAATAAATCAGTCGCAATCATTTGCCAAGGGCGCTGAACCAATTTGGGATTTCCATGAGACCTGGCGGTAACAAATTAGTACTCTTGTAACCTAAACAAATCTGACATTTACCGATGAAAGATTTTACATCAGCAGACATTTTAGGCCAATAATATTTGTGTCCAATTCTGTTCAGGGTTTTCAATATCCCGAAGTGGGCGCAAGTAGGAGGAACATGGTGCTGCAAAATTAAATTATACCTGAGTTCCTTAGGAACTACCTCGTTCCAGTCGTAGGACCTATGTAAAGCCTCCAGAGTATGGATATGTTTATAGAGCCTATCATTGGAAATTCTCCACGCCGGATACTTCTCAGGGTTAGCCAAGATTTTCTCCTTTAATTTAATGTATCATAGGTCCGAGGTAGAAAATTTTTGACTAATAGTATTTACTTGTAAAGGATCCCATGATAACGCGTCAGGAATTACATTGTCTTTACCGTTCCTGTGTATGATTTCAAAATTGAACTGCTGCAGCCTGACTGCCCAGCGCACGAGACGTCCTGAGGGTGACTTCAAACTGGTCAACCACTTCAGGCTGTAGTGGTCTGTTATACCCTTTACCGGAATTGGCGAGCCCTCAATATATCCCCTAAATTTTTCCAACGCAAAAATCATGGCATTCAACTCTCTTTCCGTGGTTGAGTGGTTCCTCTCTTGAGCAGAAAGTGTTCTTGAAATAAAAGAAATAGGGTGTTCTAACCAGGCGCGGCTGGCCCAAACGTTCAATAGTGCGCCGAACCGCCAACAAAATTGAACATTTTACAGCTCAACGTGTTCGTACTTAATATTTTTTAATTTAAATTACGCACAATGTTGAAAATAAAAACTAATCACGTATTTAAATGCATGAATTTTGCCAGAGATAATAATTATTGCAGCCGACTGGAGTTCTTTTCCCGCGCGCTAAGAACTAGGAACCTACGTACATACCATTCGGCGCGTTTCGGTCAAACGCCCCGTTTGGGAATTGTCATTTTGTATGGGGCTCCTACAAACATGTCCAGACCGTCAGAATAACGAAATGTACCAAAAATCTGCTTCTGGCGACGCGGTGCACGGCGCTACGAAGTGCGTCGAAAACATCCGACGTATTCCGAAGGGCTCCAGCAAAATAGGTTTGAACGGGATCGTAATATTTAGCTTGCAAAATTCAACCATAAGTCAACGGGTCCTGTTATGTTTGGGATTTAGGGAACCTATTTGACAACGACATTAGTTTTTCAGTTAAAAATTACTTTTTATGTGTGTGCGTTTTAAATGTGCTACACCGGGTACTGGGAAGAAGCTTGAAGCTTATTTATTTGATTATTAAGGACCGAAGAAGTTTATTTATTTATTCTCTATAAATATGGTAGCTACGGTAGCTAGCTGCGTGACCTACCAACAATTAAATTACATTTTACGTGTTTGATTTATTGATAGGTGAACCACCAAACATTTTAGGCGCCAGCCGCGCCTGGTTCTAACCCCTTATCATCCATTTGGGAAAGAATTGCTCTGAGCCCTACATTCGATGCGTCGCAGCTAATCGTGAACGGTTTCTTGAAATCAGGATATGCGAGAACCGGAGCGGTTACAAGAATGTTTTTTTAAGAACGCTGATTGCGCTTGTTCATTCCACACAAATTTCTTACCCGCGAATTCTTTCTTTGTTAAATTATACAAGGGTGACGCAATGCTAGAAAAATTGAAAATGAACCTCTTGTACCACGAGAGCACCCCAATGAACCTACGTAATCTCTTTTGAGACGTAGGGGTGGGAAAATCAACAATAGCCTTGACTTTATCCGGATCTGTGCGGAGGCCTTTGTCATCAATGACAAAACCTAGGTATTTGAGTGAGTCCCTGCAGAAAACGGACTTCTGAACATTAATCGTAAGACCGGCGGCTTCTAGTCTCTGTTTAACCTGTCTCAATAGATAAATATGTTCTTCGAAAGATGAACTAATAATGATAATGTCATCTAGGTAACAAAAGACTTTGCCATCAAATTCAGGCCCTAACACTTTATCCATCAGCCGCATCATCCGGGAACTTGCACCATGTAAACCGAAAGGCATTGTGACGAAATGAA
The DNA here is from genome assembly GCA_929108145.2 of Limnephilus rhombicus. Classification (NCBI taxonomy): domain Eukaryota; kingdom Metazoa; phylum Arthropoda; class Insecta; order Trichoptera; family Limnephilidae; genus Limnephilus; species Limnephilus rhombicus. The sequence continues at coordinate 21,685,550 of OV815288.1, forward strand.
ACAACCCTCGCTTGGGTATCGTAAAAGCGGTTTTCTCCTTAGAACTTTCCTCTAGCGGAATTTGGAAAAAGGCATCATTTAAGTCCAAAGTTGACAAATAACGAGCACCACCTAAGCTGTTGAGAATGTCTGAGATTAATGGTAAATTGTAGGCGTCGCGTTTGGAGACGGCGTTTAATTTTCTGCTGTCAAGGCATAGCCTGAATGTGCCATTCTTCTTAGGTACTAAGACAATGGAATTATTCCACGAGCTGTTGCTCGGTTCTACAACGCCTAAGCCTAGGAGTCTGTCAAGCTCCCTATGTACTTCCGGAAGTAAGTGCGGAGAGATGGGATAAACCCTTTGTTTAATAGGAGGCACATCACTCGTGTCTATGACATGATGTTCCAACTCTGTTCTGCCTTATGTCTATATTGGATCATGTGTTGGAATTTGCTTAAGAGCTCGAGCAAGTTTGAACACCTTGTCCAATGTGGGAAAAATAATTCTGATAAAAGAGATTAATATTTTGATTCAAGTAATGACAAATATTTGATTGCTGATGTATTTAATGCAAAATATGTCTATGTTCACATCCGATTTTACATAGGAACTTCTTTTGGGTATCATTTTTTTTTCAACAGAGGTCATCATTCTGTATTATGAGTCATTTCTTTTCCTTCAGATCAGTGGTTTGATTCTCGGGTAATACTTTATCTTTTGTGCGACAGGTGTCAGGGGAATAGATTCAACCTGGTTCTTTAATAATAGATGGTGAGTTTGGCTTCAGCATTGTTTTGAAATATTTATCTCATTTAATTGAACCTCAGAAGGTTAGTTAGGTATTCAGTCTTGCAGTTTTTCTATGTGAGTTATTTCTTTCCTTTTCTAAATTTTTTTAACAAGTTCCTTTAGTAGGTAATTTCTTCATTTGTTTTAGCATTACATTATTCTTCATTCAATTTAGTTTTTTCTTGCAATTTTAATCAGTAACATTATGTAAGCTTTAGTGTAGCGGTTAGTTAGTTATCTCACATCAGGTCACTCTTCAGCTTCGCAAGATTCTACCTTCTTCTTCACACATCAACATTCACATTGGGCGGCAGAGCTCACAGTACGAAAAATTTTCACTAATGTATGCGGAACCTCACCCAAGGATCACTCTTCAGCTTTCGCAAGATGCAGTCTTGATCATCACACAACATCATTCATATTGGGCGGCAGAGCTCACAGAACGTATAATTTCATCAATGTATGCAGAACCTGACTCGAGGATTTACTTCAGCTTTCGCAAAATTCAATTTTGATCTTCACACAACAACTTTCATATTGGGCGGCAGAGCTCGCAGTGCGGGAATAATTTTCATCACTCAACACAGAACCTCACTCAAGATTTTCTTCTGCTCCAGTGTGGATCATTCAGCATAAGCGCAAATCAAGATCAATTAAGTGCGGCGAGGTACGCAGATAGCTGAATGATCTGTTTATCAGCGTTTCATTAATCTCAATGCAGTGGCGGAGATTAGCTGGACTTTCATTCTCATCGGATCGTTCGATTCTTTCCTCAGAAGGTCCTCGTGATTGCACATCTATCACTTGCTAGTAATTTACTCTGGAGCCAATTTGGAAGTTAACGCACTATTCACCATGGGAAAAAGAAGATGCACTTGAGTAGCTGTAATGGATGTCATCGTCACTTTACTGGGTGTTTTACCTACCGGAAGCTGGATTGGATCGGCGCTTTTTGAATCGCCTCATGTGTTCGGACGCCAGGAGGCTGATGGAAAATTTTCTGTATGAAAAATTCTTTTGGCTGAGGGGGTAATATAACGGTTGCTACTAGCGGTGTGTCTCTAGTCGCAAATTTCGTATGGTCTTGTTGGCTGCATTGTACACAGAAGAGGGCACGCGTGGCTTGGGCGAGCTAGGAGTAGTTCAGCCGCTCAGTTGACGGAATTACTGCGTGTCGGGAGGTTGTGCTTGTTGAACGGGCTGTCGTTGTGCTGGGACCCATCATCATCATCGAACTTCAGAATGTGAGATTTAAATTAGTCATTTAAACAGATCGAGATTTTGTTTTAGCTATTTATAGAAATTACTGAGTTTAAAATATGTATCGTTCAATCAATACAGGTGTCCATCAGTTTAATCTTACAATTCAATTATATTTTAGATTCATATTGACACGCTGTTGAGAATTCACGATCATTTACAGCTGGAACGAACTATCGTATCCAGCCACCCCTGATGACTACTTTTATTTTGTTATTTTAGAGTCTCAGTACCAGCCCTTGGAAACATTCTAAATTTTACAATGTTCCCAAGGGCTGGGTTTTGGATTTTAAATAAATTATTCAATGTTTTCCGACATGGTATTTTTATTACATATCTAACCACATTGCCTTACTTGTTTTATCTAAGATTAGATGACACTTCACATTGATGGATGTCCAACCTTGGTGGGTAATAAATAAAGTTAAAATATATAAATGTCACAACCCAACCCATTGAATTGAAACTTACGATTACCTAAAGAGGTAATCGTAAGTTTCAATTCAATGGGTTGGGTTGTGACATTTATATATTTTAACTTTATTTATTACCCACCAAGGTTGGACATCCATCAATGTGAAGTGTAATCTAATCTTAGATAACCTTAGACTAAGCTAGACTAAGATCACCTTTGTGGTGATCTTAGTCTAGCATACTCATCTGATCTTATAAACGTGAGGTACCTGTATCCACTAATGATATAAACCTACAGTCCTCTATAGACACTTCCTTCATATATTTTTTCTTCTCGGGTATTGAAACAACGTACGTTTCTTTTTTCTTTTCCTTACACTCTGCTGCAATGTTTCCATACTCGTTACACTTGAAACACTTGACACCTTTATCTTTTTCCGGACACTTAGCACTTAAATGTTCTTCACTTCCGCAATTATAACACCGTCGCCTTTCATTGCCTGTCTTTTTGGGCTGATTTTGCCCTTCGCGTTTTCCCTTATAGTCTATGCGTTCCACTTTCATATCTCTCTCGCTTAAGCTTAAAACGCTTCTTGACTTGTTGTAGGTTTCTAGCCCCATAGATAACAGCTTTACTTTCGTCTGGAATTCCTTGAATAATATACTCTATCAGCGATTGAGTATCCACTTTTCCCTGAGCTGCGATCTCTCGCATTTTGTACATGTACTACTATTATTATACTACTATTACTTTATTTATATTCCGTTGCTAACCTTAAACCCGATACAACCTTCTTCTTTCGTCCCTTTCCTTTCTCCCCACCCTCATGTTCTCAAATATATGTTATGAATGGGAAAATCTGTTGTTGACCATATTTCGCCCTCACTTGGAGTTCGAATCGGTAACTGACCGGTTACCCACAGGCTTTCTTCCTCACTCTCTTCATATGTCTCATCATCTTCATCCTCGTTTCAATGAAACACATTCATGAATATTGGAGACGTATGGCATGCACTTGGCGTACCATCTGTCTCTTTGACAACCTTTATTCATGAATCAGTTTCTCTGCTTTGCCGTGACTCGTTCACGACTCTTTGTCTTGTTCTTTGAAATTCTACAAAAATTTTACCACCTTATGTTAACATAGGCCATAAAAGGCCGGTTGTCTTTCAACCATAGTATTTTGTTACCCGGCAAAGCCAGGTTATCCTAACAAAGGATAATGCGCAGGAATGTAACTTTAAACTATTTAGAAATCTCTCTCTCTCTCTTCGTTTTCTCTGGGTCTGTGGTCAAAACCTCGTTTGTTTTATTCTCTGGACACATTTTGTTTCTCTCCAAACCTTTTCCTCATTGGTCTCTAGGTTGGTAAACTTCAAGAATTTTGCTTTAATAATAATTCCTCCTGGATTTAAAAAGAAGCCCAGAAGGATGTCTTTACCGGCAGTCAAGCTGAGCTTCACTTCCTAGCAGCCCTCGCTGTGGTTACGGAGGTCACCTTGTTGCTATTTTCTACATATTTGTTCCTGAAAGCACGGACCATACCGTACATATGTGTGTTGTCTTGTTATGCCGCTGCGAGCCGAGTTGTCCCACTATATATAACGACACTCTGGACTACCTTTTGGGCACGCTAGCCCCTGGGTTTTGTTCCTGCTCTCACTACCAAGCCAGTTTTGCCGTCTCTTGCTCTGTCATGCAGTGACGCATACCATGTCATGTGTAAACCATTATTACCTTGACTCTTCAGTATTCGCTGAATGTGTACTTTTATAAGTTATACCGAGCTACATTTTGCTTCGATAACCATTATATACGATCCGTGCCCACCATAATGGCACATTAGGATTCGTACTGGCATGTCTGCAGATCCTGGATTCTCCTCTTCAACGACCTCTGTAACCATAGCCTCCGTACTGCAACCACAGCCTCCACTTTGTAACCTTCGACGTCTACGATGAAATAAAGTGTTTTCTCCAAGGCCCTAGTGTACTCCTGAGTGTTATCTCAAATGGGTCAGATTACAGTAATAATGTAATCTTTTTAGAGTCTGTGAAATCACGTCTCTTTGTAATTCTTCGAACTTCTTCGCACCTCGTCGAAATCATAAACAAATCAATGCACCGCAAACTTAGCTTCCAGACCAATGAAACCTTAGAGTCACACATGTGTTTTTCTCTTTTTTTCAACTGCATAACCTTGTCTTTTGTTTTCTCAATTGCATAACCTTGTCTTTTGTTTTCTCAATTGCATTACCTTGTTTTATTGTTCTCTCCAATTGCATAACCCTGTATGTTGTTTCACCCCTCTATATTTTAACTATTTGGTCCTTATATTTTATGTACCTCCCCTCCCTACCCATGCAAACATTGTTACCTAGCCTATGGCATAAGCAAGTTTTTTTATGTTTTCTCTCTGGTCAATAAATCTCTCTCAAATTCCCGTAGGTAGCTTAAAGGATTTTTGTTCTATTGCTCCATTGCCACGTCGCCTTTTTTCCGAGCGCAGGGGTAAGTGTTACGATACGCCCTACGAGTAAACGCCCGCTTTCCCCTTGCAAATAAGGACACGCCTCCCCTCCCCGCAACGGTCCGCGGAAGGCTAGCAGCAAGCCGTTCTACGAGTAAATGCCCGCTTTCCCCTTGCAAATATTGACACACCGCACCCCTCCCCTGCAGGCCTGCTAGGAACGCGTTCCCCCTGCCGCCAGATCCCAACAAGCCGCAGACTCGATAGGTCGCACCCCTCGATGTGCGCGCGGTATAATTCCCGCGCGAGTCGATCTCTACAGAAATAAACACGGTCGTGGACCATAGCCCGCTCCATCCCGCGTCACCTAGACTGGACCCTGGACTGCTTCACCCCCGGCTCCCTGCCGCAGACAACAAGCTCTGAGTTGATTTCACGATTTCCCTCTTACTAAGTGTGTCCCCTAGGCTTACGCAGTTGATACGATCACACCCCAGAGAAATTTGAGAGACCTCTTCGTAGGAAACTCCTAGCTAGGCCCTGTTGTTGATTTGTGACTAATAATTATGTTGTTGCTAGATGTTGTAATTGTGTACACCAGTCAATACAGATACGTTTTCACCTAGCTACCTCTTTCATTTGACGGAATCACGTGGGCGAGTTTTGGCAATTACCTATTTAACCTTTACCCCCCTCCCCATAGCTACCTACAACCCTGACGAGGAGAGCTTTTCCGCCTGCCGACGGCATTGAGCTAACTGAGAGCAAAAGGTAGGTGGTTTCCCTCCACCCGGGACTACTACAAGGGGTAGGAAGTTATAATTCAAGAAAGTACTTCATGACAACTGGTGTAAAATTAATTGCTTGGAACTAAATGTCGATAAGTGCAAAATTATGTCCTTCTACAGATCTAAAAAGCCGATTTTTTTCGAAAACACATTAAATAATAACAACTCTTCAATCTATTAAAGACCTTGGTGTCTCTCTTGATAGCAAGCTTTCTTTCCGGAAACATATAAATGTGATTGCTAATAAATCTCTCAAGCTACTTGGTTTCATCACTAGAACCACTTCTGACTTCAAAAACATAAATACCATAAGAACTCTTTACTGCTCCTTGGTTCGCCCCCATTTTGAATATGCTTGTTTTATATGGTCTCTTTTTTATGTTGTCCATATTCGTCATATTGCATCCGTTCAACATCGGTTCCTAAAGAGAATTGCTTGGAGGCTAGGATTAGAGCGAGGCAATTACTCGTATGCTGAAATTGAACCAACTCTGAAACTTTCTCTTTTAGAAGACCGTCGGATAAAATCTGATCTCATTTGTTTCTTCAAAATTATTAACTGTTTAATCGACTCGCCTACATTACTACAACTCATCACATGTACATGTATACACACACGCTTACTCGTAAACTCCGAAATAAAGACCTGTTTTTCCTCAAGCAGCACTCGACTAACTATGGTTATAGTTAGTCAGCACTGTCCAGAATGTGTAGACTGGTCAGCTCACGTCAAGACCTTGATTTTTTGGTATTAGCTTAAATAATTTCTGTCGCTCTTTAAACAAATGAAGATATTTCCTATTCACCCTAATTTTTGCAAGGTCTTGACGTGATTTGACACTTATTTTTTCTTCTAGTTTCACTGTTTGTTTTTGCTTTCATGTACCATCCGAATCCTTACATTGCTCATTTCTATACTTTGTGCTACTTTGTTTTAAATTGGACTTAAGTCCATAAATAAATAAATACAAATCATATAACATTAAGATAAGTGGAGATGCCATCACTACGCAGCGGTCGTGAAATCCTGGCTTCAGCCGAAACATCACGGCCCTGCCCTGCAAACGGATTCACGCCAACTCAGAATGAAACCAACTCAGAAATACCCCAGAAAGGTCATTAAAAGCTTTGAAAAAAAAATATTAAAATAGTCGGTAACCTTAACTTAACTTAACCCATTTAACCATTTTTTTTATAATCGTCACCTTTCTGAGGTGCTTCTGAGTTGGTTTCATTCTGAATTGTCTGGTCACCCCTGCAAACACAGATGCATTTATCACCGATCCAGATCAGTTGATAAAGATGACAATATGCAGTATCAAGATATGCAGAAAAACACTAAGCAGTAACGAGCTAAGCAGCTTTCAGATATACAGCAACGAGACCACCGGAAACGAGATATGCAGCTACCACAAATGCAGCAGCGAGATGTGCAGGAACAAATTGAGCAGCAACGAGATATGCAGCTTCCAGACATGCAGCAACGAGATGTACAGCAACAAATTGAGCAACAACGAGATACGCCACTCAACCGGAGGCCAACTAGGCTATTTCTATAGAGTACAACAGCTGGCCTGCCACGCAAAGCAGATTGCTGACCGGCTCGCGGCCCTGAGCCCTGCGAATCCACTCCAAGCTGATCACCAACCTGCCTAAATTAGCAGTCCCATACTAGCCTGAGCCGCGTCCTGCCATCCCATTTTTCATGATAAGTTATTCCTTTATATTGTTTATCCTAGTACTGGCACCAGCTAGCCCGCCTACCAACTTGTTTGCGACGAGATACGCAACTCAATTAATGACACCAGCTAGCCCGCTTCCCAACATATTTGTGCCGAGATACGCACCTCAAGGAATGGTACCAACTAGCCTGCCTGAGACCACTATTGGGTTTTACGTACTCAAGGTAAGCTGAAAATCGAGGGGGGAGAAAAAGGGGTTTTTACCATGGTAGGTAAAATGTGGTGATTGTAAAAAAAGAGAGAAAAAAAATTTTTACATAGAGGCAGCCAAGGCTTGGGCAATAAACAAAACAAAAATAAATTACAAGTGACATGATATGACGAGACCAAGCAAGACAGACATGAGAATTGCATAGTGTAGGGGGTGAGAAGTGATAGTTTGAGTTTATGACTTCCCAAACATCGTGACTCGAAGGGTGTCTCCGTTCTGCAGTGATCAGCCTCAGGACAGGTGAGAAAATAAACAAAAAGGCAAAAAGAACAACGCCGGCAAGTTGCCGTGGGAAAGAGAAGGAGAAACTGGTACAAACGCAACATTTGGATGTACCTATTATGAATGTACATTTATTTACAAACAAGAATAAATAAAGGGGCTAGCTCTATTTATGGAGGGCTGGTCGTGTAATTGACACTTTACACGCCAACTAAGGTAAGACTTGGTGAGTTTACCAAAAAGGTTGTGGTGATACATAGTGGATCAATTTATGATTCATGCGATAGTGGGAGCGGTATCGGCTATTTCCTCACTTCCAGACTTTACGATGTCTTTAATATGGTAATTACCGACATGTTTGCCAGAGGCGTCGGACAAAGAGTAAACTAAGTCCGATATTTTCTTTACGACCTAGGCTTTGACAAAACGGGGAGCCAATTTGGCAGAGAAGTACAGAGCTCCTTGGGAAGAAGTATTATTCCTTCTCCAGTCGATATCGCCTACGTTAAAGGTGACGTGTTTCCTACGTAAGTTATACCTGTCCGCACTCTTTTGGTGGGCCAGTAGTAGAGCATCAGTAACTTCACTGTAAATGGCAGACAATTCCTCCAAACGATGGGCATAGTCGGTGGTAGGATCATTTGTGGGGGTGGTAGACGTAGGGAAATTTGTGTCCCAATGTAGTGAGACAACCTGCTCCATGCCGTGTTTTAGAAAGAAAGGGGTATAGCCAGTGGCTAAGTTAACCATGTTGTTCATGGCGGCTTGGATTTTATCCAAATTTTTCCACCATGTACGTTGGACTTTATCAACCAAAATGGCCAGAGCTGTGTTGATGGTTTGGTTGTACCGTTCAACGGTGTTATTTTGGGGGGTATACAAGGTATTGTAATAGATTTCTTTAATCTCATATTTAGCAAGGAAGTCTATAAATTCCTGTGCTATAAATTGTTTTCCATTGTCAACTATCACAGTTCTGGGCGTTTCGTAGGGTATGAAGATGTGTTTTTCCAGAAGTTTGACAATGACGGCAGCGTTGGCTCTTTTTAAAGGCAAGATCCAACAAAATTTAGTGAAGATATTGTAACCTTATCGCGTGAGTGATAAGATATGTGTAGAATCTACCTACAACTCGCACCGGCAAGAAGGAACCAAATCAACATTAATCAATAAAATAATAAGTCTGCTGTTGAATAAGGACATTTATTGAAAGCATGATAACAGGTAGAGCAAGAAACATAATTCTCAAAGCGTGTCAGGTATGAACCTGATAGAGGTTAAAACATTTAAAATAGCAAACGGTAGGTAATCAATGCCATCAAGCTATGGAGAATTTAATCAATAGGGCGCCAGCCAGGGAAAACATCCTGACATATTTTTAAAACAGTGACCATAATCTAAACTATAATTATATTCATTTGTCTCACGCGCAATCGAAGTTTCCAGAAGACCACCCAGCTGCGTGCGTAGGCACGACCACCTACACTTCACCGGCTCTCCACGCCAACTGACGGTTGCGGATATCCCTCAAACTATCGAACCCCGAAACTCAGGCGTGCCACCGTCGGGAATAAACATGCGTAGTTATCACAATGCGGAACCAACTAGTAGCTACCTGCTACAATATCCCCCCACGAATCCGAAATTTTCCCAGGGAAAATTTCCTAAAGCCTCCTGGCGCTCGGGGAAGAAAAACGTACTCGCAGACCAAGTGATGAACTGATTCAATGACTGCAGGCGGCAAAGAAGAAGACCAGGCCCCGGATGTTTACTGGAAATGCTGTTCCTCCAAGGTGACGTTGCTGGAGAACAGATTCAGGAAAGACTTCAGCGAACGGCCTCACAATACGACTTCTGCATACTTCGTTGCACATGATTGTGGATTATAGCCCGAAAGCGTTGTAAGGAACGGAAGTGTAGAAAATCCTAGAAGCATCTTCAGGAACCAGAGTGTTAATGCGCCTCATCAGCAATCTTGTAAGGATGATGATGTGTCCAGTAGGGAAAATGACCGAGGTCCATGAGGAGAACTTTTGAGATGTTCCTCCCACCAAGTAATGTTATAGAACAGCATCCGCATAGGTGGCGATGATGTCCAAGGTCCATGTGGAAACTTTAGAGATGTTCCTCCTGCCAAGTAATATTTCAGAACAGCATCCGCATGAGTGGCGATGATGTCCAAGGTCCATGTGGAAACTTTAGATGTTTCTCCCGCCAAGTAATGTTTCGATACAGTAACCGCGTAGTGGAGAAGATTGTTGATCGCAGAGTAGAAAAATTAATGTAGATCTGTACTTAAAAGTTTACTTAAAAAATAGAAATAAAATCCAAAGCTAAACCCGAATAATAACATCTGTTATCCAATGATAATTAAAAGCCTAGACGCCCCAAAACAATTATATAATACCTAACAGGCAATATATGAAAGCTATATAATATAGATAAGAAAAAAAAATTCAATATTAAAAGGTAAACCAGAATGACATCATGAATAATCATTATGATTGCCAATGATTGTTGACTAAGGCACTGCCATCTATTGACCCAGGAAGGAGTAACCCGAGATCCAAACCATTTGAGAAAATTAAATAAATAAAAGTTGCTACCAAAATTAAACAAAATGTCCAAAGTAACCAGTAATTTTAATATTGCATCAAGAGGTCTGGAGACGTGCCTTGAGCTCAGAGGCAGGTCTCGAAAGCTCAAAATGGAACATTAAAACTGATTGTAACATTAAAACCAAGGCTTATCGCCAATCACATTCAAAATTAATTATGTACGAATGGAAAACATTTAATTCATGTAGGAAAAATTCCAAATGCTTATATAGATTAATAACAGTCTCCAACTGGTGGGAAAATCATTGTAAATAACAACAACAAAAAATTGATGTATTGAATATTACTTAAAACACATGCAACATTATATAGTAATATAAGACAAAGGAGTATCAATTATTATTTATCACATATAAAATGATCACTTGTGAAAAAAAAACCACGTATATATGTAAAGGAAATATATTCCCTTTAAATTTGAATCCTATAATGTCAATTAGAATGCAATCATCGATTGTCATTTGTTTTGTTATTCTATTATTTGATTGTTAGAAAAAACCATTCAAAGTGATATTAATAAACATAAATGTCGTTTCTTAGTTAAAAAAAAACTTTGCAACACAAGTGTTTTATTTAGAAATTAATAAAAAGGAATTAAACCTATCAACATATTATAAAACGACATTTCGTTTTAAACCAAAAATGGAGAAAATTCAATTCGAATTTACGCTATTACCTGGATGCGATGGCAGATCAAATATTATTAGCATTACAAAAATAGTCACAAGTGATGGAAAAGTGTTTACAATACCAGAAATGCTACGATCCGCCAGCTATCACGAGGAGATAATGAAAACTAGTGCTTTTGGAAAAATAAAAAATAGTTTGAAAAAAAGATACCAGGTTAGAAGAGTCTGGTTAACCATGACAGAAGAACTAAAAAAAAACATATGTAGACGAAGATGGAAACCTACAGTTTGGAGACCAATACCTCGAAGAATTGGACGAAAAAAGTTTACAAGTACATCAAAAAGAAGATGCATTAGGAAAATTAATTGAAAAGTTAATGGAAGATAAGCAACAGAGCTTAAAAAACATTGCTGAGAAGTTTGTTATAGAAAAATTCTGCACTAAAAATACAAATGCAAGCCAGTGGATGGAAGTGTTTGAAAAAGAATGTTTGCGGTTTGATGTGACCATGGATGGAAAAAAAATAGAAATACTCAGATTGTTCATGGATAAATCTTGTATAGACTGGTACAGTTCCATGATTATAAAACTAACAATGAACTCAGAGTGGTCAACATGGAAAAACAAATTCTGTGAATCATTTGCAAACAAAGGATGGAACCCTGTCACATACGCACTATCATTTAGATACAAAGATGGTTCTCTGTTGGATTATGCTATGAGAAAAGAAAAACTTCTATTGGATGTGAGAAGATCAATTGACACCGGTACTTTGATAGATCTTGTTGCTTCCGGACTACCAGAATTCATACTTAACAAGATCGATAGAGAAGGATTACAAGATACTGTAGATTTGTTTAATGAAGTAAACAAGTATGAACATATGGTCAACAAAAAAAGATTTATGAATAAGAAAACATTTGGAAATGCAGAACATAATAAAAATGGGGGTAAAAATCCATGTAAAATTTGTGAAAAATTGAATAAGGGCATTCGTTACCACCCTGAAGCTACATGCTGGTTCAAAACAAAAGAGGATGAAAAATTTAAGAGAAATGCCATTAAACATGTAAACAATTCAGTGATAGAAACTGAATTAAATGAAAATGATCAAAAAAACTAATAGTAACACCATTAATAAAAGTCAAACTATTACTAAATGATAAATTAAAAATATACGGAATTTATGATTCAGGTTCAAATGTTTCTCTAATTAATTCTAAATTATTGAAACTAAAAGGAAAAGGAAACAATTTGAATGAAGCAAATTTAGTAACGATTAATGGTGTTAAAAAGACGAGTGGTTTGACAACGTTAAACATAAAAATTTTTGAATTGGAGAATAAAGTTGATGTGTACATTATTGATGAACACAATTTCAAGTATGATTTTTTGATTGGATTAGACATGATAAAAGACTTCAAACTTATCCAAAGTGAAGACTTACAAATATCACAGAAACTCTGCCTAAATAATACAAATAAAAAAGAAAAATATTCTACAGATATGAAAACGAATACTAAATTTAATCATATAGAAAAACACAGAATTAATTTTAACGAACATGTTAAAGAAGAAGATTTTAAAATAACAATGAATCATTTAAATAATGATCAAAAAACAGAAATAAATGAACTAATAGACAAATACACATCAGTGTTCGCGAAGAGTAAATATGATGTTGGCACTGTCAATGGATATGAAGCGAAGATAGACTTATTAGTGGATAAATATTGTAGTAAGAGGCCTTACAGATGCAGTGTAGAAGATAAAAAGGAAATAGAAGAGCAAATAGCAAAATTATTAGACAATAAACTGATAGAAGAGTCGTACAGTCCATTTGCTGCACCGGTCACTCTAGCATTTAAAAAAGAAGAAAACAAAAGATCCAGATTATGCATAGACTTCAGAGACTTAAATAAAATAGTAATACCTCAAGCTCAACCATTTCCATTGATTGAAGACCTAATGACAAAGACCAGAAATTGCAAATTTTTTTCAACGCTGGATATAAACTCAGCCTTTTGGTCTATTCCATTGCGGATTGAAGAAAAAAAAAAAACAGGATTTGTAACACAGGAGGGACATTATCAATGGACCTGCCTGCCTTTTGGATTGAAGACTTCTCCGGCAATTTTTCAGAGGATATTAAGCAATATATTGAGAAAATATAAACTAAACGAATTTGCTGTCAATTACATAGATGACATTCTTATTTTTTCAAAAACTTTTGCTGAACACATTGATCATCTGACAAAGCTGCTGAATGCAATCAAAACAGAAGGTTTTAGATTAAAATTTACAAAATGCACATTTGCATCAGATATGGTAAAATATCTGGGTCATATAATTCAGAATAATTCAGTCAAGCCAGTAAAGGATAATTTGATTTCAATAAAGAATTTTCCTATTCCAAAAACACAAAAGAATGTGCGACAATTTCTAGGAAAAATCAACTTTTATCATGAGTACATTCCGAAGAGTGCAATAATACTAGATCCTTTGCATAATTTATTGAGGAAAAATCAAAAGTTTATTTGGACTGATAAATGCCAAAATGCTTTTGAAACGATGAAAAACCTAATATGCTCACAACCGATCTTGGAAATTTTTGATCAAGATTTACCAATTAATATATATATACAGATGCTTCTCTAGAGGGTGTTGGAGCTATTTTAAAACAGACACAATCTGATGGAAAAGAAAAACCTGTTGCTTACTTTTCGAAAAAATTAAACAGCGCACAGAAAAAGAAAAAAGCAATTTACTTAGAATACTTAGCTATAAAAGAGGCAGTGAGATACTGGCAATACTGGTTGATAGGAAAACCATTTACAGTTTATTCAGATCACAAACCGCTGGAAAATATGAATATCAAATCTAGAACCGATGAAGAGCTTGGTGACTTAACATATTACTTATCCCAATATGATTTTCAAATTAAATATTCTCCAGGAAAGTACAATATTGAAGCTGATTGTCTAAGCAGAAACCCAGTCTTAGAACCAGATGAGAACCAAGATGAGCAATTAAAAGTTGTCAACTTAATAAAATTAGAAGATATCTTAAAAGATCAGGTCAAAAATGAGAAGATACAGTGCAGAAAAGATAAATTGATATCGAAGAATAATGTTTATTACAAGAAAGTAAAAAAAAAAGAAAAAATAATTCTATCAGAAAAATTCAGCATAGATTTTATCAAAAATGTTCACACAGACCTAGGTCACATAGGAATTAATCAAATGCAAAAAATGATAAGCTCATGGTACACATCAGAAAACATGACAAACAATATAAAGAGAACTTGCGAAAGTTGTGCAGTATGTTTAAAGAACAAATCAAGAGGTCAAAATAAATATGGATTGATGTCCTACTTGGGTCCCGCAACAAAACCTTTTGAAATATGTTCTATTGATACGATAGGTGGTTTTGGGGGTTCACGGTCAACAAAGAGATACTTGCACCTGCTATCAGATCATTTCACGAGGTTTGCATATATTTTGACGTCAAAAACTCAAAATACCAACGATTTCATCAAACTCTTAAACTCCACAGAAACTAATGACATTGGCATGATACTATCAGACCAATATCCGGGTCTTAATTCTAGAGAATTCAAAAAAATTTTGGATGAAAAAAATATTCCAATCATTTTTACTGCAGTAAACTCGCCTTTCTCAAATGGATTAAATGAAAGATTAAATCAAACGCTAGTCAATAAAATTAGATGCAAAATCAACGAAAATGACTTAAAAGTGGCTTGGACAACTATAGCCCGTAATTGTGTAAAAAACTATAATGAAACCGAGCACACTGTCACTGGTTATGCGCCTCAGTACCTACTTAACGGCACAGATGTTACGATTTTGCCAAATGAGTTAAAACTTAAGAAGACTGACATCGATTTGATTCAAGACAGAAAAAAAGCTCTGGAAAATACTATAAAGTCACATAATTACAACAAGATGATTTACGATAAAACCAGGAGACATATTAACTTCAAAGTTGGTGATACTGTTTTTGTGGAGAATGGAAACAAACTTAACAGGAAGAAGCTCGACGAATTGAGAATCGGACCCTACAAAATAATAGAAAAATTATCAAACTCAATTTACAAGATAAATACTGGTCGAAAAAAATTAGAATCAAATTTTTTCCACATCTCGAAATTAATTCCAGCACCTGCATTGATGAACCATGAAGAGGATATCGAAGATGAATGAAAATTTTTGCAATAATTTTCTTTCCCGCGGGGGGGGGGGGAGATGTAAAGGAAATATATTCCCTTTAAATTTGAATCCTATAATGTCAATTAGAATGCAATCATCGATTGTCATTTGTTTTGTTATTCTATTATTTGATTGTTAGAAAAAACCATTCAAAGTGATATTAATAAACATAAATGTCGTTTCTTAGTTAAAAAAAAACTTTGCAACACAAGTGTTTTATTTAGAAATTAATAAAAAGGAATTAAACCTATCAACATGTTATATATATAAAATGACATGTAAAAATCACGCTACCGAAAAACTGACATTGCCTGTGGATTTCCAAAAATCCAAAATAGATAATTATTAGTTTCTGAAACTCTCGCCTGTGTAAACTGCACGGCCAATTTTCCGAAAGGGTGAAGTTGTTAAATAGAAAATACCAATATTAATAATTTAGAGTGTCTACGCACTACATTTTGGTTTTTAAACAAGTGTGAGTGTAAAATGTTTTAATAAACGCAAGCTACAATAAATACAACAGAACAATCCTTAGTACGCACCAGATACATAATAGAAAACATGTTTTATGACCAGAGAGTTGAGATAAACCATCTTCCTAAACCAGGAAGTGAATATATATCCGTTACGTACTACATTCTTAAATATAAATAAACATGATCCAAAATTCAATGCCCGAAGATATGAAAAAGTCATCTTCGCGCGTTAAATTTTACATAAACAAAACCCAACAAAGGGACACACAGACAAACACAACCCCAACAAACAACAAATAACAAAAACAATCAATGTGAAGACACAAGTGTTATGTCGTGTCATCACAAAGAAGGAACAATAAAATTTGCATGGCAACGGTGGCAGAAGCATGCCAAAAACTAACATTATTGTAAACAGCAGAAAGCAAACTCTTTTGTAGATTCGCCTTCCCATTATAAAAGAAAAATTATCCCGCAGATCAACCGGAGTGTTCAGACTTGAGAATATCCTTCACATGGAAAACTCCCAGCTTTTTCCCATTCATGTCTGCCAATTCGTAGGCAATAGGGGAAATCTTCTTAATTACCTTACTCCTAATGAATTTAGGGGCCAATTTTGCAGAGAAATGTTTACTAGCATCAGACAGGACAAACGAACGCCTCCAGACTATGTCCCCGAGGTTGTATTGAACATCCCTGCGACGCAGGTCATATTGACGTTTGTTGCGTTCGTAGGACTGTCTCAGGGACGTGCGTACCTGCGAAAAAATGTCGTTCAATTCCTGTAAATCATGAGCCCAAGAGTCACGTTCTGAAAATTTGATTTCTTCTTCATTGAAATCCACCCCCAAATAGTCCTTCCCTGAAATAATTATTTCCCTACCAAAGTTGAGGAAAAACGGAGTATACCCTGTGACCTCATGAACCGCAGTGTTGATAGCTAATTCAATTTCAGGAATAAAGTTCGCCCAAGTTCGGTGATCAGAGCCAACGTATGAAGCAAGAGCAGAAACTAAAACCTTATTTACTCGTTCAACAGGATTATTTTGCGGGTGATATCTACAGTTGTAGAACAGGTGACGAATGTGAAATTTGCTGGCCAACGCCTTTATGTCACGAGAAATGTACTGAGGTCCATTGTCCAAAACTATAGTATCCGGAACACCAAATTTGTAGAATATGTCATTCTCCAGAATCGAAGCAATATTACTACCCGTAGCTTTCCTGAGTGGGAAAAGTCTTGTATATTTCGAAAAGAAATCTGACACTACCAACAAATAAGTATATCCTTTCTTGTAGGAACTAGGATATGGGCCAAGTAAATCTGTCGCTATCATCTGCCAAGGACGCTGAACCAATTTGGGATCTCCCATAAGACCTGGAGGTAACAAATTCGAGCTTTTGTAACCTAAACAAGTTTGACATTTGGCAATGAACGATTTAACATCAGCCGCCATCTTGGGCCAATAATACTTATGTCTGATCCTGTTTAAGGTTTTTAAAATGCCGAAGTGAGCGCAAACCGGCGGAATATGGTGCTCTTTTATGACACTAATTCTGAACTCTTTAGGGAGTACTTCCTTCCAGTCATAAGACCTGTGAAGCGCTTCCATACTTTGAATGTGTTTAAATATCTTGCCATTTAAAACCTTCCATACCGGATACTTCTCGGGATGTGTTACGATTTTATCCCTCAATTTGACATACCACTCATCAGAAGTTACAAAGTTCTGATCTAAGGATTCTACAAGTAAAGGGTCACGGGATAAAGCATCAGGAATGACATTGTCTTTGCCATTTCTATGTACAATCTCAAAATTGAACTGTTGCAGTCTGACTGCCCAGCGGGCCAGCCTTCCTGACGGCGACTTTAGTTTCGTAAGCCATTTAAGACTATAATGATCCGTGATAACTTTTACCGGAATGGGAGAGCCTTCGATATATCCTCTAAACTTTTCTAACGCGAAAATCATGGCATTCAACTCTCTTTCAGTTGTAGAGTGATTTCTCTCCTGAGCTGAAAGCGTTCTTGAAATAAACGAAATGGGATGTTCAATCTGATTATCATCCATCTGCGTTAAAACTGCCCCGAGGCCTATATTCGACGCGTCACAACTAATGGTAAACGGTCTATCAAAATTCGGACATGCAAGAACTGGCGCGTTCACCAGGATGTTTTTTAATTTAAGAAAAGCAGCCTCGGCCTGCTCATTCTATTTGAACTTTTTCCCCGCGAACTCCTTCTTCGTGAGATTATATAAGGGTGACGCAATTATGGAAAAGTTAAGTATGAACCTTTTATACCAAGAAAGAACACCTATGAATCTGCGCAGACTCTTTTGAGTCGTAGGAGTGGGAAATTCAACTATAGCTTTAACTTTGTCAGGATCTGTACGGAGCCTTTTGCTGTCGATTACATAACCCAAGTATTTCAAGGAATCCCTGCAGAAAACCGATTTTTGAACATTTATGGTAAGACCGGCGGCTTGCAATCTCTGTTTAACCTGTCTTAAAAGATGAATGTGTTCTTCAAAAGAGGAACTGATTACAATAATATCATCTAGGTAACAGAAAACTTTCCCGTCGAATTCCGGCCCTAACACCTTATCCATTAATCTCATCATGCGTGCGCTTGCCCCGTGAAGACCGAATGGCATGGTAACGAAATGAAATAATCCTCGTTTGGGGATTGTAAAAGCCGTTTTTTCTTTAGAACTCTCATCCAATGGAATCTGGAAAAATGCATCATTAAGATCCAAA
This sequence comes from Limnephilus rhombicus, assembly GCA_929108145.2. Lineage (NCBI taxonomy): Eukaryota > Metazoa > Arthropoda > Insecta > Trichoptera > Limnephilidae > Limnephilus > Limnephilus rhombicus. The sequence goes on from OV815288.1 coordinate 21,704,142, forward strand.
GTTGTTAAGTAGCGAGCTCCCCCCAAACTGTTAAGAATGTCCGAGATAAACGGCGTCGCGTACGCGTCACGTTTTGAGTTTGCGTTTAAAAGTCTGGAATCCAAACATAGTCTGAAGGAACCATTCTTCTTGGGGACCAGAACAATCGGATTATTCCACGAGCTGTTACTAGGTTCAACCACCCCTAACTCTAACAATCTGTCTAGCTCGTTATGCACTTTAGGAAGTATGTGCGGTGAAATCGGATAAATCCTTTGCTTAATAGGAGAACAATCACCCGTGTCAATTGTGTGTTTTTCTAACGAGGTTCTACCTAACCGATTGCCTGAATATTCCTTGAATTCATTAATTACCTTATCCAAAACAGAACGTTGAGAAATTGATAGGTTATGAGCATTTTCCAACCCAACAGCATCAGCTATGCGCTGTTTGTTCCCCGTCTCTTTGCAAGACATTAACTTAGAAATCTTTGGACAAATATTAAATATCTTCCAGAAGTCACAGCCTAATATTATATTCGCTTTTATCTGTGGCATGACAACAAAGTTAAAAGCTTTTTCCACCCCATTGACACAAACCGGAAGCGAAATCTTGTACGAACAACTTACAGAATGCCCTGTGGCAGATACTAAAGAGAAACTGACATCTAACTTAGACAGTTCAAAACCTGAATCTAAAAATTTTTTGTGAAAGTTATTCCCCAGAATTGAAACATGTGAGCCTGAATCCAACAGACCAGAGTAAACACCCCGATTAACTTGAAAAGAGATGTAAGGACGCCCGTCCCTGTCAGGCGCTCGCACCTCCTTCGCAGTTCTAAGATTAGCATAAAATTTTCTTACAACCTCGAGCCAGGAAGACCATTTCCCGGAAGCAATCTCGGCAAACGACGGCGTCCCGACGTCCACTGACAGAATCTCCCGGGAAATCAGTTTTTTGGACTGATCTCGACAGCCGCAAGCTGGAGTCTTCACCCCTGGTCTGCCGCAGCGGAAACATTGCACCTTCCTGAAATGAGACCTTGACGGGCTAAGCTTATCATTGTTACCATAACGATTTTTATTGAAATTGGGATTTACATTTCCAGAATCTCTAAAATTAGCATTGTGAGAATAACGTTGATTCCTCCTGAAATCGGGATTTGCATTCGCAGAATTTAAATTATCATTCCGCCTCGCAACATTATTAAGCCTAGAATCTCTAAAATTAGCATTGTTAGAATAACGTTGATTCCTTCTGAAATCGGAATTTGCATTCGCAGAATTTAAATTATCATTCCGCCTCGCAACATTATTATTCCAAGGTTGCGATGTGCACGGAGAATTTCTGTCACCCGAACGGCTATCAGCCAGCTCAATCATCTTCCCAAGCTTCTTGAGCGTAATAATGTCAGGAATTTCTGAAAGAGATAATTTTTGTATGTACCTAGGTAACATATTGCATTGCATAATTTCAAGTAATTCTAACTCAGATAATTTAGTAGATAGACGGTTATTTAGTACAAGAATGCGAGTTATGAAAGCACTAATATTCTCTTTTTGCAATTGAAGAGTAGATTGAAGTTGAGCCAACAGTCGCCTTTCATGATCGAGAAGCTCATATTCATCCTTTAATGCGACAACAATATCCGCCCAGGACGAGAAAGACGAGCGATTCACTCTAAACCACAAAAGCGCATCACCTGCAAATAACTCCACAGCTGACGAAAAAAGTGAAGAGGTACATACATTCCTTGCTTGAGCAAGTTCCTCGATCCTTTCTATGAAGTCCCGCACACTGGTCGACCCATCATACGTGAGATTCCATTTATATACCGGAACGGATGTGATGAAGAAGGAAAAGAAACCGGAACGGAGGTAGCCGACGTTTCTCTTTGTTTCGCCATTGTGCACTGTGCTTTGCTTCTTGTTAAAACGCCACAATCCATAACCTAACTTATAGCAAGGTAAGAAAAAAAATTATTAGTCACATGCAACAACAACAATCCACATAAAATTGCGATACGCCATCCACGTGCAAAACCAAATAAAACTAGGATAAAATTTGAAAAGCGCTTTCACGCTGGTGAGTTGGGGAGATTACAAACTGTGTAAAACTATAATTAATATAACCGGCTGAAATGAGGAGATCGTGCCCTCACCACAACATTCGAGAAACCACTCCCCCGCATGAGACAAATGAAATATATAAAAATTCTAAATGATAAATTCACCATAACCTCAACGGCATAGACCCAGCAAAAAAATATTTCACCTCTAGATTCCACAAAGCAGTTGGGCCGCCATTTTGTAACCTTATCGCGTGAGTGATAAGATATGTGTAGAATCTACCTACAACTCGCACCGGCAAGAAGGAACCAAATCAACTTTAATCAATAAAATAATAAGTCTGCTGTTGAATAAGGACATTTATTGAAAGCATGATAACAGGTAGAGCAAGAAACATAATTCTCAAAGCGTGTCAGGTATGAACCTGATAGAGGTTAAAACATTTAAAATAGCAAACGGTAGGTAATCAATGCCATCAAGCTATGGAGAATTTAATCAATAGGGCGCCAGCCAGGGAAAACATCCTGACATATTTTTAAAACAGTGACCATAATCTAAACTATAATTATATTCATTTGTCTCACGCGCAATCGAAGTTTCCAGAAGACCACCCAGCTGCGTGCGTAGGCACGACCACCTACACTTCACCGGCTCTCCACGCCAACTGACGGTTGCGGATATCCCTCAAACTATCGAACCCCGAAACTCAGGCGTGCCACCGTCGGGAATAAACATGCGTAGTTATCACAATGCGGAACCAACTAGTAGCTACCTGCTACAATATCCACTACGCTGAGTATATGCATATGTCCGGCATAGCTTCTGGGAAAAGGTCCTATAAGATCCATAGACAACGACTGCAGGGGTCTATCAGCGCGTTTGGGTTTGCCCATTAAACCGGCGGGTGATGTCGTACTATCTTTGTAAGCTTTACATGTTTCACATATAGAAATATAATTGCGAACTTGCTTATAAAGGCCGGGCCAGTAGTATTTCAAGGAAATCTTTTTGTACATCTTGAAGGTTCCTGGGTGTATAGAGTCGGGCGCGCTATGGTTGTTGATAATTATTTGTTCTCTCTTCTCGAGGGGAACAACAAGTTTCCAGGAGTGATCCTCAAGAATAGATAGAGGGGCCTTACAACTGCGATATAGTTGTCCTTCTTTTATGATAAAATTGGGAAACTTTTTTTGATTATTTTGGCAACCTACAAAGATTTTGAGGTACCATTCATTTTTTGTGGGTGGTGTAGTGGCAGTTGCATCGGTATTTAAAGTGGCTAACTCAACTCTTGAAAGGGCGTCTGGGACGATATTGTCCGCACCTTTACGGTGTACGACGTCAAAGGTGTATTGCGACAAGCGGGAGGCCCAGCGAGCGGGCTTGCCGGAGGGATTATTTAAGGAGATTAACCATTTCACACAACTGTGGTCAGTGATCACAGTAAATTTGCTACAGTCTATGTAACCGTGGAAATGGTGGACAGATTCCAGTACGGCCAGTAACTCTTTCTCGGTGATACCGTAGTTCTTTTCGTGCTTGTTTAAGGAGCGGGAAAAGTAGGCCACTGGGTGTTCGCCGTCGGGGAATTCTTGCGTCAAGACTCCACCGATTCCAACATTTGAGGCGTCCGTGTGGAGGGTAAAAGAGAGTGCAAAGTCCGGAAAATTTAGAACGGAAGCTGTCTGAAGAGCACTTTTTAAAGTTTTGAAAGCTTCTTCAGTTTCATTAGACCAACGAAAGTTGCAGACGCCTTTACGGATGCCAGTAATTTTGTTGAGGGGTGCTGAGATTGTGGAAAAGTCCTTAATGAATCGCCTGTAGTAACCTGTGAGTCCGAGGAAAGCTTTGACTTCTTTCGCGTTTTTGGGTCGAGGAAAATTTGCCATGGCTTCAACCTTAGCAGGATTTGTTCTTAGACCTTTTTCGTCGACAATAAATCCCAAATAACGTAAACGAGAATTACAGAATTCAGACTTCTTTATGTTGATGGTTAAATCAGCCAACTTAAATTGTTGAAAAACTTTTTCCAGCATTAGCAAGTGTTTTTCGAAGGTGTCGCTAATAATGATGAGGTCATCAAGATAGCAGAATAAAAAAAATTGACTCAGTGTTGGCATCAGAACGCTTAAAATGCCCCACGTTGTGGCCCAGTGTCGTGTACCTCGGGAGAAGTACCCACATTCTGCACCAAGACTAGCTCAGATGAGTCGGCGGAGCAGGAGGGGCTCTCAGCAACAAGGGTCGTAGGTAGCTCAAGGGGGCCAAGAAAGGTGGGGGGGGGGGGTACATAAAATATGCCAATTCTGCACGTGCCTCGCCAGGAAATAAAAGGCTGTCTAAGATAAACATTACTTGTATTGCCGGTAATCTCACAAATACAGCCAAGAGTACATTTACAATTATTAATCAACACAGGTAAACTAGATTTACTAACTGCGCATGGGGGCGCCTACATATCTCTCTCAACTCGTGTTGACTTCGGGGGTCGGTTGTGGTTTCGCGAGGTATAGTAGGACACTCAACAAGGGGGAAAGGTAAGAGTCGTTACTCACAGGTACCCCGCGGCAGCCGAGGAAGTGTCCCAGGAGTTGCTAGCCTGGAAGCAAGGCAGGCTATGCCTGACAGGAAACCCATCATGGGCCGGGGTGGTCAGCGCAGGGAGTAACTCAGCGCGTGCCCCACAGGGGCAAGCGTGCCGCTTGTTCCAGAATCCCGCGGAATGTTCTCGAAAGGCGCGGGACGCTGTCGCAGTGACTGACACGGGTGATTCCTAGGGGGCTTGGCGGGCGACTGCGGCGGTTGGGAATCTGCCGCGAGCCGTTGGGGAGAGGAAGAAGGGGTACAGCTGCACGGGGGCGGGCAGAACGTGAGTCCAGGGGCGTAGTGTGATAAACCGCTACATAACAAATGTTTATCCTAGTACTGGCACCAGCTAGCCCGCCTACCAACTTGTTTGCGACGAGATAAGCGACTCAAGTAATGACACCAGCTAGCCCGCTTCCCAACATATTTGCGCCGAGATACGCAACTCAAGGAATGGTACCAACTAGACCGCCTCCCAACGAGTTTGCAACGAGATGCGCTACTCAACCGAAGGACAGCAAGGCTAATACCATCTTCTAATTTCAATTCCAGCTCTACCTTGCAATCACTGCCAGAACAGCAGCAAAGTCAGAACTGTGGTGAACCTTAGGAGTACAGCCAAGGCGAGCAAGCCCTGCCCTAGCAGTGCCACTGCCAGAATAGTGGTGCTCTTCATCACAGCAGCCAAAATTTACTGAAAATTTATTATTAATTAATTTTCAATGCAATTTTTTTTTTATAAAAAAAGCAGTCCATCGTCTATGCTTACCCTTCTATAATAACGGTAGACACCCTCAGTAAAAAATAAAAAGTTTAATTTTTTTTAACTTTAAACATAAATTTTCAAATTAAAAAAAAAATTGTAAGTTAAAAAAAACGCGGCCCATCCTCTCTGCTAACCCCTCCATAATTACGGTCGTCACAGAAACAGATAGAGCAACGAAGTGCGTAAGGCGACTGAAACGAGGTAGTGTTTGTAAGGTGATTTATGCATTACAATCCCTACCGCGTTTCATTCACGCTACGGACTGAAACGCAGTAGGGATTGTAAATACGCCACCAGGACCAACCCTGAAGAAAATAAAATATTTACATTCAGTAAAGGTAAATGTAAATTTCCAGAAAAAAGTTCAGAACTTATGTTCCCCCTCCTTTTCCTTTGCAACTTGTGTGAGGTTTTTATCCAGTAAAGACTTTTTTCCTCACGATAACATTAATGTAACGTAAATTCAGTCAAGTAAATAATCACCTTCAGATGGTAAAAATACTAATGACCTATTAAAATGAGCATTCTCCGTAAAATGAACAATTACACCAAAAAATATTTTAAACAATTTTGGACGTTTTTGGCGCTAAATGGGAAATTAATCGGCATATTGACGTTTGCGACGATCTTAGCCCTAGATGGCAGTTTATAACCATTTTGGACGTTGTTGCGCTAAATGCAAATTTTCACCATTTCCACATTTTGACGATTGTTCACATTTGTTCAAAAAGTGAAGGTTATTGCCACCTAGCGGTATATTTTGTAACTTGACTGTTTGAATTACAGATTACAAGTTACGTCCATAGGGTCGCACTATTTTTTAAGGATAGAGGATAAAGCAGATTTCTGGAGTCTGTATATTATGTAGATTAAACAATGGTGGTTGTTTTGTTTATGTGTTGGAAAATGTTATTTATAAATAGCCTGCGTTTCTAGTTAAAAATGCTCTCTTAATAACGTGGATCTCCTGTAAACAGCTAGCATTATCTAGCTAGTGGTCAAAGTGGCCAACTTAAGTGTATTTGTTCGGGTCGGGACAAATTTATTGTGAAATGTGCCGTGAAATAAACTAGAAGATTTCCTACGTGAATCCATGTTTTTATTGAAGTCCTTCTGCTCAACTACCCATTTATAACATGGTCCTTCTAGCCGCATAGCCCTTACGAGCGGATGAAGGCATCAAAGGAATTACCGGAATGAACCAGCGAGCTATATGATAAAAAAAAACCAGAAGGATTAAAACATGAACCACACCAGAAGATAAGAGATAAGTATCCCTGCCATACTGTCACAATTTCATGAATTCCTGTTCAAACTAGCTCTATTTTTTGTGTGTCGATGTACTTATTCTTAAAATACAAACAATTAACTACCCTCAGTGTAAAATGCAAGTCATGCAAATTTATTTTAGGTTAATTGTTTAGAAAATAATTATTGTAAGATTCTGTCATTGTTCATAGCTTGAATTGGTTATTACTGTTGTTTTACGCGATTATTGCACAGAAATTGTTTTTGAAGGAACATTTTTAGCATTTTTTATTGTTGAATTATTGTCAAATACGTAATAAAAATGGATAATTTAAAATTATTGATTAACAAACGGGGAGTGTTGAAAGGTAAACTTACGAGATTTACGGATTCATTAAATAAATAAAATAAATAAATAAATAAATAAGTGTTTATTCCAGTATGTGGGGAGGAGAGTGCAATCCCACACATTCCATAAGGGTAATATACACATACATGTACAAAGTATTTGAAAAGAAAAAGAAGGTGGATATGAATGTACATAAATGCATTATCAGTTAATGAAATTAAAATTCGCTATGCTAGAATTGAGAAAATAATTGATGATTTCGAAAAAATCCAGGAACAAATCGAAAGCCTTCCGGATTCCAACGAAATCGATAATAATTTGCAAAGGGAGAATTTTGAAAACCAATATTATTCAATTCTAGCAACAGCAAGGGGAGCAATTCTGTCTGTGGAGACTCCCAAATTGGAAATAAAATTACCTAGCCTCCAATTACGAGAATTTAACGGCGATCCGAAAAATTGGATTAATTTTCTAGAAACCTTTAAGACACTAGTTCATAACAATACTGCCTTAAGCAATGTACAGAAGTTTTATTATCTGCAATCCTGTTTAAAGGGGAATGCAGCAAAGATAATCGCCAATTTCGAGGTATCAGACCTGAATTATATATCGGCTTTTGAGTTGTTGCAACAGAGGTTTGCAAATTTACGAACTACCGTACATAGACACATCCAAGCTCTGTTTCAACTTAAAGAGATGAAACATGAGGATCCAGTAGCCATGCGTTACCTGATTGATGAAACGAATGTAAATCTCAAAGCGTTGCAGAATTTAAGCGTGAAAACAGAACAATGGGATGCTTTAATTATATACGTAATTTCTAATAAATTGGATGCAAGTTCTAGAAAGCATTGGGAACAAACCCCATTGCAGGATGAGCTACCTACGTTACAGGAATTTCTTAAATGTTTAACCTCGCGTGCACAAGTTTTGGAATTAATGTTAAATTCAGATTCGAAAAAAATTCCTACCCACCCGAAAGCAAATAGTAGCAACAATAATCCTAAAAAGGAATCGGTATTTTTAGCTGCTACCCACAATAATTGTATTTGTTGTAATGACAACGGACATAAAATATATTATTGTAAAAAATTTTTAAAATTAAATTCAGGAGAGAGAGCCAACGCAATAAGGAGGTACCGTGCCTGCTTCAAATGTTTGAGGTTAGGACATACGGCCCCATATTGTAAAATTAATTTGAAATGCAAGCATTGTGATAGCGAAAGCCACAATACGTTATTGCACAGGGAGATGCATCCGAGCGATGACTCCATGAATAAAAGGGAGATGCATCCGAGCGATGACTCCATGAATAAAGGTGAAGATCACCCCGGAGGTGACTGCCAAATGGATGCTGAACGAGTTTCAGTGTCAAACCATTCAGCCTTAGCGAAGGCAGAAAAAACAATTTTATTGTCGACTGCTATCATTGGGGTGGTAGATCACAATAATAAAGTGCATGAGGCAAGGGTCCTGATTGACTCTGGAGCTCAAGCCAATTTTATGTGCGAAAAGTTCGTAATGAAATTAAATTTAAGATGTGAAAACATAAACAAGCCTGTGTTAGGCATACACAACAATGTTACTCATATAAAGAAACGTGTTGCTATTAAAATGAAATCTCTGAGGACAAATTATAACCAAAATATCAATTGTCTAATATTGCAGGAAATAACCACAAACCTACCTCAAGCAACAGTGGCCAGAAAAAATATTAAGCTGCCACCGGGATTACAAATGGCGGACCCAAATTTCAACGTAGCGGCTCCCATTGATATCTTGTTAGGCGCTGAGAGCTTTTGGGATATACTACAAGATGATCGGCTGAGATTGGATACCGGACCTACTCTTCAGAGGACTGAACTAGGATGGATCATATCGGGCCCAATCAACATTCATCACAAAAAAAGGCCAGTACCGCAAATTTGTAGTTTATAAATAAACACATTATCCAATCAATTAGAAAAATTCTGGAAAATGGAGGAAGTGAATCCTGCGAGATTTCAAAATCATGAGGAGAAGGCGTGTGAAGCAGATTTCGTCGCCACGCACTCTAGGGAGAGCGATGGTAGATACGTTGTAAGTCTGCCGCGCCGCCCTTGTGTGAGTCAACTTGGTGACTCACTAAACACAGCGGAGAAAAGATTTAAGAATTTAGAGAAGAAATTTTTAATAAATCCTGAATTGAAATTGCAATATGTACAATTTATGCGGGAATATGAACAACTAGGTCATATGGAGTTATGTGATAAATGGAGAGAGGATGAGCAATCCTATTTTTTGCCGCATCACGCGGTTATTAAAGAAGCTAGCACCACGACGAAGGTGCGTGTAGTGTTTGATGGTTCGACAAAGACGTCGACCGGAATATCCCTGAACAATGCTCTGATGGTGGGAGCTGTCATTCAAAAGGACTTATACAGCCATTTATTACATTTCAGAAAACATCGATACGTCATGACTGCGGACATCGAAAAAATGTACCGTCAAATCAACGTATGCGAAGCGGATCGCAGCCTTCAGAAGATTGTATGGCGCGAATCACAAGAAGAGGAACTACGACATTACAAATTGAAGACCGTTACCTATGGACTGGGACCTTCCTCTTTCCTAGCAACGAGATGTCTTCGACAAATTGGTATGGATAATCAAGTTAATTTCCCAGTAGCAAGTCAAGTCATAGAAAATGATTTTTATATGGACGATTTATTGACTGGAGGGGATGACTTGGAAGTTTGTTTCAAAATGAAGAAACAAAATAGTGATATCTTGCTGTCCGCAGGGATGACCCTGAGGAAGTGGAGATCAAATGTTTTGGAATTGTCATCTGGGCGGGGCCAAGGTGAAATTGCCAAACAGGGCAATTGTGAAAAAATGATCACTTACAATTCCAAGAATGAAAAAATACTTGGATTAATTCGGAATAATATGTCATGTTTGGATCCCCCGAAAATAAAAAGTAAAAATGAACTATTGGTAGCGGATGCTCAAGAATGGGATATTTTAGAAAAACTCTCATCGCTAACCAAATTAAAAAGAGTAAGCGCTCAAGCGTTAAGATTTATACATAATTGTCGTAACCCTAAGGATAAAAAGTATGGCAATTTAACTGTCTCCGAGCTGGAAGCAGCTTTAAAATGCCTACTGAAATCATCTCAAGAACACTCATTTAAAAGAGAATTGAAGGACCTAAAGAATCATGGGTTAGTAAACAAAAACAGTAGATTGAAAGCTCTCAATCTCTGTTTAATGGAAGGTTTTATTTGCGCAATTGGACGATTAAAACTAGCTACTTATTTATCGCATCATCAAAGGCACCCGATAATATTATCACCGTCACATAAAATAACTGAACTTATTATACGTTATTATTATTATGAACATTTATATGCAGGTCCCCAAGCGCTGTTATCGGAAATACGCTTGAAATATTGGACGATATTTGGGAGAAACACTGTTAAGCGTATCCTACATAAGTGTGTTGTATGTTTTAGATACCGACCTCAGGTTTGCCGGCAGATCATGGGAGACCTTCCAGTTGAGAGAATCACTCCCAGTCTACCGTTCTCTGTCACAGGGGTCGACTTTGCCGGACCGATAGACACGAAGGCTGGAGCGCTGAGAAAATCTCCGCTCATTAAGTCGTATCTTTGCATATTTGTTTGTTTTTCTACCAAAGCGGTTCATTTGGAACTCGTAACAGATTTGTCAAGCGATGCTTTTTTAAATTGTTTAAAGAGGTTCATTGCCCGTAGGGGTCAGCCGGAAAAAATATTTTCTGACAATGCAACCACTTTCAGAGGAGCTTCCAATAAGCTCAAAGAACTGTATGCCAGTCTGAGACTGAACAATGACAAAATCCATAGGTTTTTAGCTGATAAGGGAATTTCTTGGAGTTTTATACCGCCTAGGGCGCCGAATCATGGCGGGCTGTGGGAAGCCGCCGTCAAGTCCACCAAGTTTCATTTATATCGAATTACTAAAAATAACCCATTGCAGTTTGAATTATTATATACTTTGCTTTGTCAGATAGAGGCTTGTTTGAACTCCCGTCCCTTAACTTCCCTGTCTGATGACGTAGACGACCTTCTCCATTTAACCCCCAACCATTTCCTCATGGGCAGGGATGCTTCGGTTATTCCCGAGGTGGATGTCCGCGAGCTCCCGGAGAACAGACTAAGCAAATATCAAAAATTAAACGCTCTAATTCAAAATTTCTGGTTCAGATGGAAACGAGATTACCTTGCCGAGCTGCAAAAACGGACCAAATGGCAGGCCAGCAACCAAAAGGCAATAAAGAAGGACGATCTGGTAATCTTGATGGAATACAATCTGCCTCCTGCATTGTGGAAGATGGCGCGCATATTAACTACTCATCCAGGCCCGGATGGAGTAGTGAGGGTGGTTACCCTCAAAACAGCACAAGGCACTTTTGTGAGACCCATCACAAAAATATGTTTGATGCCAATAGAAGCAAACTTGGATCCAAATTTCCCGACCCGGCAAACCACGGACCTTCCCAAGGTCACAGCCTAACTGTAATTAGGGCTGAACCGATGCAACCAAACCATAACTATAATTATGGAGCATCGGTATTGGTGTTGTTGACACCACTGTATCCTGTCTGAAGCCACTGGGGCTTCCAGTTAACAAAAGCGAGTTGATCATCCCCGCTGCAGAATTAATGGTACTACATATCTGATTACCAGGGCACGGCCGCCCCATAATTTATGATGATCTACCCAATGACACACAGAAGTACATGGTGATGTACTACCCAATGATGACACACAGAAGTACATGGTGATGTACTATTAAAATATGATGACCACCCTGGACAAGATGGCCGAGTAGTCTACCCAGTGAAGTGTTCTCTCTGTTTTTGGCAGTGCCATGCCAGTGATAAACTGATAGTCAGTTCACAGCGAACTAACAATTTATTGCTATTTGTGAATTGGTGTTAGTTAAAAAATAATATAATTGAAGTGAAAAATCTCCATAGAGACAATGAGACATTATTGAATTGTCAATTGTACAAATTTATTATTAATGTTGTGATGTTGTTATATTTTGTGAAATTTTTTTATGATTTTTTAGAAATTTGTAAATTTTTAGGTTATTGTTAATTGTTGGTTAGGTTCCCGGACCCTTTAAATTTAGATAGGTACACATCTGGTAAAATTTTAGTATATTATTGTAAATTTAGGAATTTGTAGTTTGATTTTTTAATTTCAAAAAAACTTGTTGTTTTTTCTCATTCCCCGCCGGGCAGTATGTTCAAAAAGTGAAGGTTATTGCCACCTAGCGGTATATTTTGTAACTTGACTGTTTGAATTACAGATTACAAGTTACGTCCATAGGGTCGCACTATTTTTTAAGGATAGAGGATAAAGCAGATTTCTGGAGTCTGTATATTATGTAGATTAAACAATGGTGGTTGTTTTGTTTATGTGTTGGAAAATGTTATTTATAAATAGCCTGCGTTTCTAGTTAAAAATGCTCTCTTAATAACGTGGATCTCCTGTAAACAGCTAGCATTATCTAGCTAGTGGTCAAAGTGGCCAATTTAAGTGTTTTGTTCGGGTCGGGAACATATTTATTGTGAAATGTGCCGTGAAATAAAACTAGAAGATTTCCTACGTGAATCTATGTTTTTATTGAAGTCCTTCTGCTCAACTACCCATTTATAACAGCGATCAATGGCAGTTGATCACCATTTTTGACGTTTTTGGCGCAAAATGGCAGTTTTTCAGCATTTAGAGGATTTTTGACGATTTTAGTGCTAGATGGCAGCTTATAACCATTTTGGACTTTTTTTGCGTTAATGGCAATTTATCAGCATTTCGACGTTTTTTGACGATTTTCGTCCTAGATGTCAGTTTATAACCATTTTTGAAGTTTTTGGCGCAAAATGGCAATTTATCACCATTTCCACATTTTTTCACGATTTTAACCCTAGATGCCAGTTTAAAACGATTTTTGCTGTTTTTGGCGTAAAATGGCAAATTATCAGCATTTCGTAGTTTTTTGACGATTTTAGCCTTAGATGGCAGTTTATAACGATGTTGACGTTTTTCGCGTTCAATGGCAATTTATCAAAATACCGAGGTTTTTTGACGACGGCTGTTTAAAACAGTTTTTGGCGCTAATTACAATTTATCAGCATTTCGACGTTTTTTGACGATATTTCGTGTACGTGTTGTGTTTCGATACGACGTGGTTGAAATGTTCATAACGTATAAAATAATAATTTCTTTCCGTAAATGAATTAACAGAAGAGTCATTTACCATGAAAAACCTGTTTTTCACATACATTTTAAAGCTGTTGAAGGCGACGGCATCTCTTCAAAATTTCATAACTATTTCAAATGGGCAGTTTTCCATGGTAAATAAACCTATAATTAACTAGGTGACCTACACGAATAAAAATGATAGTAAACAATGATTCGTAATGACTTGTTGATGCTCCCCTTCACCAACACCGTAGTCAATGGCCTAGAAGATAAATCATAAATAGATGTTCTATATACCGACTTTTCTAAAGCTTTTGACAAAGTAAAATACGCAATCCCCATGGCCAAGCTATATTCTATAGGTATTCGAAACCCACTGCTATCTTTCTTTAATTCTTATTTAAGCAATAGACAACAAAGAGTTAAAATAGAGTCAATTATTATTGAAGTAACTCTTCTCTTCAACTTGTTTTTAAATGACTTTATTCGTATTTTCTCTCACACACGCTTTTGGCTTTGTGCTGATGACAATAAGATCCTAAAAATAATCAAAAACAACCACGACTGCCTTCTTTTCCAATCAGATATTGACTCTTTCAATGACTGTGTTACGTAATGATGGGCTCGAATCGCTTGGTTACGAACTTGTAGACAAATTACTAATAAATACAACACAATTATTAGGACACAACAACAATGGTTCAATTTAAATACTTACAAAAACCAAATTATAATACAAACCTTCGGCTAGCTTCTCTCAGAGATATTATGTTCCCAATTCGTTCGGATTTGATTCAAAATGATCGTCGCTTTATTGTTGGATCAATTAATATAGGTTGGGTTTAATAAATAAGAAGATCTCTTGTCGCTTTTAAATAATTTGTGAATTTATTAATGATTCGACGCTTCTAGGAAAAGCTTTAATCTCTTTGTGAACTCAGGGTTAATGATTCAAAAATATAATGAGCGGCAGGATTGGATAACACATAATTATATAAGTTTTACGTACACTGACCCCGTCACAGGTTACATCTGGGCAGAGGACCTCGTCCGGATCCGGAAACACCACTGAGTTGATTTAGGTATATAAAATTTAACTTTATTTTAAATTACGTGTTCCCAAAAACGTTGGAACCAAAAGGCGGCCCACAAAAATGCGAAGAACCGTCCCATAGCAAAGCTGAAACGAAAAGCCGCCAGGACTCTCGACCCAGCTGGAAGGGCTGCTCGAGCTCCCTCCCCCACCAAAATCCGGGCCAATCAAAACGTCTAGCCAATGTTGCCAACTTTTTACAAATAATATGAAATATTTAGTACCTGACGACGGATATAATCATATAGGGGTAGGAAGTTATAATTCAAGAAAGTAATTCATGACAACTGGTGTAAAATTATTTGCTTGGAACTAAATGTCGATAAGTGCAAAATTATGTCCTTCTACAGATCTAAAAATCCGATTGTTTTCGAATACAAATTAAATAATAATTGCCTAACAACTGTTCAATCAAATGCAAATTATCAGCATTTCCACATTTTGACGATTTTAGCGATCAATGGCAGTTGATCACCATTTTTGGCGTTTTTGGCGCTAAATGGCAGTTTTTCAGCATTTAGAGGATTAATGACGATTTTAGTGCTAGATGACAGTTTATAACTATTTTGGACTTTTTTTGCGCTAAATGGCAATTTATCAGCATTTCGACATTTTTTGACGATATTAACCCTAGATGGCAGTTTATAACGATTTTTGACGTTTTTCGCGTTAAATGGCAATTTATCAAAATATCGACTTTTTTGACGATGGCTGTTTAAAACAGTTTTGGAAATTTATCAGCATTTCGACGTTTTTTGACGATATTTCGTGTACGTGTTGTGTTCCGATACGACGCACGTGGTCAAAATGTTCATAAGGTATAAAATGATATTTTTTTTCTGTAAATGACTTAACAGAAGAGTCATTTACCATGAAAAACCTGTTTTCACACACATTTTAAAGCTGTTGAAGGCGACGGCATCCCTTCAAAATTTGTTAACTCTATTCCACGGTAAATAAACCTATAATTAATTCGATTACTTATACCAGAGGTCGGCAAAGTGCGGCTCCGGAGCACATGCGGCTCCGGAGCCGCATGTGGCTCTTTGGCCCATTAAGTGCGGCTCTAGCCCAAATGTCCAAGTTTATCTTTTTTTTTCAAGATTTTGAAAGGGAAACATTGTTTCACTTTCCCAGTCTGCTGAAGCATCGTCAAGAAAATAATTCCTTCATTGATAAACACTATTTCAAATACGATTGTTTGAAATAGTGTTTGTTAAAACAACCATTTTAAATACGATTTGTAATTTTCCCTCTTTGGCTTTGAACTTTGTAACTTTGAAATACAATCGCTGGATTTAAAAAACAAGGAAATGTGGAGCTATAAATTTGAACCTTTTTTGTGTAGATTTGTAAATATTGGAGAAGGACAAATGTAAGCTCATTCTAATTTTGAATATCTGGCTGTCACAGTTATTTTGTTTTCCCCTAGAAAAAAAAAATCTTTTTTTATTATTTTAACTAATATTTTTATGTTTTCTGGTCAATAAAAGTGTAGTGTGTTGTTGCTTGCGGATTCTCCTCCCCTCTGATCTTCCAGGAGTCACTTTCGTCGCTGATTTCCAGATATTTATAACCTTTTTTTATTTCTGTCTCTTTCCATACATTTTTTCTTTTGTAATTTTGTGAACAATGGAGGAGGACCCCCCTGGACACCCTAAAAAGCCCCCAGATCCTCCCCCTGACCCCCCAGATGGTGAAAATTTAGTAATTTCGGACAGTTAATCTGTCATTCTGACTACCACAAAAAAAAAGGAAGTTTAGTCCCTCTTCCTCAATAAAACATGACTCTCCTTCTTCTTCTCAGTCTTTACCTGCTCTTCCTCAACCTCCTCCTACAAACTTTTATTCTCCTCATTCCTGTGGCCCGTTCATTGTGTACGCTCAAAAAACGGAGCAAGGTAAAACTATCCACCCTCTTGAATTCGGTAAATTCCTACCAAATAGCAAGAACCTTTCGATTAAGCCTGGAGGTGTAAAAGCGGTCGGTAAAAAGGGTCGCTTCCGAATCTCTGTTGAATTCCTCTCAGGTTCAGCCGCCAACAACTTTATCAAAAACATATTTATTTCATCAAATTCTAAATTCAAGGCGTACATCCCAACTTTCAATGTCACTTGAATGGGCCTCGTCAGAGGTATCTCGACCGATCTGTCCATTCCAGAAATCCTGTCTTCACTTTCAACCCCCCAACATATCGGCAATCCCATAAAAGCCAGGAGGTTAAATTATAAGGACTCTTCTGAGGGCATCGTTTCCTGGAAGCCCTCCCAATCTGTCGTCATCACATTTGAAGGACAATCTCTTCCCTCCCATATTTATTTATTTTTCAACTCCTTACCAGTTGAAATGTATACTTATCCCACCACTCAATGTTACAATTGCTGTCGTTTTGGTCATACCAAAGCTGCATGCAGATCCCCTCCCAGATGTTTCAAATGTGGAGAAAACCACACGGCTGACCAATGTTCTTCTCTCTCTTCACCTAAATGTTTTAACTGCTCAGGTGCTCATTCTGCCATTAACTCTTCTTGTCCGGAACAATCTCGCCAAAAAAATATAAAAATTTCTATGGCCTCTGAGAACTTGTCTTTTCTGCAGGCTTCTAAACTATTCCCGCCTGTCAAAAAATCATTTGCTGAGGTTTTATCCAGTAACTCTTCATCCAACCCACCCGCCTCCTCCTCAATATCTTCTCGTTCAACTAAATTCACATACAAAAACCCTATCTCTAAACCGGCTCCTGGATACGATCAGCAACAACACAACTCACTTCTCTTAAATCCCAATGGTTCACCTCTTTCAAATGCCACAAATGGGTGCGCAAACAATTATAATTCATCCTCAACAAACCATCAAAAGCTTTTTGAACAATTCTCCCGAGATAATTTTTCATTTATTCAAACTCTTATTATGCTTCTAATTGACCTAATTTCATCTCAAACTAATCTACCGTCCAACGCTGCTTCTATTATTTCCACATTAAAATCATTTATTCAAAATGGCTCTTCAAGATGTCAGAATTCTTCAGTGGAATAGCCGCAGTGCTATTTCTAACAAATCGAACCTTTTTAACCTATTAAATTCAAACCTTGTTTCTGTGGCTGCTGTCTCGGAGACATGGTTTACTCCATCCACCTACTTTAATGTGGGAGGGTACTCCTGTCTCCGCGATGATCGCCCGAAAGGTACGGGCGGTGGTGCTGCCCTTTTTATTAAAAAATCCTTTCCGTTTTTCCCAATAAATAATATCAAACCCCCCAATGCTGACTTTCAAATGGTTGCAGCTAAAATAAAGAACACTTCCTTTGTTTCTATCTATCTTCCCCCAACATCGCAGTTCAATAAACAAGCGTGGTTGTAAATTGTCCGTCAACTAAGCCCTCCTTTCTTTTTATTGGATGATTTTAATGCCCATTCCCCCCTCTGGGGTTCTGCTTTCTGTGATCGAGACGGTCGAAGTGTGATGGATTTCCTAGATGAATCCAACCTTTTTCTTTTGAATGACGGATCTCCTACTAGAATCTCTCGCCCCAACACAAACCCCAGTGCAGTGGATCTCTCCATATGCTCTACTAATCTGGCACCTCCCTCCTCGTGGGTGGTGTCCCCCGACCCTTGCTCCAGTGATCATTTCCCGATCACCATCACTTATCAAACTTTTTTCCATTCAGACAAGTCCCATATTTCGACAAATATTAAAACAAAACACACCAAATGGGACGAATTTAACTCACATATGGATAAGTTTATACAAAATTTATCTTATACCGATACATTGTCTGTCAAAGATGACTACGATAACTTCAAATCAATGCTCGTTACTGCAATCAATAAATCAAATCCTCCCCCTAAAACCAAATCTCTCAAAAAACTCCCTCCGACTCCCTGGTGGGATGAGGAATGTTCCAAAGTAGTGAGAATTCGGAAAGCTAAATTTCTTTCCTATCGTCACAATATGACTATGGAGAACTATCTCATATACAAAAATGCCGAAGCCAATGCCAAAAGGGTATTGAGGTCAAAAAAAAGATCCGGGTGGTACAACTTTTGCAGTTCAGTATCTCCGAACACTCCAATTTCGGAAGTTTGGTCTATGATTCGAAGATTTCGATCCTCCTTCAGTCCAACATCTCCTCGAGCTTCTCATTCTAAATGGATAGACGAGTTCTTGGACAAAATTGCCCCCCCCTTCTGTACCTAACTTAGATGAAATAACTCCAATCCACAACACTCCTATGTCTGATCATTGGCTAGACTCTCCATTCACTTTAATTGAATTAAAAAATTGTTTATCAACAGTCAAGGACTCATCTCCAGGCAAAGATGGTTTACCTTATAGCATTATCGAAAATAGTAATGATAATGTTCTAAATCACTTTTTAAACATCTTAAATAAAATCTTCCAGACTGGCATAATACCTGATGACTGGAGTTCTCAAATAATCATCCCAATTCTAAAATTAAACAAATCACCCAATTCTGGATCCAACTATAGGCCAATTGCTCTTTCATCCACCCTTAGTAAAATTTATGAAAAATTAATTAAAAACCGGTTAGAATTTTTTGTCGAGAGTAATCATCTTCTCTCTCCATCCCAATTTGGATTTAGGAAAAAGAAATCTACACAAGATAACCTTGCCATCATCAGCACTGATATTAATTTATCCATTTCTAACAAAGAAGTCTTGCAGTCTTTATAGATATAGAAGGCGCCTTTGACAATGTTTCCATCCCAATTCTTAAAAAAAAAACTTTTAGGCCTTGGCTTACCCCTCATGTTTGTCAAACCTATTATTAATCTTTTTCTCGATAGGAAAATTTTCATTGAGCTACCAGATGTTACTCCTTAGAGTAGGTCAATTCGGAAGGGTTTACCCCAAGGCGATGTATTATCCCCCTTACTGTATAATATATACACACACGATATGCATGTTCCCCCTCAAGTAAAAGTTGTTGAGTTCGCAGATGGCATAGCTTTCTTCTTATCATCCAAAATCATTCCATCCGCCATCAAATATCTTAATGAAGCCATGGATGCCCTTTGCACATGGCTCACCTTAAATGGTCTTGAACTTTCAGTACAAAAGAATCAGTGTGTCACCTTCTCAAATCGTCATAATAACCTCCCTGTTCAAATTTTATTTAAAATTCTCCAATCCCCAATGCTTCCGAAGTTAAATTTTTGGGAGTAACATTTGATAGGAAACTTAAATGGTCTTCCTACATTAATAATATAGTTACTTAATGTGAAAAAAATTTAAATATTATCAGATCATTGACTGGCGTTTGGTGGAGTGCACATCCTATCTACATTAAGTTGCTCTACAATGCACTTATTCGAAGCCATCTCGACTATGCCTGCCCACTTTTTAGTACTGCATCCAAAAATGCACTCAGTAAATTAGACAAAATTCAATCTAAGTCATTGCGAATAATAACTGGCGCGATGCAATCGTCGCCCATCAATTCCCTTCAAGTAGAATGTTCTGATCCTCCTCTTTATTTAAGGCGTCAACTATTTGCTGACAAATTTGTTCTTTAATGTTTAAATTCTAAAAGTCATCAGGTTATTCCCAGAGTCTTGTTGTTCAACGACTCAACACATTCATCTACAATCAGAGCTCGAACTAAACCTCTCCCTGCCATCTGTAAAAATTTTCGCTCTCTCTCAGAGCTTCAAATTACTAAAAATGATCTTTTTTCTTTGTACAAATTAAAATATAGTCACGTCACCCTATCCCCAACGATTTTAGAAGGGATCGGCATCCTTAAAAGTCATTCCAATCTCCCAGCCCGTACTGTCAATAATATGTTCAATGACATTATTTCTTCTAAATGGCCCAACTCTTCTCTTTTATTTACTGATGGCTCCAAATATCCGGACTCTCCTAACTGTGGTATTGGTATTAACGTTTACCACAATAATTCTAATGAAAGAATATTTTATTCAATTTCAAACCAATTTTCAATATTTTCTGCCGAGTGAATTGCGATTATTGAATCTCTCAAATATATAATAAAAAATAATTTTGAACATTCTCTTGTTCTCTCTAACTCTCTCAGTTCCCTCGAAAAACTTAAAACCAGTCCTCTTCTTCATCCTGATGATCACTTTGTATGTCTTATTCGAGTATTGATAACCTCCATTCAAAGCTCTGGAAAAACTGTCACTCTGATTTGGATTCCTGGACATGTTGGCATAGTGGGTAACGATATTGCTGATTCCTTGGCAAAACAAGGAGCGTCTAACCCTACCGTTACCCTCGTAAACCATATCCCCTGTCTGATATTTTTTCCATCATCAAAGATAGATCCCCGCAATGTTTGGACAGAGTATTGGAACATTGCTAGTCAATCCAAGGGTGCCCGTTACGCCTCAATACAAAGGACTATCCCATCAAAACCGTGGTTTCAAAAATTCCCCCATTTTTCCAAAAAAGAAATTTCCTTACTTATTCGTATGAGAATCGGACATTGTTCCGTTCCTTCTCACCTTTATAAAATTCATGTGCTTGACTCCCAAGATTATACGTTTTGTGGTCTAGATGTGGGAACTTTAGATCACATATTTTTTTATTGTCCCTCTCTAAATAAATATCCTCTCGTCTATCAAGCGTTATCAAAAATTGCCTCTCCTCCATTCAACATCTCATCTCTTCTAAGTCTGAACTCTACTCCAATCTTCCATAAAATTCTGAAATTTGCACATTTAAATAAAATTAATATATAAATTCACCTTTCCTTTCTCTGTAATTATAAATGATGGCCTAGAACACCCTTGAAGGGTGAAAGCCAGAGATAATTGAAAAAAAAAAACAAATGTAAGGTTAGTTCACAACACAAGTGGTCTGCTTTGAAAGACCTGGCCCCCTAGCATGGTCGATCGATATAGGTTTTATCGAAAATGTCGGTAACTTGCCATCGCTCTCGAGCACGACTGCAGGCCGCTAACGAATAAACAACAGTTTATGTCAAATATATTAGGAACCCCTAGTCATTGCGAACTATTGTTTGTTCGTTAGCGGCCTGCAGTCGTGCTCGGGAGCGATGGCAAGTTACCGACATTTTTGATAAAACCTATATGCTAGGACCCCTGGAGAAGGAAGACATGATCATCTTCAACGCCTGGAATAGTATTCCTGACTCTTATGATCAGCTGAAAAAAATCGAGTTTGCTGCTCTTTCTCTTTTCGGTTCTACATATTATTCGAACAATATTTTTCCAAGCATGAACTTTATCAAGGGTAAACTGAGAAGTCGTCTTATTGGTGAGAACCTGGAATCGCGCCTAAAATTAAGAATAACAACATAGAAACCTGACTTACTCAAAATTTCCAAGGAGATGCAGGACGTTATTCGCATTAAGTGTTTGTCAGTCACTGTCATGATTTAAATTTATGGATTCCTTAATTACATATTATTTTTTCAAAAAATAAAATCTTTATTTAGATGAAATCAAGTTTTATTCAGTGTAACCGTAATTTAATGAAATGCTAAAATAAATGAATGTTCACAAAGTAGGTGTACAAGATTTTTATATATTTTTAGAAAAAGTGTATTTGAAATAAAATTTCAGGATATTGTTGATACACTTGTCCACTATTTTTCCACATAATCGCCATTCCGTTCAATGATCGTGGTGAGCCGTGGCACAAATTTCTTTATACCGTTCTCATAGAACTCTACCGCCAGCTTCTTCCCCCACTTCAGAACCTCTTTTTGATCGTAGGTTGAAAATTTATTAATGTGCCTTCATGGAGGTGAAAAAATGATAATCTGAAGACGCCAAGGCAGGGGAATACGGGGGTGGTTCAAAACATCCCTACCAAATGAGTCCAAGATCGTATTAGTGGCTAAGGCTGTGTGAGGACGGACGTTTTCGTGAAACAAGCACATTTCTCTAGTTAGCATTCCCCTCCTTTTGTTTTGAATGCTCCCTTTGAGTTTTTATGGTGTCACAATATCGTTGTGCATTGATGGTTTTCACCTGAGGCAGAAATTCGATCAAAATGATGCCTTTTTGGTCTGAAAACATTGAAGCCATAATTTTTTTGGCCGAAATTGTGGTTTTGAATTTTTTGGCAGAGGGGAAATTGGTGTGACGCCATTTTTTTCCCAGGCGTGTAATGAGTCAAGCACTATCATTTACATTCACATTAGAGCTCAGAAATCCTCACCTTTTTTCTTGTAAGTGTTATTCCTTCCATGAGTAAAAAGCGGATCATAGTACTTGACGGGACTTTTTGCCAACATCCTTCACGCAACTGGATACTACAGCGTGAATTTACGTACTACAATGTTCCTGCGATAGGTACCTAGCATGGTCGATCGATATAGGTTTTATCGAAAATGTCGGTAACTTGTCATCGCTCCCAAGCACGATTACAGGTCGCTAACGAACAAACAATAGTTCACAACGACTAAGGGTTCCTACTTTATTTGACGTGAACTGTTATTTGTTCGTTAGCGGCCTGCAATCGTGCTCGGGAGCGATGACAAGTTACCGACATTTTTGATAAAAATTATATCGATCGACCATGCTAGATATCCTGGTCGGGAGACCCCCTCCTACCACACAATGCTACCAACCCCCAAAAAACAAATAACCACAGCTCGTAATGGTCAGAGTACACTTGCTTTCTGAACATCCCTTATATAATAAATGTTTTCTAAATGAATAAATAGATTTGGCTCCCAATTTTTTTTTTGAATCGTTGAAATGTACATATTTGGCTCTTTGGCTAAAAAGTTTGCCGACACTTTGACCTACACGAATGAAAATGACAGTTAACAATGATTCGTTTTGACTTTTTATAATGACTTTACTCCGTAAAGTTGGCCATTTCACTCAAAAAATGTTAATAATGTTAAAAGTGTAATTATTTTGGACGTTATTGGCGCTAAATGCAATTTAACAGCACGTCGAAGTTTTTTTGACGATTTTAGCGCTAAATTGCATTTGTTACAAACGAATCTTGTAATACCAGCCAGATCTTGTTATTTAATACCTAGCACTTAGCAACCATCTCATCTCGCTAACAAATCGATGACAAATTCTCCATTTTAAGACCTAAGCAGCAAGTGTTTCGGCCTTCTGGGATAATCAGGTCGATTCTTGTGAGACATTATTTACGTATAGAAAAGATGCACGTGTCCGAATCATTTTATTATACAAAAAAAGCACTTAGCAACCAACTTATCTTAAAATATTATTGATGACAAATTGTTGAATGTAAAGAAAAGACTGCACGTGTCTAAACCAGTTTGTTATTCAAAACAAAGCACTTGGCAACTAATATTGATCCCGCACACCTCCATCGGCCACCTGGAGTAATCAGATCGATTTTTGCAAGACATTATTTATGTTAACTTAAAACAGGTGTTCGAAGATTTTAGTATATAAACCGTCGGAAAATAAATATTTAGTTCTTACCAAAAAGATCTCTGACTTGTTATTTATTAACTGTCTCCAGAAAACGAAGTGACGATTGGAGTCCAGCGCCCTTTGGTTTATATTATTGGTGTGTAACAAATAAGTGGTCTCTTACTATTTCATACGGTCTCATACATTTTCATTTATGGAGTTTTTCATAAGTAACCAAATATTTTTCTCCTACAAAAAGTTTCAAAAATCTATATCTAGATTGTGTTTTTCACACAAAACTAAGTGAATCACATTTAAATAGTGGATCGTTTTCCAATTAATAAATAATCATAGTGCGAACAGATATACTGTAAGAATGAATAAAAAAATAAAAAATAATAATGAAATTAACATGACAAGTGATATTTGAATTTGAAACCATTTGAATTTGAATTTGAATTTGGAGTTTGAAGACAAGTGACATTTGAAGCCATAGACAAAAAGTTAACAGAATATTCTACCATTCTAACATCTACCTACCATCAGGCGCAACGTACAAAATAATAATCCATAATATTATAATGGATCAAGTAAACTCTGCCCAACAATTCATGGCAAAGGCAACCTCTATTTTAAACCTATTAAATATCATCATAATGGACACATCAAACAAATTCACCAAGGAACAAATAGCAAAACTCGCCCCCAAATTCACCGATCTATTGGGTAATGTCGGTCAAATGGGTGTAAAGTTAGGGAGCCTTGAAGGAGAATTGAAGACCTACAAATATATGTCTTCAAATCAAACACTCGAAAATGGGAACAGAACGTATAGTTGAATTACGTCCAACCAAGTCCTCCCGAAATATTTACCGAACACAAGAAACGATGCCCTTATACTTCCTGCAAGACCAGCCGTACTTATCTTCCCCAAAGATGACAAGTCACTTCCTTACAGCAGTACCCTTGAAACTCTCAAAACCTCAACTAACCCATCATCTTTCGGAATAACAATCATGGCGGTACGAGAAAAAAGGAACGGAGGTGTAGTCGTGCATCTAAGTACCGATGCAGAGGCCATAAAACTTGCCAATGCACCGACCCTATCCGATACTGGTCTGAAAGCAGCAGTTTCTTTGCATAAACTTCCTCGGATAGCTATCCATGGTCTACCTCGAGTTGTGCCCTCGAGAATATCTCCTTGGCAATCCACCAGCAAACACACGAAGAAACCGGTCTACAAATGAATGAATTGAAAGATAAATTGCAGTTCTCTCACAATGTAGGACCTCGTACCGGATCGTGCACTCATGTCTTCAGAGTTCCTCCTTCTTTTCGTCACTCCCTCATTCGCTTCTCTAAACTGGCTATGGTCTGGCAAGTACATACCGTAAGGGATTGGATCGACAGTCTAAAATGTAGACACTGTCAACTTTACGACCATACGGCGTCGAAATGTAACGCAGACACGCCTACATGTTCTCACTCTGGAAAAAATACTCTTGCCACATTCTTGAATCGTCTAATAATGTATCTGAACAATTATTTATTTGTGTTCTAATTGGTTCCAAGAAACTTGTCATTGGTTGTGTATACATTCCCCCCTCCTCTTCAATAGAAATCTATAAGTCACATACTGAAGCATCTGAGCGTGTTTCCATAAAGGCCGATTCCTTACTTATTTGTGGTGATTATAATCTTCCTAAAATAGTGTGGCTTAATGATAGTCATGGTGTGAAAACTCCTAATAATGTTTCCCTTCATGGTTCTATAATAGTAAATTTCTTTGCCTTCGTGAATATGTACCAATTAAACTCGATCAATAACTGTGGAGGTTACTGTCTTGATCTAATATTTACCAATATGCCTAGCGTTTGTGTATGTGAAGCTACTGACTCAACATTACCAATAGATAAATATCATCCACCACTCTATATTAAAATCATCCAGGGAAATGTTGCATGTTGATATATCAGTTACATTGGTGTATTTAAATTCAGGTATGGTCACATTATCATTATTGTGTTCATAAACACTTGAGAAATAATCAGCAAAAGGGTCAATTATTTCTTGTCAGCATGTTTACGCCCTGAATACATTGATCTAGGACAGCCTTTATTGTCTTTAAGAGACTTCACATAATTCCAAAAATGTTTTGGATTTGACTTGATAGTCTGTTCTACATCTGTAATATAATCTGAATAGCATTTTTTAGATAGACTTTTACATTAATTTCGTAAATCAGAAAAAAATTTATAGCAGTCAATAGAGTTATTGGATTTATAGTTAATGTGAGCAATTTTTTTACATTGAATGAGTTTTTTTAGTTCAGTACTAACCCATTTTGGGTAACAATTGTTTCGTTTTGCAATAGATGTTGGTATGCAATTTTCAATGGTATTATAAAGGATTGAATTAAACACATTTGTTGCTTCTTCTACGTTTGTTGACATAAAAATGGGGGACCAATTGTGTGAAGACAGATATAATCGCACTTGTTTATAATCAGCTTTCTTGTAGTTTGGTGCGTGAATGGGAGGTTGGGGGGTAAGGAGTTTAATGGGGGCCAAATAAATGATCGCTTGTAATGGGGGATGATGAGAGTCAATGGATACTATTGATTCTTGCGATTCGCTGACATTACTATTATTAATGTTTGATAAGACAAGATCAAGAATTCTATCATTTATGTTTTTAACATGATTTAATTGTTTAAAATTGATAAAGTTAATGGTATCAATGATTAATTGGGCTTTGGCAGAAATGGGATTTGAAGATTCAGTGGGTTGTGCCCAGTTTACATTTGGAAGATTGAAATCCACAAAAATTATCAATTTAGCATCAGGATATTTCATTTTCAATGATTCAATTTCATCACAATGTTTACAATACACATCAACACTAGCTTGGGGGGGGGGATGTATGCACACACAATAATAATTTTTTTCGTTTTGAGTTTCGCTAATATAGCTATTTGTTCAATGTTTTTATTTTTTAGTTTTAATAGTTTTGAATGGAACATCTTTCTGATCGATATTAAAACCCCACTGCCAATAATATTTTCACGATCCAGCCGGTAAATATCGTAGTTGGTGAAGCCTAATTCAGGGGAAGATATTTTTTCATGAAGCCAGGTTTCTGTTAGGCAGTACACATCGTTGTTTATCGTTGGAATATTACATCTTAGGGTGTTGAGCTTGGTGCGTAAACCTCTAACATTTTGGTAGTAGAGTGTTAGTTTTGTGGGGAGTTTTTTGAATGAGCCTTAATGATTTTGGGTATACCATTAATATGTTTGATTAGTATATCTGTTTCTCCCTTTTACTTTCGCTCCTCCATTTTGTTCCACAAATCTGTTAATTGCTGTCTTTGCTGGAGCGTCCTATCAGGTTTAAGTCGAATGCCATTTGGTAATTTGGTTTTATTAAATATAAGCTGTTTAGCTTGCATGGTGTCGTTTAGTTCGATTTTTATAGGTCTCACTTTATCCAATATTTTTCTGCCAATTTCATAGATCTTCACTTCATCAAAGTTAATCTCTGCATTCATCAAACTTAATGTAGACATGACTTGTTTTTTATCTTCAGTAATGCATTCTGCAGTCGAATTTGAGTTGCATTCCGGGACATTTAGTAGGATCACATTCTTGGAACGGACCTTACGTTCCTCCATTTCAGCTAACATATCACAAAGAGGAGTTATCTGGGGTGATTGTTGTGCTATCTTTTCCTAAGTCATTAATTTATCTTCAAGGATTCCAACTTTTGTTCCAACGTCAACCATAACCCCAGAAAGATTGGATAATTTACTCAGAAGTCTTGCCATCTGATCTTTTGTTAGTTTTAGAGATGGATCCGTTATGGCATTATGGATGCCTTCCGATAGCTCTTTTGCCATATTTATTGACGAGAGAGCGTTAGCATTTGAATTCATTTTCGAGAAAATGACCGTGACAGCTCTATGCACAAATAACCACTGGAGTTCGCAACAACTGTCACTTGATAGAAATAACTTGAAATCACTTTTAGGATTAATTAATTATAACCAACTTTAAAGTTTATATTAAGTATACATTAAAAAATATTATTTAAACACATCAATACTTTAACGCGTCTCCTTATCGCGTTGTTTCACCATTATGTACACGAATTTAAAATTTAAAAAATACGAGCTAATGAAACACTGAAACTCCGAAATTTTGACTGACTGTGTAGGATTAGCGGACATACGTAAAATAATATAATTTTCTTTCATTTGAAAAGAGACGACAATCTTTTAAATGTTTTATGAAAGTAATGCACAGAATTCCTACGGACTATGTTTTTAGTGCCGTGAATTTAATATCTCTGAAACAATTATATTCAAAGCATAATCTAATTTACGCATTCAAAAACTACCTTTTCACAAACAAACTCGGGCCGATTCACAAAATCCTCATTACAACATTCGTTCCACAAAGTTACAACTAAAACGACTTCTGGATACATATTTCTCTATAAAATTAAACCTCCCTCTGGCAATAAAATCCATTAAAAAAATAACCGACTTCAAAAGCAGCATACTGGATGGATCATGAACACGGGGAGGAATAATATAGATACAAGTTTGCAACCTAAAAAGATTAAAGTTTGTATTGTGTTTTTTTCTATATAATAAGAATAAGGAACTCCAGTGAAAAATATTATGGCATTTAAAAAATGTGTTCATATGCACAAATAAATGGTGATTCTGAATATATATGTTTTATTTAATAATATTAAACGCAGAGTTTAAAAAAAATATATTAAAAGGTCCATTTTTAATCGATCGTAAAAATCGGGTCGTAAAAACACGCCGTCAACTTGGCATTATTGAAATTTTAGTGGTGACGTCACTGTTCGACGTGTCGTGACGTCATCGTAAAAGCATTGTATGGGAATGTATGATATGACACAAGCCATCGTATTAATTTATTCGTTTATTTTCATACTCTTTATAGAGATTTAGTTGTTGTGTTTGTTGAAACAGTATTTAGGCCTAAATAATGTTTACAAAATAAAGGTATCCCTTATTAGTTTATCTCTATTTTGAAAATATTCAAAAACTACTGCACAAAAAAATGGTAATGCTACATCTAGGGAGATTACTTCGAACAACGAAATTCAAAATGGCGGCAGTTGATCAGCTGATTCCCGATCCTATAGTAATTTTTCAGGAATGATGACGTCACACGATTCACCATACATACGGTGATTTTCAGTGGGTCTTGAAAAATTAAAACTTTGACAATTATTTTAACTGTCAAAACTAACTCTAAAAATAAAAATAAAAATGCAGTTATTTAAGTTAGAAGGTATCATGGATATGTTCCCCTACCCACCCACTCTTCATTAATACCTACCAACGGCCCCACCCCTACCACAATCGTTAGTAATAATACATTGTTCTCATCCACTATTTTGTAACTGTCAAATCAGTATACGTTTGCCCTGAAGAAGGAACGTTCATTCCTAAACCGGCCGGCTTTACTCAAATATATAAGTGGTTCAAACAAAGTAACATTGTTTCATTTATTTAAAAATTATGTAATTACCTTTATTATCATTTATTTTCTTTCTTTCCTTTTCTCTATACTTACTTTGTTTTATATCTTATTTTATAGTGAACTCCAGTCCAATTTTTAATTTTTTTTAATGAATGACCTTCTAACTTAAATAACTGCATACGTTTTTTTTTAGAGCTTGTTTTAATAGTTAAAATAATTTTCAAAGTTTTAATTTTTCAAGTTCCCCGAAAAACACCGCACGTAACGTATGACGTCATCACTCCTGAAAAGTTAATCAACAGGTGTTCATTTTGTATGACAGTTGTACGGAAGTAAGTATGGTACTATTCGATATGTTAAAACATTATTTAGATGGAATTATTTATTAATTATATTATATTTATTATGTTATTATATTTTTCAATATTATTACGGGAGAGTGGTATAGAAATTGTTTGAAATTATTATTTTTTTAACTTTAAAAATCAATAATATCTTTAACGGAGCCTGCACACTGCAAAAAATGTAGGCAAATAAGATACAGCGCCTACCAGCTGATCGAAGACGGCCATTTTGAATTCGAAGTTCATAGAGAAGTGAGTCGTTCGCAAACGAGTCAGCTCAGTGACCCGGATCTTCATACGGATCCGTAATATCCGGTTCCGTAAGACCGATCTTCAAAGCTACGGACACACTTGCTCGCGGTTCGCGGTTTTTGCGAACGAGTGAGCGGATGGAAATTGCTACTAGGTAGCATACTCTTTGGCTTCTAATGAGCAAGTGTGTCCGTAGCTTAATTCAGTCGTTCAATTGAGCCAATTCACTGAACTGGATATTTTCATTCTCATTCAACTGAGTCGCTTTTCCCGTCTCTAGGTAGCATTTTGATGTAACATGTTATACAATTTTTTCGTACAGTTTAAAGTTTTTCAATATTTTAAATAATAGAGATAAACTAATAGAGATACCACTATTTTACTGAATTATTTAGGCTTAAATATTGTTTCAATAAACACAACAACTAAATCTCTATAAAGAGTATGAAAATAAATTAATACGATGGCTTGTGTCATATCATACATTCCCATACAATGCCTTTACGATGATGTCACGACACGTCGAACACTGACGTCACCACTAAAATTTCAATAATGCCAACTTGACGGCGTGTTTTTACGTCCCGATTAAAAATGGACTTTTTAATATATTTTTTAAAAATCTGCGTTTAATATTATTAAATAAAACTTATATATTCAGAATCACCGTTTATTGGTCTATATTCTATATGAACATATTTTTTTAAAGCCATAATATTTTTCAGTGGAGTTCCTTATTTTGTTATTTTACTAGTAGTATCTCCACTGATCTCCACCTAGTAACAACTAAACCATGAATTTTTTAGTTTTTTTTTGTTTTTCAATGTATCTAATAATTGTTAACACTCACAGCAAATGTTTCAAACAGTAAATAATACGTTTTTATAATTTATTTAAAAAATATATAATGATAATACGTTATTAATATACACGCATTACATTGTAAGGGACCCGCCAATTATAGAAGAATGGTCATTAGTCATCAATATTATAATACAAAAGTTACTACGTTACTTTCAATGCTTCATGATGACGTGGATACGATTTCTGCCTGGTTTTACTTTGTTTACCGAAGGTTCCATATGGATCTCATTCTTCTCAAAGCTCCTGGGAGATGAGGAGATGTTTTTTTTTAAATTTCTCAAACAAATATTCGGTTCTACCTCCAAGACAAACCACCCTGTGAAATTTCAAAACTAAATTCTAAAAATAAATAATTCGTCATGAATGGTTCAAAGTCATCAGTCATCATAGTTATATTAACTTCACGTGTCTACATAAATATAAATTACACCCAAACATTCGCCATTAATAAATAAAATCAATAATAATTTACTAAATAAATCCGAAACGAAATAATGGTTTTGGATTTTACTGCGTTAAAAGCACCATAAATTTTACTCCTGCTAATTATTTTATTTCCAATCACATATCAAATTGAAAGAAAAATTGTTATACCATTAATTTTAGATATATATATTAGTACCAACTAAAAACAAACGCTAATCCACATAATAAAATATTAACCCTAGAATGACAAACAATTCCCGCGCGTTACTTCTTTGCTTATCCGTCGTTTGATTTTGATTAATCATTTTGAGAGTTTTCTCAGGCGGTTGGAGAATATCTAAAAATATTTATTTTAGACATACCTACAGTAAAAGTCAACAGAAACTTTCGAAGGAATGTTAGGAACTTTCTTAGAAGGTGGGAATTAAGGAATCGTAAATCACTATATTGTTAATGTAGCAGGCTGGATTGATAATGTCCAACATAAGATTCACATTCCACATAAAATGTTCCAAAATGTGCACAGATTGTATGATCACCAACAGTTATATTTTGAAGACTTTTAATAAACTCGCAATTTAGCATTTGATACAAATAGAATACACATAGACACTTAATCATGGAAACCACTGTTCACTTGTTGAAGTTATTACTGCACTGATATGTCATGATGTCATTAAGATGAAGCCATACTAAATAATGCAAAAACATACAAAATCGTGTGTTTTTGTTTTGAAAATTGGATCGCTTAGAAGATTCTATTAAATACTGCTTGCAGAACATATCTTGGCCATTAAAAATTTCGGTCAGTTTTTTTATAAGTCCTTTAATAAGCCAATAAAAAAATAAAATTTAAAGTCGGTAAAAAAACCCCTTTAAGTCAAAACTCAACTATTTATAAACCCCTTTTCGGATATGGTTTTATTGTTTAATGTAGCAAATTCCGTTTCTTTTATAATAATCGCAAAAAAAGGGATATTTAACCCGAAGTTCACAAAATAAAATAAAATGTGCATTTTTGCGTTGTTATTTTATAATACGGCCGGCAGTAGACGAATTTGGATTTTCAAAGTGAACTCTATTACGTCCACCGAAGGGATACACAACTAGTCACGCCCGTTTTTTTATCAGTTCGCCCCCGAACGGAGCGGGAAACGGACGCTAGGTCAATTTTAAAATTCTGTTTTATTACAATAAACAATGCGTAAAAAATGAGTTAATATTTTTTACAGGCTTTTACGAAATCAACCTGTAAAAAAAATTCTCAAATACCTTTTCCAACCTTTCCAAAAGCGTTTTCTCAAGTATTTTTAAACTCCTTCCATAACAGGGCGTGAATTCCGACTTCGATTTTTCCTGGACTATTGGATTGCCTTAAGTACGTAGAAGGAAGTATGTAGGTGGGTAGGTGTGTATGTAGGATGTACGTAGGAAAAGGAACAGGATAGAAATATTCCCAAACAGCCCCATACAAATAAAAATCGGATTAGCATATTCGAGACATTATCTAGGGAGAGATAAATTCGGGTAGAAATTTGTGTTGATACAAAGAATACTAAAATATTAGTAATTATAGACGAGAGAATATGAGATTAAAATGATCCTGATGGCCGAGTGGTTAGAGGCGCTGCCCCATGTGATAAAGATCCTTGGTTTAATTTCCAGGTATCTTCTAATATATAAAGTTCATTGTTTGTGGCGGGCGGCGTGGCGGTGTGGTGGTGTGGATTTGATATGTATGCAAATCTACGGTTTTATTGATATAATAAAACTTTGCACACTTCACCTTCAAAACAATGCGAAGATCACTGGCTACATGAAATTTTGAATAACCACCCCTATCCCAGTTTCCTACCCCTTGAAGAAGTATTTTGATACTATTTGGTGAAACTTTGCACACTTGACGTTTAAATAACTTTCACTTACTTTCACTTACTTTTTTTTAAGAATTACCACAGATTTAATATTATTACATAAAATACTGCATTACAAAATTGACTGTCCTGAATTACTTCATTAATCAACGTCCATATTCCCAAAAGATCTTGCCGACATTTACTACCCTTTTAATTTAACAACACCAGGACACTCTCTTACCAAAATTCCACGATTCCGAGACTTTACAATCTCGGAAAGAAGTATTCTGATCTAGGAGATATACGAGGGGAGGTCCAAAAGTTCGCGGAATGAAAGGGTTTTAAATAAAATGAAACAAAAAAGCTAGTTTTCCTTTTCAATATAATCACCCTTAAGCTGAATACATTTATCAGATCTATGAATAATTTTTCTAAACCATCGTAAAAATATTTTTTATCTTTTGCCTCAAAATGAGCCAAAATTGCCTCCTTTACCTCATTGTCGTCGGAAAATTTCCTTCCCCTTAAGTCTTTTTTTTAAATTGGTGAACAAATAAAAATCACTTGGGGCCAGATATAGAGTGTAGGGTGGGTGGACTAGTGTTTCAATGCAGGCATTGCAACTCTGCTCTTGTGAATTGGCGCGTTGTCTTGCAAGAGCAACACACCCTTGGTCAATTTTCCTCAATGTTTTTCTTTGATGGCGTCCTTTAATTTCTCTAGTATCGTTGCGTAGTATTCTCCGGTTATGGTCCTTCCCTTTTTTTGTAATCAATGAGTATTATCCCCTCACAATCCCAAAAAACAGTAGCCATCAACTTTCCAGCCGACTCCGACACTTTGGCGGTTTGAATTTCTTTGACGGTGATGTACCCTTTTTATGCCATTGCATGGACTCTTGTTTGGACTCAGGCTCAAAATGATGAACCCATGTTTCATCTCCGGTAACAACCCGCTCCAAAATCTGTGCAGGTTCGTCTCCACACAACTCCAAAAATTGTTTTGACGCATCGACGTGCTGTTGTTTCTGAAGCGGCTCGGCGTGAGCATTCTCGGTATCCATCTTGCACTGACTTTGGTCATACCCAGGTGGTCATGTAGGATTCACAAAATGGTGGTATCTGATGCTCCAACTAATGCAGATAACTGATTTTTCTTCAAACGGGTGTCCTCCAGTACAACTTTTTCCACTTTTTCGACGATGTGGTGGCCTCAACTGGCCTTCCTGAGCGGGGGTCGTCTTCAATCGACTCCCAACCATGTTTAAAAAGACCATGCCACTTTAATTCATTGATTTCACTGGGGCACTGTTCCCCATAAACGGTTTGCATTTCATTCAAAATGGTCTGAGCGTTCTTTCCTTGCTTGGTAAGGAATTTTATCACAGCACGGTGTTCAATTTTCTCCATAGTTTCAGTTTTCTTCCGCATTGACTTGTTTAGCAGGTGAATATTCGTAAACGAATGACGCAATAGGGCTGAAACTTAATTTATATACCAATGATGAGTCACCAATTAGTATGACACTAAACGAGCGCCCCTATCCCTACTCCATCCCCTCCATTACACGAACTTTTAGACCTCCCCTCGTATTTCACCTCAAGAATAACCAGTATAAACATTGTTAATTCCAATTCTTTTATACATCTAGACCCAAATAGTCGTGGATAATTTCTGCAATTTTACTTATATTGCATATTTTTTTTTATGTTAGACATTTTTACCAATGTATTTTATTTCATATTTTATGCTTTTGTTACATTTTTTTTTCATTATATTATATTTTCATTATTGTTTTAGTTTAAAAGTATTTACAAGTACTGAGTTACTTAACTTATAAACGAAGAATGTAAAAGCTCATTAGGGCGTGTAATAAATAAATAACTAAAAATAAATAATGAAATACAACGAAAACAATTTCTTCATCAGATTTCGAAAAACTCTGCATAAAGCCCGGGCAACGCCGAACACAAGGACGGCCAAAGAAAAACTCTGCATAAAGCCCGGGCAACGCCGAACACAAGGACGGCCAAAGAAAAACTCTGCATAAAGCCCGGGCAACGCCGAACACAAGGACGGCCAAAGAAAAACTCTGCATAAAGCCCGGGCAACGCCGAACACAAGGACGGCCAAAGAAAAACTCTGCATAAAGCCCGGGCAACGCCGAACACAAGGACGGCCAAAGAAAAACTCTGCATAAAGCCCGGGCAACGCCGAACACAAGGACGGCCAAAGAAAAACTCTGCATAAAGCCCGGGCAACGCCGAACACAAGGACGGCCAAAGAAAAACTCTGCATAAAGCCCGGGCAACGCCGAACACAAGGACGGCCAAAGAAAAACTCTGCATAAAGCCCGGGCAACGCCGAAGAAATTACGGTGCCAAAAATAGATTTATTTATTATTATATTTTTGAATGTAGCTATTACTTTGTGGTTATCCATTATAGAAAAATGAAACAATATAACTTTGTATAAACCACTTATATGATGTGCAAATCCGACAATAAGATTTATTTATTATTTATTTGTTTATTTATCTATATAAAGTATGTTTACATTAGGTTATTCGATGCCTGTCTCACTAAGATATATCTGTGTCCAGACAGGCGTAGAGGGTACATAAATTAATAATATATTGGAATACAAAAAAATTACTTTATTTGACGTTTATGAAGTTTTTTAGGGTTATTTGGGGATTGGATTATATGTGGTTATTTGTGTGTTTTTTCAGAGTTTTGGTTTGAAAACGTTAAAAACATTCGTGGAAAGATGATATTATTATATTGTGGCCGAAAGCGGGCTATTATTGCTCTGCTAACCCTGTCTATTATACGCGAGACAATACTTTTTGCACCCAGAGATGTCTTCTGTTAATCTTTGCATCATTCCCATTGCATAAAAATGAAATGTTATGAACATGGTTCACAGCACAAACATCATGATTTTTGTATTCTAATCAATTGATTATCAAAACCCAGATTATAAAGATATTTTTTATATTATTTTCCCTTCAAACAATATTTCGTTCCTTGGTGAGGGGCGACATATTATGTCATCTTTACCACTAAATCTATCTTTAAACTAACATCGCTAGGTTAAATAAAAGTAAATATTTTGTAACTATTGAGTTAACTTTTATCTAAACGAAGTTGAAACTACCCATTTTTGTAGGAAATGATTAAAATTATTCTGCTTAACTTTAACTAAAAAGTAACTTTAACTATTTTCGTTGCAACTGGCCCTAAGAAAAATAAAAACTGAAATACTTGCAGAACTTGATAATAAAATTATTAAATTAAATTTAAATAAATTATTTAAAAATATATAAAACATTACTCTTTTTATCTGAAATCGAAAAGCTCTGCGATCTTTCTAGGGTTAAATATTCTCTCACAGAATATTTAAATAGTCGAATAATTCAGTTTTATTCATACGGTCGTCAATTTACCTACAATACGGATATAAGCTCTTTGTAAAAATAATTCATAATGTCTACTATTAAAAACAATAGGTCAAAACGTAGCTTAAGTAATATTTTTACACTAAATTGTGTGAAGCAAGTGTTTTCCGCCGGTAACTTAATTGAAACTTTGCTCCCAGTACGGTTTTTGGGTCTTTGTTTTGGCGTCATGCCTTTTAATTTCATCGTCAAGCCAGGAAAATCAAGAGCTGTTCCAAACGTTATTTCGAGTATCATCGCTATTGGTTGTTTAGGATTCTTCCTCTATTGCTCAGAGATATTATTTTATTATAACAAAAGTTGGTTTAATACCAGTTTGACAAGATTAGAGATCTTTGAAGATTTCTCTGATTATGCCTACCTTTCTCTGGGGTTTTGTAAGGTATTTCTTATGACTTTTTCTTCAATTGCATCTAGACATTCAGACGCCAGGACCATGGAGCTATTGACCGAAATTGAAGAGATATTTGCAGAGTTAAATGATAAAAACGATTTTTCAAACGTGAAGTTAAATATAATCGGTATTATAGGGGTGATTTGCTGTTTTGAAATAGTTCAAACATCAATTTACATCGGCTACTTGTTTCATAAACATAGCTTTCGACTCTACACGATGACTGTTGTTATATTTGTGATAAGCTCAACGACACTGATAATATTCAAGTCCTACGTCAAAATTTTGTCTTTTTATGTAAAGGGTTTAAACAGGCTATTACTAAACATGGTGAAGAGACCTAATGTGGGTTCATCAGAACATAATTTCTTCTCCAAAGTTCCTCACAAACCAGTATTAAGAAATGAACCGCTTTACTACCTGTATTCGGAATCGCAAGATTATTCGAAAAGATTGAATATTTTGATGCGAATTCATGACAGGATTTGCGATTGCGCCGACAATATCAATAGTGCCCACGGGTTTAGGAATCTTGTTGTTCTTGCTTACGGATTTGTTACTACAGTATTAAATTTGTTTACCGTAGTGGCTACATGCTTATATTGGACAGGGAATTATATCGAAAAAACTGTGGTTTTCGTTTACGTCGGTCACTTTATTGTGAATTCGTTTGTGTTTTACGATACGATTAATTCATGTGAAGAATGTTTAAATGAGGTGATTTCTTATTACTTAAAGATTGTTCATTTTGTTAATTGTTTGCACTTACTTACCTAATTGCCTTTACCCTAATTATCCCCATGCCAGATTCTTCAACTTTGGATCAATGTCATTTTCAATTGTTTTTCAAATGTCAGTATTCTCAAGCGAGTGTCTGCTGATTACTCTTTTTATAGTATCCACCATTGTTTTCAAGCCGGGGTTACGATAGCTTCTCTGTAAACTGAACTTGTTGTATAGAGCCCGCACATACTTAGTACACAATAGCAGCTGACATTGTACAAATTCGTATCCTATTAACGATTTGTTCAAATGCTTGTGCCAAACAGGTCGGTTGTGGAATGGTTTGCCAGCTTATCTTTTTCCCCATCCTAGAAAATGGATTGTGTCATCTAGATCCAGGTTTCCTCTTTTCTGTCCTCAGAACGACCCTACTAAGATTTACTTTGAATTTTCTCGGTGTGTCAACTAACTTTGAAAAGAAAAAAGTGGGAAGACCCAGACTGAGGTGGGAAGACGAAGTAAGAGGGGATGCAGCACAGCTTCTCTAGGTACCAAATTGGAAGTCAGCCGCTGAGGACAGGATGAGTTGGAGGCGACTGTTGCAGGAGGCCAAAGCTCGATATGGGCTATAGCACCATCGAAGAAGAAGAAGAAGTCAACTCACTTTACCTGTTTCTTTGAAACATTCAACTGATCGCTTTAAAGTTTCTCGTTATACAAAATTGCGGTGGCTTTGTTGAATAATATTTACAATAGAATTGATGTATATTATTTTTCCTTATTTACAGGCTAAAGAAACAGCTTCCATAGTGAGCAGATTGTGCTTGAAAGAAGTAGACGAGAAAACTAATCTAATGGTAAGATTTGATACTGTATCCACGTCAAGGAGTTTCGGAGGAACCCCTTTTCACGAAGACGAAAGTGTTCCACAAAAACAGAATGAGTTGGCTTGGAATTTGTTCCAGAAGTCCTGGTGTTGCATCTGAAATTGGTAGTGAATTACAGCTTCAGATGCACTTGTTCATTTTTAAGCATGTACAATGCCATTATTTGTAATGATCCAACATGTTTGAGTAGTACAGACAAGGTCAAATTCTCCCCAATTGTGGATGCCCCACATCTGGTCTGTGGATCCAGCATCAGTGAAGTCTGTAATGTAAGGGTTTCTCGGGAAAGCTTGAGTTATTCCAGTATTAACCAGGTAATTTTTGTTTGTGGATACTCCAGAAGGTCCATTAACAGTTATCGCAACTTGAACAGGTCCTGTAGATGTCATTTCAATTTTCACCCACTTGAGTTTTACTCCTTTGTCTGCGAATTCCGTCGGGATTCCGTCTTTCGCTTCTTTCTTTTTAATGACTATAACATAGCCATCCCTCCTAACTTTACTAAATGCATTAGTACTACTAGCATTTCTAAAATTGCTTCTAGGCCCATTTCGACCACGTCGAAAACATTTACTGTATACCATTTTATAAAGTACACAAGTTATACCTTCAACGATCGCCGATCGACTAATTCGTGTGAGTGAAACAAAGCATTATATATATTATTACACAAGATTACGTCACCGTAAAGGTCATTCACGCCCACTCATTCAAATTTCATGGAAACAAACCACAACATTAGATTAGATAACGCTTATCTACATCCACCAGTACAGAAATACAGAACAACCACTGCTCGCCGCC
The DNA here is from genome assembly GCA_929108145.2 of Limnephilus rhombicus. NCBI lineage: Eukaryota > Metazoa > Arthropoda > Insecta > Trichoptera > Limnephilidae > Limnephilus > Limnephilus rhombicus. Next base: position 21,743,363 of record OV815288.1, read on the forward strand.
GATATAAGCCGGGATTTCAGTTCTTTATGAATTACTGTGAATATTTTAGAATACACGAAACGAAATCGTGTTTGCTGGAATCGGATGATAGTATGTGTAGGAAAGAATAAGGTATGGAACATGGAGGTAGGTAGGTAGAGGAGGTGTTCACATGAAAATTTTGTCGCCTGATTGCGGTAGTAAAGTATGAGGTGCGGGGCCTGCAGAGGGCGAATTTAAAATTAACTCGCCCTTCCATCTAGCTACACTGGTGCAACATTTAGCCAATATTTTTTCGCTATTTTAAACGCTTCACGCATTTATTTCCTATATTATTAAATTATATAATTTTTTTACAAAAACAAAAGTACTAAGTAGTGTAATTTTAATTCAGAGACCTTGCAAGCAAACAATATTAACAAACAGTTAACAACTGAAAAATAAGTTAACAAAAGCCGATAAAGGCAATACAACATTAATAATGAACCGTGTTTCCCGATTAATAATTCTTATTATATAATTCTTCTTCTTTTAATAATTCTACCAATTCACAAATTATTTTCCTTCGATGCAGTAAATTTGTTTCCAAATGTACCTATTGCCGAATGTAGAAATATACTGTCTAATTTATAAACCAAATCCAATCTACGACAAGATCTTACCGATGATCTGATCCGTTTGTTTAATATTTGTCTTACCAAAACCATTTTAAATTTACCGATGTTATCAGTGGCGTAGAATGCTTTGGAGGGGCCCTGAATCAAAAATAGTTGGGGGGCCCAAATGAAGGGTAAATATTTCTCACCTCTCGCCTCTGAAGGCCAGGGGCCCCGTATCATCGATACGGCTGATACGGCGGTAACTACGCCCCTGGATGTTTTTTTTTTTTTTTTTTTTCAATTATTAGTGGCTTTCACCCTTCAAGGGTGTTCTAGGCCATCATTTATAATTACAGAGAAAGGAAAGGTGAATTTATATATTAATTTTATTTAAATGTGCAAATTTCAGAATTTTATGGAAGATTGGAGTAGAGTTCAGACTTAGAAGAGATGAGATGTTGAATGGAGGAGAGGCAATTTTTGATAACGCTTGATAGAAGAGAGGATATTTATTTAGAGAGGGACAATCAAAAAATATGTGATCTAAAGTTCCCACATCTAGACCACAGAACGTACAATCTGGGGAGTCAAGCACATGAATTTTATAAAGGTGAGAAGGAACGGAACAATGTCCGATTCTCATACGAATAAGTAAGGAAATTTCTTTTTTGGAAAAATGGGGGAATTTTTTAAACCACGGTTTTGATGGGATAGTCCTTTGTATTGAGGCGTAGCGGGCACCCTTGGATTGACTAGCAATGTTCCAATACTCTGTCCAAACATTGCGGGATCTATCTTTGATGATGGAAAAAATATCAGACAGGGGAATATGGTTTACGAGGGTAACGGTAGGGTTAGACGCTCCTTGTTTTGCCAAGGAATCAGCAATATCGTTACCCACTATGCCAACATGTCCAGGAATCCAAATCAGAGTGACAGTTTTTCCAGAGCTTTGAATGGAGGTTATCAATACTCGAATAAGACATACAAAGTGATCATCAGGATGAAGAAGAGGACTTGTTTTAAGTTTTTGGAGGGAACTGAGAGAGTCAGAGAGAACAAGAGAATGTTCAAAATTATTTTTTATTATATATTTGAGAGATTCAATAATCGCAATGCACTCGGCAGAAAATATTGAAAATTGGTTTGAAATTGAATAAAATATTCTTTCATTAGAATTATTGTGGTAAATGTTAATACCAATACCACAGTTAGGAGAGTCCGGAGATTTGGAGCCATCAGTAAATAAAAGAGAAGAGTTGGGCCATTTAGAAGAAATAATGTCATTGAACATATTATTGACAGTACGGGCTGGGAGATTGGAATGACTTTTAAGAATGCCGATCCCTTCTAATATCGTTGGGGATAGGGTGACGTGACTATATTTTAATTTGTACAAAGGAAGAAGATCATTTTTGATAATTTGAAGCTCTGAGAGAGAGCGAAAATTTTTACAGATGGCAGGGAGAGGTTTAGTTCGAGCTCTGATTGTAGATGAATGTGTTGAGTCGTTGATCAACGAGACTCTGGGAATAATCTGATGACTTTTAGAATTTAAACATTTAAGAACAAATTTGTCAGCAAATAATTGACGCCTTAAATAAAGAGGAGGATCAGAACATTCTACTTGAAGGGAATTGATGGGCGACGATTGCATCGCGTCAGTTATTATTCGCAATGACTTAGATTGAATTTTGTCTAATTTACTGAGTGCATTTTTGGATGCAGTACTAAAAAGTGAGCAGGCATAGTCGAGATGACTTCGAATAAGTGCATTGTAGAGCAACTTAATGCAGATAGGATGAGCACCCCACCAAACGCCAGTCAATGATCTGATAATATTTAAATTTTTTTCACATTTAGTAACTATATTATTAATGTGGGAAGACCATTTAAGTTTCCTATCAAATGTTACTCCCAAAAATTTTACTTCGGAAGCATTGGGGATTGGCGAGTTTTTAAATAAAATTTGAACAGGGGGATTATTACGACGATTTGAGAAGGTAACACACTGACTCTTTTGTACTGAAAGTTCAAGACCATTTAAAGTAAGCCATGTGCAAAGGGCATCCATGGCTTCATTAAGATATTTGACGGCGGATGGAATGATTTTGGATGATAAGAAGAAAGCTATGTCATCTGCGAACTCAACGACTTTTACTTGAGGGGGAATGGTGACATGCATATCGTGTGTGTATATATTATACAGTAAGGGGGATAATACATCGCCTTGGGGTAAACCCTTCCAAATTGACCTACTCTGAGGAGTAACATCTGGTAGCTCAATGAAAATTTTCCTATCGAGAAAAAGATTAATAATAGATTGGACAAACATGAGGGGTAAGCCAAGGCCTAAAAGTTTTTTTTTAAGAATTGGGATGGAAACATTGTCAAAGGCGCCTTCTATGTCTATTAAGACTGCAAGACATACTTCTTTGTTAGAAATGGATAAATTAATATCAGTGCTGATGATGGCAAGGTTATCTTGGGTAGATTTCTTTTTCCTAAATCCAAATTGGGATGGAGAGAGGAGATGATTACTCTCGACAAAAAATTCTAACCGGTTTTTAATTAATTTTTCATAAATTTTACTAAGGGTGGATGAAAGAGCAATTGGCCTATAGTTGGATCCAGAATTGGGTGATTTGTTTAATTTTAGAATTGGGATGATTATTTGAGAACTCCAGTCATCAGGTATTATGCCAGTCTGGAAGATTTTATTTAAGATGCTTAAAAAGTGATTTAGAACATTATCATTACTATTTTTGATAATGCTATAAGGTATACCATCTCTGCCTGGAGATGAGTCCTTGACTGTTGATAAACAATTTTTTAATTCAATTAAAGTGAATGGAGAGTCAAGCCAATGATCAGACATAGGAGTGTTGTGGATTGGAGTTATTTCATCTAAGTTAGGTACAGAAGGGGGGGCAATTTTGTCCAAAAACTCGTCTATCCATTTAGAATGAGAAGCTCGAGGAGATGTTGGACTGAAGGAGGATCGAAATCTTCGAATCATAGACCAAACTTCCGAAATTGGAGTGTTCGGAGATACTGAACTGCAGAAGTTGTACCACCCGGATTTTTTTTTTGACCTCAATACCCTTTTGGCATTGGCTTCGGCATTTTTGTATATGAGATAGTTCTCCATAGTCATATTGTGACGATAGGAAAGAGATTTAGCTTTCCGAATTCTCACTACTTTGGAACATTCCTCATCCCACCAGGGAGTTGGAGGGAGTTTTTTGAGAGATTTGGTTTTAGGGGGAGGATTTGATTTATTGATTGCAGTTACAAGCATTGATTTGAAATTATCGTAGTCATCTTTGACAGATAATGTATCGGTATAGGATAAATTTTGTATAAACTTATCCATATGTGAGTTAAATTCGTCCCATTTGGTGTGTTTTGTTTTAATCTTTGTCGAAATATGGGACTTGTCTGAATGGAAAGAAGTTTGATAAGTGATGGTGATCGGGAAATGATCACTGGAGCAAGGGTCGGGGGACACCACCCACGAGGAGAGAGGTGCCAGATTAATAGAGCATATGGAGAGATCCACTGCACTGGGGTTTGTGTTGGGGCGAGAGATTCTAGTAGGAGATCCGTCATTCAAAAGAAAAAGGTTGGATTCATCTAGGAAATCCATCACACTTCAACCGTCTCGATCACAGAAAGCAGAACCCCAGACGGGGGAATGGGCATTAAAATCACCCAATAAAAAGAAAGGAGGGCTTAGTTGACGGACAATTTGCAACCACGCTTGTTTATTGAAGTGCGATGTTGGGGGAAGATAGATAGAAACAAAGGAAGTGTCCTTTATTTTAGCTGCAACCATTTGAAAGTCAGCATTGGGGGGTTTGATATTATTTATTGGGAAAACCGGAAGGGATTTTTTAATAAAAAGGGCAGCACCACCGCCCGTACCTTCCGGGCGATCATCGCGGAGACAGGAGTACCCTCCCACATTAAAGTGGGTGGATGGAGTAAACCATGTCTCCGAGACAGCAGCCACAGAAACAAGGTTTGAATTTAATAGGTTAAGAAGGTTTGATTTGTTAGAAATAGCACTGCGGCTATTCCACTGAAGAATTCTGACATCTTGAAGAGCCATTTTGAATAAATGATTTTAATGTGGAAATAATAGAAGCAGCGTTGGACGGTAGATTAGTTTGAGAAGAAATTAGGTCAATTAGAAGCATAATAAGAGTTTGAATAAATGAAGAATTATCTTGGGAGAGTTGTTCAGAAAGCTTTTGATAGTTTGTTGAGGATGAATTATAATTGTTTGCACACCCATTTGTGGCGTGTGAAAGAGGAGAACCATTGGGATTTAAGAGAAGTGAGTTGTGTTGTTGCTGATCGTATCCACGAGCCTGTTTAGAGATAGGGTTTTTGTATGTGAATTTTGTTGAACGGGAAGATGTTGAGGAGGAGGCGAGAGGGTTGGATGAAGAGTTACTGGATAAAACCTCGGAAAATGATTTTTTGACAGGCGGGAATAATTTAGAAGCCTGCAGAAAAGACAAGTTCTCAGAGGCCATAGAAATTTTTATATTTTTTTGGCGAGATTGTTCGGGGCAAGAAGAGTTAATGGCGGAATGAGCGCCTAAGCAGTTAAAACATTTAGGTGAAGAGAGAGAAGAACATTGGTCAGCCGAGTGGTTTTCTCCACATTTGAAACATCTGGGAGGGGATCTGCATGCAGCTTTGGTATGACCAAAACGGCAGCAGTTGTAACATTGAGTGGTGGGATAAGTGTACATTTCAACTGGTAAGGAGTTGAAAAATAAATAAATATGGGAGGGAAGAGATTGTCCTTCGAATGTGATGACGACAGATTGGGAGGGCTTCCAGGAAACGATGCCCTCAGAGGTGTCCTTATAATTTAGCCTCCTGGCTTTTATGGGATTGCCGATATGTTGGGGGGTTGAAAGTGAGGACAGGATTTCTGGAATGGACAGATCGGTCGAGATACCCCTGACCAGGCCCATTCGAGTGACATTGAAAGTTGGGATGTACGCCTTGAATTTAGAATTTGATGAAATAAATATATTTTTGATAAAGTTGTTGGCGGCTGAACCCGACAGGAATTCAACAGAGATTCGGAAGCGACCCTCGGCTTTAACACCTCCAGGTTTAATCGAAAGGTTCTTGTTATTTGAAAGAAATTTACCAAATTCAAGAGGATGGATGGTTTTACCTTGTTCAGTTTTTTGCGCATATACAATGTAGGGGCCACGGGAATGAGTAGAGTAAAAGATTGTTGGAGGAGGTTGAGGAAGAGCTGGAGGGGACTGAGGAGACAAAGGCGAATCATGTTTTTTTGGGGAAAGGGGACTAAATTTTCTTTTTTTAATTGAGGTTAGGATGACAGATTCATTGTCTGAAATGTTTGAATGTTCTGAAAAGTCTATTTTATCTGAAATGTCTCCATCTGGAGGGTCAGGAGGGGGATCTGGGGGCTTTGTAAGGGGTACAGGAGGGAAATCCTCCTCCATTGTTCAAAAAATTACAGCAAATATAAAAAGTGACAGAAGTAAAAAAATTATATAAATATCTGAAAATGAGCAGCAAGAGTGACTCCTGGAAGATCAGGGGGGAGAAGATTCCAACACACTAAACTTTTTACAGCCAAAACACAATAAAAAGATTGGTTTAAGAATATTTTTTGAAAGAGCAAAACAAAAGAACTGATGACAGCCAAATGTTATTGTTGCGAGTCGCCCCTGGATGTTATGCACATTAAAAAAATGAAGGTTTACCAATGGGTTTACAAAGAGCCCTCTTTTTGAAGATATCGTTATGGATAATCAGGAATCCTTTTTTTAGTTTAAACTCAGTTCAAATTTCTAATACATATCTCTACTAAATTAATTTAATATGTTTTTATATAATCATGACGAAGGTTCAGGTTAAATCGAAACCGGTTGGTTTTACATATTAAAGATATGTACAATGAAGTTGTATTCAAACTTCTAATTCTTTAAATATTAATAAGAGACCTCTTTAGTTTCACGCCGAGCGGTGAATCATGTTGTGCATAAATAAACCAAACCACACACCATACCTACTGGATGCCTACTGGCCCGGTAAGCCATGCCGAATTGTGTGTACTTTCGTTTGTTTGACGTGATGTGCCTATTCGCCTTAGTGCCTTATCCTTTTTCTTCCTTCCTCGGTGGTATGGGAGGAACTGTACTGGAACACCGGGATGACCAACCACTGTATCACAATATACACTTTATATCATATGACATCAAATTATGCAAAGAAACATCCAATGCAAGCAACTGTCTAATCTTACAGTCAAACATCGCCAAATTACACAATTGGTGTATCGCTAGAATCTTATTCCTCAATATCGATAAAAGTAAGACATTAACATTTTGTCGAACAAAGACCCCGCTTTCATTCAAATATACGTTAGAAAACAAAATCTTAGAAAAAAATAACGAAATTAGGGATATTGAAGTTATTTTCGACACCCAATCAAATTTTAGAAATCACATGCAATAAATAACTAACAAAAGCATGAACACACTAGAACTATCAAATCTTAGATATCTTGGAAGTTAGAAAAATCGTATATTTGTCGCTAGTACGCAGCTTGTTAGAATACAATTCTGTAGTTAGGTCCCCATACTATCAAATTCTTATTAAGAAATGTTGAAATATTGCAGCACAAATTTTTACCATTTTTTTAACGTCCAAGTATTTATTTATTTATTTTTATTTAAGTACATAAAACAGGCATTATGCCCAAAAATTTATACACATGGATGATTTAATTTACAAAAATTATAACAAAAATAATATCAGTAATAATTAGCTACTCGTAAATACGCAAAAGTGAATGACGAACAAGAATGAGTAAAAGGTAGAGTACAAAAGAATCATCAGCAATTTATTATTGGCACCTGTGCTGATGGGACAATGATTTAGTAGGTATAATATTTCCTGTCTTTGAATAAAGGGCTTCATCACAATATCAGCTTTATACGATTGATGGTAAAATATATTTTTTGAAGTGATTGAATGGGTTATTAAAAATGTCAATTTCATTATTAGAGCAGTGTATAGTGTTATAATGTCTTAATGTTCGTGGTAAAGGGGAGAAATATCCTGTATTTGTGTGGTAGGTAGATATATAGAAAATATCTTGCATCCTCCTTGTTGAATTTCTTGACGGTGTGTTAATGTTAATTTGGGATAAAATGTTTGGTGTATCAACTGATGCATGTATAATTTTGTGCAGAAGCAATAAATCAGAAAGTTTCCGTCTTCCTGTCAGAGAGTGTAGTTTATAGTATAGAATTTGGTCTTTATACGTTCCAAATTGATCAGATATACCTTCGCGATAAGCAATAACACGGCTTAATTTTCTTTGTATGGATTCGATTCTTTAATTATGAATCTCATAATTGGGAGACCAAATAGTGGATCCGTAGTCGAGTTCGCACAATCTTTATATAATGTTAAAGTTAATTCTGCACTTTTAAAGCGATTTGTGATTCTAAGCGTTAATCCTAATATTTGTGACGCACTTTTTGAAATTGTATCTACATGTTTATTGAAGCTAAGTGATGAGTCAAATATCACGCCTAAGTCTTTAATTGAAGTTATGTTTAATAAAGCGACATTGTTAATGTGATATGTGTTTGAAAATTTATTTCTGTTCTTTGTGAAGGAAATTACAGCACATTTGTTTTTATTAAAATACAAATCATTTAGTGTGCACCATTCGTATAGTGATGATAGGTCTGTTTGCAAATCGATGCAATCTTCCAATGATGTGATTTTTTTGTACAGCTTAAGGTCGTCGGCAAATAGGAGATATTTCGAAAATTTTATTCTTAATACTATGTCGTTGATAAAAATTAAAAATAGCAGGGGTCCAAGATGAGAGCCCTGCGGAATTCCCGATGTTACAGTAAAAATATCCGCAGAGCATCCTCCTATAACTACTTGTAGTTTTCTTTCAGTAATGTAACTCTCAAACCATTTCAGAGTATTTCCACTAATGCCAAACTTTTCAAGCTTCTTAATAAGTATTGACTGATTTAACTGGTAAAGTACACATACCTACTCAAAACATAAACTATACGTTCTTACAAAACGCGTTTAAAAAAATGTTATTGATTTATTAAGTTAAAAGAAATATAACATTTCACTTTCTTAACTTAAGTACAAAAGTATTCTTAATTTTGCTATAACAATTTAAGATTAAACAGTTTTTTTTAAGATATTTATACTCTTCTCCGTTTTTAGGCTGTCTGGAATGAGATTATGCATTTGTGCACCCCCGTGGCCAATGCTTCTCTTGCCACTTTCAGTCTTAACAGTATTTGTGTTCAATTTATTATGTTGTCTAGTATAATGTTCGTGTACTTGTGACGCTTGTTGTAAATAAAATTTATAAATAATCGAAAATGCATTCCAGAAAATAGAAGAAAAATAAATGAATTAACTTATGTTTAAAATTATTCATTCCTAATTAGCCAGAGTGAGTTTCTGCACCTTATTGACTTCAAAGTATCAAATCAAGAAATTAGGCAAAATGTATTATTCTGCAACAATAATTCCGGGATCAACTACCACATATGTGCACCTATTCCTCGCTTTCATTTTCTGGGAAACAACTTCACCTCAAATATCGATATATTTAATATAAGCTTATGAGTATTTAAATTTAAAAGAATGATATTTTTATGTAGCATATTATTATTAGGATCGTGGCTTAAGAACAAATCTTATTGTTCACTTGACAATAAGGAAGTTGAGTCCATTTTTTTATCAATATACATATTCAAATTTAAAGACCAGTATTTTTTTTGTTTTAAAGTTCGTTTTCATAATTAAATTAATTCTCCAATTTAAATTTTATTAAGCCCGCCAAAACGAGCGGAATCCGAGCGCTAAGATGCAAAGTGTGTGTGTGACATCATTTGGGCTCTGAAAAACACGTCGCTTTTGCATTTTGTATGGAGATTTTTTAAATTCTTCAATAAGGAATTCCAGTTATTTTTTAATCAATGTTAACCGCCTATCAGAAATAATGGTATTAAAAAAAATTATCAAGATTTCATAATTAAATTTGTTTTTAAAGTTAGAATTTTTGTTTCTCCCGCCGAAATGACTCCCGCGCGAATCAATTCTGTCGACATTTTGTAGAAAACTTGAGCTCGCAGCTAGCGCCACACGCTAGCGAGAATTACGACTCCCGTGCGAACTAATTCTGACAGTTACGAAATCAGCTGTTGGTGGGTCGCCATCTTGAGGCAAGCGCTAGCGAGTAGCGAACAAAGTTGTGTGACAGTCAACAGTGACGTCACCACTAAAATTTGTTTTTACGACCCGATTAAAAATGGACTTTTTAATCATTTTTTAAAAACTCTTCGTTTAATATTATTAAATAAAACTTATATATTCAGAATCAGCGTTTATTGGTCTATATGAACATATTTTTTAAAGCCATAATATTTTTCACTGGATTTCCTTATTATGTAAGGCGTAGTCTTGATTAAGCTCGGGCCTCGCGCTCACGGGAGTGGCGCTTGGTGCTGGAGGGCTGGGAATAAATTCGGTGTTTGGGTTAAATTCCTAAAAAATAAAACTAGTTATTTTTATACTAATTTGGGGTCGGGGAATCCGAATCTGAAAGAATTAGGCGGCGGCAAGCAATATTAACAGAATTACACGACTTTAAAAAATTTTATACACATACAGGAAAATAGCCATTTTGGAAGCATTTTGATTCCTAGAAAATCAAACTAGTTATTTTTATACTAACTATGGGCCGGGGAATCCGAATCTGAAAGAATTAGGCGGCGGCAAGCAATATTAACTGAATTAAAAGACGTTAAAATTTTCTATACACACACACAAGAAAATAATCATTTCGGAAGTATTTTGACACACGCAGTACAAAGATCATAGAAAAAGAAGAAATATACAAAAACATGTGCCGGCAGTGTTACCAGCTCTCAAAAATATTTATCCCTATATCAATAATTTCCGACACGATAATTCTTCACATAACACATTAACCTGATGAATTACGACTATCTCAACGGCGTATTCTTAAACCAAAAGTATGAAAATTCGTAGTCTTAAAAATGCGTAACCTAACCTAACCTAACGTTAGGTTTGTGTAACATGGTTTGTGCCCCTTTATACCGCCTGCTCGCGTCACGGCAAAAAAACATCCCTGTTTTCAAGTAGTTTAGCGGCTACGCTAGGTTTGTGTAACATGGTTTGTGCCCCTTTATACCGCCTGCTCGCGTCCCTAACCTATCCTAACCTAACGCTAGGTTTGTGTAACATGGTTTGTGCCCCTTTATACCGCCTGCTCGCGTCACGGCAAAAAAACATCCCTGTTTTCAAGTAGTTTAGCGGCTACGCTAGGTTTGTGTAACATGGTTTGTGCCCCTTTATACCGCCTGCTCGCGTCACGGCAAAAAAACATCCCTGTTTTCGAGTAGTTTAGCGGCTACGCTAGGTTTGTGTAACATGGTTTGTGCCCCTTTATACCGCCTGCTCGCGTCACGGCAAAAAAACATCCCTGTTTTCAAGTAGTTTAGCAGCTACGCCGGGTTTATGTAACATGGTTTGTGATACAAAAGAACGTGCCCCTTTATAACGCCTACTCGCGTCAAGGCATAAAAACTCCACAATACTAGTTGGTGTACCTTCCTAAAATATTTGAGAATCAATTATAAAAAATAAGTACTTAAAATATAAACATGTTATTTTACGTTATAAATATTACTGCTTAATGGCAACACTTAATTTTGTGTGGTAAAAACATCTATGTTATCGTGTTTTTCTATGATCTTTGTACTACATGTGTCAAAATACTTCCGGAATGATTATTTTCATGTGTGTGTGTATAGAAAATTTTTAAGTCGTGTAATTAAGTTAATATTGCTTGCTGCCGCCTAATTCTTTCAGATTCGGATTCCCCGGCCCATAGTTAGTATAAAAATAACTAGTTTGATTTTCTAGGAATCAAAATGCTTCCAAAATGGCTATTTTCCTGTATGTGTATAAATTTTTTTAAAGTCGTTTAATTCAGTTAATATTGCTTGCCGCCGCCTAATTCTTTCAGATTCGGATTCCCCGACCCCAAATTAGTATAAAAATAACTAGTTTTATTTTTTAGGAATTTAACCCAAACACCGAACTTTAGCCGAGGGCTGTTGTCGGAGACCATTAGCCGCTTCCTGGCTCCAGTGATCCGATGTCTCCGATGGCCGGCGAATTCATTCAGCCTTATTTCCGTAAACATTGTCGATGCTCTGCTGTAAGTTCCTGCCGCCATTACGGTTGCACGTGCTTAATTTTCTCTCGTTTCAATTCAAAATAAAACCGGATAAAATCGCTCACGAAGGTTTAATTTTGTAACATTTGGGTTATGGGACTTCTTCCGTAACCTAATTTTATAATTTCGGTGCGTCCCAACATATTTTTAGTGGTTTTTTGTTCAATTTAAAAGCATTTTGACATTTAAATTCTGTGAAATTTTTCTGACATTCTAATAAAAATTTATTTGTTTACATTTTGAATTTGGTGTTTTCCTATGGGGACTAGGTCCCTGACAACAAGTTTGTTTTTTTTTTTTTAATAGCTTGATTTGTCGGTGTTGTTTAGTGTTAATGATTTTAATAGATTAAGGGCCGGTTTTATAAACGAAGTACCAAATTTCTGTTAAGTAACGAACCATTTTTCGTTAACGGACCGCTATCTGATCGTTATTTTATTTTACGTACTATAAACAAATTCGCATTACTAGCGGTCATCGGTTACGTTTATTTATTTATTTATTATTAGTTTCAATAGCAAGGTTTAGTCCTAAAGTTTTTTTACTGGCAATGTTTTTGGCAAATTATTGTCTCTGATATTGTTTTTATCTATGGATATTACTTTAGCTGTCAAAGTTGATAGTTATTTATGCAGAAGTCCTGAACTGTGTCACTATTCATGGTTATGTAATTGTTTCTCAAGGAGGCTATTATTTTAGTAACTCTAATAACATTTGAGCGCCGACAAGCAACAAAACGGATCGTTATCCGTTTAACTGGTCAAAATCAGTCAGTTAAGCATTAACCGAAACTTAACCTACCGATAACCTAACGAACGTTTATAAAACGCCAAAATCGGGCGGTAGACCAAATAAAAAAATGGTTCGTTACTTAACAGAAATTTGGTACTTCGTTTATAAATTGGCCCTTAAAATTATGTTAATTTATTTTTGTTTTAATTTATAACTCATGACCGTTTCTAAATTTCATCTTGCACTTCTTTTTTAATTTGTTTTTTTTTTATCATGGCATCGTCTGATTCAGAAGATGATGAAAGCTTTCAAAGAATGAGGATGGAGTATCCTAACTTAACAGCTAATAGTTGTGTACGACCATCCACATCTGCGTCTATATCTACGTCAGTTAATAAAAATGATGTCAATGCACTCAAGGATTCGATTAAAGATGATTGGTTCAAGATGATTTCTGAACAGTCTAAAGAATCTGAGAGGATTATTGACAGTTATGTATCAGTTGATATCTTCCAACCAATTATCAACCAAATGCTTTTGATTTCAACTGTAATTAATGGCAAGAACAAATTAAACAAGGATAATTGCTCCTCCATCCTAGGATCAATTGAGGAGATGAGGAGATGCCTTACCTCTTTGGCAATCACAAAAGTCACAAAAATCATCTCAAAAGCAGAAACGCTTTCAAAAGTTCTAGATGTACAATCAAGCATTTCAGAAAAAAATGACATTCTTATCAACAAAGCGGACAAAATTTCAATGACGCCTACTGAACCACTCAAGAGAAAGACCTATGCGGGGGTTACATCAGGTGAAAATTAGTCAAAGAAACTGATTTTTAATGAATTAGAGCGACCCACTCCTTCCCTGCAGCCCACTGTCCTATTTTATCCGACAATCCCGGAGGGTAAAACATCAGAAGACCTACAAAAAAAGTTAACATCTGTTCTCAATCCTCGTGATGATGGTTTCCAAGTCATTCGAACGAGGAAAATTAAGGGTGGAGGTATTGCACTGCAGACTACTACAGCGGTAGGTGTCAATAATATTAAAAAGGCAGTTCAGTTGAAAAACTAACTGCTACAGGAATCAAAATTGTAAGTCCCCAAGGCAGATTACCTAAAATTGTTTTATACGATGTCCCAAAAGGAGATCCCTCTCTGGATTCGGCTCTTTTTGAGGAAATTTTTAAGGACAACATTGATGTTAAATGTAATGTTTCAAAAGATGACCATTTAAGAACGATGAGAAGGGTTTCTCTTTTTGGTAAAAGGGATAGCGCTAATATAAACATGATTTTGACATGTCATCCTGAGGTGAGGAAGGTTCTCATTGACAGTGGTTTGTGCTTTCTTGGGTGGAATGCCTGCCGTGCACGGGACTACGTTGGTGCTACCCGCTGTTTTAAATGCCAACAGTATGGACACATAAGTAAATCATGCACGCAGGAGCATTCCACTTGTCGCCACTGTGCAACTACTGGCCACGATGTGGAGAATTGCCCCAAGAAGTCACAAGCTGCCGTCTGTGCAACTTGTACACGTTTTAAAAAACCTGCCTCACACAGTACTGGGGATCGACTTTGCCCAGCCCAAAGTGTTGCAATTGAAACACAAGTCAGATTAACCGACTATGGCTTCTAATAACATTCTTTCCCTTGGTCAGATGAATCTTCAGAGGTCTCGAGTGACCACGCTTGAGGCACTGAAGATTATGACTGACAAAAAAATTGACATTTTGCTCATTCTGGAGCAATACACCTGGTTAGGTAGAACGCCTGTTCAATATCCGGATGCGGTACTCGAAATTGGCCCAGCACCGGGGGCGGGAGTCTTGGTTGACATTTCGTTAATCAGTCCCCTCCTTCTTGTGGGACTGTCAAACGAGTACCAAACTTGTGTTTCACATAATTTTGGAGATACTGAAATTATTTTAATTTCAGTCTGTTTCAAATATTGTAATCCAGTAGGACCTCATATCTTGAGCCTGACACGCGCACTTAACGCGCTTAAAGGACGTAACATAGTTATTGGAGGAGACTTTAATGCTCGCTCACCAATGTGGTTTGACAATTTAGAACAACGGACGGAACGTTCAGATGCCGTCGAAGACCTTATTGCGGCTCAAGGTCTTTCTTTAATCAATGAATCTGGAAGTATTTTTACTTTCAGTAACATACATGGTGAGAGCAATATTGATTTAACTCTTTGCTCTGGATCGATTGCGGCCAAGATTTCTAAATGGAAGGTTTACTAATGTGCTATTAATTCTGATCACAGATTAATAACTTATATGGTGGGTGTCAAGAAGACCGAAGCTCCAATATCCTCCTGGAACTTCAAAACTACTCGGGCGAATTGGAATAACTTTGGGGATGCTCTACGTGATACTTTAAGGGGTTTTCATGATGTAGCAGCTAGAAATCTGGACAATTTGGGGAATTTTTTCAACGCGGCCGTTATCAGCTGCTGAATCGTCTCTGGGAAGAACAAACCCGAAGACAATTATTAGGTCTCCGTGGTGGTCGAATGAGCTGATTTTGCTAAAAGGCACCTTTAAGAGAGCTTACAGAGCTTTAGGAGTCTCTAGACGGGTTGGATGTACGGAGGAGGAGACATCCACCGTCAGGAGACAGCTTAGTAGCTCTCGTAAAGCTTTCAAATCGGCTGTACTTTTGGCTAAACGAGCTGCTTGGCATAACTGGGTTAAAGATGTTGGTAACTCTAACCCATGGGATATTCGTAGCGCCATTGAAAAAACGAGTAAAGGTTCTGACCGGTTTTTATCTAGTGTTATCAACAGTGATAACGGGAACTTTGAGAGTATTAACGTGGTGACTACTCTCAATACACTTCTGGGAAAGTTAGTTCCCTTAGATTCAGTAATTGGGGAAAGCGATCACCACCAACAGATTAAAAATCAATCACGGATTCCTCCAATCCTCTCCCAGGAGGAAAGAATTTCTAAAATAACTAAAGCTGAAATAGATATTATAAATAAGGGTTTGAGTCCTACGAAGGCACCAGGGCATGATAAGTTGAATAGTATAATTGTGAGGTATGTATGGATCCATGCCAAGGAAGAACTCTTTCAGGTTATGGAAACGTGTATGAGAAGGGGAGTTTTCCCTTCTGTATGGAAGAAAGGCGTGCTCAGGATCATACCTAAAGGGAACGACAAAGAAAGAACTGATGTTAAAGCTTATCGACCAATAACACTTCTTCCTGTATTGGGGAAAATATTGGAAAAAATTATTCAAAATCGTCTACGAGAAACATTAACACCATCATATGTACATCAATATGGATTCGTCCCAGGTAAGTCCACGGAGCACGCCATTATGACTGCGCTTGATTGGGTGAAGGTCTGCACAAAGAGGTACGTAATCGGTATCTTCTTAGATATAACTGGTGCATTCGGTAATGCATGGTGGGAGATGATTTTGACTAAATTAAAAAAATCGTAATTGTCCAAGAAAACTTTTTAATATATCTTGCGATTATTTTAAAGATAGAAAAATTATAATTTATTTTGGTGATTGCATCATTGAAAGAGATGTGGACATGGGTTGTCCCCAAGGTTCTCCTCTTGCACCGGATTTCTGGAATATTTTATTCGATGACTCCTCCAGGTTACCCTTACCTGAAGGCACTATTGCGATTGATTACGCAGACGACAAATTGTATTTGGTCTCTGAGGACAGTAGAAAAGAAGTTGAAAATAAAGCTGAAGAAGGTTTGAATATGATTCTTAACTGGGGAAAGGAAAACAGACTGACTTTTGCTCCCCATAAGACCGTGGGTCTCCTTATGAAAGGCTCCCTCAGTAGAGGTAGAAACCCTTTCATAAAAATGGGAGATACTGCAATCCGTTTTGTAGAGAGTACTAAATATTTAGGCGTTACATTAGACAGATCGTCCTCGTTCTTGACTCACGTTAAAAGCGTTTCTAGTAAGGCCCAGGCTCTCTTCTTAAAACTGAGAAGAATCTCAACTGCTGAATGGGGTTTACGTTTCCCTGCGCTCCGTCTATTAAACAGATGTGTATATGTGGCGCAAGTTTCATATGGTGCCTGTGTATGGGAACATTGACTGGGTAATTCACTTATTCATTCAGCGCTTAAGAGGGGCCAGCGAATCCCCTTACTGGCGCTTTCAGGAGCCTACAGAACAGTATCATCGGATGCTTTGCCAATATTGGCCGGCATTTTGCCAATTGATTTAGAAATTAGGTAAGTTTTGACAAAGAAGTGTCTGAAACGAGGAAAACCTGTAAACCACCTTGGTATTGAATTAATACCTGATGGAGCAGTGCCTCTCCCTGAACTTCTAAAGATGATAAGAATAAAAACGCTGAGTGAATGGCAGATGAGATGGGATAGATCGAATATGGGAAGATGGACCTTCTCCTTCTTTCCATCAGTTAAAATCAGAATGGAAGGAGCATATCTTTTAATGGACCACCATATCACCCAATTGCTTTCAGGGAATGGGGAGTTTAGAGGTAGACTTCACAGACCGGCTCTATCATCCCATCCCAGTTGCGCTTGTGGTGATACCGACCAAACAGCCGAGCACATTTTGTGGCACTGTGAGATTTTGACGAATGCTCGAGACGAAATGATTGATGGTTTACAAGTTATTACGAGACCTGCTTGGAATACAGATCTCTTCTCGAATAAGGTGAATTTTGAGTGCCTGAGGAAATTCACGAAAGCCTGGGTTGAGAGATGGCCTGTTCTTAGAGTCGCTGAGTAGCTGTAAAAAACTTAGGTACCAGGTGTATTTTGCTTCTGAATTCACGGACACTCTTCATTATTCCTTTACATTTACCGCTTGGATTTATTTTTTTATCATTTTTGTGTTTCTGTAATATGTTATTTCTTTTATTTTATTATGTATTATGAGTTATATGTTATATTTTACATTTGCGTTATGTTATTTTCTTCATTATATTTTCTAATAATTGCTTTGCGATTTGTTTTGTTTATATTAACTATATTACCTGTTAATTTATTTTTATTTTATTTTTATTTTTATTTTTTATTTTGCAGAAACAAACAGTACATTATTACAATAATTGGTACCAATGACATGTCGCTGTTATCTACTTATATTTTTGTGAGATAAATAATACAATATACCTAAATTAAGTTAGTAACTTATTAAAGGAGAGGGGTGTGTGAGAGTGTTTGTATGTGTGTAAATGCGCGTGAGGGTGTGTGGATGTGTGTTTTATGTGTGCGAATTCAGTGTGCTAAAAATGTTTTTCTTAAATTAAGGGAGAGAATCAAAAAATATATCGGTATTTGTGGTTTTTTTTAATTGAGTTGAAACTTTGAAGGATGCGGGAAATAGGGGAGTTAGCTGCAGCGTTCGTATTATTACTGGTTGTGTAAAAAAGGTTGGTGTATTTATGTGTATTTATTTATTTATGCCATGTTCCTTGTTTTGTTTTGTTTGTCTTTAACTATTTCAATGTTTTTTGGATGAACTGAACTCCAAATTTTTTTTTTCCCTATCCCCATATGGGGGTGTGCTGGACCTCGTCCCTGCTTCATCTTTAGTTAAATTATTGATTTTGCAGATCCTTCTCAAATCTGTCTGCGCCTCCCCCAATGACATGTGCAGGCTTGAGGTTTGATCGGACGACCTTGGCTGTCCTTTGTCCTGCCTCTGATTACCCAACGCTGAATTTTCGTTTAGTCTTCGGGTATTTTACCCCAAATATTCAGTTAACATTCTTTGAGGCTTCACTGAGTGGTTGTCTAAGGGACACGGAAGCTAAGTGTAGTTTTTTTTTTTTTTTTTTTTTTAATTCGTTTATTCCAGATCTCGGGGAGGGTGGTGCAGTCCCACGAGTTCCATATTATACATATATAATACATTAAATTAAAATATTTCAAGATGAAAGATATTTTTTTTTTTACATAATGAAAGGAAATAAATAAAAGAAAATAATAACAATACAAAAATTAAAATAAATTTTGAAAAAAAAAAAAAAAGTTTACTTTTTGTTATCTATTTCATCAGGAAGTGGCTCCATCGCTTATAAATGGGACCCTGCCAGAAGTGGAATGCTGCCATCACAAGAGTGTTTTCGCTCGAGGCCAATCGCGTTCTGTAGCTGGTGATCCGTTTTTTTATTAATGTTCGGAATCCGGGAACGCGCCCTTCTTCAAACATCTCGGTGGCACTGCAGTACCAGGACAACCCAAAAAGCGTTCGATATGAATTGTTGTACTGTATTTCCATTCTTTTTAGTGACGCTTTGTTGAAGTTGGTCCACAACTCCGAGGTATATAGGCTCGTGCAGTACGTGTTAAAAAGTTGCCTTTTTGCAGCTGGGCTGCACTTGTTAAATCTTCGAGAAATCATATTTGCCCTAATGCACAGTGATCTTCTCTGTCGCTCAATATCCGAGTCGTCACTGAGGTCCGCTGCTACGATGTGTCCCAAGTATTTGACCTCGATTTTTTCTATTATTTTTGTGTCGTTTAGACTGACGGGTAATACTTTCATGGTGCCTGCACCTGACTTGAATACGAGCAACACAGACTTAGTGGGGTTATAGACCATATTATGTTCAGCAGCGTATTCTTCACAAATCTTTAACAGCTTTCTCAGTCCTTTTATACTTGGTGACAAAATGACCATATCATCTGCATACGCAATGTTATTTACACAGTTATTTCCCAGGTGACAGCCTACGTTTGCCGAGGTGAGTTTATCGCTTAAATCGTTCATGTAGACGTTAAATAAAATCGGTGATAAGCTTCCCCCTTGTCTGACGCCGCATTCCATATTCACAGGTGTTGACATTTTATTTTTCCAAATAACTTGGTTCTCTTGTTCATGATGCCAGACTGCCAGAATGTTAATTATTGAACCTGGCACCTTCCTTTCTTTAAGTTTTTTCCAAAGTAGTGCGTGAGAAACCCGATCGAAGGCTTTACTTAAATCAAGAAAACAAGCATACACTGTTGTTTTTCTTCCCTTATAATATTCGATACATTGTTTTAAGCTGAATATTGCCATATCTGTAGACAATTTAGATTTAAAACCAAATTGATTGTCGGATGTGAATAGTTTGCCTTCTATTTGAATTTGTATAACTCTTTCAAATATTCTGGATATTATTGTGGCAAGAGATATCGGCCTATAGTTGGAAGTATTGGATAAGTCTTCTTGTCTGGATTTAACTAGTGGTACTATAATTGTACGTGAGAAGTTTTTTGGCATGTGCGTGTGTTGAAGAATCTGTGTAAATAATGTTGCTAGAAGCGTGTATATTTTTTCACCAGCGTTTCTTACATGTTCTATGCTCAGGCTATCATAACCGGGAGATTTTCCAGCTTTCATTCGTTTGACAGCGGTTTTAACCATATCTTCCGTAACGATTATGTTTTCGTCCTCATCTTCGCATGGTTTTTCTAAGAAGGTGGGTTCTTTTCTTTCCGATGTTTTCGCAAAGTAGGTTATGAAAATATTAGCAATCTTTTCTGCGTCTGATTCTCCTTCAATATGAGTCGATATCTGTGCTTTAGATTTTAAGATGTTGTTGGTTTTTTGCCAAAATTCTTTAAAATCTTTATCCTCAAATGCACCCGATATTTTGTCCAGTTTTATTTGTTCCGCTGTTTTTTGACATTTTCTTAGCTCAGATTTGAATTTTCTTCTCAATATTTTTCGGTTTTCTGCCAAAGGACCCGTCCGGGGTTTTCCATTTTCAATCCATTTCATAAGTGCATTTCGTGATGCTTCATAATGAATCGAAACACTGTCGTTCCATCCAGGAATATGTTTGGCTGTGGTGCTGTTATGTTTACGTCCACTCTCGAAGACGTTTTTTGCGGCCGTGCATAGTGACTCTACAATTCTCGCATACAGTTCATTGATGGCATCTTTATGAAAGTTATTTTTGCATCCTGACTTTTTACAGAGTTCGACACTGCTGCTGTAGTTAATGCGGTTTATTAAAAATGATGCTGTTACAGAATAGGACATGATCTGGGATATATTATGTGCTCTCCATTTTACTGGATCCAACGCAATCGGGGCAATTCCCTCCGTAGTGGTTATTCCTGTTGTTTCTAACCAAATAGACATGGGCCGGTGATCTGTCCAGTCAACATCGTATTTTATCGAAATATTTTTAGTCATCTTTTTAATTGTGGCCGTTCCTATGCAGTGATCTAACCAGCTCGTTGTATTATGTGCATCGCTAACGTAAGTGTAAGAATTTTCTGGCAGTTTTTCTACATCGACACAGTGATATTTATTTTCTTTGCAAAACGATAATAAATCTTTCCCAAATAATGTTTTTGGGTCGGAATTAAAGTCACCCATTACAAGGCAGTTCGTATATTGCTTGTCTTCAATAAGTGAATGTAAGTTTGCTAGGCATCTTGAGAATTCGGGTATGTTGTCATTACAGAAGGTTGGCATGTAAACTGTGAGAATGCACAACAATCCTTTATCCAGGGTTATTTCTATTCCCGCTACCCTACTATCGTTGCAGTCGATAGCCTTGGCCCTTATTGTGCTGCGCCACAATATGCCCGTTCCGCCGTGTGGTCAGACCGAAAGCCATTCACATTTTTTGTTGGTACTTGCCAATTGATTTCAGATTTATTGTATTTCTTATGTTCTCTATTTTATGCAGGTGCTTGCAGGTTTTTTACAGATGCAATGCCGCATCATGGAGTCTCATGAATGAGTTTTTCTATTGCCCTGTTTAATTTATCTTTGTCTTACTAACCTATTTTTTTTCATTTTGTTTTTCCTGTTAAACACTTGCTTACTGCTTACTAAAAACGTATGCATGGACACTGGAGGTCTAGATTCGTTCATAATAAGTAAGTGTAGCTTCGTTTAATCAAAAAATTAGAATCTTGCGAGAGCCTTGAAGGAGTAACCATCAGTTACTTATACCAGGGCGGGTAAGAGGTGGATTACCTCCACTGTACCTTCTGTATCTTAATATAATTCTGCAGGAGTTACTAGGTATATTGGATCCAGAGTCGTTCTATCGAGCTGATTCGGTAGTGAAACCATATTTCACACACATGTGAGCTAGTAAAAAATGCATTGAACAATACTTTCTTTAATGTTATTGCTTTCAATAACAATACTTTCTTTAATGTTATTGCTTTCAATAATAATACTTTCTTTAATGTTATTGCTGCATTGGAAGAATTTTGGGGCAATCGTTTTAGATAGTCTCCGTTGTCATAGGTGTTCTTAGCATTCCAACAAGGGACGCTTTCTGGTTTTGTGCTTTGAATTATATAGCTGAAATTGAAGAGCCGTAAATGCCCATGGAGGTAGCCGCGTTCTACCAACCCTTGTGCATCAGCAAAACCTTTGGAATCTCAATTCTTTAATTGAATTTTTTTGCTTTGTTGTAACTCATTCAGCTATTGAGCTGAATATTGAACCCTGAAATAATGAATTTGTTTCTAGTGTTGTGTTTGTTTCAGTTGCTTCAACTCTCCGTAACCTTGTTGAACAGATCTCCAGTATTTTCTGCTTATGGATTATTCAAATTGGACAGGTCACTGCTTCTGTCGGTAAGAAATTTAAAAGAAAATTTACCGACTAAAACAATTTTAGAAAGCATGGCGGAGCTCTTTCAGCTTATTTGCACATGGCTCCAAAGTCTACGGTAATTATCACCAAGAAGATGACCAACAAATGGTCAATAACTTGTTACTTTCACTTGGTTTTTTATTTACATGAGCTCCACACAGGAGGCCCTGAGGAAAATAATTTCCCTCAGGAAGTCATCTTTGGGGATGCTGTGTGGAGGTTTTTTTTTAAGGAAACGAAGGAGAGGAGAGTTCTGGGAAGGAAAAGGCTTAAGGGGTGGGTAGGAATCTGGGGTTCAGTATGTCCTGGTCATCCGCCTCCAAGACCTAGACAAACCTCACCCCATGAACCCGGGTACCCCTGCTAAATCACCAAAAGTAGCGAATCACTTGGGGTGACCTATGGCAGAGGCGTTGGTTATCCAATAAAGGTTCCCGGGGCGGCGGTACCCATTCCTGCCTCCCAAATATTACAAAAAAATATGTACAAAAAAATTGGGTAGCCAGGCATTTCTGAATTTACCTCTTTCTCCACCTTATTTGCTCCAGACTCATAACGCATCCCGTGGTAATAATTGGAGTTGTCGAAGTTTCACCGATTCCGGCGCGCGGTTGGGAATCTTTACGGTTATCACATATTTTATAAAAGTTGAAGAAGTAGATAATATTATTAAATCTAAACGAAACATGACACAGAAAATAAAAAAAGAAAAGGCACCATATTGTAGGAGGGAAAACAAAGAACATAGCCCAGCTGTTGAACTCTTTGGGAGCTTTCCAAAAAAAGCTATCATGAAATGTACTGTTTTTCTCGTTACAATGAATTGGTGCTCATGCCAAAAGGTCACTGATGTGCAAAAAAAAAACAAAGTAGGAGACAGAAACGATCCCTGTGAGACTCCAGCATTTATCGAAAGCGAGGAAGAGGTGAAACCGTCGAAATCGTCCTCTCCCTTAAAAATGTGTACAACCTTCAAAAGTTATTCCAATAAATTGAACATGTGAAAGTGGTCGTGTAAAAATATCATTAATAAACATTTACTACAGATCCTACGTTAAGCCTCGATGACACACGGTGAGTTACAAGCTACTATCTACTAAGTTTTAAAAGCGGGTAAATCGGCGAGTGAGATTGTCATGATGACATACAAAACCATCCACTCGCTCAGAAGCGTAGGAAACTGAGGTCGCTTTTAGCGCCAGTAACAAGAACAACGACGCCTGCGTGAACTAATTTTTCAGATTTCTGACAGTATAAATCAGCTGTTTATCGGAAGCCATGTTGGAAACGTAAATAAACCAATCACGAGCAAGCGGAGCAAGCGTGAAAGCGAGTAAAGTTGACGACCTTTCAACTTTTTTCGTAGATTATCAACAATCTGCTAGTTGCTGCTAGTTAGCAAGTGACACGATTGTTACATTGTCTATTATGATATTATATTGTCTATGCCGAGATTACATTGTCTTTTATATTATACTGTCTGTGTCGAGATTCCAGTCTGTAGACCCCTCTCTTACCAACAGCCGGCAACTCAACATGTAAAGTGTGAACAGTGTATCACCATATCAAGAATAAAACATTATCTTATTAATCTGGACTTCTGTTATTTAATAAACCCAGAGGTACAGAAAAACATGGTGTGAGAAGTGTTGTGATATAACTATTTGTCGAAATTACCTACATAATAGTGTCAAAAATAGAGTTTGCCAACGGAGACGAAAATACGTTCGAAGAATGGCGGAAACACGTGAAAACTCCGGTACGAAAATAATGAATACCTTCATACCTACAGAATGGACATCATGGATTCAAAGTTTTGAGATCTATTTAATGGCTACAGGAGCGGATCAAGAGGCTGAACACAAAAAGATTACAAAATTATTGTACAATATGGGAAAAACTGGATTACAAATATACAATTCGTTTAATGTTGATATATAGTCAATCACGTATAAAGAAGTTGTGGACCTGTTTAATAATCATTGTGTGCCGAAGAAAAACCTAACAATGGAAAGACACATTTTCTTCAATACGAGACAAAGTGAACACATGTCCATGGAAGACTTCATAGCGGAATTAAATAATAAAAGCCACAACTGTGAATTTGACAAATTACGCTCGTCATTGGTATTAAATATATTTATTTCGAACATGCATTCAAGACACAATCACATTAAAGAAAAATTATTGCAAATGGATAAAGTAACTCTGGACCAAGCCGTCGATATCGCCAAGACAATGGTGATTTCACAGAAGGATTCCGTACTATTGAGTGCTGAAGTACATGCCGTCAGAGCCACAGCAGTCATCACTTCGAAAGGCGAGGGAGGCCTTCAAGTCCATCTCTCCATCGTCAGCCGAGCAGTCAGTCGCCAAGGAGCAGAGAGCAGTACCACAGTCAACCACACGTCAGGTCACCGTCGCAGAGGAGAAATACGTCCCCCAGCTACAAAATATGTCAAAGATGTGGTCAGATACACCGTCATTCATGTCCAGCGACGAAAGTTAAGTGTAACACATGTCATAAAATAGGTCACTTCAGTCGTTATTGTTTTAAAAATAAATCAGTCGTCTCACACGTCAGTCAGACAAATAAAAATAAATATTCTAATGAATTTTATAATATAGAATCAGTCAAAATGTCACAAAACAATAGAAAACAAAATGTCAATTCTCTACTGTCAGTATGGAATTTTAATTTAATAATTAACAACAAAAATGTCACATGTATTTTAGATACTGGAGCAATGGTAAATGTCATGTCTTATACTTTTAAGAATTTAAAAATATCCGATAACACTATAAATAATTACTGTCAAAAATTAGTCATTTTCTGGTTTTCAGTACATTGTATTTTATCATGTCAATATAATGAAAATGAAATTTCAAATATAGATTTTGTAACAACACCCATGAACTGTCATACAATCATGGGTCTCCAAACATGTCAAGATCTGTGTCTAATACAAAGAGTATGTACCACTGCCAATATCAATAATAATTATGTAAAAAATATGCTAAAAATGTATAACGATATTTTTCAGGGCCATGGATGCCTGCCTCACAAATGTCACATCACCGTCGACCAAAACGCGATGCCTAAAATCAACGCCAGCAGACGCGTCCCGTTCAAACTACACACACGTCTAAAGGAGGAACTGAACCGCATGGGAGAGTTGATGGTTGTTCGAAAAGTCACAAAACCAATGTCTCATGGGTCAACTCTATGGTAATTGTTGAAAAACCTAATAAAAGTTTAAGAATTTGTTTAGATCCTAGAAATTTAAATCAAGCTATTAAGCGCTCACATTTTCAATTTTCTACATTAGAAGAACTCAGATACAAACTGAACGGAGCCAATGTTTTTTCTAATTTAGATGCAAATTCAGGTTTTTGGATGCTGAAATTAGATGAAGAAAGCGTAGATCTTTTTACTTTCCAAACTCTATTTGGGAGATATCAATTTTTACGTTTGCCATATGGTATAAACTCAGCACCAGAAATATTTTTTAGGGTCATGGCAGAAATATTTTCAGACATAGAAGGAGTCCTACTATTTGTCGACGATTTTCTTGTTTTCGGAGAAAATGAGGAAATTCACAATCAACATCTAGAAAAAGTTTTTCAAAGTGCTAGAGAAGTCAATTTAAAATTTAACGTTGATAAATGTCATTTTAGTCAGTCAGAAATAAAATTTTTAGGTCACATTTTTAATAATAAAGGAATCAAGCCAGATAATGCCAAAATTAAAGAAATTAGAGAAATGCTTAAACCTAGTTGTGTCAAAGATTTACAAAGATTCTTAGGAATGGTCAATTATCTAGGTTATTTATAAAAAAAATATCGACAGAATCAGAAATTTTTAGGAACCTTTTAAAAAAGGATTCGGTCTGGTCATGGGATGCGAACCATGATCTAGCATTCAAACGTCTACAAAATATTATTTGTACTGCGCCAGTCTTAGCTCATTATGACATGAACAAGTCGATAGTTCTGTCAGTTGATACTAGTCAGTCAGCGGTCGGAGCGGTAATTATGCAAGAAAATAAACCGTTAGCTTTTGGCTCTAAATCGCTAACGCAATGTCAACAGAATTACGCGCAGATTGAAAAAGAATTATATGTTATTCTTTTTGGTTGCCAAAAATTTCACCAATACTTGTACGGACAGCTTGTGCAGGTTGAAACGGATCATAAACCGTTAGTCAGTCTCTTTAAAAAATCACTTTCGGATGTACCAATACGATTACAACGAATGATGATGTCGTTACAAAAATGTAACCTCAATGTCGCCTATGTACTAGGCAAATATATGTATGTAGCAGACGCGTTATCTCGTGCACCTTTGCCAGAGACAGAGATAACGGAAGTAGAAAAAGAACTGCAGGTACATGTTAATTTACTGATTTCGAGTCTAGCAGTTTCCGATAATAAATAACAGGAAATAAAAGTAGCTACAGAACAAGATTTTACTTTAGGAATACTGAAGAAATATTATGTAAATGGCTGGCCAACAACAAAAAATAAATGTGAACCGTCAACAAAACCTTAATGGAACATGCAAGGTGAAATACTCGTCGTCAATGACTTAGTTTTCAAAGGTTCTAGTCTTGTCATCCCAAATATATTACGTCCTGTCATGCTTAACAAAATTCATGAGAGTCACCAAGGCATATCAAAATCAAAATTATTTGGCTAGAAACATTATTTACTGGCCAAATATGAATTCGGATATTCAGAATAAAGTGGATCAATGTAATATTTGCAATAAATTTAAACCAAACAATAGAAAGGAACCACTAATTCCATATTCTATAGCTTCATTTCCTTGGGAAAGGGTAGGTGTAGATTTGCTTCAATTTAATAATACCATTTATTTAGTCGTCATGGATTATTATTCTAAATATATAAAAATAGTCTCTTTACATCCAGGTTATACAGCTAACCTTGTCGTCACGCATTTAAAAGCGATATTTGCTCGTCATGGGATACCATTACAACTTGTCAGCGATAATGGTCCTCCATTCACTTCAGCTATATTTAAAAATTTCATATATGAGTGGGACATAGAACATATTACAACTAGTCCTAACTTTCCGCAGAGCAACGGTCAAGCTGAAAGTGGAGTTCAAATTGTAAAGAATATATTTAAAAAAATATCACGAATCAAAAACTGATATATATATATTGCATTGTTACATTATCGAAATACTCCAAAAGATAATTTACCGTCACCGTCACAACTTCTTATGTCAAGACAACTTAGAGTAAATATTCCAATTAATTCAAGTCAATTAAAACCTAGAACAGTTAGTTTCCAAAAATACCAACATGGGATGAGGAAAAATCAAAATAAAACGGAAAAATCGTACAACTCTCATACGAAGGAGTTACCACCATTGAAAACTGGTGATCCAATTTTGTTCAAAAAGACTCCTCAAAGTCATTGGATTCCAGCAACTGTTGTTGAATTATTAACTAACTGCCCGCGTTCGTATGTAATTAAAACTATAGATGGTGCAACATACCGCAGAAATAGGAAACATCTCATGTTAGATAAATCTAGATTAAGTCAAAATAATTTAAGATTTAATGTAAAACCCTATGAAAGTATTTTAACACAAAATGGCGATAATGACATCGAACAACTACCAACTTCGTCCAATGCTCCAGATAAAAAATTGGTCCCGGTGTCTGCGACAAGTGATACAGGCATCCGACACCAAACAAAGTCTGGAAGACAAATAAATAAACCAAATAGGTTTACATTTTCTGAATTTGATTGAAAATTTTTATGTCTATAAGTTATGTACGTTGTATTATTTTTCTTTTTCAGTGTTAAAATAAATGTCATGAACAATATATCTTATAAAAATAAAGGGAAGATGTTACATTGTCTATTATGATATTATATTGTCTATGCCGAGATTACGTTGTCTATTATATTATACTGTCTATGTCGAGATTCCGGTCTGTAGACCCCTCTCTTACCGACAGCCGGCAACTCAACATGTAACGTGTGAACAGTGTATCACCATATCAAGAATAAAACATTATCTTATTAATCTGGACTTCTGTTATTTAATAAACCCAGAGGCAGGGCTGGGCAAAATACATGCTTTGCTGTATTTAAAATACAAATTACTAAATACTTTTTCGCATGTATTTAAAATACGAAATACAGAACACTTTCAAGTCGTGTATTTGAAATACAAAATACAAAATACAGTATTTTAACCGTTTTTTTTAATTCAAATACAAAATATAAATTACAAAATACATTTGGTTTTGGTAGAACCTTCGGTTGCAATAAATTGTCGTAAGGACCCTTATTTAAGGGTGCGTAGACGCCAAGCTGAGCAGAGTGAAACAGAGACGTGCAAAAATTGAGCAATCATATTGCTCAGAAGACACATCTCACATCTCATCTCCTCTCCACTTGTAAAGTTTTGTGGTACGGGACCCAGGTGTTAGATAATAATAATTATTATTAGCAGTTAAAATCCCGCTCCGCAGATTTTTACTGCTAGGCTCTGCGGGCGGCTTTAAGTTCGGCTTCGCCCAGTCAGTGTTGGTGATCATTTTATAAATCCAATAGGAACTGGTTTCAAAATTAGCCCGTTCCTCGTGTCCACTGTCAAAATGTCAACCAGTGATGGCTAGTCACCGCGACAAAGTAGCCGGGTCGGGCGATGACGTCATATGTAATATACAGCCGCTTGATACAACTGAGTATTACCATAAATCTTTCGGAATCCGGGAGATACTCCATTTTCACAAATTCGTAGAACTTATACCTAGGAACGACACGTCCCTTTGCGTCTTGCCGACGAAAGTGGAGACATCTTGGGACGAATTCTTGAATTAGAAACCAAATTACAACAGTAGCTTTGTCTGAAAATCCACGAACACAGATTTTATATGTGGCGTGGCGTGTAAGGCGTGGCGTCTTACATGCAATCGAAACCGGGTTCTGAAATTCAACCACGCAGACGCTACGGTATTAATAACGCTCGAAAATCCTTGTGTACGTGGATTGCCGACTTTTTAAGGGAGTGGTCGATTCAGGCGGTTGCTGACGGTTTCACCTCTTCCTCGCATTCGATAAATGCTGGCATCTCACAGGGATCGGTTCTGTCACCGACTTTGTTTTTGTTGCACATCAATGACCGTCATGTGCACCGATTCATTGTTACGCGGATGATAGTACAGTCCATGACAGCTTTTTGTTTGACAAACCCCCAAAGAGCACACATACTCCAATAGCTCGGAGGGCTTTGAAGCAAAGAATAGACGGTTACCTAAAGAGTGTTTTCTTTTGGGGTAAGAATAACTTCATCGAATTTAATGTTTCAAAGACCCAATCAAGTTTGATAACGTCTAAAAGGGATCAAAATGAAAATCTAGTCTCCTTTAACGGAAGCAATCTACCGAACAGGACCTCCATCTATATGCTTGATGTAACTCTAAGTGACCAACTCAGGTACGGGGGCTCCGTCGAAACCAGAGTAAAGTTTGCCTCTCAGAAACTGGGCGTACTGTACAGGGCCCGCAGATACTTAACAAATAAAATAATATGCACAACTGCTAACCCTGTACAAATCGCAAGTGCGCCCCACGGTTGAATTTGGCAGCCACCTCTAGTCTGGAGCTCCAAAATACCTAAAAAAATAAACCTTGACTCTGTGCAGAAACGGGCGGTCCGTTTGATAGATCTCCCATCTTAACAGACGGACTGCAATCTTTAGAGAATAGGCGTCAGGTGGGAATGCTGTCCTTGTTCTACCGGTATTATAATGGAAGATGCTCCGAGGACCTAGCGTCATTGATCCCCTCGGCACCGGTGCATAGTCGGAAAACACGCCAAACACGCGCCCAACATTTGTACATAGTTGACATTAGTCACATGAGAACGGGTCGTTTCTATTACTCGTTCTTGCGTTCAACGGCTCGGCTGTGGAACTATTTGCCGGCCTCTGTGTTTCCCCCTCTTACAATGTGGGTCTCTTCAAGACCCATGTTCACTCCTTCCTTTCCTCAAAAAGACCCTCCACACAGCATCTTCAAAGATGACATAACTCCTGTGTGGAGTTAATGTAAAAAAAATATATTTTTATTGCGCAGTTTTGTGTTATTTCACTTCAAGTCCGCTCTACTGTAATTAACTTAAAAATAATCTAGTATTCAGTCAAATTATTCCTATAGTGCCTTGATCAAATTCTATTACACAAAATGTACAACACAAAGCAATGACGGAATTTGATCATCCATTATAAATTATCAATTAATTCACGTCTTCGTGAATAAATACAGCGAAACGATGAAAACAGCAATTGACAAGATACTTGCTTTAATGTACCTACAATGTTACCAACTCTAAATATTAACATAATATATTGCTCTGGATTCTAGCGTCTTTATTCTATGTATTATCTATGTCAGTTTATTTTTCATTATCATTATTAAGATCGCTAAATGTATTTGAAAATGCATTTTGAAGCCATGAGTATTTGAAATACAAATTACAAAATACCTCAGCATCAGGTAATTGAAATACCAATTACAAAATACATTCTATGGAGTAGTTCTCTTATATCATTGCTTTATAATGTACTGCACCTTTTTTTTCGTCATGCTAGTTTATTATTATTATCCTGTGCTATAATAGCACTGTTATTGTACATTTTGTATCATATTATATTGTACTTGTCATTGCTTTGTATTGTACATTTTTGTATCATAGTATTAGATCAAGCACTAATTTGACTGATTACTAGATTATTTTTAAGTTAATTACTGTAGAGCGCACTTGAAGTGAAATAACACAAAACTACGCTACAAATGTCATCCATTTATACATAAAAATGAATCTTTGTTTCCCTTGGTCACACCATAACTTCAGAATGACTTTACCCATTTCATTCATTTTTTTTTAAGTTTTCTAATACTTTATAGAAGGTTCTTACGGAAGTAAAAATTTAAAAAATTACGCAGAAAATTGGAAAATTTCAGAAAACTTAACAACTATTTTAACTTCGCACGTGTGACAGTTCGCGCGTTTGAGGAAATTGAATTAACCAGACAGCTGTTTTTTTTTGTAACAAAACGGTTTTTTGAATTATAGATATTTTAAATAGGTACCTATGTTAGGTACCAGAATTGATTGATTGTTCTTACAATATAGAAAAATGAATATTTGTAATATGTGAAAAATGAAAATTTGAATAAACTGGGAGGGGAGAGGGGGGAGGGTTGGCAGGGAAGATGGAAAGGAAATGCAAGAGTGGAAGGGGATGCGTTAGGGGAACGGGGACGCACGGGAAAGGACATGCAGGGAGAAACAATTTATTTCTTTGAATATGGCATTACAACGCATGCCGGGAACCAGCTGGTGTTATTATAATAATAATTATTATAATTATAATAACAATAATAATTATATCTAACACCTAAGTCCTATTCCACAAAACTTTACAAGTGGAGCGGAGACGAGATGTGTCTCCTGAGCAATATGATTAGTCAATTTTAGCACGTCTCTGTTTCATTCTGCTCAGCTTTGCTTCTATGGAAACGCACTCTTAGATATGGGCATTTACGACAATTTATTGCAACCAAAGGTTCTACTAAAACCAAATGTATTTTGTAATTTGTATTTTATATTTGAAATTAAAAAAATGGTTAAAATACTGTATTTTGTATTTCAA
The DNA here is from genome assembly GCA_929108145.2 of Limnephilus rhombicus. Classification (NCBI taxonomy): domain Eukaryota; kingdom Metazoa; phylum Arthropoda; class Insecta; order Trichoptera; family Limnephilidae; genus Limnephilus; species Limnephilus rhombicus. Next base: position 21,775,289 of record OV815288.1, read on the forward strand.
ATACACGACTTGAAAGTATTTTGTATTTCGTATTTTAAATACATGCGATAAAGTATTTTGTAATTTGTATTTTAATTACAGCAAAGCATGTATTTTGCCCAGCCCTGCTAACAGATAGTGAATTTCCCAGATAGTAGCTTGTAAACTAGCCTTATGTCATCGACGCTTAACGCTTTGTTTTTCATTAGAGAACTCCAGTCCAATTTTTTTATTTTTTTTTTATGAATAAAGACCTTCAAACTAAAATAACTGCATTTTTATTTTTACTTTTATAGTTAGTTTTAATAGTTAAAATAATTGTCAAAGTTTTAATTTTCCAAGACTCCCAGAAACGCACCGTATCTATGGTGAATTGTGTGACGTCTTCACCCACCGATAGTTTTTTACTTTTTAAATTGTCATTTTAGTGATGTTATGTGGAGGGAAATTTCCCTATATCTAGGGGAGAAAAATATTTTTTAGGGATAAGGGAAATCAGGACAAAATCTAGGGAAATTTCGAACTCTGGCAAATTTTTTATTACATTTGACTATATTAATGGTATTATTTATATATATATATATATATATATATATATATATACGTATATATATTTTTTGGAATTCCTATGAATCTTAATTATTGTTCATGTACTTACATGCAATGTTATTTTTAACACTGACAACTCAAAATGATATTAGGGAACGTACCCATACTACGTGACACGTTCGGGGGAGGGGGGGTCTTCAAAATACCACGCTTGGTACAAATGAGCGGCGGGTTGCTTAGGTTTTTGGTCACGGTGGGGGGGGGGTGGGGTTAAAAAGTGCAAAAAGTTTATCACGTAGTATTGGTACGTTCCCTATGTAAAATTATTTATGTTTTAAGTTGCGGTTGATTTATATTTTGCAGTGTTTTTTTATTATTTGTAATTCAGTGGTGAGTGTATTCGTACTTTTAAATTATTACTTCACGTAGCAAAAAGTGTTTTATTTGGAAAAGCACAGTATTATTAGTATATTTACCAAGTTCCGATATCTTTCCAATTAATTAATCATATTAATTAACATATAACAGGATTAGTGTTACACAATCAGATGGCTACGTAGGTAATTGCGTAAATGTGAAATTCTAAGGAAATTTCACTTCGAAATCTAGGGAAATAATTTTTTTTGGCAGAACATCCCTGTTTAAATGAAGAATCCAAAAAAATCAATGGCGGAATGCTTTGGGATGACTTTTAGGTGTGAGGTGTGTTTTTTATTCAAGATTAACTGCTTTTAATATAGAAAAAACATTGGTAAAATGTCCACAATTCACCGTTACTGTTATTGTATTTTAACAAAGTGCAATATAAAAACAATAAATCATCATTTTCATTGCAAATACAAGTGACATCGTATTTCGTAAGCCTCGAATTTTGTGTTCAGGCGTGACTGTACATTGTTTTATGTATAACATGTACAGAAACACTGGTATTTATAATATACTGATCATGACGATTGTGTAATAACTTGTATATAAAGCCCTTTTAGTAAAAAACAATTCGAAAATACGACCGATGTATCGTAAACCAAATGTCAAATATGACATGTGACCTATTTATGACTATGCTTAACCTCAAATATAACCTTAAAGCCGTACGTACGTACATGCCTTAAAGCCCATGTAGATTCAATAGAAAATTCTCTCCCTAACAGTATCAAAAATCTTTCAACCCTCATTAATTCGAAAAGAATTTCTAATTCTCTCCCCAAAATCATGCATCTCCACGACAAATCAGCAACAAATGGAGAAGATACATGTGAACTTTTATCTACTTACTTCTCTTCTGTTTTTAGCTCACCATCCAATTCTAAAAGTGACCCTAAACTTTCTTCTCCACTCTATAATTATTCACTGTCTCATATCAAAATAACTTTAGACGAGGTCAAAGAGAAATTGAATACTCTTGATATCAATAAGGGTTCCGGCCCAGATGGAATTCCTCCACTATTTATTCGAAATTGTGCAGATCAGCTTGCAGTACCATCACACAAAATATTCATCAAAAGTCTGAACGATGGGGTATTTCCGGATCTGTGGAAGGTTGCCCACATCATTCCGATCTACAAATCTGGCAGTAAAAATGATGTAACGAACTACCGTCCTATCAGCCTTTTATCTTGTTTTGGCAAAATATTCGAGTCCATTGTATACAAAACCATATTTAACCATGTAACACATATACTTAGTCCTTCCCAACATGACTTTGTAACTAAAAGATCCACAAATACTAATTTACTCGAATATATGGACTTTCTGTGTAAATCGATGAATGATAAAACACAAGTAGATGCCGTGTACACCGATTTCAGTAAGGCCTTTGACAAAGTTAGTCACTCTATCTTAATGAATAAACTGGATAAAATCGGCATTCACGGAAATCTGCTTCGTTGGTTAGAATCATATTTATCACATAGAAGTCAATTAGTTACTGTCAACGGTTTTAACTCTTCCCCAATATTAGTTACGTTGGGTGTACCACAAGGATCTCACCTTGGACCCTTATTTTTCTTAATCTTTATTAACGACCTTACATACAAACTCCGCTGTAATTTTTCTCTATACGCTGATGACCTCAAATTATATAAAGCAATTAAATCTATGAAAGATTGTGAACTCTTACAACAAGACCTTAACACAATATCTACCTGGTGTGTTGACAATGAAATGGAACTGAATATAGCTAAGTGCAAAGTTATAAACTTCACCAAGAACACCAACAAAATTCTATATTCATATAGCGTATGTGGTCACAATCTGGAAACAGTTGAATCAATAAAAGATTTAGGAATTGTATTTGACAACAAACTGACATTCAATCAACACATTGAATACATTGTGAGTAAATCAAATAAATTACTAGGTTTTATTGTTAGATCAACCAAACTGTTTAAGAATTTTAAAAGCCTAATAATTCTATTCAATCCCTAATCCGAAGTGTTCTTGAGTACGGGTCAACAGTCTGGAATCCACATTATATTACACAGGTATCTAGACTCGAATCAGTCCAAATAAAATTTACATGGATTTTGTCTTACCGATCAGGTGTCCACCATCTTCTAGACGGGTACGAACAAAGACTTACATATTTCAAATTAGAGAGTCTAGTTAAAAGACGAAACATAAATGACCTCTTAATGCTTTATAAAATAGTGAATAATCGTGTAGACAGTGACTTAGTCAACCAAATCAAGTTATACGCCAGGCCCAAATCTACAAGAACCCATAACATATTTTGGACTGAAATTTTTACGAATAATACTGGATATTTTAATCCTATATCTAGAATGTCTCGGTCATACAACGATCTTGTTTATATACACATTTTCATAGATATTTTTGTAAATAATGTAACATGTTTCAAAAAATATCTCCATGATTTGTGCACCTAAAAAAAAAAAAATTTTTTGTTGTTTTATTACATTTCAGGAAATACTTCATAAATATTGTATACTTATAATGTATTTCAATTTTGTATTTAAGTTTTTCAAGTTATGTATAAATAATACTTTTTTTTTTACATTAACTCCACACAGGAGGCCCTGAGGAAAATAATTTCCCTCAGGACCTATGTCATCTGTACTGCTGTGTGGAGGGTCTTTTTGAGGAGAGGAAGGAATGAACATTGGTCTTGAAGAGACCCATGTTGTAGGAAGGAGGAAACACAGAGGCCGGCAAATCATTCCACAGCTGAGCTGTTGAACACAAGAACGAGTCGAAGAAACGACCCGTTCTCATGTGACAAATGTCAACTGTGTACAGATGTTAGGCACGCGTTTGGCGTGTTTCCCGACTATGCACCGGTGCCGAAGGGATCAATGATGCTAGTTCCTCGGAGCATCTTCCATTGTAATACCGGTAGAACAAGGATAGCATTCCCACCCGACGCCTGTGCTCTAAAGATTGCAATCCGTCTGTTAAGATGCGAGAATCTATCAAACGGACTGCCCGTTTCTGCACAGAGTCGAGGGTATTTTTCAGGTATTTTGGAGCTCCAGACCAGAGGTGGCTGCCAAATTCAACCGTGGGGCGCACTTGCGATTTGTACAGGGTTAGCAGTTGTGTACTATTAAAGTATCTGCGGGCCCTGTACAGTACGCCCAGTTTTTGGGAGGCTAACTTTACTCTGGCTTCGATGGAGCCCCCATACCTGAGCTGGTCACTTAGGGTTACACCAAGCATATCAATGGAGGGCCTGTTCGGAAGATTGCTTCCGTTGAAAGAGACTAGATTTCCATTGCGATCCCTTTTAGACGTAATCAGACAAGATCAGACTTGCATTGTTTTTCATGTGTTTGCTTCTGTAAAAATTCAAATGTGATTACTGCAGACACATTAGTCTAGGGATATTTATATTTGTATTTTAATTTATTTTATATTACCCACAAACATGTTTTATAAATATCCTGTTTGTCTCTCAAATAAATAAATAAAATAAACCCTTTTACGTCATAATTTTAATTGTTGAGAGCCTAAATATTGTTTCCAATAAACACAATAACTATTATTTATCTAAATCTCTTTAACAGTATGAAAATAACCAAAAAACACGGAATGATGAATGGCGTGCGTGTCTTTCGTGGCGTAAGACGTAAGATTTCAAATGTCAATACATCTTGATACACTTCGGTGAATTGGTTAGCAGGTGACGTCACCGTTAACCATTTCAGTAATGCCAACTTGACACTGTGTTTCGAGGAGAGGTTTAAAAATGCACTTTTTAATATTTTTTTAAAAACTCTGCGTTTAATATTATGAAATAAAACTTATATATTCAGAATCAACGTTTATTGGTCTACATGAACATATTTTTTTAAAGCCATAATATTTTTCACTGGAGTTCCTTATTATGGGATTCCAAAATTTCAGACTGTCGTTGTTTTGTTGTTTGTTTAAATATGGTTTGTTTTTCAGATGGTCGCAACTATTACAACATACATGATAGTTGTGGTTCAATTTGCAAATACCTACCTCAATACTGGAGAAAAGACCGCGGTGAACGCAAACCACTATATCTTTGAAAATATTTCACATACTTATGCACATTAACTAAGTTTCACTTGAAAGTAATTTTTTTCTAGAGATCCAAAATTTTTTCAGTAAGCTTTGTTAAAAAAGTTTTGTAGATTATAGCTGAAACAACCTGATAAAATGTATTATATATAACAGTGGGTTGCCGTATTAATAGGGATCTTTGAAAAATGTGTATTCTCACTTTTGTATTCGTAAAACAGAGGTATTTATGGTTTTAGGTACAGTTATTATTATTTATAAAGAAGAACATTTAGTTCGGATTATTTAAACACGAAAGAAAATATCAAAATAAATACAATGGACTAAACAAAAACACAGAATTGTATACTGTATAAAGTAATCCAGATGTGTAGCTTGATTCCGAGTAAAATTAAAAATGAACCTAGATTAATCGGATTCAAAGAAAATTTTTAAAATATGCATATAATAAGTATAAATTAAAATGTACCTATGTTTATATTAGACCACATGAGTGAATTTATTTTAAGTGTAAAACATTAAACACAAAAAAATCACTCACAATCAATGTTTTGACTCACTGTGTGCACTGTGCAGGCACAAGGTTCACAATAATTTTGTTTTTTTTAATAAAATGTTAAATCTATTTCTCGTTTTATTTAATACTTTCAAAAATATATAAAACTTATGTTTTTCTGTCCCCTCTTTTATTATTTTAGAGTAAAATATGTATAAAATAATGAAAAACAGCTAGAACCAGCTGAACCTAAGATATCTACATAAACCAATATTTGTAAAACCTTTTGGCGATTTTTTTTTTGCTTCTGAGGTCGCTGAAAAACCTTTTGATTTTTGGGTCGCAGCTGCTAAAAGGTTACAGACCTCTGACATAGAACATAGATGATCTAAAGCCCAAATTAGCCAGTAAACTAAATAAGGCGGATACAAAAAACCTCGGGAGCTAACAGGACACTGCCGCCTCGGGAGAGGCTAATGCAGCTTTTGAGAGCGGGAGACAGCAATAGAGCTGCAGGAAGTGTGAAAAGGGAGAATAAACATTATGGTATTATGTACATGCTGTAGTATGAATGTTCCTTTAGACTCTAAGGAAAACGATTTCCCCATTTCATCTTTGGGGATGCTGTGTGAAGGGTCTTTTGAGGGAAATGAAGTAGAGGAAGTTCTAGGAAGGAAAAAGATGTGAAATAGATAATATGGGGTCCAGGCGTATGCAAATAAATTTTAACATTTTTTATTTATTTTTTTGTATGCGTGTTTTCCCTTTTTTTAAACTAAAAATTATACAAAAATAATTCATACTTAGTAGGAACTACATTTGCGGCACGTTCCAGAGTTGTACGTATTATCCGTGTGGTCCTGGTTAAACACCTGTAAGCGTTCTCCAATTTTGATATTTTCTGAGGTGGAAGGAAGTGGGGATGGGAAGGAGACGGGGAAGAGGAATGTTTTTCAAATATTGTTAGGTTTTTAGTATCCCGGAAATGTTTGTCTTCCAAAAGAAAAAAAATAGAATTGATGCGTTCGTTACTCGGTTTAGATATAATTTGCATCAGCGAAGAGAGAATCAAAATGAAAATAAGTACTGATTCTTGAAAAAAATCTCTCCTCGATGATGCGATCTTCACCGCTGCGTGATTTGGTTTTGTCCTGCGTAGGAAACAACCTTAAATAATTGATTTTTTTAAATATATTACATTTAATTCCTCTTATATACTTTTTATTTATAAGTTTGCAATGAACAATAAATTGAATAAAAACATATAATTTTTAATACTACAGCCAAATGAACTCGAAATATACACGTAGGATATTAAATTGTAATAAACGTGATCGTATTACATAAGCCATATGTTATGGAGAAGAATACATACTTTATAATAATATGGGAACTTAAGATAATATTTTTATTTAATCTGCCAGCTTTTATTTAATTAAGGGCGCCACCGGTCGATGGACCAGTGGCGATGGACTTTATAGTCAATAGTCAATACTAAGGATTAGAAGTGATAAACGGTATTCATATTGAATAACAAATTACATTTATTTTTACAGATTTAGTAAAGAAAGAACTTAAAATAATATTTTAAATGGCTTACCCCTGGATCGACCAATTCTATTAACTAGCTATCTATATAATTCAACGTACGCCGAGGTGGTGTTCCATGATGAGAGACAGGCCGCTTTAGGGCAGCTTCAACTCCTGATGATGGTTCCGTAGGTTTCCCGTGGACAGAAGTCGGCTGGTGTTGTTTCACTCGAAGAGATCGCTCCAACCAACGAACGATTTTGAGTTCTAGCGAGTCGAAATCTCCTCGAGGAAAATAGTATTTCCCAAAATTCCAAGTATACTTGAACGACCGTGGCTAGTCACCTGTAGGTGATCTACAAAATACTCGAGCACTCTGGCTTGCGTATAATTTAAGAGCGGGTAGCCTTTTTATCCGTCATAAAAAACCATAATAATATCTACGCCGTGGTTAAATGATAATTAAAGTCTATCAGGGTTTCTTAAAGTGGGGTCCATAGCATGGGTATAAGGGGTCCGCAGTGTTATGTTAAGATCTCTATGATACAACTATTGTCTATGGTTGATCCGGAAATGGGATCACACTGGTTACTCTCTGTTCAACATGTCAACTAGTATTCCAAATAAATTTTATCTCAAATAAATAAGTCTTTTAATGTTAATAGCTAACATTATAATATGGTGTCAGAAGTGGGAACTAAACATAACCTCAATTTACCATCACGCTTCTCAATGACGACTAACGAATTCACCCATTTTGTAGGTTTTGTAATTTTTTCTATAACGTTTTGTTTTACCATTCCATCTAGTGCCTCTTTTAGTCTGTCCATTAGTTTGAAATGAACTCTGCGTTGAGCATTTATTGTTGGAATTACGTTCGGATCCACTGATAGATGACAGGTTTTGGTAAAGATCTTGGCGAGTTTTGATGTTCTTTGATTCAAGCTTACCCTCTTCTTGTCATGCGAGCTATGTCCGTTGTGATACTTATCTATATTGTTGAAAAAACATTGTTTCACGCTGTTTTGAAAAGAAAGCCGAACACGGCCATCCGAAAGAGAATCACTTTACATTTTTAATTATAAGGTGAATTGCGAAATCTCTGTTTATAAAGCACGATTCTACTTTAAATAAGAAAATCGGAAAATAATCGCATTGACATTCGGAATGTAGTCTACCGTCCTAGGCTTCACTCCAACAAGTGAAGCAGCTTGCTTTTTTTTCAATTATTTATTTGGCTTTCACCCATTAAGGGTGATCTTGGCCATGTATTAAAGTAAGTTACATATTGTTGAAATTATTTACATTTTCAGTTTTTTTTTGTAGATAAATTAGTTACATTATCAATTTTTAAAAATTATTTACATTTTCAGATTTGTTAAAATTAGATACATAATCAGTTTGTTTAAATTGTATACATTTTCATATATTTTTATAAATTAGTTATATTTATGGAATAGATAAATTATATTAGCAAACAAAGACAATGGGCCAAGACAAACATTCATATGATTATACAAGTTGTACTAACATACAGAGTTGGTATTCGTAGTAATTACAAAATTGAAGAGTAGGAAGATGTACAGGTTCCCAAAAATAGGAACCTATACAACTGCACACACGGAGTAACCCACAGAGTTGGTATTAATAGTAATTACAAAATTGAAGAGTAGGAAGATGTACAGGCTCCCAAAAATAGGAACTTGTACATCTTCCATACTTCCATCTTCATACAGAGTAACATACAGAGTAACACACAGAGTTGGTATTAATAGTCATTACAAAATTAAGGATTGGAAGATGTACAGATTCCCAAAAAAAGGAACCTGTACAACTGTACATAACAACACTGCAAGAAACAAATGTATACGTATGGAAGAGAAAGAAATGTGATTGATGCTTAAATATTGAGGCCATTTTCAGGAGAGTTGAGACTAAGAAGGCAGGGTACACTGGTAGGGAATTCAATTTTAAGTTTTAATAATTCAGGTATGAAGTTTGGAAATTGGTCATTGATAGGACACTCAAAAAAATTATGGTCTAAAATATCCTCTGAACCACAATCACAATAAGGCGAATTGACTATGTGGAATCTGGCGAGATGGCTAAGACAACAAGTATGACCTAAACGCATTCGAATAATGGAAGAGATGTATTTTTTAGGCATGGAAGTGTATTTGTGAAACCAGGGCTTGACAGGAATAGAAGGTTAAATTAAAGAGTGCTGGTGACCTTTAACAGATAGGATGATTTCCATTCAGAGGACCATTGGCGTTGTAACTTATTTTTTAAAATAGGAAAATAGTCTCTAACAGGAATAGGAATACTACTTAATGGACCATGAACAATGGATTCCTTAGCAATAGAATCAGCCTTTTCATTTCCAACAATACCAAGGTGTCCTGGGATCCAGGCCAAGACCACTGACACGTGAGCCAGCGACAAGGAATGCAGGAGGTCTCTGATAGAGCAGGTCAGAGAGTCGCTATTAATTGAGAGGGGATGCGCTTATTTTTTGTAATGAGCTAAGTGAGTCTGATGGATGAGGGCATTTCTAATGTTGAGAGGTTTGACGACACGTAAAGCTTCTATGATAGCTATACATTCAGCAGAGAAAATGGAACACTCTTTGAAAACGTCTGATGTATATTCTTTCGACAAAATAATCGAATATGTTTAAAATATTAATGTTTATTTCATTATTCCATGTTTAAAATAGATTTTACTGACGTTTCACCTAGACCCTAGACAATCACCTTTAAAATTAGGCACCCGACTAGATTCTTTTAATAAAATTAACACCGGGTTAATTGTATCATAACTCATACACATTAGCACATTGATGAAATCGTAAGCAATTTTGAGATTTTTACATTACATTTAGCAAATCCATTCGTTTTGGTTCGAAAAACAATCTCACATTTTCATTAGAGGAAAAACATGTTTTTCTAATAGAACTACATTATGTGTTGGTTTTTGGTTCTTTATATTTAGGTATTTTAATACAGTCGTGACTTAAATATTATTTTTATTTATAAATTTATGAGTTTAAAACAAATTTAATTAAATGAAGATAATATTAGCGAAACTCAATCGAAAACCTGGAGACAGAAAAATCAGAAAAAGATATTGGCACCTCTGGGACTGGGATTTTTCTGTTTCCAGATTTTCGATTGAGTTTCGCTAATATTGTCTTCATTTAATTAAATAAAATGTTATAATTTTAAATAAAATATTTTAATAATTTTTTTATTTTAATTATAATTCAATAAAATATGATAATTCTATTAAATTAGATAAAAAAAAGTCAATCTACTTTGTAGCAAAATATATTTACCTATATTAATACCCACCAAGGTTGAACATCTTCCTCTACATCGGCCACACTAAATTTGAGTGATCACCCAAAGAATACACATATCCATCCATGTGATTAGTATGCTAATCTTTAGATTAAAACAAGCAAGGCAATGTGGGTAGGTATGTAATGAAAATTTCATGTAAGATAAACAATGAATGATTTATTTTAAATATAAAAACCCTGCCCTTGGGTAACATTCTATATTAAACATGAGACTCTAAAAGATCAGGGGGTGGCCGAATACGAAACAATCGTTCCGGCTGTAAATTAGTACTGGGCGTTGACGATAATTCTATCCAACGCCAACGTCGTTATCGTCGGCAATTTTCAACTGTTGAAAATAGCTGTTGAAAATAACGCCGACGTTGACGCAACTATAATAGGAGATCGACACGATACTAACAAAAAATATATCAAAATCGTATTAAGGAATCCCTTTTAACGGGTGGTTCCCCGAATCATTGATGTATTATTAATTATTATTATCTCTATGCCCCACGCCTTAAACACGTAATAATAATCCTATAATAACGTTGAATGTTGAAACTGTTGGAAGACGTTGGTTTCGGTGTTGAAAATATTATCCTGTTGAAGATATATTTTGCTTGTCACTGATAAATTCGCTTGTTGCTTGGCGCTACGTATCGGCCGTATTGGACGGGAAAATAAAAAAAAAGTGCAGTAGGTACGTACATTACCAAAAGACCATATCTAATTGGGTATAATATCGTTCACGAAGTGTGATCTTTTGACCCTTTTGACTTATCATTCCAACACTGTTGAAAACAATAGGTTCAAAACGTCACTGTTAGACGACCGGCGTTGATAATTATCAATAGGTTATTTTTTGCTTATCGTTGATAAATTTTATTGTTCCCTGGCGCTGCGTATCGGCCGTATTGGATGGTAAAATAAAATAAAACGTGCAGTAGGTATGTACATTACCAAAAGACCTTGTGTAATTGGGTATAATATCATTCACGAAGTGTGATCTCTTGACCCTTTTGACTTAATCATTCCAACACCGTTGAAAACAATAGGTACAAAACATAACTGTTAGGCGACCGACATTGACAATTATCAATAGGTTTTTTTTTTGCTTGTCGTTGATAAATTTGATTGTTCCATGGCGCTGAGTATCGGCCGTATTGGATGGGAAAATAAAAAAAAAAGTGCATTAGGTACGTACATAACCAAAAGACCATTTAAAATATCGAGTAATGTTGTTCACGAAGTACAAACTCTTAACCCTTTTTATTTATTAGGCAGTTGAATCGTTGACTGCGTTGAATAATATTCGCATGTAGGTATTATATTATTATTGTAGGTATTATATTATCACTACCTACCAACCAAACAAAGTGTCGTGCCACTGTCATCTCCTAGATTATTAAAGATAATAACAGAAAAAGTTAAAGTGATCGATCCGTAAATTGCTGAATTTACTAAATTCAATATCGCGCATCGACTGTGCCTATTTCCAATTCAAATTAGTGTATTTTTTCGGATTTATCAGCCGTTGAAAATCTCATTCACAGTGACTAAACGAAGAATATAAACATTCATAAAAATCTATGAAACTCGAGTGAAAATTTAACTAATAACAGTGAAGTAGTGTATATACCATTACAGTGGAATACTCAACACAAAAAACAGTGTCTAAATTGTCCGATTAATAAAAATATAAACGTTATAAAGTTCGATACGGATCTCCGCTATTCATTTGACAACAAACAAACAAGTCAAGAAAGTTAGCCCTATTGCGGACTTTACAGCAGACAGGCGCAAAACACTGAAAATAATTCTCATAAAAATTTAATAAGTCATACCTCTAAATTCAACATGAGTGAGTGCCGTGCCTGCCCAGAAAACATTCTCTCCGACGATTCTATGTTCGTTTGCTCAAAGTGCAAAGGGACATATCACCTCCACTGTGGTGGCGTGACAGAGAACACACATCGCCGCCTCACCAAAGAACGTCGCGCTCAGCAAAAATGCAAGCAGTGCATCAACTCGATGACGGGCAGTGATGGCAAACCATTGGAAGTACTATCCAATAAACAAAACAAGGATACCATAAAAAACTCGACCGATTTGAGTGTATATAACTCAAACGAGCTCCTTCAATCTCAAAATGCTATTATTAAACAAAATAATAAAATTCTGGAAACGATATCGAATATGAGTAAGCAATATGAAGATATACTCATAAGAGTTCATAATCTAGAAGAACAAAATGAAGAGCTAAAAAATAAAAACACTAAACTGGAAACCCGAATTGAATTTTTGGAAGGGCAAATGGATAGTATAGACCGTGCAAATAGGTCTAAAAACATTGAAGTTCGGGGAATCCCTGAACTAAAGGGTGAGAACTTAAAAAATGTGTTATATAACATTCATCAAACTACAAAGTCTAATGTTAATATAAACGAAGTTGAAGCAGCTTACCGAATTTCTCAAATAACTAATAAGGAACCTAAACCCATCATCTTCAAATTCAAAACTAACATGGACCGTGACCAATTTCTTTCCGATGTCAAAACCTACAACAAGCAAGCATCCAGTCCAGCCGAAAAATTAAATACACAACAACTGGGGATTGCTGGCACTAGCTCGAAAGTCTACGTTTCCGAACACCTGACTTTTCGAGCCAAACATCTATGGTACCTGGCCCGTAAGGCAACAAGAGACGACAAATTTAAATACGCGTGGATTAAACAAGGACGTATATACTTGCGTGAGGACTTCGGAACGCCTGCAATACTCGTCAGTGAAACAAACAAAGATCGATTACTGTTATCATTACCCGAAATGCCATCAACAAACTAAATATAATGAACATCTGTTTGATAATATTAATATCCTCAACTATTATTTCTTTCTACATAATATTTACCCTCGTAACACGATCATATATAAAATCAATATTACTCCAATGACTACCTCTTTGGAGCGAAATTCTTTTAATTTAATTCATCGTATTTTTGGCAAGCTTATGGATGTATGTCTCTCATTTTTAATTTTCTGTAGGCCACAATACTTTATGTTTTATTTTATTTATATGCTTATGTTTTATAATCTTTTTAAGCGTATGTTTTATTTTCTTTATATGCTTATGTTTATAATTTATATGCTTATGTTATACATTCGCAGCAACTATAAGTACATTTTATACACCTATGCTTATATTATAAATACTTTGTATGCTTATGTTAAATATCCACAACAACTTAATCCTTTTATCACTGGTATATTTTATATGCTTATGCTTATGTTTTATTTTCTTTGTATGCTTATGTTTTATAATCTTTTTAAGCTTATGTTTTATTTTCTTTTCAAACTTACATTCTATATTCTTTATGTGCTTATGTTTATAATTTATATGCTTATGTTATACATCCGCAGCAACTATAAGTACATTTTATACACCTATGCTTATATTATAAATACTTTATATGCTTATGTTAAATATTCGCAACAACTAAATCCTTATACCACTTATATACTTTTTATGCTAATGCTGATGTTTTATACTGTTTATAAGCTTATGTTTTATTTACAGTTTATTTTTTACATGCTCATATTTTATATTCTATATACGCTCGTATTATATATTATCTATACGCTTATACTATATTTTCGCAACAACTATTTGTATACCTTATATATCTATGTTTGTATTACATGTACTATATATGCTTATATTATAAATTCACAACAACGAAATTCTTATTTCACAAAGCTAACACTATATGCTTATGTCATATATTCATTATGTGCTTATATTATATATTCACAACAACTATATTTACAGTTTATATATTTATGCATATGTTATATATTTATATCAACTAAATCTTTATCTCATAAACGTACTAATGTCACTACAACTTGGTTGTTAATAATTTATGCAAAACAAAAAACCAGAAAATGGAAGACATAGCAGATTTAATAGATAACACAACACCAATCCCATGTATATCTACCAATGATTCCGAAGTAGTACGCCAACTATTATTTAATTCAACCCTTTCGATATTCTCTATGAACATAAGAAGTATAAACAAAAATTTTGATGAACTCCTAATTCTCCTCACTGACCTTGTCTTAGATTTTGATATAATTGTCTTGAGTGAATGCTGGATTCAAGAAAATTTCATCCCTAAAACGATAAGAAACTACAATCACTATAATACTCTACACAACCAAACTCAGAACGATGGAGTCATTGTATACATTAAAAATCACATCTCACACTCAGTAAAAGAGATCAAAATTAAATCTGCAAACTGTCTACAAATTCAACTTGATAATCATATAACACTTCTTACAATATACAGATCTCCGAATACACATAATATAACCCCATTCATACATTCACTGCATGAAATTTTATCAAACATTGAACACTGCCAAAACACCTTTATAATTGGTGATCTTAACATAAATATAATTAATAAAATGCACCCTCAAGCAAATGATTATCTAAACGCACTAACTTTATTAGGATATTTTCCAGCTGTTACAGCACCAACTAGAGAATCAGATTCAAACACTAGCAGTTGTATAGATCATGTATTTGTTAAGAGTGAACTAGACACCAAATCCATTGTCTATCAATCAACTGTTACAGATCACTATTCAATCATCACTTCTCTCTCGCATAAAAATCACAAATCACCACAAAATACTTCTCCCCAAGAAAAGATCTCATATGAAACTCTCCTAAACAGTGTCTCTAAAGAAAACTGGGAACTTATCTATTCTTGTACCGACGTCACCTCTGCATGTGAATTATTTATAAATACCTTACGTAACCACTTAACCGATGCTACATCATACACAAAAAGTAAAAAAAAACGATCTGACACAAAACTCAAACCATGGATCACTGCAGGAATTCTCTACTGTATCAGAAAGCGCGATAAGATTCATAACTTCTGTAGAAAAAATCCCCACGATTATGCATCTCTCTTATTCTACAAACGTTATAGAAATAACTGCAAAAAAATAATTGACAGTGTTAAAAGAGATTACTACCATAAAGAAATCAGTGAAGCTTCCGGTGATAATAAAAAAATTTGGAATATCGTTAAAGATATAGCCAATATTAATAAAACCAATACACCCATTGTTAAGATTAACATCGAAGACCAAATATTACATGTCAATTCCGACCCCGAAAAAATTTCCGACCATTTCAATCAATTTTTCTCCAATATTGGATCTAACTTAGCAAAAAATATTTTAGACAGACACAACGTCTCAGACAAAGATCTTGCAAACAATATACCCCTCACTAATCTTAGCTATAACCCTTTCCACTTCACTCCCACTACTGACGCAGAAATTTTAGAACTAATCTCATCCCTTAAAAACAGTAACTCTGTAGGTATAGATCACATTTCAACAAAAATCATCAAACATATCCAAAAATATATAGCCTCACCTCTGAAACATATAATCAATCTAAGCTTTAAAACTGGTGTATTTCCTAACTCCTTAAAACAGGCCACAATAATCCCAATATTCAAATCAGGAGACAAACTGTCTGTAAATAACTATCGACCGATATCTTTACTTAGCACAATATCTAAAATCATAGAAAAAGCGGTGAAGAATAGACTCTACAAGTTCCTTGAAGATAACAAAATATTATCGGACAACCAATATGGTTTCCGCAAAGGTAGGAGTACCTCAGATGCAATAGCCGCCCTCACAAAAATAGTTTCCTTTAATCTCGACCTTGGTCGAAAACCGCTTGCTGTTTTCCTCGATCTCTCAAAAGCATTTGATACGGTCTCTCATCCCTTACTGCTTAAAAAACTTCAACAGATCGGAATAACTGGGATACCCTACACATGGTTCGAAAACTACCTAACAAACCGAACTCAACAAACTCTTATCCACTCTGACAAAATAAATAAAAGCAAAAAATTACCCATGTCTTACGGTGTACCGCAAGGCAGTGTACTAGGACCAATCCTATTTCTTTTATACATCAACACACTATGTACCATGGATATTGGAGGTAAGATATTATCATTTGCTGATGATACAGTCTTAATATTCGAAGATGAAACATGGCAAGCAGTTATAAACAAAACTAATAATGGCCTAATAAAAGTGAGGCATTGGCTTGACACAAATCTCCTTACACTTAATATTGACAAAACACAATATATGACGTTTTCCATACGCAAACATAATTTTCCCAACAACTGCCCTAAACCAATAATTCACTCGTGTTCACTAAACATGCACCCACACCCACCCGGAACCCCACCTATTACAAATTGCACGTGTCCTACCCTTAAATCATCCAAGGAAGTTAAATATCTGGGCATAATCATAGATGACCAGTTACGTTGGGAAGCACACATAAGTGGCACAGTAAAAAGACTCCGTAAGCTCTGCCATATATTCTGCTCTCTTAGATCCATCTTAGACCTAAAAACCCTTAGAAGCGTATATTTTTCCCTTTTTCAATCCATTGCAACATACGGTATTTTGGGATGGGGTGGTTGCACAGAATCCGTCATTAATCCAATAATTACAGTTCAAAAACTAATACTGAGAATCATATTTAAATGCCAACCTACCCACCCCTCTAATGTGCTATTTACTAAATTTAAGGTCTTAGATATTCGCCAACTATTCACTAAGACAAGCCTATCCTACATACGTAAAAATAACCTACTGGTGGCTCCACAACATCAAGCCAAAACCCGCTTTTCATCAAATCTGGGATGCGTGGTCCCAAAAACTAGAACCACATTCGCTCACCGACAATTTTGGTTCATTGCCCCCAAAATATACAATGCATTGAGCACCGATATAAAATCAAATATTACCATACCTCTTTTTACTATTCGTGTTCAAAATTGGATATTCGAAAGGGGACGAGATTTTTTTAAAGAATATATGACTTCCTAACCATTTTAAAAGAAAAGAAAATAATTAAATTAACTAAATAAAATATCATACTTCACATCTTTTTCCAACCTGACTTCACTGAAATCTAATCTAACCTAAATATATACTCTTCTAGACGATTAATTACCTACATTGACAAACCTCCAGTAAAAATTTTAGCTCTCAAAAAAAAAAAATTATAGATTAACATATTTAAATCTTACTTCTTAGTATTTTATATAGTTATATTTTAGTATTTTATATAGTTATAAGTTTATATTTCAGTATTTTATTTTTTACATATATTTTATATAGTATTTTATTTTTAACTTCTTTAAAAATTTTTCTTTTTTATAATCCTTTATATATTTATATATATATATATATATATATATATATATATGTATATATGTGTGTTTGTATGTATTTATATGTATTTGTGTATGTATGTGCATATGTATTTGTATGTGCATACGTATACATATATCTTGTTATATTTTACCTTAAATATTTTTATCTTTTTTCTTTCTCTTGTTTCTAATATCTTATAATTTCTATTTCAAACCTATATTTTGTTCTAGTTCATACACTGTATAACTTATATCATGTATGATTACCTTAACACAGGCATTAGCCTAGTATGGTAATCAAGAAAAAAAACATAAAAGTGTATTTTCAAAAATTGTATGAAATAATAAAAAAAATAAAAAAAAATAAAAAAAAAATAAAATAAATAAAAAAAAAAAAATAAAAAAAATAAAAAAAAAAATATTTCAACTGTTGGCGCTAATTATTTTCAACAGTGTTGGACGTTGAAATAATATAACTATTGTTTCCAACGGCTAGTTATATTTTAATACAGTACTACTGTAAATGATGGCGAATTCTCTACACGTGTCAATAATATAGATACATGAGATAAAATTGTAAGATTATACTGAAGCGCGTCTGTATAGAATTATCGATACATATTTTAATCAATAATCTCTAAAAATAGCAAAATATCTCGATCTGTTTAAAATGACTTATTTTAATCTCACATTCCGAAGTACGATGGGATCCAGCACCAATGACAGCCCGTTCCACAAACCACAGCGGCCGAAAACTCTCGAAGGATCGCCCGAAGCAACGTGTCAAGACGGCCAACAGCACCATACGAATTGTGACTAGAGATACGCCGCTAGCAGCAAACGTTATAACTTACTCAAAATGTTTTTACAAAATTATTCAAAAAAAGCTTGAAACCACTCGCAGTCTAAACAATATTTTCACGTTAAAGTTTCTGTTGTTCGAGGAGTCATAAGACATTTAATTTCGTTGTTCGAGGAGTCATAAGACATTTAATTTCTCAATTTGGGAAGCGGGTATATTTACCGCCGCCTGAACCCATTTCTTGAATTACCAATCACACTGACCCCCAGTTTTCTAACCATCTCTCATACCCTTTTCCTTCCCAGAACTTCCTCTCCTTCCTTTACCTAAAAATACCCTCCACACCGTATCCCCAAAGATGACACAGGCCCTGAGGGATTTTTTTTTCTTCAGGGCCTCGAGTGTGGAGCGAATGTACAAAAAAAATCATATTGCTGTTTAATAACAGTGTTGCCCATTTCAACCCAATATCTCAAAAGCGTAGTATATATAATGCCATGTAAAATGACGATAGACATATTTATAAACAGCCTAGTTTTATTAAAAAAAACATGTGTTGGTATTATTACCTATCAGCTAATGTGACGTCATGGTAAATATAACTTCTCCAAAATTCAAACACGAGACTCTACAAGCACTACTCCAAAATTCAAACTCGAGACTCTACAAGCACTACTCCAAAATTCAAACTCGAGACTCTACAAGCACTACTCCAAAATTCAAACTCGAGACTCTACAAGCACTACTTCCAAATTCAAACTCGAGACTCTCCAAGCACTACTCTAAAATTCAAACACGAGAAATGTTTTCTCTATTGAGTTGGGTAGGTTCGAGTACTGTAATTAGTTTAAGAACCATATGTTTTCCTTTAAATCTGTTAGATGAATGTATTTCAAATAAAAAAATTCTTTTATTTATTCCATTTTCTCTGTACTACATACTTACTATGTTTTATATCTTATTTTGCTCTTTATTATTTCTGTTATTTCACTAAAGCATCTCCATCCAGTAACAACTAAACCTTGGTTTATGCACGCTGTGAAAAACTTTAATTGGAGTATTAATATCTATGCTCATCCCGATTGCAATTTTTTCAATGCAATGATTGTTAACACTCTAAAAATGTTTCAAACAATTAATAATGCGTTTAAAAAAATATTAATGATATTCGTTATTAGTACAAAATACAATCGTACATGTATTATATTATTGTAAAGGTCCAGTCAATTGTTATAGAATAACAGTCATCGGTCATCAATATTTTTTATTTATTTATTTATTACAATCGTAAAGGTACTTATATTAATACGGTAATACATATTTCAAATTATAAACTAGACTTACTTACCTTTACGAGAGTTAAAACTCGTGTGTAAAGGGGAAAAAATAAAAATTAATAAATAACAAAAAATTATAACTATAAGAAAAAAGAACTAAAATTTAACATATAAAAGTGAAAAGAATTTGTA
The DNA here is from genome assembly GCA_929108145.2 of Limnephilus rhombicus. Lineage (NCBI taxonomy): Eukaryota > Metazoa > Arthropoda > Insecta > Trichoptera > Limnephilidae > Limnephilus > Limnephilus rhombicus. The sequence continues at coordinate 21,795,249 of OV815288.1, forward strand.
TATAATAATATAGAGTTAAATATTCAAAATAAATTATTTAAAATAAAAATAAAAAGTACTAGATACACTAAAAAGTAATAGAATAAGAAAAATAAAATGGCAATTGATTCTAATTAGCAAAATTATTTATGATGGAATAGTTTATTTTATTTTTAAATTTATTATAATCATGTTCTAACCTCAGCTGCCCAACTGTCGCTAGTTGATTGAACCATATTATTCCAGTGTGTGTAGTAATGTTGTGCGAAGCTGGTATACATTAATGGAGTGCATAAGCGACACATTAAGTTTGGTCTACTGCTTTCAACACGTAACATGGCATGTTGTGATTTCTTCGTAATATCTTAGTTGATTGAACCATATTATTCCAGTGTGTGTAGTAATGTTGTGCGAAGCTGGTATACATTAATGGAGTGCATAAGCGACACATTAAGTTTGGTCTACTGCTTTCAACACGTAACATGGCATGTTGTGATTTCTTCGTAATATCTTAGTTGATTGAACCATATTATTCCAGTGTGTGTAGTAATGTTGTGCGAAGCTGGTATACATTAATGGAGTGCATAAGCGACACATTAAGTTTGGTCTACTGCTTTCAACACGTAACATGGCATGTTGTGATTTCTTCGTAATATCTTAGTTGATTGAACCATATTATTCCAGTGTGTGTAGTAATGTTGTGCGAAGCTGGTATACATTAATGGAGTGCATAAGCGACACATTAAGTTTGGTCTACTGCTTTCAACACGTAACATGGCATGTTGTGATTTCTTCGTAATATCTTAGTTGATTGAACCATATTATTCCAGTGTGTGTAGTAATGTTGTGCGAAGCTGGTATACATTAATGGAGGGCATAAGCGACACATTAAGTTTGGTCTACTGCTTTCAACACGTAACATGGCATGTTGTGATTTCTTCGTAATATCTTAGTTGATTGAACCATATTATTCCAGTGTGTGTAGTAATGTTGTGCGAAGCTGGTATACATTAATGGAGTGCATAAGCGACACATTAAGTTTGGTCTACTGCTTTCAACACGTAACATGGCATGTTGTGATTTCTTCGTAATATCTTAGTTGATTGAACCATATTATTCCAGTGTGTGTAGTAATGTTGTGCGAAGCTGGTATACATTAATGGAGGGCATAAGCGACACATTAAGTTTGGTCTACTGCTTTCAACACGTAACATGGCATGGTGTGATTTCTTCGTAATATCTTTGTGTATCTGAAGGAGTGTATTTTCCATATATGTATTTTTTAACGGTGGAACTTGAAAATCATGGAAAAGTTGTGAGATTGAATAATTTGGTGTTTTTTTTTTATTAATTATATTATAAGAAGGTTACGAGTTACTTTCCTTTTGGTTCCACGACAACTCAAGAAAGTGGCATTTCAAAATCACTTTGAAAAGTCATTAAGAGTAATACATTTTTTTGAAAAACAGCCCATGACCTAAAATAACGTAACCTATTTAACCACTATGTTTTTTAAATTTCATCACTTTTAATAAATTTTAAAAGGTGCTAAAGTTGCATATTTCTGAGTTGCCCGGTCTCCGTTCCTTTCAATGTTTTACGTTATTTGACGAAGTTTCCACATGAATCTCATCCGCCCCCAGGCTCATGGTGGATGAAGAGACGATTTTTCAAAATTCTAAAACAAATGTTCGCTTCTACCTCCAAAACCAACTACCCTATGAAATTTCGATTCCATGCAAACTCAGAATCATCAACATCTCTTTGAAAAGTTGTTAAAAGCTGTAAAAATAATTATTTAAAAATATCACGTAATCTAATTTAAGGTACTAATCTATTTTACCATTTTTTGGTCACTTTTAATGACTTTTTAAAGGAGGTGTTGAGTTGAGTTGATTCTGAGTTGTCCGGTCACCGACATTTCACTGAATGGATTAAACTCATCAACATCATCATCTTCTTGCCCTTGTCCTATTCGGGTCGGGAACCCACTGCATCGACAAGGCTCCCCCATACGTCCCTGTCTTGTGCTGATTGTTCGGCCTCCATCCATAGCAGTCCCATCCTCTCCTCACACATTTTCTGGAGTTGCCTCGTCCAACTGTATCTGGGACGGCCCATTGGACATCTACCCTCTGGAATCGCATGCAATATCTTCATCGGAATTCGGTCATCAGACATTCTTAGTACATGCCCAAGCCATCTCAGTTGCGATTTTTCTGTGAAGAGTAGCAGTGGTTCAATGAGTTTACATGAGTTACTCGTAATCGTAAACTCATCATAATTATTTAACTTTGTTTGGTTCTGAAACAGTTTTAAAAAACTAAATCCATGTCTCCAAGTCCTTCATCATTCATTTATTCCTTTGTCTTCCTCTTTTCCTCAAAAATCCCTACAAGGAAAAGAAGAAAATGTTTTCTCACCTACATGAAAAAAAAAAACAATTTCGGACCAAAGTTTTAAATTACCTACTAGGGCAGTTGAAAATTCGAAGTGACATACCGAAGTGACATAATCGCATAAATTCCTAATTTATGAACTCAAAAGTGTCGGTAACTGTTACATATAGTTGTGCCGTTAATGTGGGAAGCTGCCAGTACCAGGATCGATCCCGAAACAGTGGATGAAGCCATAAAAGGTAGAGACTGATTCCTTCCATCGCCCAATTCCTGTGGTCGATATTTCAAAACGCAGTCAATTGTCTTGTACTAGCAAAAATCCGATTTACAATTCATATCTTCTCATGTCGCGGCATCAGTCGTGACACGTGTCTACATAAAAAAACGCTTACATCCAATAGTTTACTCTACTCGTCGTTAATAAACAAATCTATAAATAATTTATCAAATAATTTCGACATGAAATTATCGCTTTTGGTTTTAATGTACATAAAGCATCGTAAAGTTTATTCCTGCTATTTATTTTATAAGCGCTTTCAACCACGTATCAGATTGAAGGAAGAATTGTGACACCATTAGTATTAGATAATATTTTTATATAAGTACCTATTAAAAATAAGCTCTTTATTCACATAATAAAATATTAACCCCAGAAGGGCAAACGTTCTAAAAACACGAAGCAAAAGCTTCGTTTAATTCTGGTTAATCAATATAAGAGTTTTCTTGGGCTGATTTAAAAAAAATCTGTACAAACCCCGGGCAAGGTCGGGGTCTTTAGCTATGTGTCTATCTACATAATATGTAAAGAAGAGTGTTCTGGTGTATCATGTGGCTTTGTTGCCTGTGCAAGTCTACAGTTTTATTCCGCGGTTTATGAAACTTTGCATACATAAGAGGAAAGTCACTGTTTACATCAGATTTAAAAAACTATCCCCATCCACTTTTCCCCCTGAAACAAAAATTTGATACATGTGGTGAAATTTTTTTACCCACGACGATAAAAATAAGAGGATCACTCTAAGGTTTTTCTAGGGTTAAATATTCACAGACATTATATTTAAATAGTGGAATATTTCAATTTTATTCATACGATCTTCAATTTACCTACAATATAGATATAAGTTTTTTGTAAAAATAATTCAGTATGTCTACTGTTAAAAACAATGGCCCAAAAAGATGGAAAAGTAATATTTTTACACTAAATCGGGTGAAGCAAGTGTTTAGGGCCAGTAACTTAATTGAAACTTTGCTCCCAGTACGGTTTTTGAGTCTTTGTTTTGGCGTCATGCCTTTTAATTTCATCATCAAGCCAGGAAAATCAAGAGCTGTTCCAAACGTTATTTCGAGTATCATCGCTATTGGTTGTTTAGGATTCTTCGTCTACTGCTCAGGGTCATTACATGGCCAAGGTTGGTTTAAGACCAGTGAAACAAGATTAGAGATCTTTGAAGATTTCTGTGATTATGCCTACCTTTCTCTGGGGTTTGGTAAGGTATTTCTTACGACTTTGTCATCAATTGCATCTAGACATTCAGACGCCAGGACCATGGATCTGTTGACCGAAATTGAAGAGATATTTGCAGAGTTAAATGAAAAAATCGATTTCTCAAAAGCTAAGATTAATATAATCGTTATTACTGGAGTGATTTTCTGTTACGAAATAGTTCAAATGTCAATTTACACCGGCTACTTGTTTCAAGAAAATAGCTGTCGACTCTACGCGATGTCTGTTGTTATATTTATGATAAGCTCAACGACACTGATAATATTCAAGTCCTACGTCAGCATTTTGTCTGTTTATGCAAAGGGTTTAAACAGGCTATTTCTAAACATGGTGAAGAGACCAAATGTGGTATCCGAAGAACATAATTTCTTCTCCGAAGTTCATAACAAACGATCATTAAGAAATGAACCGCTTTACTACATGCATTCAGAGTCGCAAGATTATTCGAAAAGATTGAATATTTTGATGCGAATTCATGACAGGATTTGCGATTGCGCCGACAATATCAATAGTGCCCACGGGTTTAGGAATCTTGTTGTTCTTGCTTACGGATTTGTAACTACAGTATTAAATTTGTTTACCGCAATGGCTACATGCTTATATTGGGGAGGGAATAATATCGAAAAAACTGTGGTTCTTATTTACGTCGGTCACTTTATTGTGAATTCGTATTTGTTTTACAATACGATCAATTCATGTGAAGAATGTTTAAATGAGGTGATTTCTTATTTCTTAAGGATTGTACCTTGTGTTAATCGTTTGCATTTCTTTATGCAGGAACTATTTGTCCCCTTGTCAGATTCTTCAGCTTTGGATCAATGTTATTTCCAGCATTCTCAACGAAGTGCCTGCTGATTACATTTTTTTATAGTAACTACCATTATGTATTATAAGGTTGGATTAATTTAGCTTCTCAGAAACTGAGCATATTGTATAAACCCGCAGATACTTCGTACTATGACTGCAGCTGACCTTGTTCAATAAATTTGTATCGATTCGTTATAATGCTTGTGCCGAACAGTTCAGCTGTAGAATGTGTTTTCTTATACTTCTTCCTTTCTGTCCTCGGCATGATCATCTACTCAGATTTACTTTGATTTATATCGGCGCAACTCACTCCACGTGTTTCTTTGGTCGATTCAATTTGACGGTTGCAACGTTTCTCATTATACAAAAGTGCGGTGGCTTTGTTGAATAATACTAATCGTATGTTTTACAGTACATTTTACTGTCTGTTATTTCTTTATTTACAGGCTAAAGAAACAGCTGCCATAGTGAGCAGATTGTGCTTGAAAAAAGTAGACGAGAAAACTAATCTAATGGTAAAATTTTGATATTGTAAACTAAATTGAAGAAAGCGTTTTACATGCCTTAATGTACATCCACCTCAAACAATTTCGGAGGTGCCCTTTTTTCGTGAATGAGTTGGTTTGGAAGTTGTTCCAAAAGATCGGTTTCGGATCCTGGTATGGCATCTGAAACAGCTGACGAATTACATCTTCAAATGCACTTGTAATGGACTGTTAATACTTTAGATTCTTTTCTCCATTCTTTCATAATAATAATAATAATGTTTTATTCAGGGTTGTGGGGAGGACAGTGCAATCTCACAGGTCCCGTGAATATATTTGACACTATAACTATTTACACAGTTAATTTAAAGAATACATGCAAGTAGAATTTATTGTATATTCATTTTTCTTATTGGAAAATAAAAGAAAATATACAGAATAATATTAATATACATTACATTCAACCATTTTAATAACCCAGAGAAATAATCTTGGAGAAATAACCGTTGTACGAATAAAAATAAATATAAATACAAAAAAGTAATATAATAAATAAATAATAAACAATTATACAGGGCGTGTTGTAGAGTGAGCTCAGGCCCGACATTCACTCGAGAGTGGCGCTTGGTGTTGGAAGGTTGCGGGTCACCACCGTGTTGTTGGAAGTCATTGGTCGTATCCTAGCTTCAGTGACCCTGCATCTCGTCAGGCAGGCGAATCCATGCATTCCTTGTTCCGTAAACACTGTCTATGTGCTGCTGTTCCTTCTGTATCTAAATATAATTCTGCAGGCGTTACTATATTGGATCCGGAGTCGTTTCATAGAGCTGATTCGGTAGTGACACCACGCTTCACAAGTATATGGGCTAGTACAAAATGCATTAAACAATTTTTTTTTTACATTATGCTGCATTGGAAAAATCTTCGGGTAATCATATTAGATAGTCTCCTTTGTCGTTCAGTATCACCATCGTCCGAGAGGTATTTTACGTATTTAGATGTATTTATGTTTTCCTCATAAAGTTGTACGGGGAATTTTAAGGAATGAAAAGTATTTTCATTCTCAAATGCTTCAAATGCTAATAAGTTCTACCCCAGTTATGTCGCAATTTTCCAGAACATAGGCATTCTTAGAATGCAAATAACGGAAGTTTTAGAGTGCTTTCTGATATCGTACTCTGAATTGTGAAGCTGCAATTGAAGAACCGCAAATACCTATGAAAAGAACCGTGGTCTGCCAACCCCTGGTGTAGATGAAATAGCAAAATCTTTTAAATCTTACTTGTATAATTGAATTTCTTTCTTTGTTGTAACTCATTCAGTTATTGGGCCCTGAAATAATGACTTTGTTTGTGGTGTTTTGTTTTTTTCAGTTGCTTCAACTCTCCGTTACCTTGTTGAACAGACCTCCAGTATTTTCTGCTTCTGGACTATTCACCTTGGACAGGTCGTTGCTTTTGTCGGTAAGAAATTTAAAAAAAATATTATTGGGCAAAAACAAATTTAGAACACAGCTCTTTTGCACATCACTCCAAAGTCTACAATAATTATCGCAAAGAAGATGATCAACAAATGATCAAAACCTTGCGTGACTTGTTACTGTCATTTGGAAAGCCTGCGGGAGGGGAGTATGCGGGAGAGGGAAGGCGGGGAAGGTGGAGGGGGAACGCTTGAGGGGAAGGGGACATGGGAGGATAAGGAGAGGCGGAAGGGAAACGAAACGAAAGGGAAAAGACACGCAGGAGAAACTATTTATTTGTTAGTGGCATTGAAACGCATGCCTGGAACTCGGGAGGAAGGGGGCTAGTTCAAAATAAAATAAATAACTTACAATTTAAAAACAGAAAAGTACAAATGTTTACACAAATGTTGGGCGTTCGGCATGTTTCCTGACTGTGCAACGGTGCTTTGAAACATTAAATTTGACGAGGTTTTTCTTCCCCAAAGGAAACAATCTCGAGATAATCGTCCATTCTCTGCTTCGAAACCCCCGAGCCGTAAGGGTTTCTGTGACCTATCAAAAAGCTATTATGAACTGTACTATCATCCACGTAACAATGAATTGGTCCACATGCCAAAGGTCACTGATATGCAACAAAAACGAAGAAAGAGACAGAACCGATCCCTGTGGAACACCAGCATTTATCGAAAACGAGGAAGAGGTGAAACCGTCAGGAACCGTCTGAATCAACTTCTCCCTTAAAAATATGTATAACCTTCAAAAGTTATTCCAATAAATTGAACACAGAGTATTATTAAAGAACATTTACTACACAACAACACAACCTACGTAACTTTGTTTTATAGTAGATATGATATAACTTTTTGCATTAATTACGGGGATTTCAAAATTCCGAAATTAATTTGATTGTTCAAATATTGCTTATTTTTCAGATGGTTGCAACCACTACAACATACATGATAGTAGTGGTTCAATTTGCAAATACCTACCTTAATACTGGAGAGAAAACCGCGGTGAACCGAAACCTCTATATCTCACATACTACCACAAAGTAACCAAGTTTCACATAAACTTTTCCTAGAGTTTCAAAATCTTTTCAGCAATGGCAATTTTTTCAAAATAGTTTTCTTAAATTGTAGGTGAAACAACCAGTTAAAATTTACGATAAAAACATACGAGTATAAAATGTCATCTATATTTCACACAATAAATAAAGAATAGCGGCGGGAAACGGCGCGACTCGTCTTGGCGTGGCTTGGCGGCTCGTTTTATAAGCAAGGCTAGAGTTTGATTCCGAAATTGATGAAATTTTCAACACTTGATCTTCAAAATAAGAGGCAGATGAAAGTTGACGTGATATTTTTTAATATTTAATTATATTATTATTTAATTGACAACAACAAAAAACAGTTTAAGATTTTTTTAAACATTTATTTTGCATAGACATTATTAAAATAACCATAGACAAAAGTACATACATTATATCATCATGTTAATTAAAACATTAAAATTATGTTTGTATTAAGATTGCAAGGTTAAAAGAAATTGTAAAATATTAGACCACATGAGTGAATCTATTTTAAAATAAATATATAAATGCACAAAAATCAATGTTTTGACATAAAGTGTTTAGGCACAAGATTTACACTAATTTAGTTCAAATAAATTGTTAAATTAATTACTCTTTTTATTTAATGCTTAAAAATATTATGTTTTCCAATCACCTATTTTATTATTTTGGAAACAATGTGTATGAAAAACAGCTACAATCAGCTGTTCCTAGGACATCTACCTTAACCGATATTTATGTAAATTTGACGAAGTTGTTGCTTCTGGGGTAGCTGAACAACCTTTTGGTTTTGGGGTCGCAGTTTCTAAATGGTTACTGGCCGCTGACGTAGGCCATAGATGACCCTAAACCGAAACAAGCTAGTAAACTAATCAAGGCAGATAAAAAAAAATACTCAGGGAGTTAAAAACACACTGTCATCTCGGGAGGCTCATGCAGATTTTGAGAGTGGAAGACGACAATAGAACTGTAGGAAGTGTGAAAGGGAGAATAAACCAGATTACTATGGTATGAATGTTCCATAATGACGGGAACAGGGCTCAGATATATGGGAAGTCATGATGTAGAATCAAAAGATAAAGGACGTGATGACAACCCTGCTGAACTTTAAAAAAAGGACTAGCTTAAAAAGGGAATAAGCTGAACATTGATTATACCTAACACAATGGGCTTAACGGTCAGCACAATCTATAGTTATGAAAAGGTTTCCAGTGAAAAAAGATATCATATTATAAGCTTTTTAGATCTAGTTCTTTATGAAACACTTGCTGGAATTTAAAAAAAATTCACCTTCAAACTGCACCTACTCGCAGAAAGTTCAATTGGTTTGTATTTCCTAGTTGGAGGAATACCTAGTTGGAGAATTTTGTCATTGGAAGTGTTGAGTGTTTTTTAAATTAGTAAAGCTGAAATTTTTAATTTTTTTTTTTTTTAGTGTATGAGATGATGGGTTCTGTAGAATTGCCGAGTGGGTTTAGAAGCGAGGTCTCAAATTTACTGCCGAATAAAAATACTCTACATTTGGTGTTTCCACAAAAACCTGCACCCATTAGGCATTATTGAAGTTTACAGGCTCTATAATATTTAAATGTCTTAAAACACAAAAAGGAAAAAGTTTTATTAGGCTATGTAGGTTGCAAGTTCCAGGGCCGGATTCACAACGTAATCATTAAAAAACTATAGATTTAGGACTCACATTCAAAACAGTTTGAAGTCATGCATACATAACATCGCTTTAATTTTTACTTCTTCATATTTTATTTGGTTTCTCTTGGTTGGATTTTCGGAGGTTGACTTTTATCGGGGCAGTCTCCATTCTACATTAACACAGCATCCCCAAAGATGACATTTGAACATGAAAAAAAAAAAACTTTTTAATATAAGGCTTATAATAATAAATAATAAGTCAAGATATTCTTTTAATAATATAATTAATAAAAATAAAAAAAATAAAATTGCCTCCAAAATCAAGCAAAAATGAATTGTTTAAATACATATATACCGTAATTTAAAACAAAAATATCTAGAAGAGCACCTTTCCGTACTAGATAGAAAAAAATAATATTAAGAGGGTTTAACCAGAAAAATGTCATTTTTAAATCAGATTTAAGACTTATTTTATTAACTCTTTTCCACAAAAAATTATAAATTGATTTCGAAAGATTGTTTTTTTTTTATCTAGGAAACGCATGTTTTAAATTTTGAGAAAAATTTAAGACATGCGTTTCCATGCAATTATTTTTAATATAATAAGGTTATACCACAGAGGTCGTTGGCAGATTTGTTAAATTTTCAAAAAAGATTGTGTATTTTACAACACCCATTTCAAATCATATAATCATGCAGTAAAATAAATCAATACATTATCTGAGAAATGCATGTTTCAGAATTTTAATTTTAGTTTAAATAAAATCATTAAAAAATATATACGTAAATGTGTTTCTTGACTAAAATTGGTCCGTTCATGTATTAGTTTGCGCACTTGCAAACTAATATATTTTAGATTTTTTTTACATTCTTATTTAACTTAGACATTATTGAAAAATGAAAAATACTTATAATCAAAAAAATAATTACAAAAAGTACATAATTTTAAAACTTTTATCATTACGCCTTTCAGCATTTTGGTATGGAAGTATAAATTAAAGCAAATTTGGAATGAAATAAAATCGATATTGAGTTATAATTTAAAAAAACTGGTACGAGAGTAAATAATTTTTCTTATTGGAACCGCCCTGTATGATCATAAGAACAACTTTCGACGAATGTGGATTTTCGACCGCTGGTTGGTTAAACGCTCTTAATTTTTTTTATTTTTTTTAAATTATTTTTTTATTTTTTTTTTAAGAAAGACAAACCTTCCCGGGTTACGAATAACCCAACAATGTTTGAAAATCTCCTATTACCACCACAGAAAGCCGAAAATGTTGTTTGTGTTGTGATGGAGGACTTAGCCAGCCGAGGAATCGAACACGCGACGCCCGGATGGTATCCAAGCACTATGACCACTCAACCACTGACCGGTCTCAAGTTAGGTTGGGTATTTTGGTCTCAACTCCAAATTCAAGTTGTATATTATATCAGCCCTTCTTTTTAAGCGTGTCCAGTCATCCCGCAAGTTTACCCTTTTTTTATCTCACCAAAATGGCTCATCTGTAAGTAGTACCTAAGTGGAACGGAAATGATTTTTATATTAGAGGTTCATACGATACCACCGTAGAATAAAGTAAAACGATCATAAAATAATTTGTAGACCTCGAAACCTCAGAACCTAGTGAGGTCTATAAAACAGAAATGAATAATTTAAACTCTTTTTTAATATGATAAATAAAAAAATTCTTGCACAAATGATGTCACATACCATAATATTTTTTTCTTATGATGTCAGAACGCAGAACTCGTCCGGAGCGTTTGGGATTTTTTTTTATTTTATTTAAAAAATTATTTTAATTCTTTAAAAATCTACCGTTGTTGTTCTTAGCATTAAATTATTTATTTATTTACGCCCCTAGGGTTTTTACATCAATCACAAAACATAATTATAATAGAATTATAATTGTAATCGAAACAATAATATACCAAATAATATATATTATTGTTTCCCTTCCTTAACATTTATAGAAGTGTCGCAGAATTTTTGAAATTTCTGATATAATTTTGATAAGGAATAAATGAAAATATCAACAGAATCGAATTTATTAATAACCAAGCCATTATTATTAACCAATCCCATGTAGTCTTTGGATTGGGGGGTTAATGAAATAGTTAGTTTTCGATGGATAAACAGAGAACAAGCTCTGGAAGCCTCGTGTTACGATTTGGTACTCGGAATATTATTAGTTTAGGAATATTAATAGTAGGTCCGGTCCGTCAATTGAGCCATTAACTAATTTAAATAAAAGTACAAGATCGCTCTTGGTTCTTTTACAAGATAAATCAGTTAAATTAAGTACAATCATTAAGTTAACATAATTAATTTGTTCAATGGGTATGGACAGTTTGAAATTAATGAACCTTAAAATTTTATGTTGAACTATCGCAACTTTTAATTAATGTACTTTATGGTATGGGAACCAAATAGTGAAATTGTATTCTAAATGACTTCTTACTAAGGCAGTGAAGAGAATTTTAAATGAATTACTTACATAGTAATGAATATAATTCACCCTCCCGACATTCTCCGCAGTAGTAGGCAGAGAGGATATACCGCCGCACAACTCCATCTCAACACAAAATACTTGCTTCATTGCATTCTTGCTGCATACATCGTTTCATACACATTCTTCTCTCATTATGACTCTTGATCTCACGCAAATCATGTAGTATTTGGTTCTTTTGCTAAAATAAATAATAATAAACCTACATCCAACTCTGGTTGTAAAGCTAGAAGTAATGCGCATACATCGGATCAGATCGTTAAAATGACAAATACATTGTTGATTTTATTATTGCATCGTTGTTATATGATTTTATTGACTCGCATAAAAAACTTTTAAAGTAATACGTGTCCTGAATGTTTCTTCAGTTCATACGTTATAGAGGCTACAAATAATGTCATGGCATTGCAATAAATACAGGCCTCCTTTGATGGCCTCCATGGTCGAGGGCTAAGGCTCTTAACTCGCATTGGTTGCGAGATTGAATCCCGGCGTACGCTTGTAAATTTAATTGGTTTAATTTGTGTTATTTCACAATTAATTCTTTTTAAATAATATATGGTATATTTGCGGCACGTTACAGGGAGGAAGATAGTCTCAGTATCGTTCTGGTGTAAGACCAAATGTACAAACTGACAAAACGAAAATTGTCGATTTCCCGAAAATGAATAAATAATTTTGTCTTTTTCAGTTGGGTTGTTGCTTCCTATAATTTTAAATAGGGTGTCCTTTTTAACAACTAGCCCAATTATTTTGCCATTCCATGAAGCACTTCAACATCTGTTCGTAGTATTTTGACGACGCACCGATATGTTATTCCAAATTAAAAGGCTTTGATCTTCCACGTTGATGTTTGGTTTTGTTATTATTTTTACTGAAAAAAGGCGCAAAACTTTATTGTTGATGCCTCTAAAATGGTGAAATTAGGCCGGCATGAATTTCACGGTGACCGGCCAAATCAGAATGAAACCAACTCAGAAGCACCTCAGAAAGGTCATTAAGAGTGATGATAAAAAATATTTGAAAAATGATTAAATAGGTTAAAATAGGTTAGGGTTACCGGCTATTTTAAAATTATTTTTTCATAGCTTTTAATGACCTTTTTGAGGTGTTTCTGAATTGGTTTCATTCCGAGTTGGAACGGAACAGAATTTCACATAGCAATATTACACACGGTCGAATTACGCAAAGACAGAATTGCGTACGGGCGAAATTACATACGGTTGTAATTGAATTACCTACTGGAATTATACACATCTTAAAAAATATAGTTAACTTAACCTAAACTAACTTCTAATTTTTTTTTCAAACAAAATGTATTGATCACACACAACCCCTCTGTTTTTTAAATATGTTTACTTCCATGTCCCAACGACACGGTGAAATTTCATGAATTTCTTCGCCGTAGGCTACACGTTCAATATTTCGATGGATCGTGATCCATCAATATAGGTCGTGATCCATCAATATGGATCGAAGTCTAACCCTACACGTAAAATATTTGCTGATATCCGTCAATATTTATCAAATATTATGATATTTATTGAACGTGTAGACCAGAATTTTGACGAATTACAATATGGATCACAGGATTTCAAGATTCCTGAATTCCGTGTTCCACTTGTGATATTTTGATGTATGTGTGTGAGTGTGACAGCATGATAGCGAGACAGCGAGTATGGAGATGTATAAAAGGGATGTACGGGCTGTTGTGCGCTCTCTCCAGTTTAATCTCTTCAACAATAAACATTATAATATTATCGTATGTTATTTAATACCCGCACTACAAGATATCACAGTTGGCGAAGCCGTTGTTCGAACTTTACGTCGGGAGTTCGTATTTTACGCCGGTAATTTGTTAATTATCGGAAGATTGTAATCAAGGATAATGCGGATCGCAGAGAGTCTGGCGCTATTAAGCGTGAAGATCGCAAGATTAAGGAAGAAAAATACTGGAGCAGCGTGTGTGGGATCGACAAGTTTGCAAAATTATTGTCGGTGGGTACACCGTGTATACGGGGTACACAAGACCGTATCAAGGATCAAGGATCAGGTCAAGGATTGGATCATCATCGTGTGAAGTAGCCGGAAACCGGGACCTGGTTTCTGTCGCTGCAGTCTGGGAAGGAAGACCTCGGAGGAGAGGGATTGGATCCGCAGCTGTTGGGAGACGGAGCCAGACTGGGACGCTGATTCACGGCTCTGAGCGGCGTGAACGTGGAACGTGGAACGTGGACCTTGGAGTGTAGCCTTCTTGAAGTGCTGAGATAAGAAGTCTTGATTATTTTGTTTCAGCTCTTCTCCTAATGGAGGGTGTTTGTAAGAATTTGGGGACGTTCTGTTACAGAACGAGAGACTGGTCATTGTTCAAGGAACGACTGGATCAGGCCTTCATTTTACGTGATGTCAAACTTGTGTCACAAGAGCGCAAATGAGCATTTTTGCTGAGTTGCCTCACCGAAGAAACTTTCTCTTTATTATGTGATTTATGTTTTCCTAAAAAGGTTTGTTTGTTCTTTTGCTGATTTATTGTAAATTATTTGATTCACATTGCAAACCAATTCAAAATATTTTCGAGTCGCGTGAGTTGTTTTACAAATGTAATCAGTTCGCTAACGAATCTGTTGAAGATTACGCAGCTAGGTTGAGAGGACTTAGTTTATCGTGCAATTTTGAACTGAGATTGGAACCATGTTTAAAGGACATATGCATTATTGGAATTTTCAATGAAAAATTGAAACATAAGTTGTTCGTTGAGGGGATCAATACTTCTTTTTCTGAATGTATAAATTTAACAGCATCATGGGAACATGTTGTTAGTTTTAAGAAAGTTGATACGAATTCAAATGTTGTGCATAAGGATAGTAATTATGTCCGTAAATCCAGGTCGGATAGTCCGATCAGATTTAAAAATACAGTGCGTAGTAAGACGCGAGTAAATGTTACATTAAAATAATGTTTTTTGTGCGGAAAAATGAATCATTTGCAAAAGGATTGCTGGAAGAATATTTTTTGTAATCGATGCAATAAATCGGGTCATCCTAGTAATTTATGTAAAAGCAGTAAAATTAATGTAGGTAATACAAATAAACGGTTGAATTCGGTTTTCATGGTACTTGACATTCGTAGATCTGTTGATTGGTAACACTGTTTTGCGGGCGATTGTTGACACCGGTGCAGAGATTAATGCAATTCCTTGCGAAGTGTATTTAAAAAATTGTGTTTCCTACGAATTGGCAAGATGCAATATTCAATTGTCAGGATATGACGGGAAGCGGTTAAATATTGTAGGTAAAGTTAATTTAAATATGTTGTTTTTAAATAAAAGTGTGGAAACGCAGTTCGTAATAATTAAAAACGGTAATTCTACGATTGTTGGTATAAAATTTTTACAAGTTTTTGGTATCGGATTGAGTGGAATAAATTCGGTAAATACCAGTGAGATTTATTGTGACAATCGCTTTGTTTTTCATGATAGTTTAAAGAAAAAATATGCTCATGTGTTTTCAGAAGAATTGGGTAGGCTTATAGGTTATGAAGCTAACATCGAAGTTAATTCGGAATTCAGGCCTAAGTTTTTAAATCCAAGACCGTTACCTTTTAGTTTGCGTGGTAAGGTAGAGGAGGAATTAAATAAAATGTTACGTGAAGATATTATTGAAAAGGTAGAGATAAGTGATATGGCTAGTCCGATTGTTGTTGTAAAAAAGAAAGACAGTTCAATTAGGATATGTACCAATTTTACAACCATATGAAACCCTATGTTAGCGAAGTTGAAATACCCATTGCCTCGTATAGAAGATTTAATTTCATCTTTAAATGGTGCAAAATTTTTTGCTAAAATAGATTTGCGTAATGCCTTTGGACAGAATATTTAGGTTTAAGAATTTCGCAAAAAGGAGTTATGCCCTTAAAAAATAAAATTTGTGCGATTACTCAAATGGCAGTACCGAAAAATGTTTCGGAACTTAGGAGTTTACTCGGGGTTATTTCTTACTATAGATCTTTTATACATAATATATCAGATATTTTGTCTCCATTGTACAATTTGTTAAAAAAGGGAATAAAATATGTATGGTCTGAGGAATGTAATATTGCGTTCGAGCGAGTTAGGAAACTGCTGACGTCAGACAATATTTTAGTGCATTTTGATCCAAATTTACCGATTAAACTTATTTCAGACGCCAGTGACAGAGCTATAGCAGCGGTAATTTTTCACGTATATGATAATGGTTTAGAAAAACCTATAGCATTTGCCAGTCGTTTATTGTCAGAAACAGAATTAAAGTACTCTATTTTGGATAAGGAAGCGTGTGCTATAATCTTTGGGTTGAAGAAATTCTTTCAGTACTTATACAGTATTTATTTTAGCTTGCGACAATAAATCATTAGTACACATTTTGTACACGGATAAGCAAATTCCCGTGTTGGCCGCTAATAGGTTGCAGCGTTATGCTTTAATACTACAAACTTTCGAATATAGTATAGAGCATATTAAATCAGGTGATAACAAAGCAGATTTCTAATCACGGATGCCGATTAATAATAATAATAATTTAGATGTTTGTAGCGACGATATTGATGGTAGCGATTATTTTTTAAATTATATTAATAGTTAACGTTAACGTGAATAGAATTGAATCGGAATTTTTAAATATAATCGAGTCAGAAACAACATTAAACGTGAATAGAATTGAATCGGAATTTTAAAATATAATCGAGTCGGAAACAACATTAAATGCGGAAACAATGAAGCAGTTTTCGATTAATGATGTAAATATAGCAAGCATTATCGAGTTTGTAGCTAATGGTTGGCCGGATAAAAAGTTTTTAAAGGATGGTTATTCTGATATTAATTATGAAATATTTCTGATGAAATTCTGGTATTTTAGAAATAAATTATCGACTTATAATTCATGTTTATTTTATAATCATAAATTTGTAGTTATTGAATTTTTTACATCAATCGCATTAAGGGGTTGTAAAATCGAAAAGTCTTGTTCGAAATTATTTTTTTTGGCTCGGAATGAACAATGAACGATGCATGGAATGTTTACCTACTCCGTGTAAAGTTGAGTTGGCACCTTGGCCAATCAATGGTTTAATCTGGAGTAGATTGCATATTGACTTCATGGGGCCTTTGGGAGGTCATAATTTTTTGATAATTGTTGATGCAACTACAAAATGGATAGACTGTCATATTGTAAATAAAGTAGATTCGTTTTGTACAATAAAAGTTTGGAAAAGATTATTTTCTATTTTCGGAATCCCGGAACAAATTGTAAGTGACAATGGTACAGCTTTCACATCAACAGTTTTTAAGGAATTTTGTCATAATTACAATATAGAATCATTGACTTCAGCTGTACAGCATCCTCGGTTTAGCTGAAAATGGGGTTAAAAGAGTGAAAAATTAAAAAAAAAATTATGGTAAATAATAAATTTGCCACTGATTTTGAAGATAAACTTTTAACGTTTTTATTTGATATTAGAAATACGCCTTCGATGTCTACGGGCGTTGAGCCTAATAAGTTAATGTTAGGTTGGAAGATTAGATCAATTTTTAATACGATTATTCCAATAATGGATAATGTTGAGAGTCAAGGTTTTAAAGGGATTGACAACACGGTTAAAAACAAGATGTTTTTGAGCCAGCATAAACAGAAAAAGTATTATAGAAGAAGAAAATTTAAAAAGTACTTTGATGTTGGATCTAAAGTTTTAACCAGGGATTTAAGAAGTAATAATAACAAATAGATTTTAGGGAAAATTTTTAAAAGATTGGGGAATAGGATTTATTTAGCTAAAATTATGTCTACGGGACAAATTTGGAAACGCCACCATGATCAGATTTCAGAGAGGAAGGTTAGGTGGGAGGAGAGTGACAGGTCTGATGATTTGCTGGACCTGGGTCCACTCTCGGATGTGGACATGACCAAGTTTCCTAATTCCTCTGATTTTTGCAGGTCACCTACACCATGGGTGGGGAGGTTAAGCCCTCGAGGTCAACGCCCATGCTACACGGATTGAAGATCAAGAATATAATTACATATACTGGAGTTGAAATATTTAAATACTTGCCTTGTATAATTTTGAGAGTAAAATATATATGTAATTAGGATTTAAGTGTGGGGGCGTGATGTATGTGTGTGAGTGTGACGGCATGAGAGCGAGACAGCGAGTATGGAGATGTATAAAAGGGATGTACGCCGTACGGGCTGTTGTGCGCTCTCTCCAGTTTAATCTCTTCAACAATAAACATTATAACATTATCGTATGTTATTTACTACCCGCACTACAAGATATCACAGATATGGATCGCGATAAATGTTGAATGTATAGCCTATGCCTTTCGGGGTATTTTAAATGTGCTATGTATTTTAAATGTGATGTTTTAAGTTTAAGAACTAGTAAAAAGAAATACTATTTTAGAAACTAGATAAATTTATCTTTGAGTTTTTTGTATTTTGAAACACACATTGACATTTCTAAATAAAAAATGTTAATACCAAACGATTTCGATGTTGTTTCGAAGATTGTCACTTAACTTTTTAAGCTGTGAAAAAAACATTTTAAATTTTGAAATGTCAATAAAAAATATCGCCAATTTGTAATTATATATGTAATTTGAAAATTTTATGATTTTTTTCCATGGAATGAAGTAGAAATTCGAGACATAAATTACGCGTCTTCAAATTATAGAAAAAGGGATTAAAAACTTTTATAATTAAGGGTAAGGTCACATCTGTCCTTCAGAGGATCTAACTAACGAAATGCGATGTTTGTGGCTAGTAATATTTGAGGGGTTTAACACTATGAAATTTGACTTCCATAATTCCATTAGGTGTAATTTAAGTAGGTGTAATTCCGTCCCAGTGTAATTCTGGCAGTGTAATGGTACGTGAAATTCACGCCTATGTAATTTCAATCAGACACCTACTAAAAGGTTATGATGAATAGGTTCACCTGTTATAATATCTGAATCTATTAATTCTTAATGGATTGTACGAGTATTACATTCATATTAAAGATCCGTGTTGCAAGCGAAGGAATAATAATAAACAAGATGAATAATTAAAAGATCTCTTTTTCGGTATCACGCTGCGTTGATCTCATTCTCTCCTCGGCTTGTCACAAACAATTCACGGAAACGTCATTCCGTATTCATATCTATAGTCTTTATCATCAAATATGTGTAGATTGAATAAATCAAATCATAATGTGATGGTTACACATTCTACGCAATACTATCAGTATGGTAATATTAATAAAAGTTTATGGAAGTTATTATCGACGGACATAGCTGATTATTAAAATTGAACTAAGCTTACATATTTAAAATTTAATGTAAAGACTTTTTTTAAATTTTTTACATTAACTCCACACAGGAGGCCCTCAGGAAAATAATTTCCCTCAGGGCCTATGTAATCTGGGATGCTGTGTGGAGGGTCTTTTTGAGGAGAGGAAGGAATGAACATTCGTCTTGAATAGATCCATGTTGTAGGAAGGAGGAAACACAGAGGCCGGCAAATCATTCCACAGCCGAGCTGTTGAACACAAGAATGAGTCGAAGAAACGACCCGTTCTCATGTGACAAATGTTAACCGTGTACAAATGTTGGGCACGCGTTTGGCGTGTTTCCCGACTATGCACCGGTGCCGAAGGGATCAATGATGCTAGTTCCTCGGAGCATCTTCCATTGTAATACCGGTAGAAAAAGGATAGCATTCCCACCCGACGCCTGTGCTCTAAAGATTGCAATCCGTCTGTTAAGATGGGAGAATCTATTTAGCGGAACGCCCGTTTCTGCACAAGTCGAGGGTCTTTTTCAGGTATTTTGAAGCTCCAGACCAGAGGTGGCTGCCAAATACAACCGTGGGGCGCATTTGTGTTCTGTACAGGGTTAGCAGTTGTGTACCATTAAAGTATCTGCGGGCCCTGTACAGTACGCCCAGTTTTTGGGAGGCTAACTTTACTCTGGCTTCAATGTACCTGAAGCGTACCTGAAGCGGCCTATATACTATATACATATATATAGTATATATATAGCTATATATACTATATATATAGCTATATACCCATACCTGAAGCGGCATAATCGAATAGTATTAATAGGCTTGCATCTGCATGGTTGAATTTCAGACTCCGGCTTCGAGTGCATGTCTGACGCCACACCATATGCGCCGCGCCACAAATAACATCTGTGTACGTGGAATTTCAAACAAAGCTACAGGTCGGATGGGGACGTGTATTACGGCTAGGTATAGCCGCTATGAATTTGTGATATGTAGTATCTCTCCGGATGTGGAAAGATTGACGGTAGTACATGGTTGTGTCAAGCGAATATATTTATTTATTTGTTTATTTTTTCAGGTTCTCCATAAAACAGTTATACACCAAATTATTACCGAGAAGATTATAAAATATATGAGAAAAAAAAGGCCGAGGGGGCAGTTTCACTATGTTGAGACATATGTCAAAAGATAGTTACTGAACTCTCTATAGGTAACATTGAAGATGTCAATGCTCAATGCAGAATCGTTAAGCAGTTGAATTGCTCTATTTAATGGGGCATTCTGAAAGGAATAAATTCTCGCTTTCGGAGCATAAAAAAGTGTGTGGGATCTCCCACGAGTATACGCAATAGGGACATATAGGTTAATCTCCTTCAACATAGGTGGATTCAGTACAGTACCGGAGATCAGCTTAAAAAAATGTTTCCCCAAAAATATTTTACGGCGGGCTTCTAAGGTATTAAGATCAATCATTCCTGTCAAGAACAACGATGGATACAGGAATGGGTAGTATGTATATTCCCTCATATACAGGTAACGCATAAACCTTTTTTGTACTTTTTCTATTTCTAGGATATGGTTTTGTTCAGAGGGTGCCCAAATAATGGAGCTGTATTCCAGGATGCTGCGGACAAGTGCTTCATATGTTCTTCGTATTGCAATTCCATTAGTAAATGATCTCGCATTACGAAGAACAAATCCGAGCATTTTGTTTGCGCGGGAGACAATGTCTGATATATGAGATTTGAAAGAGAGATTTGCTTCAAAAATCACGCCAAGGTCTCGAATCTCGTTTTTGCGTGTTAGTATAATTTTATTAATATGGTATGGGAATAAAAATGTGTCTTGTGATCTTGTAAATTTGACGACACTGCATTTCTGGATGCTGAATGGTAAGTTATTCAGTTCCGACCATTTGACAAGAGAATCAAGATCTTTCTGCAGAAGAATGGAATCTATATGACTTTTAATAGCTCTGTAATAAACTGAAAAGTTTAATATCGTCAGCGAAGAGGAGATATTTTGAGTGGTTAATGGTCTTGCCTATATCATTAATGAATAAAAGAAAGAAGAGGGGTCCTAGACTCGACCCCTGGGGAATTCTGGAGTTAGTTTTGTATTCGTGAGAAAACTGGTGTCCGTAACTGACATACTGACGACAATTGAGTAAATAGCTAGCCATGAAAGCGAGAAAATTCTGAGAGAATCCGAGGTCACTTAATTTTTTTAATAAAATATCATGGTCGACTTTGTCAAATGCTTTTTCGAAGTCTGTATAAATTACATCGACATGTACAAAATTTTCAAATGAATTATTTATATAGGTGGTGAGATTCATTAGGTTTGTTGAAGGTGATAGAGTGGGATGAAATCCATGCTGATTTTCGATATATTATTAATATATGTATTATATTTATTTATTTATTTATTTTATTTATTTCAAAAACATACGGCACAACATGTGCCATTAACATAATTATATTTATATATATTATAATACAATAACATAAGAAAGTGACGTATAAATGTAAAGTTAAATATAAAAACAAAAGGTAAAAGAAAGGAGTTAAGGTAATGAGTAGTAAATAGAATTATGATGTATAAAATGAAAGTATAAAGTAAAAGTGTAAACTATAAAATATAAAGTATAATGTAAAAGTAAAAAGTTAAGATAAAAAGTTGAAAGGCAGGAAATAATATAAACTATAAGTTACCTTTGTAAATTATATAAATTACAAAAGTTATAAATATAAAAAAGTAAGACAAGTAAATATCATATGTAATATATATTATTAATATATATTATATTGCCTATCTCGGTTACTTTGTCCAGGTGACTAGCTACACTGGATGACAGTGGATCCGAGGAACGGGCTATTTTTGGAACTAGTCCCTATTTGATGTATAAAATGGTCACCGACACTAACTGGGCGAAGCCGAACCAAAGGCCGCCCGCAGGGCCTATCAGCAAAAACCTGCGGAGTGGGTTTTTAACTGCTAGTTTATATTAATATTATATACACGCCGATTTTAACATTCACCTTCTTAAAAAAAACATATTTCCTTTTCTGAGGGAGGTCCCTAGACGTAGACATTCAACTTGAGTGTTCCCAACTAGCAAATAAATAATTAAACAGAAAAGGCAAAATAAAGTCTATGAAATCAATTGTGCCTGTGTCTGATATACTAAATTTTGACCTTCCTATCAATGTTCAAGATTTTATTAACTTGTGAAACTATGGCATCTCCATTTGGGGTATATTGTGAGGCTGAAATTAGTTGGGAGGGGAAGGAGAAGGGGAAGAGGAAGGTGTGAAAGTACCTGATTATTCAGATCTGATCACCAAACACGGCTAACACCATTTCAAGCAACGTTTCAATTCTGAATGGTGGTCTTTCATCAGGGCAATACTGAGAGTATCTTCCACTCCAGAACGTGCCAAAAATGTAGTATACGTTATTTTATATGAATTAATTGTGAAATAACACAAATCATTCAAATAAAATTTATTTTCCCACACAGGGATTCGCTCCCGCGACCTTCGGATTGCGAGTCAAGAGCCTTACCCCCAGAACACGCCAATTAAAAAGCATTGTTTTGTGACAAGTTCTCATTAGCCAGGTACTTCCCAAACTTGCTCTCACTCGTCTCCATACCCTACCTATTCCCTAGAACCCAAACATATGACACAATTTGGTATGTCATAGTTGGTGACCGGCCAACTCAGAATGAAACCAACTCAGAACCACCTCAGAAAGGTCATTAAGAGTGATGATAAAAAAAAATGTTTATATAGGTTAAGCTAGGATAGGGTTATTTTTAAATTATTTTTTATAGCTTTTAATGACATTTCTGAGGTGGTTCTGAGTTGGCATGAAACCGTCATAGTTCCGCTGATTCTGCAGGAAGCAAGGATAACATTGGAAAATGATGAACACATTGATGAACTTCTAAAGACTAAAGTCAAAGGAAAAGTTTCACAATCTTGTATTTTGAAAACATGATGTGAGCCTAATCGTCACAATTCGTAATAAATGATTTCCTCAGTTACACAATCATCAGAAAAAGCTCATTACCATGCAATTTAATCCAACGCCTTGGCACACATCCTTCCATTAATGAGACAACTTCCGTCCGCTCTTGAGTCTTGCCTTCAGAGATATAATGAGATTCTAATGGTTGGGAACGTATCTGCAATAAATCTTATTTTTACTAATATATTGAAACATAATTTATTGTTGCTAATGTCAACGGAATCTATTTTATGTGAGGAGTATTTATACGCCGCAAGTGTCTGTAGACGTTTAGTTACTACTATCGTTAGAGAATATCTTATCTGTTTCGGTCAGTATTTAGAAGCATTTTGTGTTATGCAGTATACTTACGATAAAGAGTTTAAGTTATGGAGTGACATAGGCATAACGAAGACCACGCAGATTAGACTCGTCCGTGCGTTGATTTCCTCCGTATTTCTACGCGATGTGGAATCATAGACACTTGGAGCCAGCGAAAGACAGCAAATAGACGCCCTCGAAACGTGCTGGAGAAAAATGCTTAAGATTCCATGGACAGTTAGCACAAACGTGTCCATTCTAGAAGTAGTACACCCTAGTACTTTGAAACAAGGACTGGTGATCCCTATTTACAAAGCAGGAGACAAAAAGTAAATAAATAACTATAGACCAATCACATTATTAAACTCACTATCAAAGATCTTCGAAAGAGCATTAAAAAACCAAATTATAAAATACCTTGAAGAAAACAAATTAATCTCGGATAAACAATACGGATTTAGAGAAAAAAGAGGTACCAAGGAAGCTTTAGAATATGTAATAGATTTTATACATAGCATCCTAGATCAAGGGCAAAAATGCATAGCGATATACCTAGACTTAGCTAAAGCTTTCGATTCAATCTGCCACAAAACCCTATTTAAAAAATTAGAAAACATTGGTATCTTAGGCAAGAAACTCCAACTAATGAAAAGTTATATGAGCAACAGAACCCAACAAGTTAAAATTAATCACCATACTAGTAAACCACTGCCAATTACATAAAGAGTTCCACAAGGAAGCATACTAGGGCCCGTGCTATTCACTATCTACATAAATGAACTCTGTAATATGGAAATAGACGAAGAAATAATTAGTTATGCGGACGACACAGTATTACTCTTCAAATCTAAAGACTGGAACCATGTGTATAATACAGCAGAATTAGGAATCACGCGAGTGAAAACATGGTTAGACACAAACATACTTACATTAAATATATCGAAAACAAAATTCACAACGTACAGTATAAATAGCATGGGACAGCCAACAAATAAAACAAACACCATAAAAGTACACGATTGTTTAAACACCAAAAACTGCGACTGCCCTGCTATAGTAAAAACAGACCAAATAAAATATCTAGGAATCATAATTGACCATAATCTCAAATGGGCACATCATATAAATCATATCACCAATAAACTTCTCAAAACAATACATCTTTTCCTAACCATAAGAAATATATACAAACTAAAACAAATGAAAACAATATATTTTGCACTCTGCCAATTAATAGAATATGGAATCATTGTTTGGGGAGGAGCAACAAACTCAACTATTGCTCATATGGAAACCACACAGAGAACCATCTTAAAGATTATACCAAAAAAACACAGAATGACTGACACAGACCAAATATTCAACATGTTCGACGGACTTGATATACGACAATTATACATAAAAACACTTCTTAATTATATCTTTGACCAAAAACACAAACTCCAACAAACACAAACCATTAATAGACCAGTTAGACAAGCATACATACAAAACTTAAAAACACCGACGATAAACACAAGCTTTGGACAAAGACATCACAAATACCAGGCAATAAAAGCATTCAACCATCTTTCACTCGATTTAAAAAAAGAAGAAAACAAAAAACTTTTCACACTCAAAATTAAAAGCTGGATTAAAGACCAAAAAAGGCAACTTTACAAAAAAATCACAACATAAAAAAAATAAAATAAAAACACATAGACATAAACACTATTGCAATACTCACTAATGTATAAAACCTTATAATTTCACTATCGGTTTATATGTATCTATCCTATTTATATAGTTTTATTCTATTATTTTATTTTAGTGTTATTTTACTCTATTTTCTTTCTTTTAATTCTTATATGTTATTATTGAGTCTCTTTTTTCTTTAGTTTTTATTTTATATGTAACTTAAATAAAAAATAAAAAAATAAAAAATCATATCAAACTGTAAAATGAGGTCCTCAGCACGGGTAAAGCACCCAGTGAGGCCCACATTAGTCAAATATGTAACACACATGTATAAATCAGGTGAATCAAAAAAAAAAAAAAAAAAAGAAGAGCTAGGCATCCTCATTATTGAAGAAGAAGATAATACTAATAATCTAAACGAAACAGAAACACGACACAGAAAAATACTGCGATAACGGTCGCAAGTGGGACACGAACCCAGAAACTCTCGTCTTACCGGGATGAACGCCTCTACCAATTCGGCTACTGCCACCTTCCATCGAGCCATCGTATTAGTTTATTTGTGTTGTCTTCTTTTTTAATGATGATGACATTGATGAGAATAACCTTCAAAAGTTATAGAGAGTTGTTCTAATAAAATTTCAATAATCTACCTACAGCGCATTTTAAAATACTTTGGACACGTTGCTCGCCAAACTGAGGACTCCGACTTGGAGAAACGTATGGTCGCTGGCAAAGTGGAAGGCAAAAGAAGCAGAGAGGATCACCAATGAGTTGGAGAGACCAAGTATCACTGGCGTCCGATACGTCGGAGTCCGCAGCTCTTCACGCAACGCAGAACCGCGAGGAATGGAGGAGCCTTGTTCAACATGGAAATTGGAGTAGGGGTCATGATCCTCAGCAATGACGAACCGACGAAGAAGTACATATGTTTACCATTTCAGATTTATCATTATCTTTTTGGTTATGAACTCTCAACCATCGCATCGGGTCTAGAGACGAGGCCTCTACCACACAGCTAATCAATTAAGATTGAAACAGTTAGAAATAACCAGCTACCCAGAAAATCAATCTTAAAAAGGGTTATACTTATTATTTAGAGTATTTATAATTATGGACAATTAAATCAATCCAAAATCTAACTGATGTGAACACATCACTCAAAGAAGTCAAACAACACAGAAACTGTATAAATTACTGCCCTTTAAATTAAAAAAATTAAACCACGTATAATTTTCCCTAATAATAATAATAATAATAACGTAGTATTTATATAGCGCAGTTTTGTGATGTTTCACTTCAAGTGCGCTTAATTATAATAAACTTAAAATTAACCTACAGTGTTCCTTACGAGTCCTTAAAATATTAATTAAATAATGTGAAATAACGAATATACAAAAATATACAAAGCAATTCCTAAAGAACAATATTAACAACAATAGTGAGTGCTGTTTTGGCACAGGACAATATATAATGATAAACCATCACTGTGCCACTCAACAAGAATCATTTAAACTAAATTATATAGAACAGGAGGCAGTTAACATTTAGGCAGTTAACAGGAGGCAGTTAACCCTACTATAAATCATAATTTGATTAATATTTACGACACACTTGCTGTAGATTTTGTGACTTTCACTTTCCACGTGGTATTTGTGGGTGTAATTATCTCGTGCTCCACGTGTGCCAATAGCTATTATTTTCTGTTTTTCTCGGCTTTATCTAACACATACAATTATGTTAATTTTACGGTCACAGATTTGATGTGGAAGAAACAGAGTTAATTGATGCGTCAGAAAAGGTGTTGGAGGTCTTTGGAAAGATTAATTTGTATAATTAGATTATAAATTTAGAACGGTGGAAATGAATTGATCGATGTAATATGTACAGAATGAAATACAAGAAAGAGTTAAAAAAAGAATAAAAATGCGTCTTAGAGCAAAACTGTTTCTTTAAAATCGTAGTGTTAACATAACAGGAATATTGTGAATAAAATAAAAAAAAATCTGTTATTATAGCGACTAAAAAAAAAATTTTTACATACAAAATTCAATGTGAAATTAAGTATAAAATATTGTATTTCTTAGTCCTCCACACTAGGGGGTCCTGTGCCGAGGCGGACTAAAGTTATTTAAATATAGTTCATTTGTCTTCTATGTCGTTTTTAGCGTCTTCGCTAGGGTTTTCTCATTGACCTCTTTAAGCCATATTTTTATTCTTGATTTGTATTCAATTGGATTTTTTATTAGTTTTATGTCTTGGGGAAGGATATTATGGAGTTTTGTTGCAAAGTATGTATAGTTTATTTGTCCAAATGTGGTTTTATAACTTGGAATATTTTTTATATCATTTTTATTTGATCTAGTGTTATGCATACACGGTCTAGTAGAGGATTCATTATTTTTGAAGAGCTTCAATAATATATTTTTGGCATATATTTGTTGTACATTTGGTACGTCAAAGTTATTGAAAATTTCAATTGAAGGCGTTCTAATTGGTACTTTCAATAGGGTCTTTATGATTCCTTTTTGAATCGTATTCAGGCTGTGTAGGTACGTATTTGCAGCAGATCCCCATCCTATGATTCCATATTCAATGCGAGAATGACATAACGCATAGTAGACCTTATAAAATATATTATCAATATATAGAATATATTATCAATGACAATATTACAACAAATTGGAATCACAGTCAAGTTAGCTTCTCAGAAGCTGGGCATACTATAAGGCCCGTAGAAAAGAGACGAACCCGGAGCTATTTAGAGGTCTATAAAAATTCTATTGGTACTGTCTTTGCAAATTAAAGAAAAAAATTCGGGATCACCGAGAGTAAATATTTTAAACAAGATTAGAAAGGACCACAGGAGAGTCCTTGTGGTATCCTTTACAACAAAAAATCATGTTTAGCTGTATGTAGTTTCTCGTATCCTCGAACACAAATTTCATCGCGTGTTGATCAATTTGAATAACCAACAAGATAATTAATAAAAACCTAGATAGCTCATTAACATTAAGACCACCAGACCACACTAAGCTAATAGTCCACGACATGCCCCAAAGGCACTCCGTAATCACTTCTAGTCGATAAAACCGCATTTATCTTTGCCGACTGTATGCATAAGAAACGAATCCACATTACTCGGGCACTGCATGTAAATAAATAAATATACATACATTTTTAATGTTGCTTACAGTTGTAGTCGTCAAATGAAGAACTTGCATGTATTTTTAAAATGGTTAGAAAAAATATTAGTGATTAGAGTTTTCTACTAAGATTTTGATTTTTCAAGTACAACTTACTTTATTTATTTATCTTTTAAGAACATTACATATTACGTATTACAATGATCTTTGGCTGTCTAACTAGGAAATTTTCCCATTTTAGGACAGTCAAAATGAGCAGATTTATGTGTAATTATTGTTTTGTCTATTATATTGACTTTTACTTAGATATTACACTTGGTACATAATATAATAAATTTTTGATAATAGATACAAGAAGTTTCTTTTGAATGTAAATAATATAGATACGTTTTAAGACTTTCACGGCCAAAAGTATTTTCGTTATTTATTTTGGGGTGTTATGCGCGTGTTGCGCTACCCCCCCAACACCCCAAAAAAAAATAACGTAAATAATATAAACATAGGGAATAGAAATAAATAGAAAATCAAAGAACATTCAAAAATAAATAAAAAATTTATGTAAACATGTATGCTTTTCAACCATTTCATGAAATTTTAGTTTTGATTTTGATGAATTAATGAACTCGAGACTCAAAATACAGATAATGAAAAGAAAGTAGAGAAACGATAAATGCAAAGAAAAATTTAAGCAGTTTTTGAACTTACGTTGGTATAAAAATAATATTAATGTAGTACAAATATAATACCAATATATAGGAAAGGTCAACTAAAAAAAAATTACTGTTATATAGCATATTTTCGCATTCATCTCTCCCCAAGACCAGAAGCCAATCATTTACCAGATTACGCAGAATGCTAGCACTTTTTGATTTCCATGCATCGGATAGAAGATTAAGCATTTTAGGGATTTAATTTTTAATTATTTAAGAAAAACTGAGAAGAATGATTTATTTCTCTTTCGATCGATGAACAAAATCACATATCTCCACATTATAGAAAAAAATATTTAAATATTTTTGCAATGTATGGACGTCCCGGACAGATCTTGCGGCGTCGGATTGTAATGTGAATATTGTTGTGTAATGGTCTGTAATTGTTGATTTCTAATGCGATGCTTTTGTTTTGTTTATTAGTTTTGACCATTATGTGATCAATGCATGATGTAGATTCATTAGCTTTTCTTGTTGGTATATTGATAGTACTAATTAATCCAAGAGAACTCTAACATATTCAGGTAGTCGTGACATTGGTGGTGTTGGTTATTTGGGAGTATGTTGATGTTTAAATCTCCCACAATTATTAAATTTTTAGTATAGGAAATATTAGAGAGTATGCTATTAAGACTATTAAGAAATGGTGTGATATTACGTATGGATGGAGAGCGGTTATGGCTAGTATTGTCATTCCGAAGCTTGAGGGGTTAAAAATAATTCTTGAACCGAAAAAATACTAATGTACGTTGCCCATTCACATGATTTTCGTTGGTATGTATGTAAATAAATATAGATTTTATTAACTGAAATATTGATGTTGGTTAGGTAGTAGCAAATTGTTTATTCTAATAGATTACTTGCAATAAGCAGGTATATTGGTACTTATACCTACTACTACTTACTAGGCTTACTTCTACTGATTTGTTGGTTATTGGTACTTAGAACTCTACTTACTGGACATACTACTACTGTTGGTTTTATTACGAAAGTCATAATTATGAGAGATTGGTTTATTTTCAATTGCCTTCTAATTTAAATTAATTTAGGTTTGGTTTTGTTTATAATGAGAGAAAACTGGCTCATGGTTAACTCAGCATCAGAGATTGGGAGCATTAACAATTGTAATTGTGTGGACATTAAAAAAACCAATAAATTTGTTATAGAACACTTTTATTTTATTAACACTCTAACGGTTTCAGAAGCACCCTTCCTTCGTCAGGAGAATATTATAACTAGCCTGTGATATGGAATATTGACAGATATACAAAATTTTAGGTGTTTGTAAGCGGTAAGGGTAATTGCGGATTTCCGAGAAGAAAAGAGCGGTTAATTGGAAAGATATTTAGAATGGGACTAAAAGATAAATTAATTTGGTTATTCAAAATACTATTATTCTTAAGGAATTTTCTAATTTCAAGTGCTTCGAAGTTATCAATTTTTTTGCTTTTATTGTTCCGGTGAAGAATTTTAACCCCTGTGTCCTTATTAAAAGTGTGATCTGCGGAAATGAGATGATTAGCAAACTCTGAAAAATTATTATTATTTAACCAACTTAAATGTTTTGTGATTCTAATATATAAATTCCTAGTTGTCTTACCTATGTAGAATGATGGACAATCATTGCTGCACAGTTGGTAAGATTTTTTATCCTTCCCAGATATTTATCTCTTTCCTTTCCTTAAAAAAAAAAACCTACATACATTACCCCCAAAGATGTCATAGGCCTTGAGGGAAGTTATTTTTCTCAGGCCATATGTGGAGCTAACGTAAAAAAAGTAGACAATTTTTCTGGTAGACACTCTAAACTATCCTGAAGGGATGATTGGCATCTAAAGGCATCCGCCTGTCCTGCTTCTAGAAGGTCCTTTTGGTTGGGAGTCATTTAACACAGGTACACCCTAGTGAGACAGGCATAGAATAATGTTACGTAAACATACCTTATATAGATAAATAAATAAATAAATCTTCAGTCCTGCTATTCTAACGACGTGAGATTCTTTCCACAAAACGGGGAGTTTTCGTCATGTTATACTTTAGCTACTTTCTACTTATCTCTCTCTTTGCAGCAATTTCCTCTATTCGTCTGTTCCACTCTTTACTGTTTTGGGCGGCTCTTTTGAAATCTGCATATGATAAAAGAGCCGCCCAAGACAGACTTACCACGATCAACTTATTAATCTAAGCAAGTCCTTTAAGCCAGGCAGTTTTAAATTCGGGTTGTCCTTTTCATACATAATTATATTTTTGTATTTCGAAAATCTTCTTTTCATTCTAAAACTAGAACCTAATCCTTACATTTGCCATGTTGAGTCCATCTTGCTCATAATAATCAGTATTACTAATATGTTCATTGTTGCCACTTCATCCCACGGCAACATGCTGAAGGAGCCTCTGTACAATGATTACCAATGCAGTTTTTTTTTTAAATATTTTTTTATTTGAAATATACATACATATAACAGATTTTACACAAGGAAAATATATGGTTCGTAAAAATAATTACAAATAAAATTATTTATAGTTAATGAATCTACCCAATTTAAAAGAGAAAAACATTTCTCGTGTTTAGATTGGGGAGTCGTGTCATTTCAGAAAAAGATAAAGAAATAAGATATACTTTTTTTGTTTTGAATTAAGAAATAAATAAACTTATGAATGATAAAAAATATTAATAAAGAAATATGTATACTAACGTAGCAGTTACTAAATTAGATATACATATAGTCAGTGGCGTAGCTAGCATGAGTGGTACCTCCTAGTGATCTCAGTGTGTATAATTGGTGTTTATTTAAGTAACCCGTGCAGTTATCACCTCCCATGATAGCTTGGTCACTTTGATATCATGCAGAGACTTGTGCATGTGCTCAGCCAAGAGATTTATCAGTTTGATAACATCACAAGAACGTGCTGTGGGAAATTAAGGTGAGTCAGACTCTCTCCCGGTGTCCACTGTTCACCAAGGTATTCTTCCACAGTTGTGTCGCATTTAAAAGCCGTAATTTTATTGATTATTATATTCCAACTGATTCGCAGTAAATCTATCTGCGACTAGAGGAGGAATTTTAATAATGTCAGGTTATTCGCAACCCGGAAATGTGTGTGAATTATATATATTTTTTAATTAATACATATATATTTTTACCTGACCACATTCAAGCACTACTTTTGAAGAAAGAACTTCTAAATATATCTCAGTCTCCCTTGAAACCTCAAACCAGTTCAATATCAAACAAATGACGACATGATTTTTTACAAATGGTTAAATAACACTCGTACACCAAGCGACTAGGTGAAACGTAGAATTAGTCATTTTAATGGCCATATTCTATATTTTGGAACCTTGTCAAATCGGCGCAAAACACTCGACAAAGGCCCGCGGCGAATTTTTCAACAACCACCATAACAATTATTGATTACGGTTGTTAGAAAAATCAATACTTCATATGTCAAATATTGTCATTATGAAACGATTGCCGATTAACCTATTTACGGGGATATCTGCGGTAATATCTGTGTAACTGCGAAAAGTAGGACTGGAGTTAGAGATAAGCTTAAGAAGTAGAGCTGTCATAAAATACAGCAGAGGGATAAAGTGGAGGGACGAGGAGGGAGTTGGGGGGAGGTGAAGGGAGCTGGAAGAAGGTGGAGCTGGAGGGAGTTGCAGGGAGTTGCAGGGTGCTAGAGGGAAATGGAGAGAGATTGAGGGAGGTGGAGAGAGGTAGAGGGACCTGGAGGGAGATAAAGGGAGAAGAGGGGAAGTGGAGATAACTGGTGGGAGGTGGAGGGAGGTGGATGGAGGTGGAGGGAGGTGGAGGGAGGTGGAGGGAGGTGGAGGAAGGTGGAGGGAGGTGGAAGGAGGTGGAGGGAGGTGGAGGGAGGTGGAGGGAGGTGGAGGGAGGTGGAGGGAGGTGGAAGGAGGTGGAGGGAGGTGGAGAGGGGCAGAGGGACCTAGAGGGAGATGAAGGGAGAAGAGGGGGAGTGGAGATAACTGGTGGGAGGTGGAGGGAGGTGGATGGAGGTGGAGGGTGGTGGAGGGAGGTGGAGGGAGGTGGAGGGAGGTGGAGGGAGGTGGAGATGGGTGGAGGGAGGTGGAGGGAGGTGGAAGGAGGTGGAGGGAGGTGGAGAGGGGCAGAGGGACCTAGAGGGAGATGAAGGGAGAAGAGGGGGAGTGGAGATAACTGGTGGGAGGTGGAGGGAGGTGGATGGAGGTGGAGGGTGGTGGAGGGAGGTGGAGGGAGGTGGAGGGAGGTGGAGGGAGGTGGAGAGGGGTGGAGGGAGGTGGAGGGAGGTTGAAGGAGGTGGAGGGAGGTGGAGGCAGCTGAGGGGAGGTGGAGGTAGAGAGAAGTGCTTTAAATTTCAAAATCTCATACTTACAAACTCCTTTTCGGTGATGGTTTTACTTTATAAAATGGGAAATTAAATTCTTTAGAAAATTATAGTAAAGCTTTTAAATATTTGTGCATGAGCCCGAAAAATAAAATAATGCAAGGTTTTTTGGTGATTTTTTTTCTTGATCAAATCAAGACGTCTGGTGTTAAACTGGAATTAAAACTTTTTCGCCATCTAAATAAGGAGTTTTTATGTTAGCGACCTGATTCCGAATTTTACACGAGGTGGTGTATCGTTTTAAGTTCGTTTAATTTAATTTATTTTCAATGCAGTCCATTTCACCTACAAACATAACTATTGTCTTATAAAATTGTAAAATGGGAGCCTCAAAGACCCAGTAAGGCTCGCATTACCAAAAGATGTTTGTTTTAAACAATACTGCTAATGCATCAATAAAAAGGGTGGATCTGGCTAATTAGATCCTGTCACTGAACGTGGGTAGCAATTTTTTTTAATATCACCGGAGTGATACTCAGGATGAGAATTTTCCACCATGAATGTGAAATAATCCACCTAAAATCTTGCAAAACATACACTGTTTTTTATGCTGACTAGTTATTGTAAAATATGGTAAAAATGTGGTGTTTTTCTTCAATTTTTTACAGTTATATACGTATTTACATTCTCATTGTTCAAGGGTAAAAACGTAAGCAAAAAAAATCATTGATTTATGAAATCGAGATATAAAAGCTTCCTGAATTCTGTGTCGCTAGAGTTCAGATATTTTATCTTACGAGTAAAAGATGTCACTAAAGGAAGAAAGGACTTTCCTTGAAATATTTTTTGTGGCTCTCAGCGTCGTTGTGTGAATCCGGCTCTGGTAAAGTAGGTCATATAAATCTATGCACGTAATTAATTAGGTACGTGAAACTGAGTGAATTAAATGTATGGTAATGGTAAATGTTATTATATGTAAGGTAAATTGCGATGTTACGATTTGATAAAGTGGCTTCGAATATACTGTAATCGCAAATATTGTCAGTGCATCAATTTGTGGTTCTATTCGTAAAGTGGACTGTAGTTGATTTAAATTTTCAAATTGACACAACTGTTTGGGATAGCTGGTTGAATGTTAGAATTGGGAAGGTAATCTGACTTACCCCTGGTCTTTGGTGCACGCCTTGTTGCGAATCGATATCATAGTCTTGAGAATCCCGCGGGTGGCCATCACTGCACAAGCTTCCGTAATAGGCTCGAATGAAGCTCACTGATGGGGCACTTAGGATGTTCACGGCACAGCCTTTCTTAATAGCTAGGTTTGATAATTGTTGTAATGTCTCTGATGTTCTCCACACTGTCAGATGGGAAATGTGTTGGGTGGAAGAATGCAGGAACACAAAGTTAGAGAGGGATACGTATAGTCGTCAACAGGTACAAATAACTAATTAATTGGATGTCTATTATAAAATCTTGTGTCACAAAAAGAAGTTAATTCCTTAAAGCGAAGGGTTTCTCTCCACGTTTTTTATAAAATACCAGGAATTCCACAACTTGGACCTCTCATCCATTCCATCAAAAAAGGTAAATTTTCTTAGAAGACTAAGACGTAAATTAAATAGAAACACTACGGAGCTCATTTATAAAAGTATCGTTGCTCCACATTTGGACTACTGCTCCACGATGTTATATTTGGCCAATGAAGGAAATTTGAACAAACTAGAAGTTATACAAAACAAAGCCATGAGATGTATACTGGGGAAAGGCAAATGCGCAAGGATTAATCAAATGAGAGAGGATAAAATCCTAAATTGGATTCCAAAAAAAAGAGACTACAATAGTAGTATCTTTTTTTATTAAATATAATGTGTTAATTTTTGTGCATAAAATTATGAAAAACCAAATGCCAAAATACTTTAAGGATGAAATTGTTTTTAATAGAGACGTTCATAATTACGAAACAAGAAATATAAACAGAGTTCGATTGCCACAAATGAAGAAATCAAAATCACAGAACTGCCTAATGTACAGAGGACTAAAGATGTATGATGAAATGCCTGAAAGTATGAAGAATGAAGAAAGAATGAATGTATTTAAAAATAAATGTTATGCTTACTGTAAAAATATTTAAATTTATCAAATGAAATGTTACATTGTGCTTATTAGTTTATATTCATATAATATAAACTAACTCAATAAAAAAAAATAAAAAAATGATTCTAATACTTTGTAGATGGTTCTCACGAAAAGAAAAATTAAGAAAATTGGGCAGAAAATTTAATAATTTCAGAAAACTTAACGACTATTTTAACTTCGCACGTTTAGCACTTCACGCTTTTGATTAGAGAGAGAGAGAGCTGTTTTTTTTGGTATTCTTTTAAGAATTCCAAAAAAACAGCTCTCTGCTAAATTCAATTTCATCAAAAGCGTGAACTGTCAAACGTGCGAAATTAAAATAGTCGTTAAGTTTTCGGAAATTATTCAATTTTCTGGGCAATTTTCTTAATTTTTCTTTCCGTGAGAACCTTCTACAAAGTATTGGAAAACTTTAAAAAAAGATGAATGAAATAAGTAAAGTCGTTCTGAAGTTATGGCGCGACCAAGGGAAACAGGGATTCATTAGTATAAATATATAGATAAAGATAACATCGTATTATTTTCAGGGTTCCATGACAACTCCGAATAAATTCTCCGAATAAGCAGTTTCCCCCCTTGTAAAAGATATTAAAATTTATGAAAAAATGAAAAATAGCCCATAACGTAACTTATACAATTTTTTACATATATTTTTTCATCTCTGTTAACGACTTTTCAAAGGAGGTGTTGAAGTTGCATGATTATGAGTTGTCCGACCCTATTTTACGCTAAAATCATTAGCGATTTATTATTATTTAAATGTCTACCGCATCCTGTGGAAATTTTATTACCATGGTTGTTGTTTCACGAAATAAAGCTTTCTTTGCTTGTTTTTATGACCATAATTGTAGCATTCGTAAAGGTTAAGAAAAAAGTGTTAGTGAAATGTCTTTAGGAATGTGGTTTAAGACGTTAGACATTCTGGTATCTTTTGTCTTTTTCGTTTTGAGAAGGAAGATTTTTATGAACGGCTTTTAGGACGGTCGTCCATGACGTGCATACGATCCAAAGATATTCAAATACAGAAGAGATATGCTATGGTGTCCGCGCAACTGTCGCCAGACTACGCGCTAATTAGCGTAGTTTTCATACAAAAAGAATTTGTTCATTTCCTTGATTTTTTGAAAACGTCAATTAATATTGGTTAACAATATATTTTGAATAAGGAAAGAATTCGTTCATTTAGTTTAAAGTTCTTTTGGTTTATTCGTTAATTATTTGTTCTTTTAGTTTATTTGTTAATTGGTAAACAATATCGGCGACACCCGGAAGCGCAGACCCACATAGTAAAAACAGCAGATAGCACATCTACTTATATTTCAATATCTTTGCTACGATCTCTCCCTGGGACTAGTATAAAATCTATAACATTATGTTTTGCTCTCCTTTTAAAACAATCTCTTACACGCATGCGAAACAGTCCTAAATAATTGATGGTTTCCGATATAAAATAGATTCCACATCACATAAAGTGCTGCACATACTTATTAAGCTCGCAATTAAAATCGGTCCAATTAAATAAAGTTACACAGAATTTGATTGCCTTCTCGAGTATATAATATTGTATAACAAAAAACTCGATACATCAAAATCATTCAAGTAAATTATATATAATTTAATTTCAAAACAATATATTTATTGGGCAATTTGTTGTTA
This sequence comes from Limnephilus rhombicus, assembly GCA_929108145.2. Classification (NCBI taxonomy): domain Eukaryota; kingdom Metazoa; phylum Arthropoda; class Insecta; order Trichoptera; family Limnephilidae; genus Limnephilus; species Limnephilus rhombicus. The sequence continues at coordinate 21,832,395 of OV815288.1, forward strand.
GGCTGAAGCCTCAATAGGAATAAACAAAAAATTCTTCTCAAAACTAATTTAGATTTTTTTTGTATTCATGTTTTTGAATTGCATAATAAAATTTTACACTAATTCTCGAAAATTCGAGTGAATTTCAGGGAAGCCTAAGCATTAAAAAGCCGGTACGATTTTTAGTAACTAAATGCATTATTTTAAGGCCCTAAACTTTCTATGATAATATTTCTTCTTTCGTATGGTGGGGGGTCAGAGGGGGACATCTAGGTCTGCGAGCCAGTCTAGGGCCTCAGGCGTTGCCCTGTGGACCTCATCAATCCCGCCGGGGAATGAATGGAGCGGGCATTCGTTGACCGCATGTTCGGTGGTCTGCACCGCACCGCATTCACACGTCGCCGACTCTTTAAGGCCCCATCTATGCATCATGTGGGCACAACGGCTATGGGAGCACCTTATCCTATTGATGGCAGTCCAGAGTTTGCGAGGCAATGAGAACCCAGGCTGTCTTTTAGTGGGGTCTTGCACGATAATATTATGTTGGATGTATAATTCGTGTAGTTTCAATCATATATCTAATAAACCTCTATTTTGCCTAATATTGACGTATTGTCCTTAGTATGACCAAAAGCCACGTGGAAAAATAGCAGTATTTTTATTTTGGTATGTGAAACTCTTAAAAACCTAACGACTGTTGTTCCCCATCCCACTGATCAACTACTGTTGAGCTGAAATTTTGGCTCAATACTCCTCAAAGCCACTGAAACAACGCAACTCTCCGACCAACAGACGAATCAAGCATTACTAAACAAATCGCTTAGCTGATCGGAGATTGATCGATCTAAAAGTGTTGGGAACAACGGCCAAAAGAATAGTTGTTTATAATATTTATTATGTCAAATGTGTATTCAGCACTGTAGGTAATATCTTCGACACCCCCATGCCGTGTGGCACTTACTCATTCTTTAGCCAACGTTTGGGTTAGCGACAGTGTCCTTCATCAGGGCTTGTGTGTAGATTGTGGTGAAATGTGTGCTTACGTTTAGACCGGTCAGTGGTTGAGTGGGCAAAGCGCTTGGGTCCCACCCGAGCGTCGCGTGTTCGATTCCTCGGCTGGCTAAGTCCTCCATCACAACACAAGCAACCTTTTCGGCTTGCTGTCGTGGTAGTAGGAGTTTTTCAAACATTGTTGGGTTATTCGTAACCCGGGAATGTTTGTTTTTCTTTTTAAAAAAATTATCAAAAAAAAACGTATGTTGAAATGATACCGTATAATCCCAAAAGCTGTACCCCAAACCCCAAAAATAAGCATCAAAAACAGAATATTTGAAACTAATAGAAAAACATCAAATCCACATGGTTTCCTAATGATTTTACCTTCTATTTTTATTACAACATACAGTAGTAACTACCTTAGTATTAGACAAATACCGTATCATATCGCTGGCATACAACTGAGCACAGCAAAAAACCGCAGTCTCTAAATACACGTAATTAAACTCTGTTTTCCGTAATTATCTCAAATCTAAGTGATCCAAAGAAGATATTAATTCGTTTTGCCGTCATTGGCTTTAGAAATAGAAAAGAAATTCAGCTGATTCATGGCTACCGCTTATTAACAAAAAACACACACATTATATAATACGTTTTTAATTGATGCACATAAAAAATACATGTTCAATCACAATAAAGACACAAAGCCGAATCTTAATCGATACCTATTTCAAAATTTTTTAGTAATTGGTGTTTGAAGGCGTTCTTAATTATTTATGATACCACAGCAATACAATTGCGAAGATTTGGTTTTAATTTGTGAAGAGAAATAATCACCAGAAATAGTATCAAAATTCAGACAGTCATGTTTTTGTAATGATTGAAAATTGAAGTAAGTATTTGCAAGACCAGAACCAAACCCTGATCATTATAAAAATTGCAAGTTATTTGGCACATATTGATAATTGAATAAATGCGATGGCAACTCGTTTTGCTAATTTTCCATACATGACAAATGTCAGTGACCACACAATTTTATTATTTTAGGGAAATCAACAGTTTACAAAGTTGGTTTATACTTACATGTGAAATTTTACTTAACTGAGAAACCAATTATAGATATCCTCATTAGACTATTACATATTAAACAATTAAATTAACAGATATTACGAGTATATATCGACGGCTCCGAAGAACAATGTCGAATGTGCGGTTTTGTAGTTTTACGGTAATGTATACATACTAAGTTAATTAAGTCAATGGATCTCTTATACGATTTCTTTCAATTCTAAGAGTTTTGTTGGTTCAGCTCCGTTCATTATAAGCCAGTTATTTTGCATAACATGACATTATTCAAAATCTGACACTCAAGAGGCCGCTCTAAAACAGACGGCTAGTGTAAACCGACTTTCGGAATCATATGTTGAACGTGCTCACAAATAATACAGATAACTTATTTAGTCAATATCAAATGGACACAGGGTTTTATCGACAGACCTCCAGGGCACGGTCGATCGATAAGGATTGTATCGATTGTGTCGATATGTGACTTTCGATAACTTCTCATTTCCTAGGACAATTGCAGATAACAATTGCTAACGTGCGAACAACATTTGATGCCGAACTTAGTCATTGTGAACTGTTATTGCAGTCATGCTAGTAAACGATGAGAAGTTAGCGAAAGTTATCGATACAATTCTTAACGATCGACCGTCCGAGGGGTTCAGATCAAATAAGATTCAGTTTTAGATATACCTGGGGTACCTACTTTCAAGTAAAGTGAAATGATTGAACTCCTGGCATGTTACGCTTCACTAAAAAGCCGTCTTTACGATTTCAGTTAAAAAATAGAAATGCAACAAAGACGAATTTATCTACCCACACCGTTAAAAATAGGTTGGTATAATAAATCACTTAAAACTATCACATACTCTTACAATACTAATAATTACTCAATACGCAAAAACCTATGGGATGTTAAATGTTTCCCGCTGTCTGTGGGTGCGTATGACCATTATTTGCAGAATTAATTGACAGCTTAACTGATTGGCACTTTCATGCTAAAATAAATTGCCCACTTTACACGTAGGTAATAGCGGTCTTCGAAACAATCCATACTATTTAATTAGCACCCAACACTAAGTTAGAATTTCACATTTTATAAATTGTACTTTTTAGGTTTCGAATTTAAAATTTTGTACTACTTTGTAAATGGTGGCAACAGTCGTAGACCCAATACCGCGAAAGAAGCATTTGTAAAAATGTCTAAGAGGGACAAAAAATTTAGAACTTTAAAAAAAAAATCCACACAGGAGGCTTCGAGGAAAAAAACTCCCTCAGGTCTTATGTGATCCTTGGAGATGGAGGGTCTTTTTAGGGGAAGGAAGGAGACGGGGTTCTGGGAAGAAAAAAGGTTTGAGGGGTGGTTAGGTGAACGGCCGAATGGATACTTCCCTCGCACCGCGATGCACGAAGAAGTCAACTGAAGAGGTCTATGTTATGTCTCCCCCAACCAATCTCTCACCAAGTCCTAGACAAACCTTACTCATGAACCCGGGCATCTTCACCAAATGGTGATCGTCATTCCAGGAATATTGTTGCACTGCAGTATCTCGGTAGGCGTACAAAGAGAGAGTGGCTAAAAAAAGGAGTGGTATACCTATATGAAATATGTACCTAATTACCCTTGAGGATACACTATGCAATACAGTAGGAAAGTTGGCATGATTTACGACAAACAGAAAATGTTGTTCGATTAGATATTTCATACGACAGGAATGTGTTTTTCAGAGATCGTATCGAAAAGCCATAGAGCAGGATATAAATCAGAAACGACCACAGATTAACAATGTTATATTGAATGGGATCAGAAAGCACGCCCACTTTATCTATGGTAAGGAAGCCATCAGATTTATTAATCTATTGTCACCCGATAGATATAATCTACGGTAAGCATGTAATTAAATCCAATAATATATTAAACCTGTTATTAGTGATATAGATTGGGTCGCAAAATTGTAATTTCGTTCCCATTTATACACATTAATAATTTATAATATTTGATTTTCAACCCGTGAAATAAAAGCAAACAGCAGTGCGCGTTTCGTTTCTCAATTGTAGTCTTTATCCAGGATGAAACTGTATTTGGTGTCTACAACTCTGGAGCTCTGGAACTCTAGCACGAGGAAATCGATCACTTTTCAATATCGGACCGATAGGCAATGTTGGGGATTATTCCTGTTGTTTCCATGATTCTTACCCACACATGGTCCCCTACCTACATACATATCTATGTCAAGTCACAAGGTCAGTGCATTGACAATCTTCAAAATGAACGCTGTGTTCTATGCTCAGTATCTTGACTTCCTGATAAATTACGAGTTTTGTAAAAACCTTCAAAATTACAATCGGTGCAAAGTGGAAAGTTGAATTTGGACAAGAGATTTTGGACAAGAGAGAAGAATTTCAAAATGAGCTCTGTGTTCTATGCTAGTATATTGACTTCTTGATAAATTACGAGTTTTATAAAAACCTTCAAAATTACAATCGGTGCAAAGTGGAAAGTTGAATTTGGACAAGAGATTTTGGACAAGAGAGAAGAATTTCAAAATGAGCTCTGTGTTCTATGCTAGTATTGACTTCTTGATAAATTACGAGTTTTATAAAAACCTTCAAAATTACAATCGGTGCAAAGTGGAAAGTTGAATTTGACAAGAGACATGCCTTCAGTGAGATTTAAGCTTTCCTTTTTCCTACCTTTCAGAAAGTTCTTACAGGCATAACTTCCGATGATTTTATATCGATTTATATGTCACTGGCAGAATCTATTATAAGATATGGATTAACAATATATACATATATATATAATTTTTACATGAGCCCCACACAGGAGGCCCTGAAGAAAATAATTTCCCTCAGGGCCTATGTCATCTTTGGGGATGCTGTGTGGAGGGTTTTTTAAGGAAAGGAAGGAGAGGAGAGTTCTGGTAAGGAAAAGGGTTTAAGGGTTGGGTAGGAATCTGGGGTTCAGTATGTCCTGGTCAACCTAGACAAACCTCACCCCATGAACCCGGGCACCCCTGCTAAATCACCAAACGTAGCGAACCACTTGGGGTGACTTATGGCAGAGGTGTTGGTTATCCAATAAAGGTTCCCGGGGCGGCGGTACCCATTCCCGCCTCCCAAACAATATGGGGAAATACTACTATAACCAATCTGAAACAAGTCAAAGTTGTACAAAACGGAATTGTTAAATTATGAGTCGTCCCTAATATTTTCAAACAGAGACATACACCGTTGCTGTTTCAGAGTACCAAAATTTTACCTGTTAAGGCAATACCATGGCACAAAATTATAATTCAGAATATTTTTACCCCGCACCATAAAGAAAAATTATAACATAAATACAGCACTAGATTCACGCGCAACGACGTGTATATAGTTCCGAAATTTAATAATAAGTACGGACAGAGAACGTTTGAATACATCATACCGAAAATATTTAATTTATTACCTGACACTATAAAGCAATGTAATTCTATGAATAAAGATAAGGAGTAAAATTGGCTATCGGAAAAATTGAAATGTATGAAAAAATGTTGAATATGTAGATATAATATGTAAATTATAACTTTTAAAATATATATGTAACTTAACTATAAGCACCTGTTGACAAGCCAATTTAATTGGCTTAGCAGGACTTATTTATTGATATTTATGTATCAACTATACTTTCATTATTTTTTTAATAACGAACCAATAATTACAGGGAATAAATAGGAAATCGATACACGGTAAACACTGGCAAATACTGATAATTCAGAAGGTATTTTCTATGAATTGACACTACAAAATGCAAACGCCAAGCATTTGCGTAAAAAAAATATTAATAAATTGGCAATATTGAAATCAAATGCTAATATACTTTTAGACACTAAACGAGAGTTAATTAGTTATAATCAGGTCTTTAGTCATATTTCTCCAAAACTTTAGTTTCTTAAAGATCGAACGAAATAAATTGGTCCCGTCTTAGCTGAATTATTTAAGCCTATGAATCCCATGTACAACATCTTTCAATTCTAAAAAGCTTCGTTAGTTGAACACCGTTCATTAATAAGTCAGTAATTTTGCACAACGAACTACATTATTTAAATAAACGCGTATATAGACAGTTAACTTATCTGACACTATGAAGTCGGAGCTAAAATTTGTCAATGTAGGTGGGAATTTAGGGGTCGTGAAGGGATTTTTTAGGCAAAGAAAGAGAGGAGAGTCAATGTGCCCAGGAGTGACGGGCGTATGAATCCATCCCTCCCACTGCGATACAAGGCGATGGGTGGAGAGAGTCTGGCTGGAGAGGTAAAAAGTCTCTCCCGATCCGGGAGGTGGTCAGACGCCCATACATTTTTCCAAATATGCAGGTACCTCCGTAAAAGTAAGCTAAATAAACCTATTCTTGTAATGAAGACAAAGTATCACCAGTAAATTATAATCTTTTTTGAAAACCAGATAGAAAGAAATTCACGTTTTTGAAAATATTAACAAAGAAAGAATTCGTTATTTCTGCACACAAGCAGTCATATGACAGCTTTGTAGGGCTATCTATATATTAAAAGGAAATTGATAGATGCCAACTGAAACTAATAAAAAAACTCTGGACAGCTCAATCATGAATATTTTCTACATACACATCACTATCGCGATCTGTTTCAATCATTATTCATTTGTCCATTGAATATTTCTACTGGTCACCCATCATAATATTTTAATATAATATCTACTGATGATTCGTCATTGTACGGAGTGAACTCTGGTGTTTGCGATTTTATCGAGTGTGGCTCGATTAAAAGCAGCGAGATGGGATCGAGATTCAATCGCACCTATTCATCAACCCCATTGTTATTGGTATGTTGTTAAGGTGTGAGATGTTTGTAATTGTTTCATTTGAGACTCGCTATGAAATTCATCAAGATAAATTGTAAGTAAGCAATTTGGTGATAAATTGAATGTGTAAATAGAATAGAAATGTGTTTAACCCTTCAAACCTCGGAAGGACTTTAATGGTTAAAAACGTTTCATTAGTCATACAGCCCATAAAACATACAAACATACATCCATACGTAGCAAATAAATTGTGGAAAGGTACTCTAAATAATCTATTATACCTAGTTATTTTTTACGATAGCTATATTTATACGCTGGTATCCTCAGCCCTGTACGACATAAGGGTATTGAGGGCAACGAGCGGGCTGACGAACTATCAATAAAGGGGGCAAAAGCACCACTTGCGGGATCCAAGCCGACTGTAGGTCATGCAACACCATGTTACATATTGAGTGGTGGGTCAAATCCCAGCACTGGAAGGAATGGGAAAGGGCACCCGAAATTAGGCAATCCAAAGTACTCATAAACGGACCGGACCCCAGACGGACCAGGAAACTACTCGATATGGACAGAAACTCGCTGAGGGAACTGGTAGGCCTACTAACGGGACACTGCCATCTCAGGAGACAAATGCAGCAATTGGGAGTGGAAAGCACCAATAGATGTAGAAAATGTGAAGAGGGTGAAGAGACTCCAATTCAATTATGGTGCCAATGTCACCCTGGTGGGAACTAGGCTCAGATACCTCGGGAGACACACTGTAGAACCAGAAGACTTGTCCACACATCCAATGACAACTCTGGTGAAGTTATTCTTAAAGGATTGGAAAAACAAAAAACAAAAAAAATCCCCAGCCTATCTGAATCAACTATCTGTATTCAACTTATTTTAAGATACTTTAGAAAAAATGGTAACTGCATCTTGGAGAAACTCGTAGTCACTGGCAAAGTGGAAGGCAGAAGACGCAGAGGAAGGTCACCAATGCGCTAGAGTGACCAAGTCACTGGCGTCAGGTACGTCGGTGTTGATCCGCTGTTCTCCACGCAGCGCAGGGCCGCGAGGAACAGAGGACCCTCATCAATCACAGAAGATGGAGTTAGGGGTCACTATCCTCAGCAATGAGGAACCGACTTGAGAATCTACTTATATATATATTTAAGAATCAAAATGTGTTATGGATTAGTGTTTTGTGTATTGCTATATTAAGCATAGGTGTTTGAAACTTTCAAAATACCTTCTCTAAACTCCCGTGAAGGTTACTGGATTATTACAACCACGTGACAGTACATCTAAAAAGCTTTTTTATCATCACAAAAATTCTTGCAATCAATCAGAAATTTAAGATTGATATTTTGCAAAACAGTGATTGTTAAATCAAAATTCTATTTTTAAAACTCTTTACGTTAATGAATTAATTGGAAGTACTTTTACATAATAATTTGAATCGAATCAATAATAATAAAAATTTTAATAGGGCACCTACCTATGTTAGGTACTAAATTTGATTGATTGTTCTTATAATATTTGAATGTTCTTATAATATACAAAAATGAATATTTGTAATACATGAGAAGTGATAATTTTGATTAAAAAAATTGTAATAGGTAACACGCGAGCTGTTTGAAAACTGAATATACTGGGACTGAATATATGGAACGCGGGAGGGGGGTTGACCGAACAGGGGAGCGGGAGAGAGGAGAGGGATGGCGGGGAAGGTGGAAAGGGTACGGGGACACACGAGAAAGGACATGCAGGGAGAAACAATTTATTTCTTTGAATTAGGCATTGCACCGCATGCCGGGAACCAGCTAGTATTTCATATATTCCTTGACATTTGCTCGCACTTGTCTAACGCATTCACCACATGAGACTGAACCAAGTTATTGACGTAAAAAATTGCCCATATCATTAATGATAATCCTGCTAAACAAAATAACTAACTAGCCAATTAACCGACAAGTACTGATATATAATGAATTTGGTAAAATACCAATTCTGTAGGAGCTCCAAAATATTGACTGGGTTCATTTTATGATGGAGCCGCTCGCGCTCGGAGGTTTTGGCATGTCTCCGGACCGCAATCAAAATCTCTCACTATGTCCCCTTCCTTAGCCTGTCTCAAAAAGTGGCTCAAAATCGCTGACGATATAACACAGCACCTACAGCAGAGTATTTCTTGTGATCTGTTTACAAATAAGCTTATGTTCCCAGACAAAAGTGGCTCCAGTAACCTGCACGTGCAGACAGGCATTATGCATTACGAATATTAAATATTGCAACTTTGACTTTTAAGTAGAGAAACTTGTAATGTGTCGTACATTTAATTTCATTGGACATTGCTGGAATTAATTTATTTAGATTGAGTACCTGTAGGCTGATTTATTCCTTACGCCTAGGGCTGTGACCTTTCAAAAACAGTAGACCCGGAGATTTTAGAAATATAGTTTTTTTTAATTAAAATAAAACTTTTTTTAGTACGAATTATTCAAATTATTTTTTTGAGAACCATAATTCACCGTCTGCAGAGAATGCACACTACAAATTTGTGTCTAAGTCGTGTTGAAGCATAAAATTTTCAATGTTCTCAAAAATCTTTTGAGATGTTTCGTTGGAATCCTCATAAAAATCCATTCATTTGTACCTATCTGATGACTATTGGATACATTTTCTGGGATCCTTTATTTGAGGCGTCGATAGCAATCGAAAAGTGAACTCCATTTCCAGATTGAGAACTTTTTAGGTCTTGTATCTTAGACTCTATTGAGTTCGGTGCTTGGACATTCAAAACAATGGCTTCAGCTTTGGTTCTTCCACAGTGAACTTTATGTGATAGTGGTGAATCGGAATAAAGAGGGGCACTCAATTTAATTCCGCAATCGGTGCTCAAGACTTAGGTACAATGTGTGCATGTTGAAAATATTTTTGTTACGAAACAAAAAAAACTTTAATTCCAAAAGCGCACAGAAGTGTCCTTAATAACGTTCACATAACTGTGGTGGTGTCTAATTGCATGATAAATCGACGCAATTTCGACTAACGCTACGTTTAGCACTTCGAAATAATTTTTCTTTGGCAGAAATGCGGTCGTCAACGCCCGGTCTGACCCGGAGATATCGATGTTAAACCCGTAGCCCGAACATGCACCATGCAAACCCGTAGACTCCGGGTCAAACCCGGAGAGGTGGCAGCCCTACTTACGCCCCGGGCGATTTAGGCACAATGTCGCGTGCGTAGCGTATGATCAGATCCGCTCCAATTTAATATTATTATTAATTTATTCATTGGGAATAATTGATATTCACCCTTAGTAGAATTCACTTTATATCATGTTAACCCAGCCTTTCTCAAAGTGGGCGATAACACCCTGTGGGCGCTGGAGACATTCAGGGGGACAGTAGAAGGCTCAAAGAAAGTTAAGGGGCGTTAATAAATCGGTTGCAAGTTGAGGACTGAACGCGGCGACTTACGGCTTTTTTAAAAGTGAATTCGAGCCTGATTTTAACGAAATAGTCTAAATGCATCAGATTCATCTTCAGATGGATACGATTTAAATTCAAAGCCTTCTTTTAATGACGACCTCCGTAGTCCAGTGGGTAAGACTCTTCACTCACAATCCGGAGGTCGCGGGTTCGAACCCGGCATGCGCAAATACATTTTATTTGATTAATTATATTAATTTCACAATTAATTCATTTAAAATAATGTATAGTATATTTGCGGCATGTTCCAGAGCGAAAGATACTATCAGTATCGCCCTGGTGTAAGACCACCATTCATAAATTGAAACGTTGCTTGAAAATGGCTTTAGCCGTGTTTGGTGACTAGATCTGAATAGCCAGGTACTTCCCAACCTTCCTCTTCCCCACCTCCTTCCCCTCCCCACTACCTTCAGCCTCACAACATACCCCAATTGGGGATGCCATAGTCTCACTGGCCCCAGACGGGAGCAGTTGAGATTCTTGTGCGGTATTCACTGTAAAAAAAAAAAAACTTCTTAACATGATTAAGTGTGAGGTTTATTTCCTCTCATTGAAACATTATTTGGTCTCAGAAATAGGATAAGAGATTCACCCTATCTATCCTATCCATATGATAAGGCGTGTTTGAAAATTATATTAGAAATACAGTAGACCCTCGGTAATCCGACAAATTTTTTGCAGGGCGATGTCGGATTATGGAATTTGTCGGATTATGGAGTACTGCCTAAGACCCTCTATAGTCCGGAATTTTTTGAATAAAGTACCTTGTAATCCGACAAATTACAAATCAAAGAGTCTATTTGAACTACAAATCATACTACATATAACCAGATCTCCAAAACTCCCGAAGTAATCTATGTTTCTGGGGAAAAGGCAAATTCCAAGATTGACAAAGAGCAAAAACCAAATCTTTCATGCCGAGTTGACAAACTGAATAATATTCTGATCCTGATGTGTCGGATTACAGGGGGCGCCGTATTGGCCAGGTGCCGGATTACCGAGGGTCCACTGTAACTGTTTTTAAGATACGCAAGAGATGGTTACGTAAAAAGGTAAATAAATATGAGGGGGACAAAATTTCCTTATAAATATCAAAGTGGACGGTTGTCGGAATAAGTTTGACAACCTATATAGTTAACCTATCTCCCCAAGCTAATGAAAAGCCTGGATGTATATTATTTTCAATATTTTTGACATTGGAACAACTTAGGTATCGATTAAAACCTCATGTTGTAATATTCACTGTAGACAATATTAGTCACATTCGAACGGAGATAAAGTTGGTAGTACTAACTTCAGTTGTTACGTGGTAGTTCTTACGGTAGTTAATAGTTTGACGGCCGTCGTGGTTGAGGGGTAAGGTTCTTGACAATCCAAAACATCGAATTCCGGCGATGGCACATAAATTTTATGAATAATTTGTGTCATTTCACAATGAATTCATTAAAAATAATATATTGTATATTTGCGGCACGTTCCAGACTGGAAAATACATTCAGTATCGCCTTGGTCTAAGACAACCGTTCAGAATTGAAACGTTGCTTTTTTTACGTTAACTCCACGCAGGAGGCCCTGAGAAAAATAATTTCCCTCGGGGACTATGTCATCTAGGATGCTGTGTGGAGGGTCTTTTTGAGGAGAGGAAGGAATGAACATTGGTCTTGAAGAGACCCATGTTGTAGGAAGGGGGAAACACAGAGGCCGGCAAATCATTCCACAGCCGAGCTGTTGAACACAAGAACGAGTTGAAGAAACGACCCGTTCTCATGTGGCAAATGTCAACCGTGTACAAATGTTGGGCATGCGTTTGGCGTGTTTCCCGACTATGCACCGGTGCCGAAGGGATCAATGATGCTAGTTCCTCGGAGCATCTTCCATTGTAATATCGGTAGAACAAGGATAGAATTCCCACCATTTAAGATGGGAGAATCTATCAAACGGACCGCCCGTTTCTGTAGAGTCGAGGGTATTTTTCAGGTATTTTGGAGCTCCAGACCAGAGATGGCTGCCAAATTCAACCGTGGGGCGCACTTGTGATTTGTACAGGGTTAGCAGTTGTGTACTATTAAAGTATCTGCGGGCCCTGTACAGTACGCCCAGTTTTTGGGAGGCTAACTTTACTCTGGCTTCGATGGAGCCCCCATACCTGAGCTGGTCACTTAGGGTTACACCAAGCATTTCGATGGAGGGCCGGTTCGGAAGATTGCTTCCGTTGAAAGAATTGGTTTTAGCTTGAAATGGTTTTAGCCGTGTTTGGTGACCAGATCTGAATAGCCAGGTACTTCCCCACCTTCCTCTCCCCCATATCCTTACCTTCCCCACTGACTGGGCGTACTGTACAGGGCCCGCAGATACTTTAATAGTACACAACTGCTAACCCTGTACAAAACACAAGTGCGCCCCACGGTTGAATTTGACAGCCACCTCTGGTCCGGAGCTCCAAAATACCTGAAAAATACCCTCGACTCTACAGAAACGGGCGGTCCGTTTGATAGATTCTCCCATCTTAAATGGTGGGAATTCTATCCTTATTCTACCGGTATTACAATGGAAGATGCTCCGAGGAACTAGCATCATTGATCCCTTCGGCACCGGTGCATAGTCGGGAAACACGCCAAATGCGTGCCCAACATTTGTACACAGTTGACATTTGTCACATGAGAACAGGTCGTTTCTTCGACTCGTTCTTTGTGTTCAACAGTTCGGCTGTGGAATGATTTTCCGGCCTCTGTGTTTCCTCCTTCCTACAACATGGGTCTCTTCAAGACCAATGTTCATTCCTTCCTCTTCTCAAAAAGACCCTCCACACTGCATCCCAGATGACATAGGCCCTGAGGGAAATTATTTTCTTCAGGGCCTCCTGTGTGGAGTTAAAATAAAAAAAATAAAAATAAATCCTTCAGCCTCACAACATTCTCCAATTGGGGGTGCCATAGTCTCACTGGCTCCAGACGGGAGCAGCTTGGACTATTGTGAGGTATTCACATATAAAAACGTCACCTCTGTAGGACTAGGTTCTAATTGACAATTTTTTTCAAAAGTGACCTTTTCTGTAACCAAAATATATTTCAGAAACGTATGTGTTATACTTCCGTAGATAATTGTATGAAGAAATTCTAAAATTAAGCTCCATTCATGTTACGTGGTTCTATCATCACTTATAAATCGTTACCGATTTATTTGATCCGAGGTTTCAAAGTTTACAACACGAATTTTCACATTCTGTTTAAATTTTTTTTTATTTTGAGGTTCAATCTAATGTACAGTATTTTAGTTTATCACATTTTAATGGGACATATTTAAATAGGATGTGTCCCTAGCTCGGAATTGCATTAGGGATATGTAATTAGATAGAACTTAATGCAATGAATTGTTTTGCCCCAGCTGGTTGCACAATGCACATGGTTCTATTGGCATGTTTAAGAATGTTCTAAAATTGTAAGTGAATGTTCTATTTAAATACTTTCCTTTAAAATATGTTCAACTAAAATACTTTACACAAAATTCAACCTCAAAATCAGAAATTGGTAAATAGTTAATGAGAAATAGTCTCTTGCAAACTTTGACACCTCATGTCTCAGAACAAGGTAAAGTGAAGTTAGAATCCTTTTCAAATGAGGTGACACGATGCGAAGTAAGATACAGTTAAAAATGAAGGAAGATGATATGGTCGAATTTGCTCAGTGCTCAGAGCAATCCTCCGGCAAGTCAGAGGCCCTGGGTTCAATTCCCAGATGCTGTCGAATCCTTTTTGGAATTCTTTTTCACACTTTCGTTTGAGAATGGTTAATTTTGTCTTCAATGATTAAATATTAAAATTTTATTTAAAATACTAACAACAGACAGAGTTAAGAGATTCGAGAAATTTCGTAAAGTTTTGCCGCTGCAGTGGATGTTATATAGATTCTCACAAGAGAAGGTTATGGCTCCGTTACAGGCGTTCAAAAAGAAGAATATGATGGTTTGAAAGGGAGATGTATAAATACGAATGATAGAGGGAGCGCGCTAACATAATAAATATGCCAATGAATTTCCATACGCGACAGCTCCAAAAATGTTTAATAATAAACTACTCTTTTCAAATGGAGCTAACCTGTGAAATGAAAGGAGTTTTTTTTAAATATTTTTTCAGTGAATATTATTAAATCGGGTTTTGTTCAGAAGGAGCCCAAATGATGGAGTTATATTCCAGGATGCTGCGAACAAGTGCTTAATATGTTCTCCGTATATATATTACTATAGATCATAATAAATATTGCTATACAATCTACAGAGAGACTCACCAATATTGCATTGACCATCGACATTTTCTATGTCGCTTACAGAAATAATTAATGTAAAGATTCTCCTTGTGATGTGTTCGCGAAACACTATACTTTGTCAGTTCAGCAACTATCTTTTGACGCACGTCATAACATAGCAAAACTGCCCACAACCCTTATTAATTTGAAATCTTCTTCATTGGTGTATAGACGTTTTACGGAGAACATTAAAAATATATACACCTACTTCATCATTTGGTTCCCATGATCGGTTACAATTTTCAAAATTAAAAGTTTATTGAACGTGATTAATTGTACACATTATGTAGAAGCAATCAAAAGAGCTCACGATCCTCACTTCAAATTTTAATCTTAAACCTTTGTTGGATCATACAATATACGATCCCACTTTTAGTACAACACATCGTACAAGATATTATAAGGTTAATCAGAGGTCCAAATTCCCCTCTGTTGTTAGCTGTTGGTAATGCCAGAAGCTGCCACTTGACACAGTTTTTTGACAGTTTGATCAAGATGTAAGGTTGGCGGACAGCGTACAGCGTACAGCGGACAGGCGGCGGTGTTAACTGGCCGCCTGATGGATAACAACGATTGGAAAACTGGCCCACCAACACTAATTTTATTTAGATTATACAGTAGGCTCTCGATTTACCACTTTCCGCCTAACCTGAAGTTGAAAGATCCACTGCGTATTATAAAAAAATCACTTATAATTTTAGTGGTTATGGAGTTTTAAATAATAAGGGAAATTTTAAAACACACTACAAGATGCCGATGGAATCGTAACAAAATTTAAAACTTCATGTAGGTGTGACAGCAGGCACCAGCAGAACTTTCACCAGCGATTCCTGATCTTATTTGAAGTACGGAAAGAATTTGTCATTTGCTGTCCGATGATATATTTTTTCTATTAAAAATAATATTTTTTTTAATCACACGTCGCGACGTGATCACATTCCTAGTCGCGACGGGATTTATTTATTTATTTATTTGTTGGCTCGCCAACAGAATATATCACATAAAATTATTATATCAGTTAACAATTTTAATATGGTTACAGTGATAATTCCAATGACAGGTGAGCACACCATTCATCACAACATTCTTAATTAGTTGTAATACATAATAATAAATTAAAGTACATACATAAAATAAGAAGAATCATTAATTACAAAATATATTCACACATGAACACATACATACATTTATACACATTTTATAAGTTTAGGTGAGGAGATCATCAGGGATATGTGAGTATAATTTTCTTTTGAAGGTATCAATTGAGTTTGAAAATACATCTAAGTCTTCATGTTTGCAAAATTTATTGTATAACCGAGTCATTCTCGAGGTTGGTTTGAAGAAACTTGTATTAATACGGTAAGTATCGATCCAAAAGGTTTCAAGGTTTCTCGTGAATTTCGGCCTTATATTAAGATTAATTTTATTAATTAAATATGAATCATACATGTTGTTTATGATTTTAAACAGGGAGATCAAATCTGAAATGTGCCTTCAAGTGATATGCGTGCTGTTTCATGTGTTACCGTGATGCTGAAACGAGATGAAGTAATACCCAATTCTCAGTTGCGACGTGTGATGGAAAAATATTTTTATTGTTTTTAATTGAAAAAAAATATCACATCTAATAGATATCTTCGTTTTTTACTCCAAATGTGTCCAGGTATCGCTGGTTTGAATCCATTGGGTATGTGCTATTACACCCTTTATAGGTACATGTAATATTATATTACGTAACCGTATATTTGGATATCTAAGGATTTATACACTATTTGCAAGAAACCACGAGAAGTTGGTAAAAAGTTTTATCAATGATTATCAGTATTTATCTTTAAAAACAAAAATAATTTCCTAAAGATCGAACACACGGAGACATCTTTGGAGATAATGTCTGGAGGGTATTTTCTGGGAAAAGACAGAGAAAGTTCTGGGAGGGAAAATTTCTGAGGAATTGGTAGGAATCTGGGGTTCAGTGTGGAGTGACGGACGTACGAATCCATCCCTCCCGCTGCGGTGCAAGATGAAAGAGACCATCTAGAGGTGCCAAAGGATTTCCTTTAAGGCGAGGTTCAGATACATAGTTAAAATGAATTTTCAGACTTAATTAATTACATTATTAAGGTCTTTTACTAATATACATATTTAAATTAGTAAAAGACTACACTTTTACTTTATTCTGCAGCAAGCATTCTCTTAGTTGAACATTCGCAGTCACAAAGTGGTAAAAACGAAAAACTTTTGATTCTTTTTTTCACTCTTTTAGACAGTTCTTCGAGAGCCTTCTGTATTATCGTACCATTGGGTAATTTAATCGGTAGCTATCTGAACAAGACGGTGACGACTGGTTCAGATGTCAATACATTTGCAAAGTGTCTAAGCTGGACGAAAAAAAGTCATTGATTTTCCAGTCAAAATTTTAATGTAAATTTCTCTTGTCCACAAAGATAAACCGATAACGCTGTGTGTTAATACCATGAAATAATAATAACACAAAAAGATGTAAAAAAACTTCAAATATTATCTTCTGTTTAGATTCATTAATACGGTATCAAGTTGGATGTCTGTCAATATACTGAAACTTAATCCGAAAGAGTCAGAATTCATTGGATACTTTCCTCAGCTACGTAACAAAAAATACGCCTGCCATATGCTAGAAACATTTAACAATGTTTCTGATGAATTGTTCCTGTGTGTTCTATTTAGTATCAAAAAGCTTGTACTTGGTTGTGTTTACATTCCTCCCTCCTCTTCGGTAGAAGTCTATAAGTCACATACTGCTTCAATTGAACATGTCTCTAGAAACGCTGATTCCCTATTTATTTGTGGAGATTATAATTTACCTAAAATATTGCGACTAAATAATAATCAAGGTGTCAAAACTCCTACTAGTAATCTTTCCCCGCAAACTGTTGAAATTTTAAATCTTTTGCCTATTTGAATATGTTTTAAGTAAATCCAGTCACTAACTATCTAGGCTCTTGCCTGTATTTAATTTTCACTAGCATACCAATGCATAGTAAGTGAAGCTGATGTCACTTTGTTACCTTTGGATAAATATCATCCACTTCTCTCTATTAACATTATATTTTTTTTAAATTTGATTCCTTGAAACCAATTGTCTCATATCACTAAAAATATCTTAACGGCGACTATTCTAATAATAATAATAGTTTATTCTAGAATGTATGCAGGGGAAGTGCAATGCAATTATGCAATAGATTACATATTTTGAAATAACAAAAGAAAGACAAATAATAAGATGAGGTAAAAAATAATTAACATCAACACATAAATTAAATAAAAACAAATAAGCATGTAAACGAAATATTAAACAATAAAATTAATGCAAATAGCCGTGTATATATAAAGATATTTTTTTTATATGAACAAATATCTATCCCAGATTAATTGGTCAACACTATTTTTAAATTCTGATATTAATGACGCTATACTTAAATTTAATGAATGTGTAACACGTGCTGTAGATTTGTTTGTTTCTAAGGGATATTACTCCCAAACCAAGTTTCCAAATTGGTTTAGCTCGAAACTTAAACAGTTAATAATTGAAAAAAGAAAACTCGTAAATTATTTAAAGACACTGGCCACTTAAGCTTTTATCAATTTTTTTCTCAATTAAGGGAACTGTCCAAAATCGAATTAGCCAAATGCTGTAAATCTTTTGTAGAAGTTACAGAGACAAAATTACCGCATAATCCTAAACAACTTTGGCAATTTGTTCCGCAAAAGCGTACTGATAATGATCTTCCATCAAGTATGTATTATTATGAAACTCATGCTACTAACGGTCATTACATCGCCAACCTTTTTTCTAAACACTTTTCCTCCAGATATTCCGATGCTTCATGCAACATCCTTCCACTCAACTATGACTATAATATTGACTTAAATGATTGCCAAATTTCACTTAAAGAGGTTTACCAATCCTTAAATAAACTCTCCAACAAAAAAAGTACCGGACCTGATGGCATTCCAGAAATCCAGAAAAGAATATAAATATACACTATCTAATCCAATTTGTATGTTGTACAACTTTTCACTTTCATCTGGAACATTTGCTGACTCATGGAAAATTTCATATATTCGACCCATTTTTAAGTCCGGAAACAAGTCAAATATTGGAAATTACAGACCGATATTAATTATATCTAATATTCCAAAAATATTTTAGTCGATAATTACAAATAAAATTACTCCTTTTTTCAAAAATGTTCTAATTGAGGAACAGCATGGATTTAGATCGGCGAAATCTACAACAACTAATTTACTGTCCTTTACAAGTACTATTGTTAACGCCTTAGAAGACAACACTCAGGTTGATGTTCTCTACACTGACTTTTCCAAACTCTTCGACAAAGTTATTCACCGTATCCTCACGGCCAAACGTTATGCTATAGGCATTAGAAACCCTTTGTTATCATTCTTTCACTCTCACTTGAGTGATAGAAATCAAAAGGTTAATATAAATAAATGGTTAATCCCTTAACATTGATGCAACGTCCGGCATTCCCCAAGAACCCCATTTGGCCCCACTTCTTTTTAACCTTTTTATTAATGATATCACTAAAGTTTTTTCTCACACACTTTTCTGGCTATTTGCTGATGATAATAAGATTCTTAAGATTGACTTGACTGTTTACCATTTCAGATGATATTGATTCATTTAACGATTAGTGCAAAATTAACTGCATGGAACTTAATGTTGATAAATGCAAAATTTTGTCCTTTTATAGAACCAAAAAACCTATTCATTTTGATTATAAACTAAATAGTGTTTGTCTATCTACTGTCACATTTATCAAGGATCTTGGGGTCACTCTAGACTGCAAACTTTCTTTCCGTAATCACATTAATAATATCGTAAATAAATCACTTAAACTACTCGGCTTCTCTCATAGAATTACCTCTGACTTCAAACATATAAGTACACTTAAAACTCTTCACTGTTCGTTGGTTCGCCCTCACCTTAAATATGCTAGTGCCATTTGGTCTTCTTTCTATGCTGTCCACATTTGCAACAATGTTTCCTAAGAGGAATTGTTTGGAAATTGGGTCTTGAAAGAGGCGAGTACTCATATGATATAATTGATCACATTTTAAATATGTCTTCTTTAGAAAAACTATGATCTAATTTGCATATGTAAAATTATCGACAGTATTACTGATACACCTGTTTTGTTACAACTCATCCAGATCAACATCGCTTCCTGTTGCTTAATCAACATTCTACTAATTATGGATACCGTTCTCCCTTATTCAGAATGTTGAGAATTGTCAACGCAAGTCAAAGCATTGATTTTTTTGGTGTAAAACTAAATGACTTTCGGCAGTCGATACGCAATATTTAAATGCTTCTTCATGCTTTGATTTGTGATGTCTTATATATTTACTTTTTACATTTTATATGTGTGCTATTCATTTATATTGCTCTCCCTTCACTGTCATCTCTGTTTTTTTTTTTTTTTTTTTGTGTTAACCGCGTCAGGCAGCTAGCCGCTTAATCGAACCGCGCACGCGGCTGGCCGCTAGTGCGCACAAGCCCTGAGATGCAAATGGAGATAGATGGTACATTTAAGATGAATAAATATACCAAATGATGAAGAAAAAAAAATTTCCCCATCTTTAATTTTTTGGGATATGGTAGAATTTCATATTACAAACGAACCTATCGACAACCATTGAAAAAAGTTGAAACTACACGCATAATCAATAAACTATAAAAAAATATAAAACATGCAATGTTTTAAAAGGAAAAAAATATGTATTCAAGGTTTTCAAAATATTTAAAAGTTCGTAGACATTGAAAAGTAATTCTATCTGCATCCAAAACCACCACTGTGGAGGCGCAGCGTTTCTGACGATGGATTCGAAATTATAACAATTAGTTTAATAAATTGGTGGTTTGGTCAATTATGAATAATTTGTCTGCAACAACGTGGGTTGTAGCGCAGAAATACACTAAACTAGATGGAACATCAATGTTACCAAAAGGTTAGTTGGTAGAAAATATCTAGATGCGTTTTATTACTTAGGGCTCAAGAGTATCTCAGTACTTACCTCCTAAGCGAAAGTTCAGAATCAAAAAGGTGCTTGAAATGGCTTTAGCCACATTTGGTGACTAGCGGAATAGCCAGGTTCTTCGCAACATTCATCTATCCATCTGTTTCTCATTCCCAGCCTCTCTACAACCTTACAAAATAGACACAGACCAATTGGGGATGTAAAAATGAATTGGGGAAAGTAAGTAGCCAGGGGAAGAAGATGCAGAAGAGGGAGGCGGGGGAGTACCTGACTTTTTAGATCTAGCCACCAAACATGTATAAAGCCTTTTCAAGCAACGTTTCAATTCTGAATGGAGGTCTTACACCGTGATACTGAAAATTATTTTTCGCTCTAGAAAGTGCCGCAAATATACCTTACAATTATTTAAATGATTTAATTGTGAAAATACAAATGGAATATGAAGAAAGCTCAAAATAAAATAAAATTTATATGCGCACGCCAGGATCGCTAGTCGAGAACCTTGCCCTAGACCAGGGAGGCCATCAAACCATATAAAAATAAAAATAAACACATGTAGATAATATTGTTTTGTTCATTAGACAGTTTAAAAAAAGGAGAAGAGGATTGTTTGTACCAGTCTTCTTCTTTTGATAATCAGCTCATTCGTTACTATAATACAATAACATAATACTATGTTCAATAACATAATACTATGTACAATAACATAATACTATGTACAATAACGTAATATTATGTACAATACCCTGAGGTAAAACTATGTAACTTTGAAATAAGCTTTGTTGTGAAATTGAATTATAAATCAGGTAAATCGGTTGTTGAATATTTACTCGTAAGTATGATTAAGTCATAGTTTTGTGTGTTGGGAACCGTAATACTTATATTTTTGTTAATGTTTTTTATTATGTGTTTATTTACAAAAATGGAATGTCTTACCTAGTTGTTACAAAAAATACAACGAGGGCAAGAAGCAATTCCACAAATTTTATTGCTACAACTAGCAAATTCTAGTTGCCTAATATTGAAAGACAATCGTGGTAACTAGACAATTTTTTTAACAATACCCTTTTTCGGAGATATCCACTAAAAACATATTCATATAACTTGATTCCAATGCGTTACGACTTTTCTGTTTCTGACATTCATAGTCATATCTGGCATAATAGAGTTGACTGGTTGTAGTTATTATTCCACGATATTTGAACATGAACGCCACTCTTTGTAATCTAAATCGATGTGATATCCTTTACTTTCATCGTAATCCTAACAAGCCTCTATTTCCGTCGTTACCGGTTATTGTTACTGACACCATAAATACCATTAAATTAATGGCTCCAGTAAAAATAAGATATGTGATAATAACAGCTCAGCTAGTTAACGGTAACACTGTAATACTGACAGTTTGGCAATAACGGAAATGACCCAGGAATCAATGACTAAGCCTGTCAATTTAATGGCAGATCAGTTGCTTACAAATCCGGTGTGAGTAATTAATTAAAAACACTGGTTAGGGGATCACATCATGTGGTTATTGTATTGTAAGAAGGGGCCAAAAAAATAACAGAAACGATTACGTACTTCCTTCTTCTTCTTCAATTTGTTGGACATCTGGTGTCGGCTAAATTGGGATACTGAGATTTGTTAGCCAATCGATGGCATCCGGCGCACACTGGATGAAATTGTGTTTATAGCTGGATTTAAATGATGAAACCTATCCTAACGATAACCAAGACATCTTCATGTATCTTTTGAGTAACAACAATAAAAACAAAAGGATTTAAGGTTCTGATAAATAATGGTAAGCCGACGAATAATAACGTACGCGATTGTTATAAGTCAGTTCAAACCTATTCATTTTTATTGATTTATAGCGATCTAGACATAAATATTTTATAAAGTAAAGCATATTTACAATAATTCTTAAACCTGTTATTTAAAATCCCTTGATGTTTGTGAGAATACAAATCTAATAGAGAACTCTAATTTTTTTTTATTTTTTTTTTTTTATTGAATAATGACCTTCTAACTTAAATAACTGCATTTTTTTTTTTAAGAGTTGGTTTTAATAGTTAAAATAATTGTCAAAGTTTTAATTTTTCAATATCCCCGAAAACCACCGCATATTGTGTTGTGAATCGTGTGACGTCATCACTCCTGAAAAGTTATTTTTATTTTCAACAGGTGTTGTCATTTTGTATGATAATTATACGGAAGAAATATGATACTGTTCGATTAGTTAAATAGTTAAAACATTATTTAGGTGGAATTATTTATTCATTAAATTATATTTATTATATTTTTTAATGTTATTCCGAGATTATATATAATTGTTAGAAATTATAATTTTTTTCGCTTTTAAATTCAGTATTATGAAAAACGAAACATCACCCACAAAAGTGTAGGCAAACGATATCAGCTGTTCCATTGCGGCCATTTTGATTTTGCCGTGGAGTAGTAGGTAGCATTATGACATAGTATAGTTATACGTTTTTTTCGTACAGTTTAAAGTTTTTTAATATTTTAATAATAGAGAAAACTAATAAAGATACCTTTATTTTTCAAATAAACTGAATTATTTAGGCCTTAATAATGTTTCAATAAACACAACAACTAAATCTCTATAAACAGTATGTAAATAAAATTAGCCCAATCAGTTCTGCAATACGGAATAATAGGTTGGGGAGGAGCGTATAAAACCAACTTAGCCCCACTTGAAATAGTACATAGAAGACTCATCAAAATTATTCTAAAAAAACCTTTAGATTATTCAACTCAAAAAATATTCGATTAATTCAAAGTTTTACAAATAAACAGAATCTATCAAAAAAATGCATTACTTCAAATCCATAAAGACAAACTAACAATAAAGTCATTTAGGACCAGGCCGAGAACAACAGGACAAATAATAATCCCTAAACTTAATACTACAACGGACCAACACCATTACACATACTCAGCCATAAAATGCTTTAACGAACTCCCTAAAGATATTCAATCCGAAAAAAATTATAAAATTTTTAAGAAAAAAATTAAAATACATTTCACCACTAAGTAATTTCATGTTTGTGTTATATTACGCCCACTTATATTTTCAATGTGTACACAGGTTTTATATTTTATAATTTAAAAAAAAAAAACTTTCTTCCTAAAATAGTGCACAGGTATATAATTTTACATACATGTTGTTTTTATTTTATTTTTTCATAAATACGCTCATGGTAGCATCAATTAAACATATATCAAAATATCAATTGTGTTAGTACTCCCTCCCTAAACACGAGAAATTCTCAATTAGAGAGGTATTATTACCACCATTAAAAAAATATTTGCATTACATGTACATAATTAAAAAAATAATTGTACTTATACCTAACTTTGTAAAATTGTAAAAATGGAATAAATAAATAAATAAATTTAAAAAAAAAAAAAAAAAAAAAACGAATAAATTAATACGACGGCTTGTGCATTCCTATATTCCCATACAATGACTTTACGGTGACGTCACGACACGAGGAACAGTGACGTCACCACTAAACATTTCAATAATGCCAACTTGACGCTGTGTTTTGACGAGATGTGTAAAAATGCACTTTTTAATATATTTTTTAAAAACTCTGCGTTTAATATTATTAAAAAAAACTTGTATATTCAGAATCAGAGTTTATTGGTCTGCAGTCTATTAGAACATATAATTTAAAGCCATAATATTTTTCACTGGGGTTCCTTATTATAAACGTTCCTTCAGATGATGTTAGCAAAGATCTTATGAATTCTTGGTTTGTGTTAGTTTTCCTATAGAAAACGATTTTAACCTTACACTAATCGAACAATTTATGGAATAAATTGTTATACACCATTATACACCGTCTTTCTTAATGAATGTCTAAAATGGAATCCTACGATGTTCTGCGTCTAATTGAATAATTTTAAACAATAATTGCGCATAATTGTTTATTTTTTTTTAAATCTCTTATAAAAGGTTCAAAAGCACGTACCCAAAGGATTTTAACCAGCGATTTCTGAGCATATTAGGATAAAAAATGTAGATGTCATTTTGCTGGCCGATGACATTTTTTTTTTCAATTAAAAAACAATAAACATATTTTCCATCACACGTCGCAACTGTGTGGTCCGATGCAGCATAGCGGCGGGTCGCATGACAAGCATTCTATTTCGTTCAAGCAGCACGGTAACATACGAAACAGCGCACGTACAGCTTGATCCCGTCGCGACGTATATGGACGGGATCAGTAGTTAGTAATAAAAATATCAGCCACTTCTGGTCTGGAACCTGAAAAAACCCTAGACTCTATGCATAAACGGGTGGTCCGTTTGATAGATTCTTCTAACTTTACAAACGGATTGCAATCTTTAGGTATGATCTTTAGGTATTGGTTAGTATTTCAATGGAAGATGCTCCGAGGAACTAGCGTCATTGATCCCTTCGGCACCGGTGCATAGTCGGGAAACACGCCAAACGCGTGCCCAACATATGTACACGGTTGAAATTTGTCACAAAAGAACAAGTCGCTTCTTCGACTCGTTCTTGTGTTCAACAGCTCGGCTGTGGAATGATTTGCCAGCCTCTGTATTTCTTCCTACCTACAACATGGGTCTCTTCAAGACCAATGTTCATTCCTTCCTCTCCTCAAAAAGGCAAGGTAAACAAGTAAAACTACATGTGTGCATAAAAAACCAATTTATCTTTATTAATCTACGTACGACAGATTACCATTTCATCCTGTGTTCTGCGTCATGTCGAGAGGAAATTTTCAATCAATGAGGACGGGTGTGACTTAATGGATGTGGTTACATATACCTACCTACTGCATGTGGGATTACATTACACGTGTATTCTATATTACGAGAAACTAGAAAAAACAATCCCGAACAAAATTGAAAGTTAAAGGACGTAATAGAAAAAATGAACCTACTTACTTTACGATTACATACTTCCACGTTTACGTTTACCTAAGCTTTACGTATTATAAAATTATTTCGAAACATGTTTTAATGCTACGGCATGAAATACGGCGGTACCTACAAAACCCTAATAATTTTTGTTTGATCAAAACTCACATTTTAACCATTTCCGGCGAATTCGTAACTATAATATTTGTTTATTCCAACAGAACACTGGGGACGTAAGTTTTTTGTATTTAAGATCAATAAAAACAATACCTTACCATTAATATATCTTACGTACAACGATTTTAAAACTTTATAACCCGTTTTTCAACTATAAAGTTAGCGGTAAGCACCAGATTTTACTTTTCTAGACTTAATAACTTCGAGAGTGAGATATGAAGACACATTTTAAATATTTGTAACACGTTCTTCAGAATTAATTAAAATGAACGCGGTGGAAAGGTCGAATCTCCAGGCCTGTTTTTTTTTAATTTTTTTTTTTTTAACGCCCGATGGGCTTTTACATTTTGGTAGTACAAATAATTCATGACAGATTATTTAACATATACAGAAATAATAAAAATTAAATTTGATAAAAAAGCACACAAGTCATAAAAATACAAAAATACAGCGATTTCATAGGTTTTCAGAAAAACAGATAGGTTTAGGAATAAGTTTTTTACAAGATCAACAAATTTTGCCAAGTTTATGTTAAATATGTCAATATCACCTAAGTACTGATTTCCCATAGTGTGAAATCGTTGTATCGGAGAGTGGGCAATGTAGTTCCGCTTATGAATGCTACAGTAGAAGGGTGTATTTTGTCGTGTAGTTACTGTCGGTATTCGTAAGTTTATGAGTTGCAGTAGTTCGCAACAGTCAAATTTAGAGTTAAGTATTTTGAATAAAAATGTTAAGTCGTTTATTTTACGTTGGTTTTCTAGTGTATGTATTTTTAGAATATTTAGTAATAGGTCATATTTTAAGTCTTCTAGTGCGATACATAATTTAAAATTTATAAAACGCAGAAACTTTTTTTGTATTCGCTCAATATTATTAACGTGAATTTTGTAAGATGGAGACCAAACTACCGAGTTATACTCAATTTGGCTTCTAACAAAAGATACATATAATAATTTGACTTGTACGGAATTAAAGTTTTTGGTTGTTCTTAATACGAAGCCTAGTGTTTTCATACCTTTGTTTACAATTTGGTGGATATGATTGGCGAAACTTAGTTTTTCATCCAAAATAATTCCAAGATCTCTCATTTCCGTGACTCTTCCTAAAGCTGTGTTATTGATGGAATATTCGAATAAAACTGGATTTTTATTTCTGAAGAAAGTCAAGGTTTTGCACTTTTCTACATTTAAAGAACGCACCAATCTTTAAACATACTCAAACACATTATTTGTCTTCTTCTCCTTTTCTTTGTTATAGCAAATTCGACAATAGGTCCGTCTAATACACGGGTCGCGAGTCGCAATTTGTATATGTCATAGTCAATCCTCGAAGCTCCGGCGCTCCTTAGTTTGACTAGTCAATCCTCAGGATTGATTAGTCAAACTAGGACTGAAGAGGAATATAAACGCTATAAATATTTCGAATCTCATGCCTGCAAAATTTTAAAATCGAGTCTCTTTTTGCACAAGGCAAGTAAGCGAAAAAGTGGTTTTTATTTATTTTGTGCATAGTTTTATAAGAACGAAAAAAAGTTAGAACATGGAAAACCTCAAAAATAGTCTTAGCCATAAAGAGGTATTTTTTTAATTGTTTCTTGTATTACTTCGTAGTTAAGTCATGTAAAAACATTTTTTTTTGTGATTTACACTTATATTTTTTGTTACGTAAATAATAATTTTATTGTAATTCCAATACATACAAAAGCTAGTAAAAATTTTGATTTATCCGTTGCATATTTTTTGATGTTCATACTGTAAGCCGATTCGTCGTAAAGATTAATCAAAATAGTATCGAAGTAGGATTTCACGTGTATATTCATCTGAAGGCTTTGGTCAAACCTAGGATAAATCAGTCATTCCGCGAAGAGACTGCATATCGACCTTTGACTATGACATATATACTTCATCTTTACTTATGTCGTTAAGTTGTCGTTATATTGTCGCCTTAAAAAATAAATTGACTTCAATGCAATTGAAGAATCATTTTATTATAAGAAAACTCTATTTTTATTTCTTTTGTAGATTATTTCCATCAATGTAAAATATTGTTGAAGAAGAAGATAACAATAAAAAAATCTAAACGAAAATGTGAAAGAAAAAAGACACAGAAAATAAAATAACAATCATTTTAAGAATTGGTTTGTAACCTAGATAGCGTCACGATTAGACGAGTGGTTACTGGGTTCCAGTCCCAGTTGCGACCTATATCTTTATCTATTTTTCTGTGTCTTGTTTTCTTTCATATTTTCGTTTAGATTATTATTGTAATCTTTTTCTTCAATGAGCAATTGAAAACGTTTAAATCATTAAGGCTCCGCAACCGGGCCCGAAAAGAAGAAGATGGAGAGATGCGAAATTACAATGTTAGAGGAGAGCGCTAACATTTACAGCGACAAAATCGATGCGAAAATTGCGAAAATGTTTAATAAAACACGACTCGTTTTTTTTTTTTTTACAGTGAATACCGCACAAGAATCTCAACTGCTCCCGTCTGGAGCCAGTGAGACTATGGCATCCCCAATTGGGGTATGTTGTGAGGCTGAAGGTAGTGGAGAGGGGAAGGAGGTGGGGAAGAGGAAGGTTGGGAAGTACCTGGCTATTCAGATCTGGTCACTAAACACGGCTAAAGCCATTTTCAAGCAACGTTTCAATTCTGAATGGCGGTCTTACACCAGGGCGATACTGATAGTATCTTCCACTCTGGAACATGCCGCAAATATACTATATATTATTTTAAATGAATTAATTGTGAAATAACACAAATTAATCAAATAAAATTTATTTGCGCATGCCGGGTTCGAACCCGCGACCTCCGTATTGTGAGTCAAGAGTCTTACCCACTGGACTACGGAGGTTGTCGTTTAAAATAGAGTAAAAATCTCACGGGCATTGTCTAAAACAGAATGTGACAGAAACACTGTGATTTTTTGCATACATATAACTTGTAAAATAACTGAAACAAACTTGTTTATAATAATTTTATATAATTTGCGTTTCGGCGCGGGGAATGTCTAGATATTATCTTCAAGAATAACATATATTTTTTTAAGACCTTTAAAACTTAACGTGTTTAAGGGAGATATGTAAGAAATCGCTAGTAATTGGGTAGCGGGCGCTTAACACCCAGTGTGCCAAGAAGTACACCATGGATTTCCTAAAAGCTCACTTCGCACTCTCACTCGCACTTGCTTCGATTTTATGATATTTTGAACCTTACAAAATAATTCTCCCAGCAATTTAAATATACTTTATTCGCTTGGCAAAGAATAATGAATCTTAATATTATTCTAGTCTGTCGTTTTGTCACTAATAAAATTTGTTTATTTTATCTGTGAAAAAGCGCGTTGCTAAATCCCATGTCAAATGTCGTAATTCCAATAGTCATGGTACTGTATTTATTTACAGGAAAGTTTCATATCACTTATTTTTATTGTATTGGAGAATACTTATTCAGCTTGAAAATATAATAAAAGTCAATAATATTCATATTTTTCATTATATATGATTGTTTTTAAAACATTAGAGTGAATGAAAAAACATTTATATGAATAAAAGTATCTATCTTATAGAAACAACTTAGGACAAAAATGAATTAAATGTTTTTTGTAGTGAAATCGACCGGTCAGTTGCTGAGTTGGCATCGCGTTTGCGTCCCGCCGTGAGTTCAATTCCTCTGCTAGCTAAATCCTCCATTACTTTACTAGGAATATTTTCCGCTTACTATGATGGTAGTGGGAGATTTTTAAAGATTGTCAGGTTATTCGTTTTGGGAATGTATGTCTTTCTTTAACCCTGGAATGAAATTTCCGGGAATGTATGTCTTTCTTTAACCCTGGAAAGATAGTCTACTAATTTACTCATGCGTGTTAAAATTATTGCTCTCTCGTTCTAAACGAATCCGTCGCTGTGCTTTTCAGATATCTCACTCGCTGCTCGGATCTTCGGTGTGACCAGTTATGAGATATAACAACTACATCGGTCAAAAAAAATAATATTGATGCGTTCCAAAGCTATCCGATTGATTTTTATGTAACTATATGATATTATTAAATATAATTTACCTTAATTATTTAGTAAATTAGTCAATATGGCTGATTATTAGTAAGAAATGAGTGATTTGAAAAAAAAAACTATTTTTAAGTTTTGTTGATCATTGAAGAAGTTTCACGTTTGGTTTTTTTACATATAACAAATAAATATATATTCACAAATTGTTGTAGGTATTTCTTATGTCATTTGTTTGTAAAAATATAATACCGATTGGTTTATTCAAATCAATTAATAAAATAAAATATAACAGCTAGTTAAAACTCGTGAATCAGTTTTACGTTACATCAAAATATGATTATCTTTCTAGGGTTAAAAAATATAAATGTTAATAGACTTATTATTATCTGGTAAGATGAATACACCCAAAAGAAAATTGGCACAAAGATATCATTTTTTAGAAGAATTTGGCCAAAAATTTCTAGAAAAACTGCAATCTCCATTTACAATTCAATTATTGTTCCGCACTTCAACTACTGCTCAAGTACCTTTTCCTATGTAACGAAAGAGAACAAAATAAGTTACAAATTCTCCAAAACAGGGCAATAAGAATAATATTTCGACGAAATTGATTTTCAAAAATAATTAAAATGTAAAAGGAACTAAATTGGTTAACCGTGAAACAGATGCTGACCTTGAACACGATGGTATTTATCCACAAAACATTGAACAACATGTTACCAAAATACTTCTTAAATAAAATTGTATACAACGAGGACATTCACAGATATAACACAATTAGGAAATTAGGCTACAAAAAAAAGACAAAGCGAATAAACATAACAGTTTTACTGTACAAGGGAATGAAGTTATACAACGTGTCCGGAAACTCGTAGTACAAGCGGGAAACTGAAGAATCTACATCACGTAGAGAATCCAAAAAACTTATTTTTTTCGATCTGAGCATTTCGATTTTAATTTTTTTCTATTTTTCCATTTTTTCGGCAACTAAAGGGTTAAAATAAATGTTGAGCCCGGTTTACCCTTCGATGCATTTTATAAGACTTTACACAGCTGAAATCAACCCCCCAGTGAATTTTTTTTTTCAAATTTAACCAAAAAAATTCCAACTTAGGACCCGATTTACTCGAAAACGAAAACTCAAATCAATAAAGTTATATCACAAATCGACTCCGAATGTGATGTAGATTTACCAGTTTTCCGCTTGTACTACGAGTTTCCGGACACCGTATATAACACACTACCAGAAACTTTATAGTTCACACCAATTGGAAAGTTCAAGATTTCAAAAGTTCAAGTATCGGTATTGTAGGAGCTACATAAAACTAGAAAAAATATAGTGAACATGAAATATTATAATTAATTAGCTACAATGTGAAACATTTTAATTAATTAGAAATTTGTAAACTTAAATGTACAAATTACTAAAATAAAAATTATTATTATTATTATAATACAATTTATCTTAACATAATTTTACAAAAAAAAAGAAATAAATTAATACGAAAATAGAGTCAGCTGGCCTACGACAGGCGAATGGCACTTTACACCTCGCATTTCAAGGGTTAACATCGCAATAATTCAAGGCAGGATATTAAAAAATGTAATCTAATTCTTAAATTATTCATTATTATATTAATAGTGGCGAGGAATCTACTTGTCTATTAGTGAAATTTATCACCTGAATGAACACTTGAAGTATTAAGATATCATTTAAATGCGTGTAATCTGACTAAGTAACTGTAACTTATTTACATATTTCAGATTGGATGAAAAATGATTAATGAATCTTTTTGATTTTAATTAGCATTTTAAATGGTGGACAAAAAATGACGTTACAAACATCTTAATTAGTTTTCAATCACTTTGTAAGTAGTAAAAAAGTATCTGGACATCAAATATTCAGTTACAAGATCGGCTCATTTGAAAATCAGCAAAAAAAATCAGTTAATAATATTAGTAAGTACCGGTGATTTATACTGAGCTACAGCTTAAAGAGCGTGCCCTGATTGTGGTAAACCACCGACAGATAAGAGAGAATTTTAGCATTGTTAATTTTAATTATAGCAAATTTGAACCATGTGTTAAAAATGTAGAGATTCGAAAGAACGCAAGGCTGGGAGATGTCAGCATGAGTGGGATTAAAAAAAGGATGTTTAGATGATTTTGAGCGGAGAGTGAAAGGAGAATATTAAAGAATATAAGGCAAGGTTAGTACAGCAGAAAACGAAAGAAAAATTATTATTTGATACATGACAGCAACTTTTGATGGAATCTGAGGATGTAATGTGGATAAAATTAACTATTTAATATAGAGTAATTTGTCAAGTTAAATGGTATTCTGAGCCATTCATAGACCACGAATTTTGGCATCCCGCAGGGAACTGTAATGGGACCAATTATTTTTATCATTTACGTCATTGATATTTTTAAACTCACCATAAAGTCAAAACTTATCTCATACGCCAATGACACAGTGATTTTAACTGAGGGTTTCACCTGGAATGAAAGAACTCTAATGACAATACGTACTTTTTTCTTAATACTTTGAAAGCCAATAAAAAAACTTACCACATTTAATAGACATACTTTTCAAGGCTCCATATCATCCCAGAAGGTCTTGCATGGACGATCGATAAAACCCTATATCAATACGACATTGACCAAATCCTTCATCTCAATATTTGGTATTGATCAGTTATAAATATTTGGTATTGATCAGTTATAAATATTTGCGAGCATGGTCAACAATTGGTAAGAGATATTCCGACCGACGCGCGACGCCGACGCAACGATTGACGGTCCGGCCTCCATAGTATAAAATAAGTTTCAGTTAACTGTCAACATACGCTTTTATTTGAATAATTTCGTTCGTTATGCAAAATTACTGGCTTATTTAAGAACGGAGTTCTATTAAAGGAGCTCTGAATTGAAAGAAGTCGTATACGCGATCCATAGACTTAAATAATGCATCAAAGACGCATCAACTTATTCTATTCGATCTTTGAAAAATTAAAGTGGTTGAAATATTAATAAAGACGTCATTAACTAATTAATTGACATTAAGTGTCAAAGAGTAAATGAGGGCTGGCAATGCATATTTAGGTTAGTATTTCAGTTCAACATTGACATTTATTCGGAGTGTCAATTCATAGAAAATATCTTCAGTGTTGCCAGCTTATATCGATTTCTTATTTATTCCCTATCAATATCGGTTCGGCTGTCAACGGTGAAACCGTGCTTGAGACATCGATATATAAAATCATCGGAAGTTACGCCTATCGATCCGATATTGTAAAGTTATCGATTTCACTTTGCTCGAGCTTCAGGCTATTAGACAGCACAGTGGATCGGATAACTTTCGGTAACTTCTCATCTTTCCCTAGGACAACAGCAGATTGCTAACAAACAACAGTTGACGTCGAATATATTAGAAAAACTTAGTCATTATGAACTGTTACTTATTCTTTGGCGATCTCCAGTCATACTAGAGAACGATGAGATGTTACTGAAAATAAAAATTATCCTATCAATTCTTGTCGAGCGACTACGCTAAGGACCTGGTATCTCTACATCTCTATCTCTATCTCTACATCTCTACATATTATAAATTAAGGTCCCCCGCGTAGTCTGTCTCTCTGTCTGTCTGTCTGTTCGCGATAAACTCGAAAACTACTGAACGGATTTTCATGCGGTTTTCACCAATAGATAGAGTATTTCGTGAGGAAGGTTTAGGTATGTAATTTGTCAAAGATTTGTGTAAATCTCTACATATTATAAATTAAAGTCCCCCGCGTCATCTGTCTGTCTGTCTGTTCGCGATAAACTCGAAAACTACTGAACGGATTTTCATGCGGTTTTCACCAATAGATAGAGTGTTTCGTGAGGAAGGTTTAAGTATGTAATTTGTTAAGGATTTGTGTAAATTGGTTGGAACATGACGATAGTTGTTAGAAGTGTCGGAAAAAGTCAAGCCGCCTGGTAGCTGCCTAATCCTTTTGGGATATAACAAAACAATACATGGTGAAATATTCCTCTTTTATAGATTTACAAAAAAGTCCGCGAAGGCATATATATATCTTTTACGGATAGCTTACTACACCCTAAAACTTCTATCTTCTATAAAAGTTATTTAGACGGATACAGTATTAATCCTTATTAACTTAAATACGTTAGTTACGCTAAGCATTTCATGCACATTACTATAATCTTTCACGCCATCTCTACGTATTATAAATAAAAGTCCTCCGCGGCATCGGTCTGTCACTTTGCGATAAACTCAAAGACGGCGGTGGTTATAAAGGTTGGATAACTATCCAGTAGATGACGTTGTGCAGCTAGTCTTAAATAATTGCAAAAATTATGCTTATGTTAAATTTAATCACAGAGATAACCAAATTGTCCGAATATTAAAGCAAATTGAATACCTCACTGATAATATATTCAAGCCTCTAGTAGAGATTTTTTTTAATTGCTCCTCGATATCAATAATTAAACATGGATTTCTTGGTCAAGTGTTCTTATTGCTATCAGTTTGTGTACACAAATCGATAAATACAGTAATCAATTACACCGATGGCAGTAGGTTTCGCATATCTAATTAAAAAGCCTCGCTGAAATAACTTGCAAAAAACCAATTAAAAAATGTTTAAGCCACGCGAAGTGAAAATACCGACAAACCCAATTGATGTTTAAGATACCACTAATCAAAGGCTTGCTTTTTAGCAATTTAAATCAAATTTAATTGATTTTTAACACGATAGGTTGGAATTGATACGTTTTAGCATGTGAGAATTCGGATTAGACTAAAGTTTTGTGCCAGGATCGTGACCTTCCTACCAACTAAGTTAACCTTTAACTGCTGAAGTGAATTTTTTTACGTATACTCGGACGTAGGGGCCTGGGCGGCCGTTACTTTAATTGTTTATATATTAGAGATGAAAATTTGAGAACCAAATTATTATTTATTGGACAATTTAAATATATTTAAATAAAATAAAATAAACAAAATACTTTTTATTGTTAAGTAACTTATATTTGACCATTTAAATATTATGTAATAATTTTTGCAAAAATCACTTGAGATCAGACATCAGTCTGCATTATCTATTAAACTAAATAAATACAATGAACATTTTTATAATAATATTTCAAAAGTGTATTGAATAAACTATTTATATATAAAACTTTAGTAAAGTTGTTTATGTTTATTTTTGTATAGTAAAAAAAGCGACTTTAAAAAGTCACGTGAGTACTGACGATGGGTCAGAGGGGCCCGCAAAAAAATTGAAATGAATTAACCTACAGAAATTTTTATTTTTTTATATTTATTTTAGAGAAAGGTGACAGCAAATCAGAGATTACAAAAAAATACAATGATAAGATGTTAATTATGCGAATTATGAACTTTACACTGGTGATAGTTAATAATAAATAACAAAGTGTGACATTGTAAGGGTATTTTCTTAGTTTTATTTTTTAGTTACAAAATATAAAAAAAGGGGGGGGAGGAGGAACATAGGAATAGGATTAAGAGGCAAAGGACGGGAATATATATAGGGATTGAACTTTCTAGTTTGAGTCATATTGCTGGTGAGTTTTCGTTTTATGTCACGAGTTAAAAATGTCAATGTGGTAATAATTTAAGTTAAATGAGTGTGTGGATCTGTAGATAAATGAGTTCTGTTTAGAGTTGGTCTTGCAAAGAGGGAGCTTAAAGGTAAGCGACTCCCTGCTGTTGCGATTTGGAACATGGAATGATAGGCGTTGAAGAATATCAGGACAATCGATTAAGTTATGTGTAATTTTAAATAACATTACCGAATCCGCTATATTTCTTCGACAAGTTAACGTTTGTATTTTGAAGAACTTTGCAGAGTCTTCATTAGTAACATGAGATCAAAAAGAGCGGAAATTGAGGTACCTTAAAAATCTATTTTGAACGCTTTCAATTCTATTTTTGTGCACTGCATAGCCTGGGTTCCACACTTGAGATGCGTATTCAAGGATACTACGAACATATGAGAAATACAGTGTTTTGAAAGTAGTAAGGTCTTTAAATTGTTTACAGGAGCGGATTATGAAACCAAGCATAGAATATGCGTTAGTGACTATATGTTCGATATGTTTATTGAAATTCAGTTTACTATCAAGTATAACCCCAAGGTCCTTACTTTCGAATTTGATAGACAACGGTATATGATTAATTGAGTATTCATGGATTAATACGTTTTTATTTCTAGTAAAGCGCACGATGACGCACTTAGAAATATTTATTTCCAGACAATGGGCATTACAATACGTGCTCAAACGTAGCAAATCATCTTGCAGCTTCTGACAGTCCTCGATTGAGTTTATAGCTGAAAATATTTTCATGTCATCTGTATACAGGATAGTTTGGGAGTTTAGGAAACAGTTACCAACATCATTGATATAGATGTTAAATAATAATGTGTTATGTATAAAACATAGGTTAATTGTCGTTTTAAGTAAGAACTGGAGTCTATGAGGCGGCACGATAGCATTGTCTATTGTTTTTCATCCTGGCAACACCAGAGAGGAGCGGAAATGTGATGGTGGCACTTCCCCCGGCGGGCGTAAGGCCCGCCGGAGGTGGAGACAGTTTTTTTGGAGATAATCGGGCAAGATGGAGTGCATCGGTGCCTAATCAGAGATTCGAGAAGTTCCCGTAAAGTTCGGGCGGTTATTATAGTGCCGTTACAAGTTTATTTGAGTTCCCGTTATGGTTTCGACCCCGCGAGTCGCGCTCCGGAAATAAATGTTGTGTTCACACAATGGCCGAATTGTATTTTGTTTAGGAATAGGAAATTTCAAACTGGACAGTAAACGCCCCTGCCTTTAGTCCCAGAAACACCGTGGGCTAGTATGATTTCCGGCCAATATAATGTTCTACCCGATCTCCGCCAGGAAATCTCCTGGTGTATCAATTCACGATACACGTGCGTGACTCTGTCTATTTGCCATCCGCGCCAGCTTACTCCACCGTGGGACGTGGAGTAGCCTTATTTGCTCGCGCCAGAGTATTTGCTCATGCTGCAGAGGACATCGTTTGCCATCCGCGCCAGCTTACTCCACCGTGGGACGTGGAGTAGCCTTATTTGCTCGCGCCAGAGTATTTGCTCATGCTGCAGAAGACATCGTTTGCCATCCGCGCCAGCTTACTCCACCGTGGGACGTGGAGTAGCCTTATTTGCTCGCGCCAGAGTATTTGCTCATGCTGCAGAGGACATCGTTTGCCATCCGCGCCAGCTTACTCCACCGTGGGACGTGGAGTAGCCTTATTTGCTCGCGCCGGAGTATTTGCTCATGCTGCAGAGGCCAGAGGATTCCTGCCACCAATATAGTCAGCTCGCATCACCGTGGGACGTGGGCAGTTGCACCAACCTTAGTCACCGGGAGGATCCCTCATCGTCTAAACGACCGCGTTAATAGTCAGATTACTTTAGCTTTAGTTATCGGTTATGGTCTGTGGGGGTAAGTTCTTTCCTATCTGTATTATTATTTGCAATATTTGAAATAAACCTATACGGTTAGTCCAATTATAATTAACCTTATTTTATTTACAAAACCTGGTAATTCCTGCCTATGCCTGACAACTTAGAACATAATTCCCCGCTCTGGGAGGGGGGTACTCTGCTCTACCGCTGTGCTGGTCGATTTGGCGGGTCTGATGCTGAGGATTCCTCGGGATCAGATCCTGGCGCGTCCGGTACTAACCGGCAAAGCCATTTCGACCACTCACCTTAATTAAATCCCTTTAATAAATAGCCAACTATTGGCCATTCACTTGACCCTAACATGGCGCCTACAACTGTGTCCTGGGCTCGTATAATTCTTATTTGTCTAGGTTTTGGGTTGGAGTTACTATAGTTTTGTCTTGTAATCGATCAATAATTGTTTTTGTTATTTCGAAGCATCTCACATAAAACATAACCTTTAAATGTCATTCCGGTATACACGTAAATATTGCGAAGTTATCAATCTGTCAACAATGCAGCCAACTTGATAATAACACTGTACACATTATTATTATATATTTGTTTGTGGGTTAAGTTATTCGGACTTACGGGCAACACGAATACTAAGTGTCAATTTGACAGACGGCTATGTCAATCGTAAACAAACATTGCATTTTGACAACAACTGTCATAATGTAATTACACCTTTAAGTTTTTAAGATTGTCGTGTACAATAAATACTATTAAGTGCTTATAAATACGATTAATTATATAATTGCTCTGCGGGTAAGCAATATATTCGTAGCTATCGTTACTAGCTAATTATTG
Source organism: Limnephilus rhombicus (assembly GCA_929108145.2). Classification (NCBI taxonomy): domain Eukaryota; kingdom Metazoa; phylum Arthropoda; class Insecta; order Trichoptera; family Limnephilidae; genus Limnephilus; species Limnephilus rhombicus. Next base: position 21,870,476 of record OV815288.1, read on the forward strand.
ACATTGTACATTTAATTATTGGAATTTTACAATTATACTTTTCAAAATGTCGACTACAATAGACAACATTAATAGTTGATCGAAAGATGAACTTTCTGCGGAACTTTTATCCAGGAATATAACACCAGACGGTACTTTAGAAGAAATGCGGATTCAAGCCAGAAGGCATAACAAAAATATTAAAATATCTGAAGCTATCGAGCATCATGAGATTAGTGTTAACCCAGATAATGACAGCGAATTTGGTTCAAACTACATTACATATACAAAAGTTATTTATAATGAATCAAACTCTTCTTCATCTTCATCCACAAGTACTATTAATAATTGGAATATTAAATTTGATGGTAATAGTTGCGTAAGAGACTTTATACTGGAAATAGAAGAGAAATGTAGAATTAGGAACGTTCGTCATGACGATTTAGTGAGATGTTTTCCTGATATTTTAGATGGATTGGCATTATTATGGTTCAGATCAATTTATACACCTGATTTGACTTGGAATGAATTATCTATATTACTTATAAAACAATTCGAAACAAATAATAGACAGATTGAATTAAAATCACAACTTTTCTCTATGAAACAACCAGCTGGTATGTCAGCCTTTGAATTTACGTTAAGAATGCAGAAGCACAATAATATGCTTGATTCTAAATTACCACTCTCTGAACTTTTACAATTATGCATGAGGGCATTACTACCCATTTATATCAACCTTCTGGCATCTAGAGATTTCAACTCATTTTCAGAACTTACCGAAGCTACAAATAAACTGGAGTCTTATTCAACGTCTAATTTGTTAGAAAATAATTCTTCTTCTTTTTCTAATGATAATCCACTTAAGGATAATAAAAAAAATTATTATTTCACCAATTCACGGGGCAGTAATAATAATAATTTCAATTCTAATCGTAACTCTTCTTATCGTGGTACCTACAATAATCGTTCTACGGATTATAATTATAAACAAAATAATAATAATAATAATAATAATAATTGATAGGGTCGAGTATCAATTTAGTGGGCTCAGAAACAAAATACAAGTATCTCGGTACGATAGTTTATTTTAAAAGTTCACAGAATATAAGTTAATGTTTTTTTTATAGTCTCACATGACGCTTCTTCAAAAAAAAACTCCTATCTATTATAGTTTCACATCTATTATATATGGATGATATAAAATTATTTTCAAATTCTGAATCAAATTTAGAAAAAATGATTAAGGTAGTTAAAATTTTTTCAGATGATATTAAAATGACTTTTGGTTTAGATAAATGTAAAACGATCCATATAGAGAAAGGCAAAATTGTAGATGGAGACGAGGGTATATTTAGAAATTTCAAAATTAAAAGTATGAAAGGGGATGAGGTTTATAAATATTTAGGATACCCGCAATCGAATAGATTAGATCACACTAGTATTAAAAATGATATTAGGATTAAATTTCAAACTAGGATCAGAAAAATTTTAAAATGCAATCTATCTGCTAAAAATTTAGTAAAAGCAATAAATACTTGGGCAATACCTTTATTAACGTACTCATTTGGCATAATTAAATGGTCCAATACAGATTTAGATAGTTTAGAACGATTAATTAGAACTACGTTAACAAAGTTTAATTGCCATCATCCAAATTCAGCTATAGAACGAATTAATTTACCTAGAAATTTAGGAGGTAGAGGTGTAGTCAAAATAACATCTCTGAAACACAATCAGGTAGAAATGCTTAGAAATTTTTTCCATAGGAAAGCTAATAGCTCAGAAATGCACAAAATAATTTGTAAGGCAGATAGAAACATTACACCTTTAAATTTATATGACGAGAATGCCAACATTCTTATAAATACTAACCAGGAATTATTAGATTCCTGGTCAAATAAAATTATTCATGCAAAACACTTCAATTATCTCAACCAAACGTATGTTGACAAACTTTCGTCAAACAAATGGTTGAGTATTGGAGAGTTGAGCGCAGAAATAGAAGGATTTATGCTTGCCATTCAAGATAGAGTCATTAATACTAAAAATTATAGGAAGCATATAATCAAAGATATAAATCAAATTGATGATTTATGTAGAAAATGTTTGGCTTTTCCGGAAACTATAGAACATATTATATCGGGATGTTCTATATTAGCGCCGTCCGAGTATACATTTAGGCACAATCAGGTTTTAAAAATAATCCACCAAAGTTTGGTAATTAAACATAACTTGATTGACTGCCGTTATATAGTACCATATTATGAATATGAACCAAATTCATTTTTAGAAAATGAATTTTATAAAATATATTATGATAAAACTATACAAACAGACAGAACAATTAGTCATAATAGACCTGATATAGTTTTACATGACAAAATTAAAAAAATAACTTATATCATTGATGTAGCTATTCCAAATTCCTGTAATATTCAAAAAACTGTTTCTGAAAAAATTAGAAAATACACAGATTTAGGAAATGAGATTAAAAGAATTTGGCATTCTCGGAATATAAAAATATTACCATTTGTTATTTCGGCTACTGGCATTATACCTAGGTCTCTGATTCAAAATTTAGGCGTATTAGATTTGTCAAAGAATTTATACATAAAAATGCAAAAATCGGTAATTTTAAATACATGTAGGATTACAAAAGATTTTTTAAATATTTATATTGAGGGATCAGTAGGATTTATAGGTTCAATTAGGAATTCCACAGAGCCGAACCCTCTGATATGAAAATATCTGGAGTCGGTGAATTATTTTCCCATCTGGTCTCTGGTAGGTTGACATGTTGTTCTTGTATTGTTTTGTAATTTTAATACATATAGTGCAATTGCATAACGTGGATTGACCAGATGATCATTTGGGAAGTGTGTGAAAGGGTTTAGTTTTTCCTGTGGGGAAAATTAAACCCGGACATTTAAATCTGGTGCGTGAATATAAATAGAGAGATAATAATAAACAATGGCAATTCTGCTAATATCAATAATACTCGTTTTTTCTATAATAATCAATCTAAAAAGAATACTTCTAATGATTATAGAGAAAAGGAGATGTGTCATCCTGAACCGAATTCTACCAAGAACAATATTTATTGTTCTTTTTGTAAATTAAAAGGTCATTTACTATCGGATTGTAGGAAGAGAAAACAAAACAATTCCAATCCGAAAGTTGCTTCTGTCAAACATGGGGATTCAAAAAACTAGATGAGAGTCGCTCTGCTCACGCGCCTTCCTTTGCGCAGAGGAAGTGCGAGTGGCAGAGTTGGCTCCGTCAGGTTAATCAGTTCTTTCGGACTCGAGTTCTGAGGTGGAGGTACCGCCGCCGAAGGATCCCGATTTTAACAGGCGATTTTCATGTTAAGGATATACTTAAATCAGATAGCATACCAGCTTAGTCGGCTATCATAAAGCATCTTCACAGGCGCTATCTTTAATTTAAACCTCTTCAATACAGCTCATTTCAGTTCAGCCTGATCATCCGGATTGCTTTGACCAGTATTGGACATAAAATATATAAGTAAATAATTAATTTTTAAGTGGTCTTTTGTAGAAAATTAAAATCTTACTCCAGTTGATTACTCGAGTATAATTTCACATTAAAATAATAATTAAGATTTGTTAGTTTATTTATGTACAATTATGAGATGCCTCGAAGTACAAATACATATATGTTTATATATATATAATAAGTTCACTATGGTTTATATTTATCTTTAAGTTTATTTCCTTGTCAACTCAGAATGCATGACGATATGAACCCGCTTATCCTTTTGTATTCTGAGTCCATACAGTTTGACATACTCTGTATTTGTCCTACTAAGTTTTTGTCAACTTGGAATATACGATAATATGAACCCGCATATCCTCGTGTATTCCAAGTTCAATCTCATATGAACTGTGTTCATATACTTTTATATTGCATAAACGTAATTAAGAACATTAAGAGATATTCGCCAAAATTTCAATATGTTCTCAATTTAATAATGTTTTAACTACATTTGCTAAAACAATAAAAATAACTTACTATAATTATTCAGGAATTTCATTAATTCAAACAATTTATTCAATTCCCAAGCTATGAGTGTGATTGATTAGTTCCTGCGAGAACTTCAGTAATTAGTTACGATGCACTAATACTATAATTTCTTGTTGCACCTTCTGGTACAAAAGTCACATACTTAATTAATTGGCACCATTTTTTTTTAACGATGGTTGTTGACTATTGATGGCACCATTTATTTACGATGGTCGCTAACTATTCTATTGTCACCATTTTTATAAATGGTTGAATAATAAATAAATTGGCATCATTTATGCGATGATTGTATGACTATCCTTAACACCATTCAGTAACAATGGTTGGTTATATCCTGTATTTCATATACAAATGTTCTAATAAACTTATATTTTGTTTTCTATTATATAACTGTCAGAAAAACTTATCCCACGAGACCAGTTAGAGAGTTAGATAGGTAGGCTCTTCTAAAGAGGAATTCTTTTATCCATAATGGATTTAAAATCAGTGTTGAAGTGCAGATGGTACACCATCTAAGTGTATAGCCTACTTTGGCTTACTTAAAAGTGTTCTGAACAGTGATGCTTTACGCATATTTAATGTGTTGATGTTTATTGATGTCATATCTTGGTGATAATATCTATTCTAATATTAAGTTCTATTCTGTTATAGATGCTACGTCTACGGTAGTCCCAGACGAGAGTCAGAATACATCACCCAGCGTCTTATATGCTGTGGGTGATTACGGGCCCCGTTCACGTATCTTCTTATTGTCTACAAATTGTCTACAATTAAGGTCTTTAACTCTAAGTACTGATTTAATTATATCTAATTTTCTAACTTCGAATGGATGCGTCGCAGACTCTACCATCATGTCTTCAGCATGATGGGCGCGACTGATTTTGTCACGCACCCATTTGCAAGCATACTGTTGCTGGTAGTTTTGTTTTTTTCTCTGATGTACAACTCATTTTTATGATATTATGTTTATGTATGTTTTTAGGAACTCATCAGACCAAGTTAGGGTATCTCTTAGCTCAGGCTTTTCTTTTGTTCTCCTTGTGTTTGAGGGCAAACACCTTGGGGGCGAGCGGGGTAATGTTATGTATAAAACATAGGTTAATTGTCGTTTTAAGTAAGAACTGGAGTCTATGAGGCGGCACGATAGCATTGTCTATTGTTTTTCATCCTGGCAACACCAGAGAGGAGCGGAAATGTGATGGTGGCACTTCCCCCGGCGGGCGTAAGGCCCGCCGGAGGTGGAGACAGTTTTTTTGGAGATAATCGGGCAAGATGGAGTGCATCGGTGCCTAATCAGAGATTCGAGAAGTTCCCGTAAAGTTCGGGCGGTTATTATAGTGCCGTTACAAGTTTATTTGAGTTCCCGTTATGGTTTCGACCCCGCGAGTCGCGCTCCGGAAATAAATGTTGTGTTCACACAATGGCCGAATTGTATTTTGTTTAGGAATAGGAAATTTCAAACTGGACAGTAAACGCCCCTGCCTTTAGTCCCAGAAACACCGTGGGCTAGTATGATTTCCGGCCAATATAATGTTCTACCCGATCTCCGCCAGGAAATCTCCTGGTGTATCAATTCACGATACACGTGCGTGACTCTGTCTATTTGCCATCCGCGCCAGCTTACTCCACCGTGGGACGTGGAGTAGCCTTATTTGCTCGCGCCAGAGTATTTGCTCATGCTGCAGAGGTCATCGTTTGCCATCCGCGCCAGCTTACTCCACCGTGGGACGTGGAGTAGCCTTATTTGCTCGCGCCAGAGTATTTGCTCATGCTGCAGAGGACATCGTTTGCCATCCGCGCCAGCTTACTCCACCGTGGGACGTGGAGTAGCCTTATTTGCTCGCGCCAGAGTATTTGCTCATGCTGCAGAGGACATCGTTTGCCATCCGCGCCAGCTTACTCCACCGTGGGACGTGGAGTAGCCTTATTTGCTCGCGCCGGAGTATTTGCTCATGCTGCAGAGGCCAGAGGATTCCTGCCACCAATATAGTCAGCTCGCATCACCGTGGGACGTGGGCAGTTGCACCAACCTTAGTCACCGGGAGGATCCCTCATCGTCTAAACGACCGCGTTAATAGTCAGATTACTTTAGCTTTAGTTATCGGTTATGGTCTGTGGGGGTAAGTTCTTTCCTATCTGTATTATTATTTGCAATATTTGAAATAAACCTATACGGTTAGTCCAATTATAATTAACCTTATTTTATTTACAAAACCTGGTAATTCCTGCCTATGCCTGACAACTTAGAACATAATTCCCCGCTCTGGGAGGGGGGTACTCTGCTCTACCGCTGTGCTGGTCGATTTGGCGGGTCTGATGCTGAGGATTCCTCGGGATCAGATCCTGGCGCGTCCGGTACTAACCGGCAAAGCCATTTCGACCACTCACCTTAATTAAATCCCTTTAATAAATAGCCAACTATTGGCCATTCATTCGACCCTAACAAATGGTCCCAACAGGCTGCCTTGAGGAACTCCTGATGTAACAGCAACAGAATCTGATTTAAATCCAGCAACCACTACTATTTAAGGAGATATAAGAGAACTTTAATTACGGCTCTGGAGTCACTAAATTCGAAGCTACTGGAAGCGGCGTATGCGTCACGCGCGGGGAAGGGAGTATTTCGATATTATTATTATTGCTAGGTTGGAACGGACCCCACGTCAGCAGTTAGAGGTTAAAAGTAGGCCACCAGACAAAAAATGTACGTATTCTTAGTGGGCCTTTATCGCCACCAATGTAGATAATAGGCATAAAAATCGCTTGGCAAACAGAGTCTGCAGGTGACAATTTCAATCGCAAAAGTGGTTTTTATTTATTTTGTGAATACTTTTATAAGAAAGAAAAAGTTGGTCAACGGAAACTGTCACAGATATTTTTAGCCATGAAATTGTTTTATTAAAGTAGTTTCTTATTTATAAGAAACTATACTTATAAATAAGAAACTACTTTAATAACAATTTCTTATTTATAAGAACACTTATAAGTGTTCATACTATATTTTTTAGTTGTTTACGCATGCGATTTTAATAAAGTAATTAACATTTTTATTTTTATTCTACTCAATGAAAACGGTTAGAAAAGCTTCACTTTATAAAATTTTTTTTATATTTTCTGTACTTATAACTTATAATGAAAACCGATTCGTAGTAAAGATTAATCGAAAATAGTTATTTAGCATTAATCTTTGTCTTAATCTCTGGAAATACATTGAATTAACATACTAGAAAGAAGTTAACTTACACGTGCCTTACAAGTGCCTATTCATGCACTTTTTATGCAACGAAAACGAAAGAATTTTTTCAATGTGAATCAACAGCGACTCAACTACTTAACGATTCTGCGCGTAGACCGTTGACATTGTTACTAACAAACATGCTGCAACTATCTTTTGACGCACATCAAACAATAGTAAAACTGCCCCCATAACTTTTTTGTGCTTCTAAGTTGTTCTTTTTCCTATCATCCAATTCTGGTTGTCCCTACACACATATCACAATAATATCTACTCTTGGATGTCCATTTGATTTGTCTTTAGTAGGTAGTTTTAAAATCATCACATATTTATCACTTTCTTATTTTTACTATTTGCTATTTCTACTAGGTACTTGTTTACATATCAATTTTCATTCACTGTCCCTTTATGTGTTATAAATTTGTGATCTAGTTCGAAATACATTGGTGTTTTACTGTTTTATGGAGACCACGAAAAAAATACCAATTATTTTCCGGAGCCTGTGAGGCATTAGAAAGCTAGAGCAGGAAGGTGAAAGAGATGGGACAGAGGAAGGTTGGAACTCCGTAGCTATTTAGATAGGTGACTAAATAAACTTACATAAAATATATATATATTTGCAGAGTGTAACAGCAAGGATTATGGATGGATGTAGCGAAGGATTTTAACAGCGAGATGCGGCGTGTGATGGAAACATATTCTTATTGCAGTTAATTGAAAAAATAATGTATACCATCGGGATAGAAAATTGACTTATTCTTTTTTAACTATATGCTCAGGAATCGCTGGTTAAAATCCTTCGGGTATGTGCTGTTACAACTGTATATGTACATGTTACGCTAAACTATTTATTCAAGAAAAAATCACAAGTAGATATTTGTAGTCTTGACGGCCTCCGTGGCCGAGGGGTAAGGCTCTCGACTAGCAATCCGGAGATGATGGGTTGGAATCCCAACATGAGTAATTTTTTCGCGTTTAATTCTTTTTTACGCGTTTTCCTTTGCATGTTTTGTGTTTTCACAATTTAAACATTTAAAATAATATAAAGTACATTTGCGGCAAGTTCCAGAGTGAAAGATACTTTCAGTATTGTCCTGGTGTAAGACTACCATTTAGATTTGAAAATTGACTTCGAATGGTTTTAGCCGTGTTTGGTAAATATATCTGAATAGTCAGGTACTTACTTCCCCCCCCCCACTTATCTTCAGCCTCACAACATACCCCAATTGGGAATGGCGTAGTCTCACTGGTTCCAGGTGATTGGAAGCATTTGGAATTCTTGTGCGGTATCCACATAAAAGTCTTAATGCAACAACTTTGAACCATAGAGTCACGTGGGGTAACCGTACGCAGAGTGTAAGTGTTCGCAATGATGTTTCCGAGGTGGTCGTGCCTGTTTTGCACCCGCACGTTCCTTAATTCAGTAGCGTTTTGGGTCACATTGAAGCAGGATATGAGTACAGTGAATCCTAATTTGAAAATAAAAATTGGTAGGTAAATTACTGTTTTTCGTGCTATTTCTTAAATTTTGTCATCTGCTATCGACATGCTTGCTTACCGATGTGTGCTATTGTGAAACCAATTGAGTCAGAGCGATGTGGTCTATGATAATTTTTGGTACACGGGTGCAAAGTATAATTTTATTAAAGATAACCACTAATCTGATTTGAACACGCACGTGGGGTAAGTGATCGTAATCGACATGCATGTAAACATTTTTATATAACTTTTTGATTTATGAACTACATAAGGTTTTTATGTTTGTTTGAGATGCCTTAATGATCAATCATGTCAATAAACAAAAAAATGAGCAAAATACCTAAAGCTTTTTAATACAAAAATCCCAATGTAAAAACTGCGTACGGTTACCCCACGTGACTCTAATGGTGTGCTTTTTACGCGTGAGGCACGTCTCATTTGCAATTAGTCGATTTTGAATGAACCTGTGGGGGTATGATGGGTGTAGATGTAAATCAAATAAGCATTTGATTCGGTACAAGTTTATTGAAGAATTTACATCCGATAATTTAATATTTTACAAAAATAATTCGTGCTAGAAAGTGGGGAGCGAACAAGAAGCGATTTTACAAAGCAGTTAATTAATTGACAGTCTAGAACAGAAAAGTTCGAATAATTTTGATCACAATGACTCGTGAGAATTTTCGGATCGCTATTGGCGTCTGAGGAACCAATAGGAATGCTACGCGGATGAAGATCGCTGGCTTGTTCGCCTTCCACAAACCTCAGAAACATGAAGGAAGGTGTGTAAGGAACATAATAATATAATATAAGTGCTGATGTTTGTCTTACTTGTCAAAATAAGTAAATTTGGCAACATAATCCCCCATTTAAAGGACTCATTTGCGAGGCAAATACAAAAAACCGCCTTCCATCAAGAAACCCAGAATTCTAACATTAATTGATTCAGTACACATTAATAATGACAATTTTCTCCAAAAGAAGCAAACAGTGATGTCTACCGTCATCTAGTGTCGTAATGCGCTGAGCAGATTGTTGCCAACACCAATTCAATTTAATAATATTGTATCAGCTTATTTGTGTAATCTCGATTCTGCTCTCCACTGTGCACTCCGTCCTGAATCTAGTTCAGCGATAGATCTATAAGAGCATAGGAAGCAGAAAAACTCTTAAAAATCAGCCTAATATGCCACGTTTCCGAAATAATTTAACTATTATCAAATTACCTACTTGCGATATTATTTAATAAAATAGTTTTAAGTGATTAAATCACTTTTTATGAAAGAAAGTTTTCGTTTGATACGTTTTTAGATTTTCACGGCCAAAAGTATTTTCATTATTTGTTTTTGGGGTGTTACGCCGTGTTGCGCTACCTTCTTCTTTAGCCAACGTTTCGGACAGCGGTGCAGTGTCGATCATCAGGGTAGATCCGGCAGATGTGTAATTGGTGAAACCCCACTAACAATTACACATCCGCCGGATCTGCCCTGATGATGGACACTGCAACGCTGTCCGAAACGTTGGCTAAAGAAGGAGGTAGCGCAAAATGGCATAACACCCCAGAAACAAATATCAAAAAAAGGTTTGCTTTTTTTTTAAATAACGCTTTCAGTATTTTATTACATTAGATCCACACAGGAAGGCCCTGAGGAAAATGATTCACCTCAGGGCTAAGTCATCTTTGGGGGTGTTGTTTGGTGGGTCTTTACATAAAATGAAGGAGAGGAAATTCTGGGAAGGAAAAAGGTAAGAGGAGTGGCTAGAAATCTGGGGTCAATGTATCCAGGGGTAACGGGCACATGAATTCAACCCTTCCACTGTGGTGCAAGGCAATGTTCCGAGAGTCCTGCTGGTGAGATCAAAAGGTCAACAACTTTCCCAATCCGGCCTGCCAAGCAGTTGGTGGGCAGACGCATTCGCAATCACTTGGGGTGACCTGTGGTAAAGGTGTTGGTTATCTAATAAATGGTTCCCGGGTGGCGGTACCCGTACCCTCCTCCCATATTGGCAATTAACTTATTTTGATAAAAATTTTAAATCCAGAATTTTTTATCACAGAAAGAAGTATGTTGGTTCTTGCAAAATACTACTCCGTACAAAATTAGTGTTCACAAAAATCTCATAACAGTTAAAACTTTTATGTAAACCTAATGTTTCTAATTGTCATCCGTTAAAAAACGATTCGTAGTTTGTACCGCGTTGCACGCGACGTCGTTGATACAAGTTTAAACTCAAGAGTTTCATAGCATCCCCAAACTGTTTGGGAATTCCCCGTAAGCAGTGAGTGCAATGCGTGCACAGCCTCCCACCACTTACTTTAATGCCATCTATGGGCAGAATAGAGAATTAGTATGATATGATTCCTTGGTTAATTTATTTATTTATTTATTTATTTGAGACACAAACAGGATATTTATACAACATTTTTGTGGGTAGTATATAATAAATTAAAATACAAATATAAGTATCCCTAGATTAATGTGTCTGCATTAATCACATATGCATTTTCACAGAAGCAAACTCTGTTTAGTTAAATGAAGCTGTTTAGTTAAATGTCACTAATAGGTTGTATTTTTTTTCAATAATATCAAACTATGAACACACAGTTTACCAGGATATTTTCATAGTAGATGTAGGGAATGCAATCTCGTTCTCGCGAGATCTCGTTTTCGCGAGATCTCGGCCTTTTTTAGCAAAATTGATCTCGGACGAAAAAAAGGGCGAGATCTCGCGAGTTTAACGAGATTGCACTCGTGCATAAAAACGTCTTATTCGAAGAGCGGACTGACATGGACGGAGTTGCGATCTGTCGGTTTCGTTCGGTGCGCGTGAGGTTTAATTTCTAATAGTCTGACAAATTGGTATATTTTGTTAATTAATCTGTAATATCTAATGGATCAACTAAATAGATATAGTTTTATTTAATTGATAATAATATCTCAGTTTAATAGTCAACTCAACTTAGATAATAAATTTAATTTTTTTTTACTTCTCGTTGTTTTGTTTGTTAAAAAAGAACTGTTTTATTACTAAAAAGATTTTTGTTTGATATTAGAAGAGAAGACTGGTTGTTTCTTTCATTTGTTCTTTGATAGATACGTACGGCAAAGTTTACTACTTAGACTTTTATTAAAAAATTGTAGATAAAAACGTCAAACAAGGTTTGATGCATAAAAGTCTATTGAAAAATTCGTGAAAATAAATGTTTATCTTATAATACTTATAATTTTTATTACTTTTTTTCTCATTTATTCAAATATTGTGGTTCCTTGCAAAAATAGCACACAAAACTGCCAATCTCGCGAGATCTCGAAATTGGCGAGATCTCGCAGTATTGTTATTCATAAACTCGCAAGATCTCGCCTGAGCCTGTAGGGCATAGTTAGTTTAAGGTAGGGCATTGTCCCTTAATGTCCCCCCCTAGCTACGGCCCTGCCACTAGTCTGTTTTGAATGAACCTAAGAAACACGAAGGAAGTTGTGGAAGGAATATAAGTGTTTTATAAAAGCACTTGAAAAAAAAAGAGTAGTTGACATCCCAAAACAAACCATTTTTTAAATTTCTCAATAATATACCATGTATCGTCTATGGTTCTTTCATCTAAATGTCCAGTGGTTATTCGAGTCTGTACAGCGCCGGATAAAAGGTATTAATCAGAAAAGATAACATTGTAATAAGATGTGTTCATTAGCATCTTACACAGGTATCTATCAACGGAACGCAGAGGGAGTGGGGCACCTAATCAAACAGATTGAATGCAAAAAAATAACAATATAATACGGAGTGGCAGTTTGGGGTGTGAACCGAAGCCTCGGGTGCGAAATAAGACATGCGAAATATACTTAGTATTTGCTTAGTCCATCAGACAGAGCTAATTAAAATATTTGCTAAACTTTCCATTAAAAAGTTTGATTAGAAACTAGAATTTTTTAGAGTAGGTTGTCTGGAGGTCTGGCATGGTTGATCGTTAAAATCTGTCATCTATGGTCAGTTAGCAATATTTGCGAGCACGGTCTACGATTGTTAACAGATACTCCGACTGACGATTGAAAATTTTTTACGCGACTTACATAGTATCAGATTAGTTTCGGTTGACTAACGATATACCTACACATATTTTTTAATTATGCAATATTACTAGCTTTTTTACGAACCAAGCTCTTAGACTCGAGCGACAGACCAATTTAAAACTTTTTACTCGGATTGCTCGTTATTTTTTGGTTATCATTTTGAATATTTTCCGCCCACATTAAAAAATCATACCTTAACTTAATAATTCAAATTAAGTACAAATGCCTCTAGGGAAAATTTGCCTAAAACTGGTAGCAAAGCAATCGGATGCATTTTAAATAGTGCCATATTATGGCAAAAAGCGCTCCAGTGGTTAGAAATAAAAGAAGTGGTATTTTTTTTACATTCACTCCTCACAGGAGGCTCCGAGGAAAGTAAATCCCCTCAGGGCCTATGTCACCTTTGGGGATGCTGTGTGGAGGGTCTTTTTAGGGGAACGAAGGAGAGGAAGTAGCGGGAAGGAAAAAGATTATGATGGGTGGGTAGGATTCTGGGGGTCAGTGGGTTCGGGAGTGACGGAGGTATGAAACCATCCCTACAACCACGGTGCAAGAGGATCTGGCTCGAGAAATCAAAAGATCTCCTTCAACCAGTCTCTCCGGATCCGGCGAGCCACGCAGTTGGCGGGCAGACGCATCTGCCCTACGAACCCGGACACCCCTGCTAAGTCACCAAACGTAGCAAACCACTGACCACTTGGGGTGAACTATGGCAGAGGTGTTGGTAATCCAATAAATGGTTCCCGGTTGGATCATGGTTCAAATAAACTGGGCGGCGGTAACCATAACCGCCTCCCGAAATGTATACGCGATCCATAGACTTAAATAATGCATCTAAGATGCAATCATGACATAGATGAGATAGGCCCTGAGGGAAATTATTTTCCTCAGGGCCTCCTGTGTGGAGCTCATGTAAAAAAAAAACAATTTATTCCGTTCGACGTTTGAGAAATGAAAATGGTTGAAATATTAATAAAGACCCCATTAATTAATTAACTCCCGTTTAGTGTAAAAAAGTAAATATGGACTGTCAATGCATATTTAGAATAGCGTTTCAAATCAACGTTGCCAATTTATTATTATATTTTACTAGCTGACCCGGCCACGCGTTGCTGTGGCTAATAAAACACAACGTCATCTACTGGATGATTATTCAACCTTTATAACCACCGCCGTCTTTGAGTTTATCGCAAAGAGACAGAAAGATGCCGCGAAGGACTTTAATTTATAATACGTAGAGATGGTGTGAAAGATTATAATAATGTGCATGAAATGCTTGGGGTAACTAAAGTATTTAAGTTAATAAGGATTAATACTGTATCCGTCTAACTAACTTTTCAATTACTGCAATGTACGTGACCATTTTTTAGAAGATAGAATGGGTATAGTAAGCTATCCGTCAAATATAGATTTATGCCTTCGCGGACTTTTTTGTAGATCTATAAAAGAGGAATATCCCACCATGCATTATTTTGTTATATCACAAAAGGATTAGGCATCGTTTTCAATGAAAACTACCAGGCGGCTTGACTTTTTCCGACAAAAGTAGTAACAGTTATCGTTATGTTTCAACCAATTTACACAAATCGTTGGCAAATTACATACCTACACCTTTCTCACAAAACACTCTATCTATTAGTGAAAACCGCATGAAAATCCGTTTAGTAGTTTTCGAGTTAATCGCGAACAGACAGACAGACAGATAGACGACGTGGGGCACTTTAATTTATAATATGTCGAGATAAAATTGCTTTGTGTTTGACACTTCGTAATGTCAATTCATAGAAAACACCTTTAATATTGTCAGCCTATATCGATTTCTTATTTATTCCCTGTCAATACCGGTTCGGCTGTCTACGGTGAAATCATGTTAGGGACACCGATATAAAATCATCCGGAGTTACGCCTATCGATCCGATATTGTAAAGATACGATTCCACCGTGCTAGAGCTTCTGGATGGTATTTATGGCCCCGTAACCGCGCTCAAAAAGAAGAAGATGGAGAGATATGTAATTACGAATGTTAGAGGAGCGCACTAATATTTAATACGATAAAACGATAAAAATGTTTAAAGAAAAACTGTGATTTTTTTCGTACATATAACTTTTTAAATAACTGAAACAAACGTGTTTATAATAATTTTTGGAGCATACTTTGCGATTTTTTTCTATCGAGGGAATTTTATATAATTTGCGTTTCTGCCCAACGAATGTCTAGATATTATCTTCAAGAATAATATATATTTTTTAAGAGCTTTAAATTCAGCCTAACTAAAAAAAACCACAGCACGCCAGATTACCCGTGTTATTGCAGCAACATGAATAAAACAAAAAAAAACTAAAACACGATAACATTACAAATAAGATTTGGTCTTAAAACGTATTGTAGATCCGGCAACAATGCATATTTAAGTACTAAATTGTTTGTTTTCCTCCATAACCGCTAGGTGGCGCGGCGGCGCGGCTCCTGCGCATTCGTTGTTCGCGCTCGAAAAAGACGCTGGAAGCGCGTGTGATGTATTGCATTGATCAACAGTGAAAATTAGAAAATATCGTAGCTTCCCACTTTAATTTAAAAAGAAAATATCAATTACTTATAAAACGGACACACATACGACATCTATCGGATCAGAGTAAAGTGAATTCATATTTACAGTAGGGATCTATAATTAGACAAAGTGAGACGAGTATTGATAAAAAAATCACAGATGGTATCAACAAATAACCACGGGCAGGGACATCCCAATTTTTTAGGGCCATTTCCAAATATTGAGATCTTGACAGCCAATTGGGTTGCAGCGAAAGCAATAAAAGTATTGAACAAACCCATCAATAAACAGAAAGGCGTACACTAACGGGGAACAAAGGATCGACCTTTAGACTCGGCAATTAAAAATGTAATTAATTATCCCTTCATTCTCATCGGACCGAGAGGTGAATAAACTCCATGGGATACAAGAACTGATTCAGGGACATAAGCACATTGAACCTGCGTTTGAAACTAAACATAGGAGCAAATTAAGAGATAAGGAACCGTAGTTTTCGAGATAATATGGAAAAATTAAAGATGAAAAAAAGATACACGTAAACAACGATGGAAAAGTTTAAATGAAAAATTGAATAGCAAGTGACAAAACGTGTTGGAAGATGTTAAGGAAATTTCCATCTATAATACGATTGTTTGTGACGACCGGAGATGATCAATTCGAGGAAAAACGTGCTTAAGGAAATGGAAATGTTGAAAAATAATGGTAAATTATTGTTATCAATTCTAGACGGAGCGAGGATATTACGATAAAAGATTTAGGGAGAAAACTTTAAAAAAAATGAGAGTTATAAAGAGTGGACGAGGGTACATTTCAGAGGTTTAGTGCAGAAACAAGTGTTTGAGAGGAAAATAGAGTAGAATACAGAGGGGAATGGAAAATGCTGAAAACATTGCGATAGATTTAACTCAGGAAAAGAAGTCATTTTACGTAATTAAAATGGAGATTAGAGCGTAACATAGCACGCGACTGCAGGGAAAAATAAGACATTACAATGGTTGTCGATCTCACATGTATTTTGTTGATATAAGCAAGGAATATTCGAACATGAAAATTGTTTAGATTAACGCAATTAGTCGTTAAAAGGGCTATAAAGATTAACATTGGTCTTACGTAATATTTAGATTATAGAATTTCACATAAAATTTAACGACACTGAAATAAAAGAAAATTTATTGCGAGGTGGGTACAGATATTAACGTATACACCTGTCAAAGCATATGGTTTATGGGATTCTGGGTAAGAGAGAGACAGAATCTGGGGGACGTTCTCTATGGAGTAATAAAAATGACAGAAATTTAAGGGCCGAAGTGGGGGTATCTCCTATAAAAATGTTAAAAATAATATATTAATTAATAACAAATAGAAAATGAAATTTTCCAAGAGGCAGCAAACATCAATAAACGATATGGTTATGTGAGGAGGGTACAGTGAAACGATAGGAGAGTAGATACGACAGAGAAAAACAAAGGAAATCTTAGATTAACAGTGAATAAAATAAATACGGCTTGAAATATAAAAATTTATAGGGATATGGACAATTACGTGAGGATGAATAAAGAAATTCATGGAAAGATTGTCGTGAATAAAAGAAAATTCGATAAAAAAATGGAAAATTTAAATATTCGACGTAAAAAGAGAAAATTCGGTTTTAAATGGAAAGGTTCATATAGAAGACAGAAAAACTCGAGGAAAAATAATAAAATAAAAATGAACAATTTGCGAGAAAGACTTCGACATGAAGATATCTCTGATAGGCGAATTCGGGGACAGATTTGGAACATATGGTAGATGCCGTACGCATGGACATGTTGCGAAATAGATGAAAATAGAATTTTAAAATTATTAAATTCAAGTTAATTTTGTATGAACACCAGAACAAAGGAAGTTGAGGCGATTTAACATGCTCTTACTGAATTCGGGTCTTGTAAGTATGAAAGTACGGGACAGGAGTCGAAGGTACAATCGCGGAAGGGTCTAAGGGACAGCATTCGATAATAATGAGAAAATTTCAAGAAATTACGAGTTGATAGAAATTAGATTGGTTTATTACAGGAAATTCAGATACTCTCTTTTAGACCTGAGAGGGGGTATAAGAGGGAAGACAAATGCCAGTTGGAGGTAGTCTACGGTCGTTGTTGAAAGGGTTGAAGGTTCGTGAGACGTGACGAAACGTTTGGTAATTTAAAGTTTGAAAATTCTAAGTGATAAGGATTGTGAGACTTAGAAAATTTCACATTCGAGCCAGTGATCTACAAAAAAAAAACTTTGCAGTTAAAGTCAGTGAAGATAAAAATAAAGTTAACGCATTAATTACTTGTGAAAAAAATAAAAGTGCTCGTGATAAATACGATTTAATTAAGTGGAAAATTCGGATTTTATAATCACTAAATATTGTATTTTTAGACTTAGGAATTTCGCGTCTAGTACCAGTGATAATTAAGTGCGAAGAAGTTATAATTAAATACGTGTGTCCAATCTTAATGAAAAGTGTTCTAACAAATAATAAATATTTAAATTAATTATCAAAAATAATAATAATAAAACAAAATTATATTTTATTACAACATAAAAGTTCGGAGGGATAAAAATTTAATTTAACACCAATTTACCATCTCTAAATTAATCGTGAAGTAACTATCATTTAAAGTGTTATTTAATCAACGAGTTTTGAAATAAAATACAGTTTAGAACGATAAAGTTTATACATCATTTAAATTAATTAGATTAAATGAAAAAAAAAATTTTTTTGAAGTCGAAAAGATTTATTTAAATTTAGGGCAATGGAAATTAACTTAGGAAAATTGCAGCAAGGTTTATCCGTGTAGAACCCGGGTCGGAAAACCTTGTAGGGGTAAGTTTTTCCCATTATAAAAATTTTCCAGATTCCAAGGAGAAAGCGGCATGCAGCAGACGTTGGTATTTGAATTAATTATTATAACAAAATATTACTCGCTTAATATGTGATATGTAACTATATTAAAATATTATAAATATAATAGGTATATTTTATATATAAATATATAATTTTATTGTTCCCAAGAAAAATTTTATCAAAAAGAAAAACACTTATATAAAAAGAAAAAAAAGGGTATCGATTCCTACCTCTGAATTCATCAATAGCTATTAAAAATAGTTATGTGTTTGATAAATTTCCAAGTCAATGTTTTGTATCTAATTTTATATATGTATTAATATAACTTCAGAAAATCCAGAGCATTTGAAATAAGTTATGATATTAGAAATTATTTCAATCATAATATAATTATACATACCAGTATATTATTAATTATTTATTGAGACAAAGTATATATAATTGAATATATATATGTATACATAATGACTATACTTATCGGGGATCAGACTAGACAATTGCGCAAAGTAGGTCATTATCAAACAAAGAAAAAAAAAATTAGAGCCATCGCACACGTCTTCGGGAATGTCTAAGGTAAACACACATCATACGCTTTGAATCTAGGTCACGAGGCCGTCGGGAATGTTTACATAACTAAAATTGTTTACAAAATAAGTCGGTCACTGGGATACTAGTTCGAATACGTTAAAGAGAAGGAAAAAAAATGACCTTGATTAGTGGATATCGTACTTAGGTATTAACTTCTAGGAACGGGATAAAATTATGATATTGCGCAATTATGAGAAACAAAAAAAAATTAAACACAATCTTTAATTTGAACGTAAAGAGATATCTATAGAACTAAACAATTGAAAATAAACAGATTTATTATAGCAAATCAAATAAAAGGTGTATTGAAGAGTTACATGAAGCACTTGATAAATCACGGGATAGTTTAATAAGGTGTATTAAAGATTTACATGAAGCAGTTGATAAATCACGGGATAGCTTAATAAGGTGTATTGAAGATTTATATGAAGCAGTTGATAAATCACGGGATAGTTTAATAAAATGTATTGAAAATTTACCTGAAGCAATTGAAAATCACGGGATAGTAAGAATGTATCAAAAAGTTGAACCTTGGAGGGGAGGGAAAGCAAAAAAAATACAGTTCAACCAACAGAAGGCAGTGGTCGCTTCTATAACAAGGACCATTAACCAAAACAATAGAGATGACGGGTCTCTCAAATAAAACCGTCAAAAAACCAAACAAAAGCTTGGAGTTTTGGCGAATCTCCAGAACACATCGCCAGATAAGATCTCATTCTACTAGTATATATTAATATTACCCACTATTCTTACGTATGTATTCGGTACCAAACTTAGAATTTTGCAGAATTCTATGGGCGAGATCCGAGCTTGAAATGCGGTGCAAGTAGTTTCGTATTGCAAGTTATAAACCTTCCCAAAATGTATGTTTATATATATATATATATCTTTTTATGTACTGTTCATTGGATGAAACAAACTCACTTACAATTAGCGCTTTAGACCTGTCGGGTCACTCTCGTCTCATTTCTTGAACGTGGAGGGAGGATTCACGACCCGTAACTCCACAAAACCCCGTGAGTATATGATTGCATATAGGACGAAACCGGTTCGCCCTAAGTAAATAGTCAATTTTGGAGGAGCAGGAATTTGGAGGTATCTAGACTCGGGTGAAGACCTGAAGGCAGTGCATGATGGCGAGAGGAAGGTTCGGTTGGGACGCGATAACTGAGGTATCAATCAATCGAACCGTGCCAAAAGATTGTGCGAATTTCTAGTTGAAACCTGATCACCTTGCTTACTTGATGGAGGCAGGAGCCAAATTTTGCCAGAAAAGCGTTATTCTGAGTTCGTCAAATATGCAATTAACTAATTACATTAACCTACTAAATCCATCTTTATATGTACCTTATAGCAGCTGAATCAAAATGGAGGGGCGCCAAGCAGATACAAGATACAATCATAATCAAATTTACTAACATTTAACCATTTGAGTTATATTTAATTATCTGTTCAATTAGTCATGTGTAGTTTCGATTAGTACTGTTTATTTACGAATTCATTAGGATGTAGGGGATCATAATAAACGACAAACGGAAGTTAGCTCATTTAGAGAAATTACTTAAAGTTAGATTTGCAAGAGAGAGACCAATACAGTTTGAAACTCAACGCTCCGTTTAGAATCAAAAGGGTTACCACAAAAATGAAAGTAATTAAAGTCCTACATCATAAATCAAAAAATTATACAACGTTTGATGGAGTTTAATTACAACCTAAATACGAAAATATTTACGTTCAAAGTCGTAAATAACGTATTAATTAGTTAAGTACATATATCTCTAAAGATATGTAGTACAAGGGAGCTTTAAGTAGCTTTCTGTAGTTATCAGAGGAAATGAGGGTCCAATTTTCATAAAGGCTTGTGTGAAGTAGGGGAGGAATTTTCCATCCCTACCACACATATGCAAAGCCTTAAGAATTTAAATATCGATCAGAGCCAAGAAAAAACGAAAATATTACGACTGGTGCCAAGTGCCCAGGAGTAAATAAATATATAAGGAAAAAAACAAAATATTACAACTGTCTTGCCGAAGACCAGGAGGAGAATTAAATACAACGGAAAAAGAAAAATATTACACGCGAAATGATTTCTGTGTGTGCGAAATGATTTTTGTGTGTGCAATATTACTTATGTGATGGTTAATTTCTATTAATATGAATAATTTACTCTTATATTGATATCATTGAAATATTTACCGTGTTTTTTGTGGTTTTTCATAAGTTTTAGTCAAGTTATAAAACAACAATCGTACTTTGAAAATTGAAGTGTCAAAAACTATTTTATACGATACATGAGAATTCAAATTTACATTTAAAGGTTTTATTTTACGATAATTTTATGAGAGTGGTGTTTTTTTTTTAAATAATAATATCTAATACATGTGTGCCTAAATGCATCAAAGAAATTAACGTCTTTAGAGATGCAAGAAATCTGATATAAAAGACGATATAATTTTTAGGTTAGTTTTTTAGCAATAAAAAAAACTTTGAAATTTTTTATTATTTTTTTATTGTATACACGATGAAAAAGTGAGGTGATAGTTTCCTTCCAAATTTATTAGATAAAAGGACTGTGTTTTTAAAATTTTGTTTTTTTTTAAATTTCTCTACATTTTAGTAAAAAAAATTTTGGTAAGAAATTTTTTTCCATTTATTTCCGAGTTTGAATCTTAAAATATGTCAGTTTTTTAAAACTAAACTGTATTTCAAATATACAAATATAAAAGGTAATTTTATCTAGTTTTCATAAATGGTATTTGTTTTTACGACACCTTCAAAAATAAGAAATATATAGAACATTCAAAATACTATGGAAAAATTACAAATATCGTTCGGACATCAATGGTTAAAACAGAGATAAACTACCCTCTCAGGCCGTGGAAACCATGTGTATTTCTTTCAATGAACAAAATTTTAATTAGTAATGTTTTCACATCCGCGGCCGTTTGTCAATTGAATAAATTTTTCACTGGGTTTTTTAGTAAGGCTGAAGTGTTTAAGGGAGATATTTAAGAAATCGGTAGAAATTCGGGTTGCGGCAGCTTTTTTTTTTTACATGAATACCGCACAAGAGTCCCAACTGCTCCCATCTGGAGCCAGTGGGTCTATGGAATCCCCATTTGGGGTATTTTGTGAGGCTGAAGGTAGTGGGGAGGGGAAGGAGATAGGGAAGAGGGAGGTGGGGAAGTACCTGGCTATTCAGATCTGGTCACCAAACACGGCAGAAGTCATTTCAAGTAACGTTTCAATTCTGAATGGTGGTCTTACACCAGGGCGATACTGAGAGTATCTTCCACTCTGGAACGTGCCGCAAATATACTATGTTTTATTTTAAATGAATAAATTGTGAATTACACAAATTTATCAAATAAATTTTATTTGCCACGCCCGGATTTCGATCCCGCGACCTTCGGAATGCTAGTCAAGCGCCTTACCGCTGCACTACGCCGGCCGTCAATTTTTAAGGAAGTAAAAAATTATTTTACCAAAGATGAGAGAAAAATGATTGAATTAAAGTAGTTAAAGAACGAGTATCGTTAGTTTCAATAAACTTATTGAAAACTACGTTTATCTACTGTAATGTATCATATACTTGAGATGTGCTCACTGTAACACATTTCTTCAGACTGATTTGTGGATGGTTCGAAAACTCGACTATCATGGACAGCATTAGTTTCTATGTTCCCGGTGGTTATCCTGTCACCGACAGCAATGAATGTTTTATCTTCCGGCTTGTAGAACTAACTTGCTAATGGTCATGCCATGGGGGAGAGCGGTCTTGTCGTTAAATAGAATCGCTTCGAATATCGATATGTTTAACATCAATGAAGCACAATTTAGAGGAAAACTTTGTTGCTATTAGTCTAATTGATTGATGTTTAAATTGTCTAAATTTTTTAAGTAAATTTGCTTACCTAACATAAATTTTATTCGCTTTTAAAAACGCTTTGAAATTTTATTTTGTAATTTTTTTTTAATGAATAAATTAAATTAAATTGAGTAACTAGTCTATGATTAGATCTCTTACATTACTTTAGTTGTCGGTGGGCTCTTTGGGTCTTATGGTCTCGTGTTCAACATGTGCCGAAGGTAACCGAAGGTAGATGTGCAGTCATTATAAATTTAAAGCTAGGCAGACAGACCTTGCTTTCAGTCAGTTAAATTCAATTAATTACGATACGTCAATAAACACTCACTGAGATTCAAAGAACCTGAGTTCTTACGTTTCTTGTGGTACTGGAGAATACTGGTCCCAACAGTTACAAATAACTTATGTCTCTGGAAAGAACATTGGAGATATTACGTCTACCCATACTCTCAAAACATTAGTTTCAACCAACCTCTTAAAAACTGCGTTTATCTGTCCATACTCTCAAACTATTAAAACAATCAACTTCTTCAAAACTGAGTGTTATCTGTCCACAATCTCAAACAATTAAAACATTTTAACCCAGTTTCAATCAACTTCTTCATAACTGCGTTTATCTGTCCATACTCTCAAACTATTAAAATAATTAACTTCTTCAAAACTGCGTTTATCTGTCCACAATCTCAAACTATTAAAATATTTTAACCCAGTTTCAATCAACTTCTTCATAACTGCGTTTATCTGTCCATACTCTCAAACTATTAAAACATTTTCAACCAGTTTCAATCAACTTCTTAAAAACTGCGTTCATCTGTCCATACTCTCAAACTATTAAAACAATCAACTTCTTCAAAACTGCGTTTATCTGTCCACACTCTCAAACTATTAAAATATTTTAACCCAGTTTCAATCAACTTCTTCAAAACTGCGTTTATCTACCTCCACTCTCAAACTATTATCACAATTATAATGCCTAATAATACATTCAATCTCTTCGGTGGACACCCGACATCAAAAAGACACCTCGATTAGAAAGAAATAGGAAAAAAAAACTAAACTAAACTAGAACGCTTGTCATGTTTTGAAGTCTTACTCGAATCAAGCGGACTCAATGACTTTTAACTCGGAGGAGGGCAGACCGGCGGTACTAATTACTTTGTCAAAAAAGTACCAAATTGTACCGGTTTTGGATTATGTATGGTTCGGGAGAGATCTCGACTACTTTGAGATACTTTGTATGAACTGAAAAAAGTCCTTACTTTGTACTAAGCCTTCGAGGTACAGCTGCGCGGCTTTAAATTTAAAATACAAATCAATAAAGTATCTGATGTTTGCTATACCTTTAGAAGAAATAATTTTTCAGTTTTGTTAGGTATTTTGGTTTTAAATCCAAAATTAAGTTTTGTGTGACAAGGGCTGCGCAGACGTTTCCCTTATGAGCAATAGTCAATGGTAGGTGGATAAACACCCGTAATTTTTTTTAATCAAAGTTGGGTGGACAAATGCATCGGGTACCCACCCAAGTATCGTAGGTTCAATTCCACTGTTAGCCAAGTCCTCCATCATCACACAAGCAATATTTTTCGGCTTATAACGATAGCAGTAGGAGTTTTTCAAATATTGTTAGCTTATTTGTTTCCCGGGGAAGTTTGCCTTTCTTTTTAAGAAGAAAAGGTCACAACTTGGGATTAGGATTTATATTAAAAACGATTAAAAACTTCGAATCATTATAAATCGTTAAACTGTTGTACACATCCCTTGTTAGAAGCCTAATAGAACATGACTCCATAGTCTGGTCGCCCTTCTACAAAATTCGTATTCATAATGTTGAAAGAATTTAAAGAAAATTTATACGTTTCGTAAGTTTTTCCTTTAGCAGTGGCGATCCGTGAGTTTTCAGTAAGCTAGAGTGCTAAGATTACGACGTTATTGATGTTGTTGTAGCTGAAAATGACTTTTTTTTTCAAAATTTTAATATTTTGGATGAAAATTTTCAATATGCACATTGTTGATTTTACCATTTTTCTTTTACCTTTAAGAGGTTTCTAGTCAAGAATTTTTTTATATGTTGATAGGTTTGATATTCAAGAATATCTCCGTAAAAGGATTTTTCTAAATTCGAATTATTTTTAAACTAATAGCCATTTTAGTGTGGCAATGCGACCTGCTAAGCAGAACACGCGAAGCGTTTGTCGCGAATTCCTCGCTTAACTAGTTTAGCAATGGAAATATAAATGATACAAACCTTTTAATTGGAACAATTTAGTTGTTTAATAAATACTTAAACAATCTTTTTAATATTAAGTATTATGATAATTTCAGTTTTTTTTTTCAATTTTCTCCAATTGAAAACCACTGAAATACATGAAATTATTTAACGCAACCTATTCTTTATTACTAACTCTTGTATAAAAAATGTTAATAGTGTATACAAAAAAATAAAACCCCATGTTATAAAAGAGTAAATAAATATATACATTTTAACCTTATGAGTAAAACCTCAAATTGTAATATTTAATTAATGAAGACAATATTAGCGAAACTCAATCGATAATCGAATAAAAAAATCGAAAAACATACGGTCACATCTGGGACTCGAACCCAGGACTTATGATTTGCCGGGTCAGAGAGCCAATGCATCAGAGTGTTACTAACTGAGCTAATGTGTCCCTATCCTATTCGACACGCAAGGGCGGATCCAGGGGGGGGGGTCATGATCCCCCCCTGGGCTGGGTCCAGGACCTAGGTGGACCTACTTTTTACTTGTATCTATTATTATCAAAATTAAATTATAACTTCTTGTGACTTCACCACGACTATTTGACCCCCCACCCCCGCCCGGCGCTTTGTGACCCACCCCTGGCGCAAAAGCTGGATCCGCCCTTGGGGACACGTTAGCTCATTTAGTAGAGTGCTGACCTGGCATTCTGGCAAAATTATGATAGTTAAGTAATGGCCAGTGGAAAAGCATTGTTTAGCTTTGTTGAAAACTATCTAAAATTCCAGTGAGCAAACTTGGTTTTAGCGGGGAGATTTAAATCTAGTATCACGAGCAGTCTGCACATTATCAAAAATAAGAGTCGTGTTTGAAACGCTAGTATTTGTTCGGCGTTAAAGTTGCCTAATGTCCAAAACACAGATTTTCCTACAGACTTCGCCCGAACTGCTGGTGATCGGTAGTTTTAGATTAACCTTTATTACCCACCTGTCGGATTTAAAATTTAATAACGTTTCTTGTGCCAAATCCCAAGGCCTCGCTGTAATAATTGCTTATTTAACTCATCAATT
Source organism: Limnephilus rhombicus (assembly GCA_929108145.2). Lineage (NCBI taxonomy): Eukaryota > Metazoa > Arthropoda > Insecta > Trichoptera > Limnephilidae > Limnephilus > Limnephilus rhombicus. The sequence continues at coordinate 21,896,451 of OV815288.1, forward strand.
CAGAATAAGCGAATCTCTTGCCTGACACGGTAATAAAAACCCCTTAATCAATTATTGAATATGACCCGTGATGTTTGATGTACCGAGCTTTCTTATCAATTGTTTAAAAGAAAGTTTAGAATAAGTTTTTGTTTGTTTTTATGGGAAGTGCAAATGACATGGACGAAACCTATATACCAGATGCGTTAGTAGTCCATGAGATCAGAAGAAGAGTCACAGTCAGACATCATAATAAAAACATTTTCAGAAAGACAGAGAAAACAACCCGATAGATATGCATTTATATGTACAGAGAAATATAATAAAGCTCTCAGTGATAAAATGACATTAATTGAAGCACTGCAGGAACCAGAAAAGGACAATTGGGAACAGGCTATCAAAGAAGCGCTGATCTGAAGACAACAACGTTTGTTAGTCTTTTGGTAGCCTCTCCTAACGGAGATTGGCTATTATCAAGGCAATTCTCAGAACATTTGCTCGCATGGAAGGCCTTGAGGGAAAAAATCCTATATATAATTTTCTATAAGTATATATAGTTTGTTTGCGGCACATTCCAAATTGGTAGATACTTTATAGCATTGGTGAAAGACCACCATTCTGAATTGAAACGATGTTGGAATTGCTTTAGTCATGTTTGGTGAAGAGATCTGAATACACATGTACATCTCCATCTTCCTCTACGCCATCTCATTCCCCTCCCCACTACTTTCAGCCTCAAAACATACCCCAATAAATGGGGATGCTAGTCTCACTGGCTCCAGATGGTTAGGAGCAGTTTTTTTGTTTTGTTTTACAAAGCATGTACCGTCTTTCACGCTTATAACGCGAAACTATGGAGGGTGATCCATTCATGAAAAACTTTTTTTTTATATTTGTGCCCAAAATAAAAAAATGATAAATAATTTCTTATTTTGTGTGGTTTACGAATTGTTCGTGTTAACACGTCTTTATAATAATTATTTCTTCGCACTCAGTCAGCTGTTTTAATTAAGATTTGAAATATGAGGATGAAATATGATTTAGTTTACTCAAAATAAAATTGCGCTTACACTGGACAATTTTCATTACTTACAATTTTTTTTCGATAATTAGAACTTCTTTGTTTAATAAAACTTCATATGGATTGGTGTTTTAGATTTAGGATAAACTCCACCCATATTATGACTCACAGTGCAATATTTTAAAGAAAGGTTTAAAAAGTCTGTGAAAACCACGCTTCTTTTTTTATATTTTGAGATAATAATGCCTTTCCAAAGCGGCTACTGATACCTAACTATCGAAAAAACGGCAAGATCTGATGCCATTAATCATTTTTAAGAATTGCCGCTGCTCACAAGAAAATCACTGCTCCAGTAGAGTTCTAAGTATGTTATTTAAAAGTACAACTTCTTACATCATCAAGCAATTTTTTCACCACTGGTCTATCTGAAGGTAACTCCTACTTAAATTTTATAATCTTGTTCTCGTAACTGAGACCATCATTCAAATTAAAGAATTGTTTTATTTGACAATGCGAAGTATTTTTTTTTCAGATTACATAATGTAATATTTGCTGATGATGTGTAAAGGAGGTCAATAATTTCACGAGGATGTAATTATATAATACGATAGTAAAGTGTCTCTGATCTATGTGATATCTCATAATTTTTTATGTCCAAAAGTTCTCTACTGAAGTTCTCTATGAAATCTAGTTTCGGCATCAGTTTCGGTTTCGGCAGATTTTCTGCCGAACCTTTAGCGGCACCCATTGACGTATCTTGGTCGAAGGCAGCACCGAAACTCTGCAAAAGATCTCAATAAATGCTAAATTTAGTCTTAAGAATGTCGTGATTGTAAACGCAATTAAAATTAAAATACTCAATTAATGAGGTCCTTCCCTTACAATGTACATAAGTGTTGATTATTAACAAATTATTGTTCCAAAAAGTAGTGAACATGTTTGGTAATTTCACTAGTCTACAAAAAAATAAAAGTTGAGAGCTGTTTCGGTTTTTATGCGTAATTCTTATGTTTTAGGGTGTGCTGAATCCGAAAATGACTTTCATTTTGTCACAGAACGTCACGTTTTCTGACAATGTAGGTATCTATGTTAAACAAGTTATCATCTTGAAATAAAAGATAAAAGTCTAAAAATTTTTTATTTTTTTATTAATAATATTTTAACAAAACTTATTTTTTATCTAAAATACATTGATTAGTAAGCACCAGACACGTTTATTTTCCCCAGTGAGACTCCTTTTGGTACATTTTCGCTTGTAGGAAGCATCTGGAAGGCCTCTCTGAATCGTCCAACAGTAGTCTGCAATCATTGAGATGCTCCATCTTCCCTGGTATCTTTTTTCCATCTCCTTAATATCTTGTTGATATCGTTCATTTTGCTCTTCACTCACATATCCTAAATTATCTGGAAAGTAGTCGAAGTGAGAATGAAGAAAATGTTTTTTTAAAACTCATTTGGCAACCAAAAGTTTGAAATGCTTTTAACGATTTGTTTGTAGTTAGGGACTTTGTTATTGCCTAAAAATGCAGGTTAAACCTCCCCGATTCCTAGTTCCCCTCCCCCCTTCCCTCGAACCCCACTACCTGAGTTACCCTCCCCCCTCCCGCATTCCATACATTCAGTCCCAGTACATTCAGTCTTCACAGCTCGCGTGCCACCTATAGCATTATTTTATACAAATTTCATAATGCCAGAGCTCACCAGTAGTTTTATACAAACCTTGTCTTGACAATAACGAACACAAAAAAAAAAGAATTATCCAATTTGGTGCATTCGTTCAAAAGTTATGCGCGTACATACATTTCTGCGATTCATTTTTATTTCATTCATTAATTTTTCATAATTTAATGATGTCAGAGCTCACTATTGTATACAGAAACCATCGCGGGCATGCACACATCAAATCCCCAAAGTTTCATCTCAATCGGATGAACGGTTGAGCAATGAAATGTTTATTGCCAGAGTTCACTATTGTTTATACTATCTATTTCTATGTATATTTGTACACCGTTTTGCAAAATAACCTGACGTTCCGGAATTTTTTGAGCATTTTTCTAGTTTTCAGAACACCTAAATACATAGAAATCAGTTGAAAACATCCAGACAGCATTTTTGTTGTAGACCTGTGTTTTTAGTAATATCAAAAAAAAAAAAAAAAAAATTGTTTAGAAATAAATGTATAAGTGTAAAAAATAAATCAAATTTCAGAAAAAAAGAGATTTTAACATTCGAAAAAGATTCGGTTTCGGTTTCGGTTTCGGCCGAAACTGAGACAGCTACCGAAGTTTCGGTTTCGGTTTCGGTAGAAAGTCCTGTCTCGGTCGGACACTAGAATCGATATAATTTGGTAGATGACCAATTTCAATAAGATGTCAAACGAATTTATTCACAGTGTCGATTTGTACTTACGCACTGGAATAAACAGTATATAGATAAGTAGTTTTATCCTGGATGCGTTTGAATGAAATTATGTTTTATACTTTTCATATTCGGCGATGCATCCTCTTTGTACATCATTTCGGGGACACATTTTGTGTAAGTAGATATACTGTATTTTCCATAAATCAACTGCGTATTATATATAGGTGAGTAAATTCAATCATGGAATCAATTTGGAAGATATACTGGCTTCGGATTGTTAAAACTCTTTATCGGTATCACATCAATAATATTAAAAAATCTAACACCATTGCAGCATTTCAGAAGACAAAAAAAGGAAAATAGATGTCTGGATCAAACAGTTGAAAGATTAGACCAGATGCCTAAAACGATAAATTTTAATATTTTTTATTTATTTGTTACTTTGAAAAAGAATTACAAATTACGTACATTTGTTGTATAGACCTCACTAGGTATTTGGTATACCTGGTATACAATAGTTTTTATTTTACATAATTCTATGGTAGTTTGAAACTCTAATATAAAAGTAAACAACCAGCTTTGTTCTGGAGCGGAGGGTCGCACATCTTACATCAATCTTCCTTGCTTTCGGTCAAGAGTGGTGTTTTAATTAGATAGCTAGGCAATACATTATTAAATTTGGTCGATCCTGGGGTAAGCCAACATACAATATTATCTTATGTTAACATGTTATAACTGTATATAATTCATAAATGTAATTTGTTATTCAAATGAATACCGTTTATCATTTCTAATCCTTAGTATTGACTATAAAGTATGTATTCCCCAAGGCCCTGATAAAGGATTTTGCTCTCCCCTCTGCTAGCCTGGTCCATCGACCAGTGCCGCCCTTAATTAAATAAAAGCTAGCAGATACGGACAACTTCTCACTTCGCACATTATCTACACAATAACTTTACTCCGGTAACATTCAAGCCCACTCAATACATTCCATATCAATATTTATGTTCAAAATTGTAAATGGTAGAATAGACAGTCCTGTTTTAACTAAGCTCATTGAATTTCATATTCCCACGAGAACCACTCGTTCTAAAATCCTTTTTAAACACAAAAATAATCGGACTGAGTATACGAAACACTCACTTTTACCTAGGTTGCATGAAGTTACTAATAGATTTGCAGATGTGATATATCTATTTAACTGAACGGAACATAGGTAGGTACAAGAAGGCTATGCCATCATATTTTTTTAATCATTACGTAGATTTTTGCATGTAAATGTATCTCTGGTGTCAATTCCCAATGTAACGTCACAATTGTCTGTTATACATACACTGTTTTATCATTACTAATATTTTGAATATGAATTTGTGACATGTAATTAGTGTTTATGGCATACTTATGCTGTTTGTATTAAATAAATATCAAATGGTATTAATTCACCGTATAAAAAGCTGTATTCAAAACACAATTCATTAATACGTCATTTTACAACGTATTAATGTATTTTACATATGTCTTTTGTTAACCTTATAAAACCTTTACAAACAACTCAAAATTATATTATCAAAGTTATGTATAATAGAATTAAAACATTTTCGACAGATGCTTTATACAAAGAATCTAAACTTTTCAGTCTCCGTAAACTATTTATACTGCAAACTATGAAATATATCTTTAAAAACATAAACAAATTCGAAAATAATGTAAACAGAACCAACATTAGAAATAATAATGTATTCTATACCCCCCAAACACACACAAAACAAATGCAAACTCACAGCAGCTTTATTTGACCTCGTACCTTCAATAGTTTACCAAAAAATATTCATGTTGCAACTAAATTTCCGCATTACATAAAATAGTTAAAATTATGGCTAAACCATACAGATGTAAAAACTCTATTTATTTAGTTTTATATCACTTTCTCACAAAATTTACACCTATTATTACAATGTATATCATTTATTACACTATACACGTATTTAACCGTACACTTTTGTTTACACTTTTTGTACAAACTGTTAAAACAAATTTTGTTTTTGCTTTATATACCACTGTTTGTTTTTTCTAGGTACCAAATAAAACTTATTTTAACTATATTACCCACGCACAGGCTGCGCCTTAGTGGGTTCCCACATTATTGTTATGATTTTCAAAATATGTAAATATAAATTGTAAAATATGCGAAAAATAAAGGAATTAAAAAAAAAAAAAAACTACAATATGTTAACACATAATCACCATAACAATTTTAACTTGGTGGGTTGCTACCTGATTAATTTTTATTGTTTTGTTTATGGTTCGTGTAAATGTTATACTTTATTTTCCAGTGTGTTTTTTCTGTGAATTCTCTTCCTGTTGACTTAATCTAGTTTTTTTGTTTTTAAAAGCGAGATTGATTATTTTGTATTTTTGTTACGACCGGATTGATATTAAACAATTATGGTTCAGTGTGATGTGTCCATTGTCCAAATGTTTTATTCATTGAGGTTATTAATTATGTTATGTGAGTATATAGTTCTGATTGTTTGTATGGAATTATTATAAGGTTTATTTTTGTACGAGTGATTTAATAGAATATCGAACGTCCAGTTGATGAGTCAGACATCTACAAATATGTTTTCAGATAATGGGGAAAGCAATGTTCGAATGCTCACCGTAAATCAAATGTTATTTACACGTGTCTGTGTTTTAAATGCGTTATAAAATGGAGAATGGTTCGATAAATTAGTATGACATTTTGAAATATCCTACCATTGACCCAGAAAACATCAATATTTTGTTTGATTCATTACAAGTTTTTCTGCTTAAATGATTTGGTGGTGTTTATTAGTAATCTGATTGTACCGGATAGAGGATACACTTTTACATATAACTGCATAATCAAATTTATCTTCTTCTTCTTGTGCCCTGTCCGTTCAACGGACGTTGGCTATCATGTTGGCTATGCGGACTTTGTTTACTGCAGCCCGGAACAGCTCCACGGTAGACTGGCCATACCACTGTCTCAGGTTTTTCAACCATAAGGTTCTCCTTCTTCCAGGGCCCCGTCTTCCGGCAATCTTTCCCTGCATTATGAGATGCAGGATCTCATACTTCTCTGGATGTCTCATCACATGTCCAAGATATTGAAGTTTTCGGATTTTTATAGTTTTAATTACTTCCTTTTCTTTATTCATCCGAACCTAAAACCTAAACGATTTAGTTTTACTATTAATGTGTAAGTTTATTGTTATTGTATAAATTAAGGTCTAAGTTGTAATCTGTAAAAAGTTGTAATAAAAATCCTGTTGACAAACTACTTAACTGTAGTTAGACGAGATATATATGAAATAAAAAAAAAATAAAAAAATAAAATAAAATAAAATTAAAAATTAAAAAAAACCATAACATCTTCGTTTGTAACCCTGTCCATCCAGCTTATTTTAAGTATTCTTCTGTAGATCCACATCTCGAATGCCTCAAGTCGCCTAATTAGTTCTTCAGTAAGCGTCCAAGCTTCCATTCCGTAAAATAATATCGAAAACACGTAGCATCTGACCATTCGCATTCGTAATCCAAGGTTGAGATCATGACTGCAGAACATTTTTTTCATGCGGATAAAGGTTGCACGAGCTTGCTCAATGCGGCATTTGATTTCAACTGAAGGATCCCATCTATCATTTACATTGCAGCCCAAGTACACAATACTCTGTACCTTCTCTAGTTTTATTCCAGCAATATAAAGATTTTCATCCAATGCGTTATTTTTGCTTATGAGCTTATTTTGTATTTTGTCTTATTTATATTCAGTTCCAGCCCAAAACTCTCACAAGTCTTCATTACTTGATTCAGCAAAAGTTGTAAATCCTCAATGTTACTTGATAGAAGTACTGTATCATCTGCATAACGCAGGTTGTTCAGAATCTTCCCATTTATAACAAGTCCTTGAGTAGCTCTTGCAGAGCTTCATTGAATATTTCTTCTGAATATAAGTTGAAGAGCATAGGTGAAAGAATACAACCCTGTCGCACGCCTCTCTTTATTTCTACTTCGTCTGTTAGACATTGCTCTACTATTACTGCTCCTTTCTGGTTCCAATAAAGATTACCAATTATCCTTATATCTTTATCGTCTATCCCGGAGGTTTTCAGAATTTGAATCATTTTGTCATGTCTAACGAAGTCAATGAAGCATGCATGTACATTTGTACTCACATCTCTACATCTTTGGATTATTACTTGAATACTAAATAACGCTTCCCGAGTACCCAACCCATTTCGAAAGACAAATTGTGTGACAAATTTATACATGTATAATTTACCTAACTGAGAAACCAATTATAGATTTCCTTATCACTCCATTATGTTTTGTCCAGAAATTAAACAGTAATCTTGCAACTAAAATATATCACATTATTAGGAGATAAGTAGTACAAAATAAATAAAAAATAAAAAATATATATATATGTCATTACATAATATATCGTTACATTTATGAAGTTTTATACTCATTTAATACATTTTTATTGCACTCTTGACAGGGCGTCAGCCTAGCATGGTGGTCGAAAAATCCAGTACCTAATTAATGTAACCATAATATTTATCCACCAAAGTTTGGTAATTAAACATAACTTGATTGACTGCCGTAATATAGTACCATATTATGAATATGAACCAAATTCATTTTTAGAAAATGAATTTTATAAAATATATTATGATAAAACTATACTAACAGACAGAACAATTAGTCATAATAGACCTGATATAGTTTTACAAGACAAAATTAAAAAAATAACTTATATCGTTGATGTAGCTATTCCAAATTCCTGTAATATTCAAAAATCTGTTTCTGAAAAAATAAGAAAATATACAGATTTAGGAAATGAGATTAAAAGAATTTGGCATTCTCGGACTATAAAAATATTACCATTTGTTATTTCGGCTACATGCATTATACCTAGGTCTCTAATTCAAAATTTAGGCATATTAGATTTGTCAAAGAATTTATATATAAAAATGCAAAAATCAGTCATTTTAAATACATGTAGGATTACAAAAGATTTTTTAAATGGTCAAATTAGGAATTTCACAGAGCCGAACCCTCTGATATGAAAATATCTGGAGTCGGTGAATTATTTTCCCATTTTGTTTCTGGTAGGTTGACATGTTGTTCTTGTATTGTTTTGTATTTATGTATAATACGTATATAGTGCAATTGCATAGCGTGGATTGAATAGATGATCATTTGGGGAAGTGTGTGAATGGGTTTAGTTTTTCCTGTGGGGAAAATTTAACCCGGACATTTAAATCTGGTGCGTTTTAAAAATGAAAATAAAAAAAATAAATTCAAATTTTCAATAATGTCTGACTAATAAACTGGACGATTGATATACGCACGTAGTTGTTTTATATCAAGTAGGTACCTATGTCAAATTTCGTCCACAATATTTCTTTGAACACAGGTGCCGAAATCCAAACTAGAGAACCAAATCTTCGCCCCGGAAAAGATAATATCAGTTGATGATGTTGTAGGTTTTGAGATCAATCCCGTGGTAGATGGTGTGTGGTGGAAGATCAGTGGCTGTCAACTTGTCAGAGCGGAGTGACGTCCACAGCCACAGGTTCCTGCTTCGAATACCAGCCGGCACTAATGAGGCAACCCGTTGAACTCAATCATGTAACAGGTGTATTCTATTCAACTGTTATCGCAGGTGTCAATTAATGGACATTGTTCCTTTCAATATCCTCTGATTGATCAATCAATGAGATGCGACAATAATAGGCCACTTGCATGGACTTCATAACGACTTGGAAAAAATCGTGTGGATAGATTTTTTTACTAAAATTACGAAAATGTTAGTAATTTTTTTAGAAACATACAGTTTTTTTTTAAACTTTTTAATAAATAAATCCATTATTTGGGCTTGTGACGTCACTACATGAAAATGTCCCGTCTCCGAAAATGTTCCTATTAATTTTATAAAATTCCATACTGATTTATTTTTTTTATATGGCATCACTTTGATTTCAGGCGAATTTTTGAATTTGACATTTAACGTTCACTAGATTTATTGTTTGTTCTCTGCGAACGTATCATTTGGTTTGATTTTTTGACAGATGGTATGAAGAGAACCCCGTACATTTTACGTTGCCCGTACGTGTTTTAGAGGTATAATGATAATGGTGCGGATTTCAACAAAATCAAATTTTATAATGTTCTTATTATTATTATAATTTACAAGTACAAGTATATTACATTTGATTTAGTAATATAGACGTTGAACATTATAATGATTTATGATCAAAAAGATGGATCAAGGAAAAAAATATTTATGAGATTTAATATTTTTGGTATGCCTCGTTATTCTCCTGTGCCATTCGTGTGGAAAACGTTCTTTTTTTTAAATGATTTTCGGCTATGTAATTATCGTTTTTTTCGAACCTATAAAATTATGTCCCGTCTTTCCGGTTTATAAAAAATGGTCTGCTTTTTTCTGATTGAAATTTTCATAAAATCGCCAGGGTTTCAAAAATACGATTAAAAAAAATACAGAGTGTCTTAGAATATTTGCCTAAACCGGGGTTTTTTTTTTAAATGTGATGCAAGTGGCCTATTATGACGCTGGTTAGAGTTCCGAGTGGTATTAAAAATGACCGCTTATTTTGAAAGGTGGGAAGTGTAATATACTGAAATCAAATACAGACTAAAACCGAATCTAATGAACTGAATTATAAAAAAACACTATCTTATTTACTTTATAATTAATGTTATGTCGAATTCATATTATTCTTATAATTAAATTATAAAATGTAAATGAAATCCTCAGCACGGGAGATCCCAGTGAGGATATCATTATCTCTATTTGTTATTAAGAAATGAAGACAATAAATCATTATTATTATCATTATTATTATTATTATAGTAATGACAAAGGTTTTGCTATATACAGTTTCGTCCATTTCAGCGGAAGTAAGAAAATCTTACACTATTTCGGGAACACGGACACGCCCTCAACACATTTCTATCGATTTAGGTCTTCAAGGGACCAAGAACAGAGAAATTGATAACTTTACAATATCGTATCGATAGGCGAAACTTCCGACGATTTTATATCGATATACCGAGCACAATTTTACTGTTGTTCACTGGGAAGGATAAGAAACCGATAGACGCTGGCAACACTGGCGGATATGTCAATGATTTCACGTTCCGAAATCTCAAACGCCAAAAATATTAATAAAATGGCAATGTTGAATTGAACTACTAACCTATAATAATGCATTGTCAGTCCGCGTTTACGTTTTGACACTAAACGAGATTTAATTATTTAATCAGTCATAATTCAGCCATTTTCGTTTCTCAAAGATCGAACGGAATAAATTATTGATAGCGTGTTAGTTGTATTATTTAAGTTTATGGATCGCGTATGCGACTTCTTTCATTTCTAAGAGGTTCGTTAGTTCAATACTTTCATTAAGTAAGCCAGTAATTTTGCATAACGAACGAGAATAATTCAAAAATATTTATATACGGGTAGTTAACCGAAACTTATTTGATACCGTAGAGGCCGCGAGAAAATTTATCAATCGTCGCCGTCGGTCAGAATATCTTTTAACAATCGTAGACCGTGCTCGCAAATATTGACAATTGACCATAGATGACGGATTAGGTCAATACCGTATTGATTTAAGATTTTATTTATAGTCCATGCTACACCTTCGGTTCAGAACACATGGATATCCCGTAAAGCGTTTAACAACAAGATACCAATCAATAGCCAGGTATCTATTTCCACCCCACTTCTACAAACTCCGATTTGGGTTGCCATAGTCTCACTGACAGCTGGGAGCAGCTGGGCCTCTTGTGTGGTAATCACATTAAAAAATAATGCGGAATAATGGGCGTCAATATCATATTTGACTCCAATATTTCTAAAATTCAGTACAATGATTTTCATTAGGACTCCGTTATAAGTGTTCAAAAATAATGTGTTTCCTCCCTCCTACAACGTGGGTCTCTTCAAGACCCGTGTTTACTCTTTCCTCTCTCAGAACCTCCAAACAGCATCTCCGGAAAATCTCCATCTGAGGAAAATAATTTAGTTAAAGTTAAAGAAATATATAAGGTTATTGAAGATTCCTTGAAAGGGAGGAATGTAAATATGAATTAAAGAGGGAGAGCTGTAATATTTAAAAAAATCAAAGTGTGTAATTCACATGCGGTAGAAGTGAAACTAGAAAGTCGCTAGATGTCGCTTTCTTTTCTTTCGCTTTTTTTAAAGTGGTTTGAAGATTAAATATTGATTTCTGAAAAAAAAAAGTTTTTTTTGGTTTTCGTAGGATTCGAACCCCCGTTCGCTTGATGTCTGTCTCTCTGGCCGCTGATACTTGTCAGGCACCTTACCAACTTCGCTATGGAAGTCACGCGCGGAGGTGCGAATTTACCTCGTTATATTAGGCAATTGACTGATTTAATATGTTCACATAAAATTATTCACGGCCACCTTGATACTATATTATGTCTTTGCAGTATTGAAATAAATGTCTCCAATTCCCATTGTTTAAAACGCCATAACATTTTTCACATGAATACATTTAAAAATAATATCGCATACTTTAGCCCTCTGACCCAGATGTGTCGACTATATAACAAGATAGAGTGTGCTGAAGTGGATATTTTCGTTGATAATTTGGACGGGTTCAAAAAAAAAGTTATGGCGCTGTTAAAAAAAAAAAACTAACTAATTATATTGTGTGAATTGTCTCTCTATGCATGCCTCGCGTATTTCATGTCTCTTACCACTCATTGTAATGTGTTACTCAAGTGACCTTGTATATAATTCTGTATTTTTATTTGTGATGTTTTTGTTTTTGTAATTGTATGTATCTATATTTAATTGTAAGTAATTGTAGATTTTTATAATTGTGAAATAATTGAGTTTTATAACTGGATAGTTCTCACGTAAGTGTAAACATCTGTAAAACCCAGTATAAATAAATAAATAAATAAATATTAGAACCGAGTATTTGTGTAGAACTGACTTGTGACGCATTTCCGTTTCACCCGAATTTCAAGTCACTAACGGCGCTAAAGAAGTTTCACTTAAAAAAAAGTTAATTATTAATGAGGCGGAGGTAACCGATACTAAATCAATCTATCTATCTGTCTTCTATCTATCTTCTTCTATCTATATTAATAAAAATGAATCGCCAAAATGTATGTACGCTCATAACTTCCGAACGACTGCACCGAATTGGATAATTCTTCTTTTTTTGTGTTTGTTATTGTCAGACAAGGTTTGTATACAACTTATGGTGAGCTTTGGCATTATGAAATTTGTATAAAAAAATTCAATAGGTGGCACGCGAGCTGTTTGAAAACTGAATGTACCGGGACTGAATGTATGGAATGCGGGAGGGGGGAGGGAAACTCGGGAGGGGGGTTCGCGGGACGGGGGAAGCCGGAGAGGGGAGTGGAGAGAGGGAAGGCGGAGTGGGAACGCGTGAAGGGAACGGGATGCGGGAGAGGAAGGGGAGGCGGAAGGGGAACGGGATGAATGGGAAAGGACACGCAGGGAGAAACAATTTATTTTTTTAAGTGGCATAGCAACGCATGCAGGTAACCAGCTAGTATTTAATAAAACACGATTTACCCAAAATAGAGCAAAAAACTATCGACATCTAAGTTTCATAAAAATATACGTACATAAAAAAATATACGAAGCAGATGTGTTTTTATAATTTTCGGGTCATATTTTGCGATTTCAAACAATTATTTTATCAAATCGGCCAAATAATAGAGATTATCTTAAAAAATACATACAAGTGCTTAGAAACTTAAAACGTTCAAGTGACGACGACAGAAATTCGGAATATTGGGTCTCTTAATATGTATATGGTAACAATTTTTCCACGGGGGTTCCGTTTAAAATTGGCTTTATTACATCTCATCATCGATTAGTCTTGCTTTACGTGCCAACGTTTTGATTGCGTCGGAGTTTTAATAAAAAAACAATGACTAGCTTAACACTCAGAATACATTACAGATTATCATTAAAAAAAAGATTACCATTTACATAAACCAGATACCTAGCGTTTGTAGATATACCGCTAAATTATTATACAAGCATTAAAGCTTACAAGACAAGCGAGTACTTGTTGAATATTATATTTCATTAAAAATGTTAATTTGTAATATTCGACACAGTAGGAAAAATCTTTGTAATTTCGCTAGAAGGTGTTTGTTTTAATATCGGAGAGATTTCTCTTAACCCTTTCGTAGCCAGTGGGACGATAGTTTTGCGGTTTTAGGTTGCCATTTTTTTTTCCTACAGGGTGGCGCAAAATTAATCATCCAATTTTGTTTTTGAATAACTTTGTACGAAATAAAAAAAGATTTTGAGTAATAGAAATCTTTATTTGGACTTTTACAATTTTTTCTGTTAAGTGGAAAAGAGATGATATCCGTCAAGTGGCTGCCGCCAGTGTTGATACACATTTGTGCCCATTTTATCGCATTTTCCATAACTTTTCCGCAAGATTTCCGGTGATAACTGTTTGCAATCCAGTAGAATATTCTTCATAAGGGCTGCAATTATCTGAGGCTTATTGGCATAAACCCGCGACTTCAAATAGCACCAAAGAAAGAAGTCTGGGATAGTTAAATCGGGAGATCTTGCTGGCCATACCAAATCGCCAAAATGAGAGATTACGCGACCAGGAAACGCTTCCTTCACAATATTCATTGTGGCCCGTGCTGTGTGCGTGGTTGCACCGGCTTGTTGAAACCACATGTTCACCAAGCCCCGCTCATCCAATTCCGGAAGATAGAAGTCGTTTATCAGTAACAGTGACCGTAATGCCAATGGCATCCTCGAAAAATACGCCCCAATCACTCCTTCCGCGTGAACGCCGCGCCACACAGTCACTTTGAGTGGATGTAATAGCTCTTCGTGCATCACACGAGGATTTTCAGTGCCCCAGAAACGAAGATTTTGCTTATTGACGTAAAAGCTTAGGTGGAAATACGCCTCGTCGCTCATGATGACTTTCAACACAAAATCGCTAAAAGCGTTAAAGCTTAAATCGACACAATTATTCTACGTTCTTGCATTTCTTGTCTTTTTGTATTCTGCAGCTGTCTAGTTCAAAAATGTCAAATATGATTGACGTACGACGCCATTTGCAAAAATTATAACATCTTCCGATAGGGTGATTAATTTAGCGCCACCTTGTATATGTATTTTAAGTGCATATATTTTTAAACTTCAGTACGTCTTTAAAACATATCATTATCTTTAGCGTAGGTCAAAATTAGTGTTGCAACAGAACTCTGCTTCCGCTTCCGCTTCTGCAGAAGTTCACCAAGTTTGTCCATTTTCGTTTCCGTTTCTGGTTCTGCAAACTTTATAACAGAACTCTAAACGAAGAATAATTTGCGATTGAAGATATCGAAGTGCAGCCTTCTACTTCAAAATCATCATCATCATTACAAATATTCGATCGATGTTAAGTGTAAATGAAGACCAGGAGGAGAACTCTTCTACAACTGATGATGGTAACAATTTATTTTTAGAGATACAGTCACACCTTCGGGAGTACAAGAAAGAGAAGAGACTACCTCTCCCTGAGGATCCCCTTATGTGGTGGAAACTCCCCCCCAGCAGTGTAGCCAATAATATTAAACCAGCTCCACTTTTTTCAGACCCAAAAGTGTATAAGCAGTCAAATTTTCAAAAAAAGATATTGAAACACCTAGACTTTAAATCCTTTCGAACTTCAGAAAACCTAAAAGACTCATTAACATTCCATAATTTATCAACTTTAGAAGATAGAAGAAATATATCCGACCAAATATTTTTATTCAAAATCATTAACAACGTTGTTGACAACAACTATCTTCCAGAACACATTAATTTCCACTGTCCAATAAGAAACACAAGATCAAAACAACTATTCCACATGAAAGTTTACAAAGAATTCATCGGAAAAGTGTTTCAACATCTGCATCATTCCGATTCAAAAGATGTGAGCGAATAATGGTTGGATAATGGGTTAAAATCAGTTCAGTAGACTCGCTTTGATCCATAGCGGGTTGATCTCGATTACTAACCTAATTATGCCAAATTTGAACACCTTGGGCGCAACATGGGTGAAATAAAACACAGTTTTAATGGCGATTGGCGAATCTCCTTATCGGTGGTGAATGCTCCGTGGTTCGGCTACCGAAATGGCAACATTCTGGTTAACACCTGCCTCGGGTAATCTTTAACGCGAGACCAATTTAATTTTTATAAATATTTTTATAAGTAGACACTACTGGCAACTATCGGAGCACTCTAAACGTCTGATCTGTATTACCCCGTACGGATGAGAATTGAACGAGATTGCTTTTGATAATTATAATAATTTTAAGGATGAGATCGGTGTGAAGATGTGGTGAAGATAATAGGTTTGAAGTTGAATGATTTAAATTACAAGTGAAGAAAATTGACTTGGACGCAGATATCTGCCTGAAGCAGTAAAAACTCTTCCGTTATATCTAATGGGGAACCTGGGAAACGTCGTACTGTCTTGTAAATGAATAATAATAATCGTTACCACGACTTGCTCTATATCCCACATGGCAGAACAGATGTTCTGCCCCAGCACAGCATGACAAGAGGTATGGTACTGCTAAATGATATCTCTAGGTCCCTTGATATTTTCAACATTAGTCTTGAACGCTTCAAGAGTAATTTTAGGCAAGAGCTCTTAAATATGTATTATTGTAATTTTATTTATGCAATCAGATGATGTGATACACAATAATGTATTTATTTTGTATGTACAATGTACCTACATGTACATAATCCAATCTAATATTCTATGTGTATTGTAATAGGATTATATTAATCTGTAATGCACAAAGGAATTGGAGCGGATTCTAAATATCTCCTTCATTCTCAGAAGACGTGGCACTTTCAAAATTGTACCAGATTTTCGATAGGAGATGATAAATAAATAAACGTTAAAAATAAATTATGAGATCCAAACAAACAAAAAAATTAATTAACGACTGCCGACTTAGAGCCTTCGCTCATGAAAAAACAGAAAAAAAACAGTTCTCAACGCAATTGCAATCAACCTCCTTAACAAAATCGATATTTTTCTGATCTGACATGTCAAAACTTGACAGTTCGTGAGCCGCTACCATGGCAATCTGTCAAGAATGCAACTGAAACGCGAGTACCGTGACGGCGATCAGCAGTGCTGGTTTTACAGTTGCATTGTTTTCAGTTGCATTGTTGACAGATTGCCATTGTAGAGGCTCACGAACTGCTAAGTTTTGACATGAGACATCAGAAAAAAATCGATTTTATTAAGGAGGTTGATTGCAGTTTCGTTGAGAACTGGTTTTTTCAGTTTCTCCATGAGAGGAGGCCTTTATCTGTGTCAATTTTGAAGAATATATGAACAGGAACTTTTTTGAAACGAATTATTTTTGATCCCTTGTCTTGAAGAAACATAAGTTGTAGGAGGGGTGAAACACAGACGCTTGCTAGTCATCAGGGGCTAGTTCAACGAATTTCCTTCCTTTGAATTAAAAACAGAAAAAACAGAGCATTCCAACCCGATGTCTATAATCCAAATTGCATTACATCGGTGATCCATCAACTAGATTTCTCGTTTTGCATCGGCTACCAAACATAACATTGGGCACACTTGCAATTTTCACGGGGCTATCAATTTATATATTATGATTTTTTTTAATAATTACTAATAATTTTTTACATTTTAAGAAGGCATGTAAGATTCGCACATGAAACACACACAGAATATTTTCTAAGTCCTCCTTATTAGGAAATCCTTTATTTGGTGAACTAGGTTTCGGAAATAGGGTTTTTTTGCGACTTCTACGACTCTGACTGCTCTGTACTCACTGTTAAAACTAATATAAAATACCTCGGTGTAATTATAGATAGCAATTTAAAGTGGAAAATACAAATCAATGCAACAGTAGAAAGATTAAGAAAATTAATGTACATTTTTCTTAGAATACGAAACATTTTAAATTTAAAACTATTAAGAACTATCTGATGAACTATGATCCAATCTGTATTACAATATGGAATTCTTGGTTGGGGTGGTGCATTCAAAACTTCTCTCATGCCTTTAGAAATCATCCAAAAATTATAAATAAAAATAATTCTAAAAAAACCATATGACTTCCCCACCATAAGATTATTTCAAGAATTTAAAGTCCTTTCACTACACAATATTTAATTAATAATTATGTAGAATCTGAATAAAAATGTAAGTTAGTCATCATCATGATCACTATTGGCTCTACGACCCCTGGTTAGTCTTGGCCTCCTCAAGAGTCTTTCTCCACTCAGCTCGGTTTTGTGCCAGCTCTCTCCAGTTTAGAAGCTCCAAGATAGATATGTCTTTGAGGACGTTGTCGCTCCATCTTAATCTTGGTCTTCCTTAGCCTGGGCTCCTTCGCCCTATTGGTCTTGAATTCAGCAGGGACTTTGGTGCTTGATGCTCAGTTATTCTCTCCACATGACCCAGCCACCAAAGTCTTCCCAGTTTTATAAATTTTCCGACGTTTAGCTCCTTAAACAAAGTACAGAGCTCATTGTTATAACGTCTGCGCCAAAATCTATTTTCTAGAACCGGTTCGAAGATGCGCCTTCAAATTGTCCTTTCAAAAAGGTCCAGCGCTCGCTCATTCCTCTTAGTTAGTACCCAAGTCTCAGCTACGTACGTAAGTACTGGTTTGATATGTGTTTCGTACACTAATATCTTCGTGTTAACCGTAAGTTAGTATAAGATTTTTATTTATTTTCTAGTTCAGTCAGTAAAAATAAAATTTGATTAGTCACATTTTACAAAAATAATTAACAAAAAATTAATAACATTTTCACAAAAAAAGAACAAGGATCGATTACTAACAACATTGCTATTTTATTACGATGACATTTGAATTGGTATTGTTCCAAATCCAGAAATAAGTCGTCCCGGACAGAAACTTATTGTAGTTATATAAAACTTTATTTTTTTACTTGAATACCCCACAAGAGTCCCAACTGCTCCCGTCTGGAGCCAGTGAGACTATGGCATCCCCAATTGGGGTATGTTGTGAGGCTGAAGGTAGTGGGGAGGGGAAGGAGATAGGGAAGAGGAAGGTGGGGAAGTACCTGGCTATTCAGATCTGGTCATCAAACAAGGCTAAAGTTATTTCAAGCAACATTTCAATTCTAAAAGGTGGTCTTGCACCAGGGCAATACTGGGAGTATCTTCCACTCTGGAACGTGCTGCAAATATACTCTATATTATTTTTAATGAATAAATTGTGAAATAACACAAATTAATCAAATAAAATTTCTATTTTTGAGAGTGATAGTTCAAGGTGGAATTCCATTATAATATATTATAACAAAACAAATATGAAACTTTATTCCACTTAATTTTATTTGACCGTAACCGGTTTCAGCTCGTTAGAGCCATCTTCAGACTGGTACAAATAATTCTTAGTCTACGGTTTATATACACAACATATTGGGGAGGGGGAGAGTGGTGGTCTACAGGGATTTTAATCAATTATCTCTATCTTCTCTACATATTTTAAATTAAAGTCCCCCGCGTCGTCTGTCTGTCTGTTCGCGAAAACTACAGAACGGATTTTAATGCGGTTTTCACCAATAGATAGAGTGTTTCGTGAGGAATCGGAAAGTGTCAAGTGTCGGAAAAGTCAAGCCGCCTGGTAGCTTTCATCGAAAACGCTGCCTAATCCTTTTGGTATATAACAAAACAATGCATGGTGGGATATTCCTCTTTTATAGATCTACAAAAAAGTTCGCGAAGGCATATATCTATCTTTTACGGATAGCTTAATATACCCATTCTATCTTTTAAAAAAATGGTCACGTACATTGCGGTAATTGAAAAGTTATTAGACGGATACAGAATTAATCCTTATTATCTTAAATACGTTAGTTACCCCAAGCATTTCATGCACATTATTATAATCTTTCACACCATCTCTACGTATTATAAATTAAATTCCTCCGCGGCATCTGCCTGTCTCTTCGCGATAAACTCAAAGACGGCGGTGGTTATAAAGGTTGGATAACCATCCAGTAGATGACGTTGTGTTTTATTACCCACAGCAACGCGTGGCCGGGTCAGCTAGTAATAATTATATTTGTTGCTAAGTCGTTTTAGACTGTCGAATTTCTAAATATTTTGGTAATTCCGGTAAGCTTATTACCTTGGGGTTGTAGTTCACTTCAATTATGATTAGGGAAAAACCTTACAAGTAATATGAGTTACTAATGACCAAATTTTATTGTGAAATCGTTATTATATTTAAGAAGTATGGTATTTTTTTGTCGCTTTTTGAAGGGATACATGTTTGGAGTACACGACAGTCTAAAACGACTTAGCAACAATTATACTTATCATAATTTATTAAAATCCTTGTAGACCACCCCTCTCCCCCTCCCCAATATGTTGTGTATATAAACCGTAGACTAAGAATTATTTGTACCAGTCTGAAGATGGCTCTAACGAGCTGAAACCGGTTACGGTCACATAAAATTAAGTGGAATAAAGTTTTATATTTGTTTTGTTATAATATAAAATAAAATTTATTTGCCACGCCGGGATTCGATCCCGCGACCTTCGGTTTGCTAGTCAAGAACCTTACTGCTGGACTACGCCGGCCTATAAGGATAATATCGGATTATTTTTATATAAAATTATAAACCAATAAATACGTTAGATAAGTTTTAAGATTTTCACGGCCAAAAGCATTTTCGTTATTTGTTTTTGGGGTGTTATGCCGTGTTGCGCTACCTCCTTCTTTAGCCAACGTTTCGGACATCGTTGCAGTGTCCATCATCAGGGCAGATCCGGCAGATCCGGTAGATGTGTCTACCGGACATCTACCGGATCTGCCGGATCTGCCCTGATGATGGACACTGCAACGATGTCCGAAACGTTGGCTAAAGAAGGAGGTAGCGCAACACGGCATAACACCCCAAAAACAAATAACGACAATAAATACGTTATTCATTTTAAATATCTGCCTCATCCTGTGTGCTTTTTATTACCGTTGTGTGCTAATCATGAAATAAAGCATTTAGTTTTTTTTTTTTTAAATACTTGTTTGTAAAACCTGCAATATCGTAATAATTACAATTCGAAAGAAATATCTGGAGACATTCCACATTCTAGTACCTTCTGCCTTTTTCGTTTTCATACAAGACGTGTGAGAAGGGAGATTTTTATGAACGGCTTTTAGGACCACCGTCATGACGTGCGAACGATCTCCGCCTGGAACTAACATAGTAATGGTAAATGGTTTAAAAGTGGTAAATAGTTGGTTAAACAATAATATATTAACATTGAATGCACAAAAAACCAAATTTATCACTTTTAGCATTTCAAGTAAAAGTCAGCCTTCTGAAACTCACAACTTGATTATTCACAATTATTTTCAAACATGTAACTGCAACCCTTTAGAAAATGTAGTCGGCATCAAATACCTTGGCGTAAAAATAGATAAATTTTTGAGATGGAATGATCATATTAATATGTTAGTAAATAATACTAGGAGACTTACCTATATCTTTAAAGAATTGAGACATATACTAGACAAAGAAAAATTAAAAACTGTTTATTTTGCAATAATCCAGTCTCTGCTTTCTTATAATATTGTGTGCTGGGGATCCTGCCCAAAGACTTATATAGAACCACTTAATAAATCCCAAAAAATGATTCTTAAAGTTATGTTCAAGAAAAAAATTAAATATCCAACTCATTTACTTTTTAAGGAATGTAATGTAATGAACGTAAAACAGTTATATATTACACAAACGCTTTGTAGATTTTTTAATAATATTAATTTTGCAGAAAGAACACAGCAAATTCGTACTACGAGAATTGGCTCTGGTCTGAACTTTATGGCAATTCAAACTAAATCTTCTTTTGGTCAAAGAAATTATTTTTATCAAGCTCCAACCATATTTAATAGCCTTCCAGAACATATAAAGTCATCTAATTCCTTGTACACTTTTAAAAGGATCTTAAATTATTTGTGTTAGTCGAGGATTGCCAATTGATTTTCTCTACTTTATCCTTTCTAAATTATTAGCTAAATGAGTATGTTTATAATAATAAGCTAAAATAATATTATTTTTGTTTGAACCGTTTTTGTTCATCTTCCTCTTTCCAAATCTACAGCATGTTAAATTGTATACATATATTTATTATTCCAAACTTAATCCTTAAAAACAAACAAAAAACAAAAAAACTTAATTTAATTTTTTTTAAATCAGATCTCAAAACTATGGTCACCCTAAAAGTCTACATTAATGTACTACCTAGCGCCATCAGTTTAGTAGGTACCAGTAGGTACCCATAATCTAATCTCAATCTGTAAGAAATACAACAATACTGTTCTTTCAAAATCTGTATAATTTTGTGTTATTTTGTTAACTTGTATAATTATTGTTAACCTCAACACAGGCTTGTCCTAGTGAGGTAACAAATTATATTGTAAACATTTTTACCTGCAGTGTAAAGAAACAATAAATAAATAAATAAACGATTTCATTAAAATTGGAAACACATCCACGCAGTGAATAATGATGGACTAAAGAGAAAATTCATAATACTAAGTCCCTAAATATTTAGAGCAATATGTTAATAGTTTAACAACATGTAAGTCATTACAACATAGTGTACTATTATAAATAAAATAGCAATAAATTACACGGTTGTGTAAACGAAATACTTTGAAGCTTAAATTATGAAATCTGATTTTCAAAAAGAAGATGAAATTACCGTACAGCAAATAATGAACAAAGCCAAAGAAGTTATCCACCAAAAACCAACTGCTGGTACAACCTTGCAATAAAATATGCCATATGGACCAGTTTCTAGTTCCATCATAACGAGAAAACTAAATTAATAGTTCAACAACGTTCGAGCCATAAACTAAAAATTTGGCACACCGGAGTAAGAGGAACAGGGTTACAGAAACGTCGAGGAGATAATTTATTTCATTCCGCAAATTGAATAAACGCCTCAGCTATTAAAGTGATTTAATTAAGATCTAATCTTCCCAGTGACCAGATTAATTAATTATAGTAATTTTGCTGATTGGGCAAAAGCAATGCCTACTGACCTGTAAAAATATACCACGCCGATTACGATTTATTTTCTTGTTTGTATTTTTTGGGATTTTTGTACTGTCCTCGTGCTTATGCACGGCTAGCGTCGTCGAGAATGGACAACTTTGTAGCCACACACGTTTGCCGCAAAGGGTCAAAGGATTGTATGAAGTGATTTGTGACCAATAGTATATTCGTTTTGCCTTTTTATTGAAAAACAATTGCTTGGCGCGTGGAAACATTTTTATTATTTTCAAACACAAGTTAAGGGCCTGCAACCCGGATTTGTACCGATTTATTACATATTTTCCTTAAACACGGTAAGTTTTAAAGCTCTTAAAAAAATATATGTTATTCTTGAAAATAATATATAGACTTTGCCCGCGCCGAAACGCAAATTATATAAAATTCCCTCGATAGAAAAAAAATCGCAAAATATGCTCCAAAAATGATTATTAACACGTTTATTTAATTTATTTTACAAGTTATATGTATGAAAAAATTCACAGTGTTTCTTTCAATGCTGTTTAAGATAAAACCTGTGAGATTTTTGCTCTATTTTAAAAGAGTCGTGTTTTATTAAACATTTTCGCAATTTTCGCATCGATTTTGTCGCTGTAAATGTTAGCGCTCTCCTCTAACATTCGTAATTTCGTATCTCTCCATCTTCTTCTTTTCGGGCCCGGTTGCAGAGCCTTAAGGTAAGTTTTCAGATTTTCACGGCCAAAAGTAGTTTCGTTATTTGTTTTTGGGGTGTTTTGTCGTTTGGAGCTACCTCCTTCATTAGCCAACGTTTTACGATGTTATATTTGGCCAATGAAGGAAATTTGAACAAGCCAGAAGTTATATAGAACAGAGCTATAAGATGTATACTGGGGAAAGGCAAATACGCAAGGGTTAATCAAATGAGAGAGGAGCTAAATTGAATTCCAATAAAAAAGATAATACTTTTCAACGTTTTAGTTTTTGTGGATAAAATTATGAAAAACCAAAAACCAAAATACTCTAACGATGAAATTGTTTTTAATGGAGATATACATAATTACAAAACCAGAAATATAAAAACAGTTGCCATATATGAAAAAATCTAAATCACAGAACTGCCTAAAATAAATATGTATGATGAATGCCTAAAAGTAAAATGAATGTATGTATTTAAAAAGAAATGTTATGCTCACTGTAAAAATATTTAAATTTATGAAATGAAATGTTACCTTGCAACTAACTCAACAAATAATAAAATAGTTAACAATTTCGAACTTACATATAGGTACATTTAATTACACTACCTGAACTTTAAAAAATATCTTTGCCGTGTCTTTAAAGACCATTGTCGGCACCTAATTGGCAATGAGAATCCTGCTTATTTGCGATCAGATATAATATTTTTAATTAGTTTGAAATGGGTAAGCGAGGCGTTAATTTACTCCGCAGTTTCGTTAAGTAATTTCCATGTGGGTCATTTGCACTACCTCTGACGCGTTTAGAGCATGATTATTTTTTTACTACACTTTAAAACCATGTAATCTGATTTTTTGCAATGAGTATCTTGCGTGCATTTTTAATTGGCTCAAAAGAATTCTTTGGATCTTTTTTCCTACTAAGGATGCAGAATTGATAGGAATAGTTTTTTACTTTTGGGTTTTTGTGATACTCGTTTATGAAAATAATCTGACTTTTTAAGCTCTTTATTTTGTTTTTGACACTTTTATCCCTGACCACGGATACCACAAAGTTGTCCGAAATTTTGGCTCAAGAAGGATACTTTTTTTTATAAAAAAAAATACCTAAATGTAACAGATTTAAAGGAAAACATACGGTTCTTAAAACTAATTACAATACATTAATTTTTTTAAAGAGAAACTACCCAACTCAATAGTGATAACATTTCTCGTAGTGAATTTCGGAGAAGTAAAATAGGTAGATAAATTATGTTATTACAAGTAATTATATTAGAAATTGTTATACATGAAGACAAGTCGACATAATGAACTTGAAAAAAAAGAGTAAGATATACAATAAAGATTATACAGGCATAAATATAGCAAAAATAAAATTAATCATCATTTTTAATTGTTAAACTAACGTTTAAGACAAGATTTTTATGCATAGCACAAAGGGTAACAGTTATTATAAGCAATAATTATCAGCCTGAAACACTCATCCACATTGAAAAATCTTCCGAGAAAAGATACATGACGCCAACGGGACATGAACCCGTGCCCTTCTGATTGCCGGTCAGCTGCTCTCCCAATTGAGCTATGGCGGCTTATCTTATACCCGCCAAATGATTCAATATATACTAGTGTTTCATTCAACAATTACTGCTTATTATATTTTTTCCACCTGAAAACAACCAACTTTATTTTTGCGAGAGAGACACTGTTAGTGTTAAATCCATCGCTAGGTGGCGTCGAGACAAATTATGTCTTCATTTATTGGCGAAATACTTAAACTTGTCAAATATTAATTATTATTTTTAATTGTTAAACTAACGTTTAAGACAAGATTTTTATGCATAGCACAAAGGGTAACAATTATTATAGTCCCGTTGGCGTCATGTATCTTTTCTCAGAAGATTTTTCAATGTGGATGAGTATTTCAGGCTGATAATTATTGCTTATAATAATTGTTAAAAATAAAATTATTTCATTTACTTAATAGGTAGGTAGTAGGTTGTAAGTACATAGCATTGATATTTGAAATGGACAGGCTGACAATATTGTAAAAGTAGGTACATCATAGTAAAGTTGTAAAAATTTGGGTACATCATAATAAAGTTGTAACAGTAAATATTATTTTTATGTTCTTTATTTTAATTTTAAACACTTTTGAACTTCTGTGTACATATTATCTGGCATTGATATCGCTAATTTCAGGTTGTATACGATGTTATTAATTTGTAAGTTATTGTTTAATTATTTCTATAATTTTTAGGACCACGAACCCTATAATATTCATTTCTTCATACACACATATCCATATTGTCACTTAAAATAACTCGTTTTTATTGCAAAAAAGAGCTTAGGTAAAAATAAGATTAAAAGTGTTAAAAAATACTCAATTCCTTGACCATTCCTGAAAAAATTAGAGTCATTCCACAAATGATCGAGTGCATTTGTTCCATAACGCCATTGGTCCTGACGATTTGTTCTGTTTCCGCCAATGGCGGAGCCAGGATTCGACCATTGACTTGCGTGATGCTTACAACCGACCTGTCGCCATGAGATGACGTGAAGCTATGACCCCAACCGTATAGCATTTAAACATGTATTTTCCATTTTTTATAAGGAAAACTCTCTTTTTATAACTTTGTATAATTTATAAAAACAGTTATAAAAAGAGTAAAGAGAGTTTTTCTTAAAATAATGGAACATTCATTTAGACTTTTATAAAAAGTCAATGTTCCAAATGAATTAATTCGGATATATTTATCCGAGGCGCTATCCAGGTTACAAACCAATTCTTAGAATGATTGTTTCCACTAAGTGTAGTGTTCCATAGTATGGAAAAGAATTAGTTCTAGATAATATTGTTAATTCTGAAATTTGATATTTGAGATTGACAAATATGACAGTTTTACAGAAGGTGGCAATGGCGAAATTGGTTAACGCGCACGTCCCGGTCTGGGTTCGAGTCCCAGTTGCGACCGTTATATTTTTCTGTGTCTCGCTCGCTTTCATATTTTTCTT